>JAJTUC010000002.1:744487-1344487 GCA_036971365.1 Dactylellina leptospora
GATTCATGCATGCTGTGTCTAAGTGTACATATTCTGTAACTGGCCCGCTTTGTAAGTAAAGTGACCGTTTATATCGCAAGGATCAATTGATCAATCGCGATTTGAACCGTTGCCTTGGATTGAGGGGTTATCCCAAAGAGGTGATATATTGCGGCTAAGCATACCCGTGTCATCCATGAGCCTTGGAGTTTTGAAGGATGGAACGGTAGATTGGAACAAGATAGCAGACTGGCCACACTCTCAAGGATTATTGTCTAGGGGGTAAAAAGAACGTTGCGAATCTTATTCATCAGTCTCGCAAATCTGGAAGAAAGGTCAATCAGATTTTTCTCGAATCGCAGGACTCTGCATGTTGGGATATCTTGGCCGTATAGAGCCGAACACGTCTCTACACAAGCGTATGTAACACCAACAAAATCAGCTTACTGGCCGGTAGATTACGCTACGCTTATCTTTTCTTTATTAAGAGGTACTTACATTTGTATGTATACATGAGCTTGTGGCATCAAAATATCAGTGAAAAAGCCGTTACTAGAAGATGTTTACCATAGCGCGTCTCGCCTCCAATCACTCGAATTGTAGTATTCTAGTTCCTCCAGCATGTTATCGTCCCCGTAGAGCCAATGCTGTTCTCTTAAAACTCGCTCGGTTTGTCCTTTGTCATATCCGGGTAATCCAATTTAAAATGTGGCAAAAAAAGAGTTCGTGGGAACACCAACATTTCTCACCGTCGATCATATGCGCAGCGTGCATATTGACCCATACCGTAACGGACATGTGAAACGATTTCACAAGGATTAACTGCATAAAGATATCTTTTAGATCCAAATATGCAAATTGTATTGTGAATCTTGAATACGCCGTCGATGAATCGAAGGAGACACTTTTTACCCCTATCATGTGCTCTTTGTGTTCAGTTCGTACTTGCGGTTTCCTGGGGGGTGGTACAGCATAGTGATCGTTGGCGGTTCTCCTGTCCGTCAATATTTGTGAGCTGTCTTGAAGACTTTCGAGGTACCTGGTACTTTGTGTGAATTTCTAGTTGAGAGCTTGAGCTATGGATGAAACTTCTCCCCGCAAATATACAACGGCGCAGATTTAGTCAATTCCTGTTCTCACGAACCATCCTTTGCTATAGCACGGCTTTCTCCTCAATGTTTTATTACGTTAACGATATTCCGAAACTCCCAAGCTACTGTACATGAATATCCAGGACAAAAAAATATCTCTGGGTAGAAATAATAGGGAAAAAATAGCGCAGAGGAACGTTGAAGCAATTAGTGTAGCCAAATTGGCATATCCTGAGCTTAGAAATCCGAATGCCTGAAAATGAGCCCACAAGCTGATCAGAAAACACTTGCAAACGCCGAAATCACAATACCCCCACTTTTGCCCCTTATATGTTACACAAAAGTCCCAGAAAAGATCAAATCAAAGCCCAATTCGCGTCCAATCCCCCGGGAGGCATGCACTTAGATTTACTTCGCGTCTTTTGGGTCTTTCCTCGAGCTGACAGCCTTTATGGCACGCTTATAACGCTCCTTAACGGGAGTTATTTCGCCTTCAGCAGTGTCATCCTAAGCCAAACTGAAGCGTGGTCGCTTCCTACCGCCACCAGATGGTGCAGACGGCTCCTTTTCCTTCTGGTCAAGCAATAACGTCATGACATCGTAACCGAATTGTGGGAACTCCAAAATGAGTTTGCGGAATTCGTCTTCCGCCTCGTGACGTAGGATGTATGCTAGATCAGAAGTTAGATTGTTTCATTCGCTGCGTAGATATATGGTTAATATTGGGGATGAACATACCTCTCGCAGCCCAGAATGCTGCCACCGGTCCACGGATGGTCTTATCTTCCCTGGGGGTGTTTGCGTATACGTATCTCGCGTATTGAATCTCTCCTTGGGCGGAGCTGTTTATCCTATGGATCTTCTTGTGCGCCATGGTCTTTAACTCTCTCATTCCAAACTTTTCAGCGAGAGTGTAGACTCTCGCGTGCTTCAACAGATGATCTCCATCGTCTGGATCTGACTGCGATGGGTCCTTCTCCAACACCTCCTCGCCCTTTTGCTTAATTATTCGCGGGAAATAGTCGCCAGTATATAGATATTGAATAAAACAGCCAACGGCGTCGAGGTTATCTTCCGGTAGAGCGACTATCGTCGGCGTCGTAGAGGATGCAAAGTAGTTGACAAACCAAGGTGACTTGTTGAGTAGAGATTGATGAGCTGCGATCGTTGTCGCAGGACCCTCACCAACGGACAACGTTATTATGGATGATTGGAGATGGCTGGTTTCGGTCAGAAGGTTAGCCAAGGCCATTTTTATAGGTGTTTGGTCAATTCTAAGAATATATTCAATAGAAGGGACTTACTCAAGAAAACTGAGCGGTGCAGCTTGCGGCTCTTCTGGAACTTCTTCGACGGCGACATCTTCCATTGCTTCGTTCTCTTCTTCTGCTTCCTCCATGATGTCTGATTTGGGCGGGAGATCAATGTATACGCTTGGTTCAGACATGGTGATATGTGAAGCCGATATCGGGTATTTGTCTTAAGGATAGCGAGCGATAAGATATAGCAGGTGATAGCGATGAATTGGTGCGATGGACGATTTATCAAGTCTATATACTAGAGATGATGCGAGCAGTAGAAGCGCCGACGACGGGCCAATCCGGGATCAGGAAAGACGACTAGTCAGCTGGTGGGATAGCGATAGCTGTGATGTCGCGGTGGGAGGCAGAGATTTGTCTCGAAGCCAGGGTGGTGGGCTGTTCTTGGTGGTTCACCAGCGAATGTTTTGGCGCTGCCCAAAGCGGAAGTATGATTGGGGCCCTGCCATAGAAACCGTCCTCCCACACGCAACGCATTTCGCCTCGCCATAAGAACCGCTTCGTCTGCGAACTGTAGATAATTACGAACGCCGGGATATTATTGTAGGCGGATTTGTCTTGGTATCTAGGATATACACATGGAGTGACTAGATATTGGGAGCTATAAAACTACTACCGGTAATTGATTTTGGAAGATATTTGAATATCTTCAACCCCCAAGATGGTATCGACTTTAGCTCGACTTAAGCGTTCTTCCTCTGCTTCCGACAGCGTATTCACATCCTTCAACAGTGTAATCCTCCTCTCCGCAGCCGGAAATTGTCTATACTGATGATAAAACTTCTCCAAATCCTTTGGTAGAGGATATCCGCTCCTGTCGTAAATCGCGTTGAACGCATCCGATTTTCGAATCTCGTCAACAATCTCAAGCATCAATCTGACCTTCTCGGAATAGAATGTGCAATACGCAGCGAGAGTCTCAAAGGTGACCAGCTCATCGTGAACATATTTTGATGAAAAGGCCCTGATCAAATCCTGTCTCGAGTGAAACTCCGCACCCGCCCAGCTAAACTCCAGTTTCAAATGCAACAGCAATTTGCGTATTTGAGCAGGTCGGTCCGTTTCCCAAAATATGTGGACGTCTCCTTCGCTATACAAGCGCCCTGAACTCGCGCCGAATAACCAATAAATTACGGAATACGGACTGGACTTGTATGGCTCCACGTATTTAACAAGGTTCATCAGTCCATCTACCCAACGCGGGACGTCCAACAAGTATCCATCCAGAGTATCTAGGATTGTCACTGCATCCACTTCAGAGTGAATATCCGGGAACTTGTCTTCCAGAATCTCCATCGCGTGGTACAAATCATCGGTTTCGGTATCTACCGGCTCGAACTGAACTCGGATATTTTCGATGATTGCCAACCCATCGGCTGCGAGCTCATCCCAAGGTTTCAACCAATCTGGGTATGTCTGATTCGGATCGCGCGTCGTCGGTCCATAGTTGATATACCAATCCCGGATTGCTTCTATCTCAGCAGTGAGGGATTTCCATAATGCTTTGTCAAGGGTGGTCTTAAGAAGGCCGTCAAATACATCGGGGTCTGACCATGCGAGTTTTGCCGACCTATTAAATCCCGGCATCGTTAACTTTGGTCGTCTGAAAGCCTTAGGTGGTCTTAGTGATAGAGCTTACACTATTGTGCTCAACGAGGTTATGGTTAGGCTAACGACAACGAGCAAACTCGATAAGATGATCGGGATCATGATCAGCAAGGCTATTTTGAGCGAGACAGACACCAGCCTTCCTAGTAGATAATATCTAAAGCTCATTCGGTTGATTATATCTATGATACTAAGATACGGAACTGGATGGTTAAAACCCTCAAAAAACGAAGATTTGTCAGTCGTGTTCTGCATGCAGACACGTATAGTTTGAAATTAGCTCTTCCAGGAAACCTAGCGCTTAACAGGCGAACAATAACCAGAAAAATTATAAACTACAAAAACACATAAATAAAAGACTGATACATATACATACAAGACTGGTAGTAGCACAATGATCTATCACTAGTGCACTATCAAACCATATTTTCCACATATTTCAGATAATGGTTCCTATTTATCGAGAAGCCATAATTAGCTCTGAGAATTTCCGTACAACCATCTCATGGAATAGTTATATGCGTACCATTGAACATCAAAAGAAATCTTTCGGTTCTTATGAGAATGCTGCCCAGCCATATACTCCGCAGTATCAAAGAACGGATTAGGATACCGTGCTCCCCTGTAAACTGTCATGACGTAATATGGCTCAACCATGCTGCATCTCGGACGGTCATATTGCTTGTGGGCTTTGAGAAAGCAATAACTTGCTTGCATGGCCATATAACTATCCGGTGGAACCAAGCTTGCCTCCTCTGGTGAAAAGTTTTGAAGGATATTGTAAAGGACATTGTGCGGTAAAGTATGCAGTCCAATGCTTGGCCGGGTTTTCGTGAACGGAACGAGGCCGTAGGACGGACCCCGAAGTATATCCAACAGCTCAGCGTCTAGTTGCGGATCAACTGGGTATAATCTATTTTTCTCTATAGTATTCGTGTCGAGGTCACGGCCCAGCTTGCACTTTGTGGCCAGATATACCCAGAATCCCTCTTTGCGTAAGTGTATAGTAGGAGAGCCACGTTCGTCTTTCGCCGCCTCGACAAAATCGAATCCTTCGACTCTCGTGAATTTTACACTCGCGCGACCGCAGCTGGAACACCCCCGGCGTTTTGGTGGAGGAGGCGAATAACCCCGAAGAGGCCTACGACCAAAACGTCTCATCGGTGGCTTGGCCGGTTCGAGATCGTCACACGCGCAACTGTATGCGAGGAATTTAGCTTGCGGCCATTCATGCCGGGTTCGCGCGTAAGGAGATTGAATGGCTGAAAGACAATGCATACACATAGCATCGTAGAAAAACTTCTCGTGAACCGGTGCCAAATCTTCAGGATCGGTTTCGCCATCGCCACTGTCGCCATCGATGATGTCGTTGAAGTTTGGTGTAGCCGCGGGTGTATCCACCAGTCGATGTTTGGGAACCCTGTGTCCGACCATCCATCTATCGTGCACCCAATATCCTATCCCGACTTCATTGGATAAAAGCTTGTTCTGTCTCCACCATTCATATTCCTTTACGAACAGCCGGGCTCCTAGTCCATTCCCGATGGCGTAGTACTTCTTATTCGCTAATAGATCTCTAGGACATCTGTGATGCTCGCACCATATTGTTGAATATGGATATTCCGCCGGACATGGTCGCTGTCGGGGCGGAAACTTGGGAAGTTCCTGGTAACAGGCGTCCGAGGCGTAACTGTACTTGAATTTGGCGAAATGTACAGGGAACAGATTACGCGGGAAAAAGAACCCGCTATCTGAATCGAGAATCAACGCCGTGCGACAAGTCGGCGGACACAGCGGATGTTCGCAATACGGGCATTGGTAGGGCTTCAGAGGAAGCTCAGGCTGGGGGAGGTAATTGTAATGAATACGGGTATAGCATTCGAGCTTTTCAAACCCAGCAGATGGGGATGGTTTCGGAGGGCAAAGGTAGCGGAGACCCTTCGCGGCTAAAGAGAGCGCAATCAGGTCACGAAAGCCAAGGTAATTTATGACCCCGAAGAGAATGTCAAATGGAAGATTGAGAAAAGATGAGTGTTCATTTGAACCAAAGTCCTTGAGGGCGGAGGGAAGAGAGTCCATTTTGTGATACATATCATGAACCCCGCTTTGGCTAGATTGATAAATAGACGTCGACATGATCTCTCTCCGCGTTATTACTCGTTCTAAGATAAATGATCTTCTCCGCTATATTTGTTCGCCAGCTAAGCAAGGATACATGATATGCTATCGATTGATGATTCCAAAACGGCGGATGTGCTTGCACCCGCATTTTGGGTGGATCCTGAGTGAAATAGATACACAGTGCATGCAACAGCATAGTTGTCACATTCCAACACAACAGCTTGGTTGGTCGCTGGAGCTTAATAGCTCAAACGTATGATACTCAAATTGCCATTTAAATCATGCTGTATTTTTCTTTCTTTCTTTCTTGTTCTTTCTTAATTAGAAGGGTTCGTATACGGCTCTATAAAATTGCTCAATTTGGAGGTCGTGCCTGAATCTTCCATGTCTGGTAAAATATCCTGATATTAGCATACTAAAAAGAAAACCCTAGTATTTGTAGATGTCTCTATATTTGGGTGTGCATTTGAGAAAGTGGTGGAGCTTACTTTTGGAATATTAGATATACCGCCATCAATTTGCGCTATACTGTCGCTGTCCTCCAGGTCATGTATGTTAATACTTGACATATCATTATCGGTCCCGTCCATTATCGGTTCGGTATATGGAGTAGTATCGACACCAGGGTAGCGAATGTCAAAGGCTGTAGGATATGGAGGAATAGCTTCGTAAGTTCTTCTCAGTAATCGCACTCCATTATGCCAACCGCTAAACCAATCAAATAACCGTTTCAGATGCGTCTTGAAGTCGAAATTGAGATCGAAAGTGGTGGACTTCTTTGTTGGTAATTTATTGCTGAGGAAAGCCTCAAGGAATGCACCGATCTCGTCCTTCATATCCATGAAATCTTCCTCGGTTTCTTTCAGATACCGGGTCCATAGTTCTCGTCGGATGGTATCATATTCGATCATGTTCGTGTTTTTCGGGCTATAACGTGCTTGTACAGCGGACATAGCTACGGTCATTAAATCCTTCGACCAACCGCCGAAATCGTGATTGACTAGGTCGTCTTCAATCCACCTTTCAAGACCTCTTACTCTATATCTCTGATCATGGATCTGTTTATATAACCCTTCCAATTTTGGCAGCCACTTGGCAGCTTGTTGAATACCTTTGAACCCAAATGTTTGGAAATCAGGTTGTCCAGCTCCTTGGTCAGGCTGCCCATCTTCGTCTTCCATTTGCTTCAAGAGAAGTTGAGTCCGGTATAAACGTGTTTTGAAGCCACGGTCAAGATACTCAAGCGTGATATCAACTAATCGGATGCCCTTTACAACTTTGTCGGGTTCTGTATCTAGATTGGGTGGTTTGAAGGGATATATTTTGCCGAGGAGTCGTTCGACATATTCGACGGCATTCACGAAATCATCGAGACTTCTCCTTGCTTCATGGGACGCGAAGTACTCTAATTCTTTCGCAGGGATGATAACCTGGTCCGCTAAAACCCTGTGAAAATGACAAACATTGGATTTAGTAAGTATATAGTGTCAAATATCGATGTATATCGCTTCTGGGGAGCCAGTGAGATCCCATACCTCGAGTTTTGAATGCAGAAGAGGGTGCTTAGGACCACCCAGCTCGATATTCCCACGACTCGCATGACGGCAACTATACTTAATTTTAGATGACAATACCATTTATCGCTGACACGTTTCACGAGGCAATGATCTCACCTCATAAGTGCTTATCCAATCGCTTGAAAGTCTGTGTGGTGTAGTAAACTTGCGCATGTGATTGAGTGAGTTCCTTAGGATCCTAGATGCCCGCTTTTCGCTCACCTCCCACCCACGAGAGGAATCACAATAACCCCTTCTAGCCAATCGCAAGTATGAGCAAGATATTCTTTCTAGCTAAACTCCACATCACCACACTGTATAACCCTTAGGCACTAGTACAGACCTAGGCATAGAGCTGTGTAAATCAATTCAAATCAGCTTGATAAGTTATGCAGCTAATTTTCATCTAAAATCAAGCTTTCCTCGCGCATGTTGAAATATTCAGAATATATTACAATCCGGTTTTTTAGCCTTCCGAGTCTTCCCAATTTGCAAATTCCCGCCTGCTGTCTTCCCGTCCAATGTCTCCCCGTCCGATACCAGATCATCCGCTCTCTTCCAATCCGGAGTCGTGGCATCTAGCTTCTTTGTATCAACCATGGCTGGATTACCAAAACATTGTATCCCATCAAATTTAGAGTCCGTCAAGGTGTCCACAAATGCCGGTAGCGGCCTTAAAACCCCTAAGTCTTCAACTTCGGGAATATGATCACCAATACTCGCAATATTGTTCGACCCAACAAAAACACTGCCCGGTGCAAGGGAACCTTGCATGCTCTGTGTCATCAACGGGATTGTAGAAGCCCCAAATACTTCCATCGCATCATCTTCCAAATCCCCGTCATCCGACTCCGGAAGTGGTGGGATCGCGGTATATGCGTTCTTGATGTTCTTGATACCTTCTCTCCATCCTCCTATAATTCTGATCATATCATCAAGGATAAACTTCACATCCGCCCCAATTTCTATTTTTGGCCCCATCCTGAACATTTTCGATTGCCAGTCGATGATCTCGTACAGTATGTGATCTAACACGAGTAAAAAGCGATCGATCTGTCTTCGATCTTTGCCCCGTTTTCCCGGATGGTAAATGAACTTCCGATGGTTCTTGGTAAACGTCCCACCGAAGAACTTCGGACTAATGGCTTGGTAATCCATATCATCGTGTTTGTTGAGCCAGAGAAGTAGGCCGACATTCTCCTCGGCCCACATGAGGAAGGACCAAAACACCTGTCGGGCGTACCCTGACAGCTCAAGTATCTTTACCAGACCGTACAACACTCCATTGGTAGGCGACGGATCCCACTCGAGTTCATTATCTTCCGGTATCCGTGGATCGGCGAATCCGAATCCATTAAAGATACTTCTTGCGTTACTAGGGTTTGAATCCTCGATACTTGTCAAGGTTCTCAAGTTTCTTTTCAAACTATCGCGTAAAGTGTCGACTGTCAGCGGGATGTCTTTGCCACCGACCCGATTCTCGTCCCACAAGAAGTATATATCCCGCATCGATGTCTGAAAACGAGTTATGCTCGGCAAATTATCTTGGACAAAGGCGTCCAATTCACGAGTAGGGATTTCAGCATCCTTGGCGTAAACGCTTCTTCAGTAGCCGAATAGAATGTACCATTATTAGCGTTTCAACGTTTCCATACGGGTACATCGAAGACTTGGGAATTAATTGGCGATGTCAAAGGTAGCTTACATTGATGTTCTACAATGTAGGAGGGCGGACGCTCCGATGATAAGATACTCTGGCCAGCTTGATATCTTCATGCCGTAAGCTGACGTGACGTAACGGTGGTAACAGCAATACGATGCTCATGCAACATGTTTTTAACAAAACGTTATCCGGGCCACGGTCCCCCGAAGAACCCTTATCGCCGGAGAACTTGTATTCGTCAACCCCATGTATGCAATATTACCTCCCATAACAGCTCATGATGGGAGTTAATATTTGAGGTGGTTAATCGTAGCAGATATAGCACGAGAATGTCAGGAATATGAGATGTGTTGCGTGTGGTAATACTCCGTTTGGGAAATCGAGTCGACAGGCCTTGCAGCGGCGCCACAAGCATTCGAGCTGTGAAAACGCTCTCAGCTCTGCTCAATGTTCGATGATGACGCTTTCTGTCCCTACGTCGGCACTTTCCACCACCTTGAGACAGTCCGCAGGATCAGAAATGCGCCGCGGACGCAGATGTTACACAAGACGACAAGCATCTGAGGGATTTGACTCATTGATGCAATTTTTCTTTGGAAGATAGTTTTAATTTTCTCCGTCGACGCGTCTCGATGCACCGCCATTTGATCTATCTGTTCCAGGAGAATATCCAAAGCCTTCTAAGGATGCGTCGCTCAAGCGCCCAAGTAGTGGTGTGACATCCCAAACATTTCGATTAGCTACCTCGCAAATGTGATCTACGGCTAGAGAAGGACATTTGTGAAAGAACCCATCTTCAAAGGAATATATCCGGGACAATTTGCATTGATTGCATTGAACTGCAACCAGACAGCCCCACAACTCCTACATGAGATTCAGGTGAACGTACGCCATGGCGGTTCGAGCGTGGGCTTTTATACCTCCAAAGGTAGTCCAGACCAAACCCCTCAGCTATTCCGACTGCGAGGGGGTTAAGTAGTCAAGTCCTCGCGATGTATCCGACGAATCAGATACTGAGGGAATGTAAGCCATAGGGATGCTGTGTGGGAACCTGATTGGCTCCGCGCTTCGGGGGACGCAAGAAAGGGCACCCTCAACATCTGGGCAACGCCATCAGGGTCTTCTCATGACCATAAGCTTACAAGCTGAACTGTCCAAGCCTTGCTTGATTTGTTCAAAAGTGCATCGCTGGTGCTTTGTGGATGGGGAAGGCCTTTGAGGCGTGAAGGTATTAAAGAGCTGTCGATTTTCCGGGCCAGGAAAATTGTGTATAGATCTAGTCTTGATTTTGAATTCCAGTGACAGCGATAGCACGATACTATTCCTAATCAAAAAACTTTAGAAAAATAATATTCTGTATCCAAGTTTGGATTGAGAGTTTTAGTAAACATGGCAGATATTGAACCCACCACGGATATCCCCCAGGTATCCTTCCCAGCGAACTACCAAATCAACGAAGTTGATTTCGGCGAGGGTTCGACATCTGGTCCCCAAGCCGTTATTCCAGCCGAAGGGGAACCAGCACCAGCACCTCCTCCACTCGGGGTTCTCGAGAACTTCAAGGGTGTATATGCCGGACATGGTTTCAATCTGATCTTCCGTCCTAACGGGAATACGGTATCAGCTACCACGTTCCCGACTACCCTGAGTCCGCCTCCACCAAACGGATTTAGCAACAATGTTCTAGAACTCAATCTCACAAGAGAGACATTGAGGTTCTGGCCATCGTTGGGATCCACGCCGAATCGTGGACTGAGCGATCAAGGTGACATCTTCTTGAATGGTGTTCCATATACCCAAATCGTCGACGATGTTACCAATCAAGCCACCGGCAAAGCCGACAAAGATCCTCAAGGTATCCATTTCGAACCAGGATTGTGGATGGCCGTTCCAGAGACTACCAATCCAAAGTTGGGAGCCACGTTGTCGAGGATGGCATCTATCCCTCACGGAACTACCATTAACGCTCAGGGTCTCGCTCCTACCAAGGTTTTCCCTGGACCACCTAGGATTGATCCCGTGGATATCACCCCATTCCGTATTGGAGACCCGGACCCGACTGGTCGTATCAGATTCGCTAGCCAGACTGCGGATAGTGCAAGCACCCCGCGTCTCCCGCAAGATTTGACCAAATTTATCGCTGAGGGCACCATTACTCAAGAAATCCTCGACGATCCAAATTCGGTGCTCCGTAAAGCGATCGAAAACCAAAAGATCACGGAAACAATCGTGTTTACCGTCTCAACCGAGTTAACCCAAGTTCTAAGCGGAGCGACGCCAGAAACAGCCCTCGGCGGCGGTACCAGTAATATCGCCTTCCTCGTCGGTGCGGGAGGTCAAAATCCAAACGCTAATGCCGCGGTCATGGCAGCCACGTTTTGGGTCGAGACTGTGGAATGTGTATTGGAAGTCCCGTACATGGAAGCCGGGGAGTGTCAGACGATCCCGGCACCCGGCGCTAACTATAGATTTGAAGGCCGCACCGTGCCATCCTTCAAAGTTCAAGCACCTTGTGATATCGATGAGGGACAAACTATCACGGTGACATTCAAGCAAATTCAGTATACCCAGAATGTAGACTTGAACTTCGCGAATCTGACGTGGCCGCACGTTTCAGTTGCAACGTTGGTTCCGACCGAGCCGATAGTGGTGCCCGAGTCAGCCTTTGAGGCCTAGATCCTACAGAATAGCCATATAGGAAGCTTAGGGAAAGGGTGGGCGTTGAATTACTTATCATTCTCCTTTTTTTTTTTTTTCCTCTTTCACCTTTAAGGTTCCGGATCACGTAAATGATGTTGGTCCATTATGTTGAGTAATTCGAATAATATATCGAAGTACCCTCTTTATTTTAGTGGATCCGATAGGAATTCGGATCAATTATGTTCGAACATGATTCCTTCTTCATGCACCAACCGAGCTAGCGTGGTAGTCCATATAGTGTGAGACCTGAGATCTAGACCATCGATCTTCTAGCTTTGTTGCATATTGAGGGGAGCAAAAGCGTTGGTGTCAGAGCACCACCAGGTACGGCTAACTGTCGATTCTGCCGTTTGAAAGTCCCGCCCGTTGAACCGGAGGAGTTTCTCCACGTTGAAGCAATCCAGTTGGAAGTCAATGACGCTTTGTTGGAACTAGGCGACGATTGTCACGCGAACTACTGGCGAGATGGGGGCTCTCCTATTGTATACGACTCGGCAGTCTCGTGTACCTGAGGTCAAGATTTTATAATCCAAACAATATGGCTTTTGTATCCATGGATAATAAGTATCTTGAAAACTGATATGCATACTACCTTGGAGACCCTATAAATCGGAGTGAACCTTCAAACAAAACTCCCTACCGGTTTGTACCTGCTGCTCAGTTTACAAGAATAGCTGTAATTGATTTTACCGCAATTTCTATTGACGGTGTAGCGACTACTGTGATCGAAGCAGCTGAACTAAAAAGAAGTGCGCTTGTAAGTATTCTTATAAGAATAGCTGCTGTGGGGATTTTGGCAGGACTTGCGAATGCCACCGGAGGAGCAATGCAACAGTTAATGATGAACCAGAATTTCAGTCCTCAATGGTTTGGTATCAACTTTACCGCCGGACTTTTTGGTGGAGCGGTGGCAGGGGTAGCTGGCGAGTCACTCGCTCGATGGAGTCCGGATACCCCAGTATTGAATCGCTTCATTGCTGGTGCAATGGGAGGAGCTACGCAAGCCATTGTGACGACCAGGTTCTCGGGCCAATCTTTACATTGGGCTAGCGTTGGCAGATTTGCTTTGCTCGGTGGCGTATTGGGTGTTTTGGGACATTACACTTACGCTCGTACTAGGAATATACAGAATGTTCCAGGATATGAGCCTAGAATTAACAATACGCTTGGGTACAGATTAATGGGACCAAGGGACACGGCGCCTAACAGTCTGAGATCTTCGATTGCCGAAGACGGAAGACAAGGATCTATGGAGAATTACCGATTTTCCAAGCTAGATGTTCAGAAGGGTTCAAGCAAAATGGGGGGTACGCAGATTCATATGCATCCGTTTTATGGTCCATTCGGTTTGCCTCGCGACAATAACGATCGCGATGAGGGAACAGCGACATGAGAAAAGAGCAGTCTCGTCGTTCTTTCACCCTGTTGTTATATAAGTTGAAGTGAACAATCTCTTATATAAATCATGAAAGGACCTATTAGCAATAAACCCAAGAGATAGATATCAATATTGATAGAATCGAACGAAGGTCTACAAATAATATACAGGCCCTAATTTGTACATCAGTTCCACCTGATAACAAATCAAGGAAGATACTCAACTCTTTGGACTTGAAACAGTAAAGTCTATTCCATGCTCCGAGCGACTATGTTCCAAAATCAAGTGCCAGACCGCATATATCCAATTTCCTGACGTTGCCTTTGTCAGCGGAGACCATTAATGGTCAGGCGAAACTGCAACGCAATGTGAAACCAATTGGTGACGAGTTCTGCAACTCTCCGTCTGTAGGGCGGAGACATGCCGGAAGTCTAGTTTTTTTTAGAATTCGAACATCCGATACTCATCCGGTTTTCATCTCATCGGCCAACCATTCACTCGTTCATATTCACCTTCGTTTCTGTCAATTAACTTACAAAAGCCAGGTACCTACGACGCTGTACCCTGTTACACACAATCCGACGTCACAATCGTTACGTCACGTCTTTTTCGCACACCACGATACCGGGAAATCTGCGAAACTGTCTTACAAGGTTGTCGCACCTGCGAAAACATTAAATTCTTCGACTCTCGTTCAATTGCTCGACCTGTATCAAAGAATTTTCAGGCCTCAGAGTTCGTTCGTTCGCCAGGCCAGATTCCCACAGGTTGGTTCCTCAGCGAAACATCGTCAACGCAGGGATTGTTCACTGCCACGATGCTGCGGGCTCAAAATGCGGCAGCGGTACCCATCGACGAGGTCCCCAAGCTCACCATAACAGACGCTTCGGATCTCGAATACTTTACCGAAGGCGCAGCCAACGTCCTTTACCGTTACGTCGGTAAAGAGGATCAATTTGTAAGTACAATCCTGTCAAATACACCCTCCCGCCAGGCGAAATGATAGCTTCGCCTCAATAATCTGAAATAGGTCCACATCACAGCTATAAATAATAAATTGCTAACGTTTCACCGAAAATTATATAGAAACCCCATCTTATCCGCTTGAGAAAGTATCTGCCGAATTTTCCTACTACTTTACAACTATATACCCACCTTCACAAAGTCTTTGTTCCGCTCCTCCCATCCTCGATACTCGATACAAAACTGGTACAAGTTTCCCCGGAAGTTTTGAAGGAATTGAACGACCGATTACAACACGATGACCGAGGTTCAGTATCGCTTCAGGAAAGCCGACCGCCAAAGATGGGTGGTAAACGGAAAGGAAAGCTTGACGAATCTGACAGATGGGGGTTAATCGTCGAAGATATGACACCGGGAATATACCAAAAATATAATACACCAACCGCAAACCTCGAGCAAAGCAAACGAAGTCTCAGTCGAGAGATGTTCTCGCTATCTCTTTTAAAGGAAGCCTTAAAGCAACGCCAGGGAGAGGTTATGGAGCTACCGACCAATATAAATACGATGGATGCGAGGGCCTTAGCAAAGAACGGGTGGAGAGACTTGTTGACCGTGGAATTCAAACCCAAATATCTGGTTCAATCACCTGACGCACCAAAGGACTGGAAGCTTTGCAGAACCTGCGCGCTGCGGAGCATGCGATCCAGGAGTATGTCCGGAAGATCAACCGCGAGCGTAAACTCGGAAGGAGAAGAAGGGCACCATTTCATCGCTCCAGACTATTGTCCGTTGAACTTAGTTTCGATTAACCAGGATCGCGTGAGACAGGCGGTGGAAGCGATCGTAAACCGGGATGAAGGGGTGTTAGTCGTGAACGAAGACGAGGTATTAGTCACGGATACGGCTCTAGGAGAAGACGGGATCTCGCCATGGTTGGATATTCTGGACACTTCTATAGTCGACCTTTTGACCAGTTATTTCTCGGATCCCGCGTGCGTTACTCGCGTGTTAGCGGATTTACAACAACATTTCGGTGGGAAGGTTGGTGTGCTGGCGCCACCTACTCCAACGCTGGAGATTTCTGCGGAGGAGCTTTCGAGAATGCTAGCTGGACATCCGACGACTGCAAAAATCGGGGAGGATATATGCACGGCTATGAGTTTGAGGGATTGCACAGTTTATGTTCGGCTATGGGTTAAAGCGAAAGCTGGTGGGGGTAGCGGCATCGATGTTCATATCGAATGCAAAGTCGGTGATCTTGATATGAAAACAGGGGTAAGTACATATATCCTGTTTCCATCCACATTTACTGCCATATAGCAGCTAACTTTCCGGATATAATAGGAAGGAGGGAAAGGTGTATACTGGCGAGATGTGGAAAAGCGACTGCTCAGAGGCGACTGGTACACCGGCCGAGGAATGATTGAAGGACCGGGATGTCGCGATTACTTAGACGAAGAAGGAAAGTTTACGGATTACATCATCACCCAAGCAACTTCGGAACCCAAAGAACTGCTAAGAAACGGGAGCAGCGAGAACTTTTTGTTGTCCTAGTGACTTTCTCAAGGTTCCCAAGGGGGCGGGTAAACCTAGTCTTCTGTCAACAAGTACGGCAGCGTAACAGGAGTGTAGTTTTGATGGTACCGTGGTATCGGGTATGTTTGCAGATTAGTTTGCGCGTGGGAGTCTGCTTTCAAGCCGTTTCTTTTTATCCAGGCGTTGGATTTTTGGAGTCCTGGGTGGTACGGTGGTCTCAGCGTGATGATTGCGAGTTTTCATTCAAGCCGCATTGTGGTCAAAGCCTGTTGATTTATTTTTATTTTGTCTCTGTGGGAAAAATGTGGTTAAAGTAGAGCGTAACCAATAGTAATATTACCTGTATAGGTTTTCTACGTTTGACAGGCGGACGACGACCCCAAGCTTTGAAGTTTTGCCACATGTGTGCCAATACCTTTGACAGAAGGGTGTCAGTAATATTCGCGACTAGTCGTCACAAGATCTATTTTTGAAATCCCCTCGACGTCTTTATCTTTTAGCTTCCGCACAGCTGATATTGCAATACCACGCAAGGCCTGGAACCCATGATCTCCAGAAACTCTGGGCTCACTTTAAAGCACATATCCATGTCGTGTCTACGCAGATGAGTCCACACACCCCAGCTGAAAGAACAAAGATACCAACATTGCGCACTACCCCTGGAGAACACCAACTTCCCAGCACCCCGTTGTTTGGGTCGAAATTGCCGAGACAAAGAGTCGAGAAAGCACAGCCAGTGCTAGGATCGTTGCCGCGGTGCAACAAAGAAAAAATCCAACAGGTTCACAATGGGAATAAAGATTGTGCCTGAAGCCGGGCTGGGGATTTGAGAACTTTGCCGCGCATGGAGTGCGAAACAACCGCGAAGATGTTTGGATGCATTACTCTGCGTGTCCGCCATCGATTCACGCGTTTGAGGTTGGAGAGAATGTATTCAAAGGTAGAGAAGCTGGCCAACTTCTCGCGCCTCTCCGTCCAATTATTTCTCTCAATACTTACGACGGCACCGTATTCTTATTATCCATCTATCTCTCGCATCGGCTTTTACTTTCGACACTTTCCCTCCCGTTCCTTCTTTTGTAAATTTCGCATCTATGTTTGCAACGTTTGTACTATCAGCTCCAATATTATCTTCGTCGTAGATAGTATCACTCCGCTCGATTCATATACGACACTTTACATGCACTAATACTATCGCTTCCTCAAGACACCAATATCAAGTTGCGAACTCTTAAGCCTCTTCAGTCGAATCCTGTATTAAACCGCGCTGTCATATCACATCTTACGATCCAATAGCTTCCGGACTTTAAACAGGCATAACGGATCCATAATAGAATCCTCCCGGATATTCTGCTTAGAAAGAAATGAGATATTCTCCGTCATCAAGTCGCCGCTACTCACTTCCAGCTTTCGACATGTACGGCCAACCAATATTCGAGCCCTTCTTCTGCTATGGGCACTTCCCTCACTATCCCCCACCACCACCACCGCCTCCTCCTCCTCCTCACTCACTAATTCCCCCGCCTGATGGCTTCCACTATCCGCCAGAAGCATACTTTGGCTTTCCAGAAGTATTCCCCGAGCACCTCCATCATCACCAATTTATAGCTTCCCAATTCGACGCAAACCCTTTCCCCAGTCCTCCCCCATCTCAGCAAACCATCTCTAGGGAAATCAGTCCTGAAACGTTCAACAGCAATCCATCTTTCTCAAATATTCCCTATAACAATCCTTATCCCGCTGGATCACCTTCTCTCCAATCTTCCTTAACTTCTATTCCTTCCTCAATTCACACATCCTCAACCAGCTACAATAACTCCGCCACCAACTCATCTGTTTCAATATCCCCATCCTATTCTTCCCACTCAGGCGACCTCGCCTTCGCAGAATCAATCCCATCTTTCGACGTTTCCCGTACAGAGACACCAGGCGATTGTCTCTATAACGAAGACCTCCAAACAGCAAGTATGGTCGTGCAGGTAATCCCATATCATGAGGTCTACCCAGACCAGTGCGACGGGCCGACCATGACCCGTCGCAGATACGGGGGTCCAGCAGGAAAACCGGGGCCTAACCAGGGTATCCACCCGAAACAGAACCCTGCGAATGCAGGTAGGGTCCTGGTTGTCAACGGGAGCACCAATGATCCCGTTCCCCAGAGACCACCAAAGGGCCCAAAGGCTCAAAGGGAGCCCAAGTCAACCGCTCCTCGTGAGCAAGCCGATAAACCTAACAAGGCCGCAAAGGAGCTGGCCAAGCCAGCAATCACGGCTGGAGAAACTCCGGCCGTTGCAAAGGCCGTTGAGCCAACCAACGATAAGAAGAGTAATCTTGTCGGACCTGGGACGACCGCTACAAAGGATACTGGGGTCCCTATCCACATCCCACCGGCTCAACCCGTCCTTAAACCAGTTCCAGATATGGAGAGCAGCAGCATCCATCTTGTCCTCGTCCACCTCCCCCACGATAACAAACTAAATGCCATCCGGCTCCGGGCCCACCATATTGCCAGCGCAAATAGAAACAAGCTGATGACCGCAGCTAAACAAGTAATTCTCACATCTCTCCATTCCCACGAGTCAACCAAAAACGTCGAGCTCGGTTCCTGGTTCTCCTGGTCCGAAAAGGGTGTCAACATCAATTTCAAAACCCATCAACAACGTTGGATCGCTACCGAGAATCAAGAATGGCTTAGTGATCTCGGTGACATCAAGATAGGAGAAAGATGGGCCGGCATAGTCATCCGTGACATCTGGAATCCTCATATCATTGAGGCGTACAGCACTCCAAACGATGCCGTCAAAAAGAAGTTGGAGCAGCTTAATCCCATGAAGGTCGCAATTGGGGATGAGGAATTCGCGGAAGAGTATAGAATCAGAAGGATCAAGTGGTTCGGCCCGTCCACTCTTGCGATTTGGTTCCACGATACCAGTGTTGCAGATTACTTTCTCCAAAAGGGCCTTTGGGTCATGGAGGGGTACGTCGGGCCTTACAAGTTGAAGAACGTGGGGACTTGCGGCTTGCGTTCTCTTCGTCCTCTCTTGGAACAACCACGACATCGAGTCGGGTTTCAATATAAGAGGCAGCCCTTCCCGCAAAATGCGAATGAGATGCATGATTATGGGGATTCCGGTATACATGAGCACACTAACGAACATCACGATCACGACTTCAAAAAGCCGGGTAGGCACGGTAATAACTATAGCGGTCACGGCCGGAAAGGTCACCGCAATTCTCAACAATATCGGCGATAGATTATTACGAATTTACGTCTACATGATTGCAAAACGTAGTGCTTTGACTTTTCTTGCATAGATGGGTATATGAAAAAGGTCAAAATGATTTTTTGTTCTTTTTTGTCGTTTCAGTGTGTTCTTCGAAATGCCATTCATTGTTGCATGTGATATGTTTTCCCATTTCCTCATAGTTTATTTGATTTTCTGCCTTTCCTATTCAGTTGTTTCGGCATCTCCTGCTTTGATATTACTGCGAGAAACGTTAACACGACATATGTTGCATGATTAGAACATGCAAAATATTTTGGAGTTGTGGTGAGGTCGGGTTGAATCCCACCCAGGCTGAAGAGGGAAAAAAAAAACTCGGCCCACGTGGAAATCGGTATCTGCTTAGTTTAGTGATCTGGAGTTATGGGAGCATGTAAGACGGAGAAAAAAGCCTTATGCATGTACTTTATTCCTTGCAGCGAAGAAAATTATTTTCCGATCAAATTTTATAATAAATTATCGGTGAGAAAAAGCTCAAGTGAAACTTCTGTGGTGAGAGCGCGAATCGGAACCCAGCCAAGCGAAGAAGTTTGAAGGGGGGCCAACGAACGGGACAAAAGTAAGCTGATTTTTGGATGTATCTTCCCGTGCTGGTACATGAGCGATTGACATACCTCCCTTTTCTATCTCTACATCTCTCTCTTTTTCCCCCAGGGTAAAGTGGCTTGGGTCGTCCCTGAACGGGAATATCCTCTGAGAAAAATGCGGTAGTGGATGCTGTTCCTCAAGTTCATTTTTTTGCGGCATTGCGCACCATTTTTACCTTGACAGGATCCGGATTACTGTGCAAATGCCTGGGCATGCCTCATCGTCGTGTCAGGATACTGGTTCCTGCGAACACAAACTCTGAGTCGTACCCGTTGCCCCAAGCACAAGCCAATTGGACCCTGCTTTTTTTCCCTTGAGTAATGTATCACAAAAATTGAAACCGGCCAAGCATGAGAAATGGAAGGGGAGGGGTGGTAGTTTTCTTACTTTGTCATTTGCTCATGATCGTCTATCGAATGATGCATGATGAGTAAGATATTGAAAGGTAAAGGGAGAAGTTCGGCTCTCCCAGACTGGGCTTTCTAATCTCTAGAGAGTTCTCCATCGAAATTCAACGTGAACACGAGCAGAAAAAAAAAAGAAGGGCGAATGTCGCAGTTGATTCTTATTTATCAAAGTTTCGTCATTTGGTCAGCAAAGCCGATGGGAAATTCGAAGCCGAGGTTGCCGTTCACGCGAGGGCCGTTATGTGACGCCATGCGGCCCTGTCTCTCTTCCCTCTCGCTCGTCTGTCTGCCTTTCCAGCACCGCATTTTGTCAATTTGAAATCGAAGCGACCAATCAGACGATGCCATTTCTTATGAGGCTCCGGACCGACTGTGTTGGTTTTCTCTGCTGCTCTGCCTTGGGCGAGGGACCACCGGGTGGAGGCGCAGTTCCCGGCCCAAAGCTCAAAATAGAGTGAAACAGCCAATGACAACCTGCGGTTCCCATCTTCCCTCGCCTTCCCGGGTGTCTCTTCCTCTCGCCGCGGATGGATGGACAAGGTTTCACCCCTGGGTTGATGATACCGGAGACTCCTGACGGAGGGCGTCCTGGGCCACATTCGCTGGACAGAAACCTCAAAGATGAGCCTCATCTCCAGTCCGTTGGGAGATCGCCGACTTCGAAGTACTTCTGCAATCCGTTAGTCCCTGCGCCAGCTGAGATTTGATATCTCGCGGATACGACGCGAGCGATATCCTCATATCCTCGCATCATCCAGACTGCCGGGTCCAGTTCTGTCTCTTGCAAACATGATACAATACTTCGATACCTGTCGAGGGTGACGTGACGTCCTGCTAGGCCTTCCCTTTGTCCTGCCTTCGAAACAAAATAGCGGACGAAGGGGGTGTGGATATCTCTCGAATGTTACGTGATTGATGACAGGTAGGACAAGAGATCATCGATGCATCATACGTCTGCCACCCAGCTACCAGGCGTCCTTTCGAGATCTTTTGTTTGACAGAGAAGGCTTGCTGCAAGGTACCGATATCGACGGGAGGCCCTGATTCGATTCGGCGAAAGATCAGCCAATTCTCCCTCCCCCCGTGGGCTTTGGATGGCCTAAGCTCTCCAGCCTAGCTACTATCTCGCGGCTTGCTTCCCACAGGAGAATTGGATGGATGATATGTCAAAGAGGTATTGGCACAGGGTCAATTAAATTCTCCAAATCCAACGTGATGCCACAAACGGAGCCCCGTTCTGGGCTTTGCGATCCATCATGGCACAACAGATAAAAACTGCCACGATAGCTATTTTTGTGCGTATAAGTATACCGATTCAGTGCGAACAATATTCGCACCGAATACGAATAGCCTCGGAAGCAGCTTGGTTGACTGCCTAGCTCACGTACCCTAAACCTCGCGTGGAAAGAAATCCTCCTTCTTCTCCTCAGTCTTTCTCTCTGCCCGGTTGTTCGACTTGTGAAAATAGCACCAAAAGTGACGCAGGCGGGCTTCGTGGGAGCTAAGGATATTAGTTCCACGTCGGGTATGCGAAGATGGTTGCATCACATCTGTATACAGCCAAGTTGATAGCGAATTCCAACTGACTAAGACAGACGCAATCGACACGGTTGCTGTCAACTAGACTTCTTGATCTTTTTCCCTTTTTTTTTGTTTTTTTTTCTAACTTGTGGGGATAGTTCATTTCCTGGTCACGGCTTCGCCGGGAGGTATTAGTCGTCATCGCATGGGGCATTCGTAAGTATGAGTTTGACCGTTCTCTTTACCTCCTCTTGGGGATAGATGCAACGCAATTTGTTAGCCTTGATCCTTGCGCCCTGCAGAGAAACTCGATACGTACCGTCGAGTAAGTTTTATTTCGGAGAATTCGTAGTCATACTCGCATGACCTCAACAAAGAGGAAAATAGATCACGACGAAAGCCTATTCGTCTCTTCGAGGCTGTACAGTTATCTTGTTCTCGGGTTCTCGATGTCGAATTATGATGCGGATGCGCGTGCCTCAGGTTCCCGCGATTCGCAGTTGGGTGAAGGATATCTCGACTTCTTTTTGTTTTTCAGGCATTCGCATGTTGAAACGTAGGCATTGAGGAAAATGAGTTATCCCGTGGGATCTCGACTGCGATCTATTGTCCTCGCCTAGAGTCTCATTTCCTCTTGTGCGTCGCGAACTAGCATCGTCAGGATATCGCAGGTTTTCCCGCCGACCAACATTCTCGTTGCTGCCTGGCCTGGTACGCATCCGGAGTCTGTGACTATGTTTGTTAGCGTCTTCAGCGAGAGCTAGAATCTACGGACCCTCTTCCCTAAGCAAGGATCACTTTTTGTTTTATTTTCTTATTTATTTATTTTATTTTATTTTTTGCTCTGTTCTTTACGTTCGTCGGGATTCTATTTTTTCGACGGTAGTTCGTGATTATGCTCCGTAACGCATGACAGTCATCCCGAAGGTTTCCTGAAGGTACCACAGGTTAGCATGGCTTGGACCTTGCTGGAAAATCCGGAGCTTGTTCTGTTACTTACCCTCATGACCTCGGACCTTTTTTGGTCTAACTCGGCCTTTTTTTTTGGTTCTTTCTTCATGCGGTTTCGTTAGTCATTGAATGGGCATCACGTATGTATGTACAACTCCACGGGATCGTTCGTGACTAGCAGTCATTTTTAGAAAAAGATATGTGAAGCTTTGTATTTTTTTTTGTTTTTTAGTCTGATATTATTGTGGATATTTGTTACCGCCTGGTTTATGAGGGGAAAAAAGCTATGATACAAAGGAAAACGATCTTTGTGGAACCAGCCCTTGTCCGAAGATGAGATTGGATGATGCAGCAACGCAAGGCAAAGGAAAAAAAAGAACAGAAAAAATCGAAAGCTGAATGATAACAAGAAAGAAGCCAAGGTGAACAATTGAATGATGATGAGTAAAGAATAATATCAAATAATATCGAAAAATGAGCCCGTGTATGAAAAGCGAAAAAAAAGAAACCCTAAGCGAAAAAAGAATAATGAAGTAGAGAGTATGCTAAATTAGAAAAGAAATTCGCAGTCAATTGCGCCAGTAAAACTCCGGTGATGAACTCAGAGTGCCCAATTCCTCCTGAGCCCATACATGCATTTGATGTATTATCGCAAGAAAAAAGAACCAATTGTAACTCCGAGCTATGCTGGTATATGTCGCTGGAACCAAGATGAACAAAAATAGAAAGAAAGAGATGTATGCCATTTTCGAAGAAAGGGAATGAAATGCTCGCTCGCTGAAGATTGCTTATCAAAAATCGACGGGAAGAGAAAAAAAAGCTTTGACATCCTTCGTATTCCTCAAGGGTCGTGAAATCGGATCGCGGGTAATCGTTTCATGCGGCCGTTAGGTGGTTGTTCGTTTGAGAGTCGTCTGAGGGGGGTAGGCGTGAAAATATATGTACAAGTGTCGATGTTTGAATCATTGAATGAAGAGATGGAGGTCGTCAGAGGTCGTTGGAAGCCTGGGGATGTGATTTTTTCTCTTTATGGTATTTCAGACTTTTTTTGGTTGATTTATTTCCAACTCTCGCAGGTGGGACTGGGCAGAACACCGACGCGGCCACCAGGAGCTGGCATGTGCAGCGGGCAAGCATAACCAGTTAAAACGGTCTTTTCTTCTATAAGATGACCTCTCATGTGTTTTGAAGCGCAAACGTCAATTCCGTGCTACAGTGGTTTTGTTAGTGACTGTTGTTTTTTATATACTGGATCCTTGTAGTTGGGCTTCATATTCGTACCTGGAAGTGAACGCACTTGCAAACGGCGTATCGCTCAGTAACACGCTTGCACATTTTGAAGGGTTTTTATGAAACGGTTTCGAGAATTGGTTTTGGTGGTGTGTTTTATATGTAAAGTTCAGCTTCAATCTAGGGCTTGCAAAGTCGGGATTTTTTTTATATGCTGAGTGTTTGTTCTTTTTGTCGTAGATCGAGTAAACTGAAGGACTGGCTTCCAAAGTAGAACGGCAAGAGGTCTTTATAATTAAATTAATCTGAAAGAAAAAATATTCTGAAACGAATGCAATCGATTGAAATTATTCTGAACAAAGATGGAAATGAAGAAGGGAAATCCTGTTGTCTTTTAAAGATGTTTTGTGAAGTTCGTTGTTGTTGATGATGATGTGCCGGGAAGGGATCATATGAAACGGAGGGTGGTTGAATCATATTTATACAAAGAGAATCTCGAATCCTACCTCCCAGACTGTCGGTACCATGTAGTTCCTATTACAGTAAGAGGGTGTGTGTGTGGTTGAGCAAAGAGTCCCTTCAATGAGGCCTCTAAGCTGTTCTCGCGTGGATAGCAAAGCTGCTAAGCCATTGCGAAAAATATCACCTACTTTGGACACAAGGTCCTTAACGCCCCGAACCACTTTTGACATATTAGCTGCAATTCCTTTTTCTGGGCTATTCAAGGGTGGGCGGGCGCCCGTTTCCAGGAAAGAAGAAAAAAAAAGAAAAGCCCGGCCAGAGAAGAAAAAAGTAAGTTCAGGGTTGTTTCCGAGATATGCTGGGCCACCGGTGTCAGGAACCGTTTGGGTGGTTACTGTACGCTAGAAGGCTGTAGATGTCATCCAGGCGAGGGAATGTACCACTGGAGCAAGGTACAAACATCAGCTTGCCCAACTAATGCGGTAAAGTGGGACGCCGAATATATCGAGGAAAATAATCCATAGGCCATGCCGGGAGTCCATGCCAAACGTGGGTGGAAAAGGGTGCCCATCCTATCTGACTGGCCGGCGCCCGATAATGGGAAGGCTAATAACCACTGGTGTGTGGAGGCGGAGTGGGTGTTTTTTGGTCGCATCAGTGTGGCCGTTAGGCGCATTTTCTCTGGGTATCACCAATATTTGTGAGGGGGGGCTGAAAAACAAAAAATAAAATATTGGAGGAAAAGTCGCCCAACTTCATTTTGACTATCTCTTTGTCATGTGCCGGGATCTAGCAACGAGAAGTGAGCATGCACGGGGTACCTCTTTCAGCAGCTAATATCTGGTACCCGCACACTTGGCAGCAGCCCATCAAACTACATTCTATTTTTCTGCAGGCTTTTGTGATCTGTTCCGTGAGCAAGCAGCCCACTTTCCCCAATAAGTCCAAGTCTAGGGTCTAGGGGACCATTCTCGATGTTGGTAATTAATTTAGCTGAGGCCTATCAAGGACAGAATTCCCATACTCCAGAGCCTGCAGCCGAGCGGGAGTACCCACTGTTCAGCTCAACTCGTCCTCGAGGATAAGCTTCTGTTCATTCTCATAGGTAATCCCACAATAAGACCAAGTCGGGTGAGTGAACCAACCATCGAGCTGACTTTGCGTGGGGCTGGGATGCAACTCCTTTCTTTTCATCCTCGTTTCCAGAATTTGCGACAAAACAGGCTCAAGTCAAGTAAAGAAAAAAACGGGCGGTTCTTCTTTGAGAAGACCGGTGTGCCGACGCGACGAAAGAGATCATAGCTGCCGATGTCTTGGTTCCCCGAAGAATCCGTTTTCCGTTTAGAAATTGCAAGACAACGTGATATTGCAGTTGGCTTTGCCTCTAACAATGAAAGGACATAGCCACTATCTCGGTTCGTGTTTTCCTCAGCGAAAAGGGCCTGTTTCTTGAAATAGCACCTCTTTTCTCGGTTAAGGACCAATTGGATGCCGCCCTTAATAGGCAGGCTTCTGGAAATTCTATTATCTTGGCATTTCGTGTAGCTTACCTGCCGAGGGCTCGCGCAGTCGTGCTACCATTTCTGGTGTATGCGATCCTGTAGACCCATTTTGGGATAAACGATCCCCATTAGCTTCGAGCATTGACGCCTCCTGCTCGTTTTTTAGTGATTTCCGGAGAAGCACTGCGCATTTCCTTAATGCATTGCGAGAATACAAATCACCATCACAGCGAGTCGGAACTACGTAGAGGGCGTTTTCTGAAGATAGTGATTGGTAGAATCATTCATGAAGCAAATATGTACCGGTTCTGCAGACTGCAACCTCACTAGGCCGCGATTTCATCGATCTTGGGCTTACATGTCGGCGTTCAAGATGCGCAGACGTTGTGCTAGTTGCTCATACGATCTCGATCTATCGTTGGCGCCAAATGCGCGCGCGTTGGAACCAGAATGTGTTGAGGCTTGTCATCAGATGGTATTCTGTGCGACGTCGCAGACATCGCCGTGGAGTCTACTCGATGAACCGTGAAGGCAGCAATTGAGGTACAATGATTCATGGGAAACAGAAGATGCAAGGCACAGGATCTCTTAATTGAAAATGGACAGAGCAGCAATGATCATGGCTTGCATCAAAGCATAGAAAGATCTCGCACGACAACCCAAAGTTACGGTAACAGAACGTTCTAACGCACACACCAGCCTGCTGCATACCATAGGGCTGCATATTCACTGCAGCACGCAAGACCTCTCGATGCTGGATGCATATTCAAAGGCCTGCGGTAAATTTTTTTTGGTGGCCCTCTCGCCTATTCATCCTTTAAGATCCAATCGACAATTCCGAGAGCTCTGGATAAAAACTCATATGTGCAGCTTACATATTACCAAGCATGCTTTCATACACGTCTGTTAACCCCCCAAGTTTAACCATAATAATGCAGCAAAGCAGAGAAATGCGTCCGAATACCAAAGTAGGACTCTTCCGCTGTCCAAAGAATTTTATGCCTTCGTTTAGAAAGATCCTACAGGTGCATAGAATACTATAGTATACTAAAGAAAAACGCGAAATCACCATATTCACTGCTATTTCTGTCCGTGACGTTTCAATGACGCCCTCTGGCAAAGCGAAGTATCACATTCAGCTGAGAATGCCTCTAAAACCATTGAATTTTCTTGACCCTTGGTGCGCTGAAAACCCATCGCCTAATGATCCGAACCCCATGCCCTTTTTTTTACCGATAAATGCAACGTGCACACGTCAGGGAGGTCGCGAGATATACCCGAAAAAGTACTAGATAGAGTATCTAGCTATCTATACCTGTTCACCCTAAAATTGAACCTCAGATCCTTTTAGAAGTATGCTGCGTATATTTTGTGTTACCAAACTTGCACGGGAAACTGTGTCTATAGGCAGCTCTGCAGGCAAAGCCTTGCGTAGAATGGCGTATGTACTTACGTGAACGCATGAATCATTGTGAATAGACCGAGGAGGATCGCATCTGCATACGGCCAAAAGATCATATTGTTAGTCCGGCTTTGAGCGAAATGCCGTGGTCAAGCCAAAACTACACGATTGGAAGTTCAAACACTCGCCTGGATGTTCCGTGGAGTCGGGTCAACTCGTTAAATGGCCTCTGCCTCAGAATGAGATATTTCAGTCAAACGAGGTATGGGTTTCCCGACCGCTATCATTCGCTCCCTTGTCAGGGACCTTGGGAAGGAGAACATGAAAGCGGCCTCAGAAAAAGAATGAGGCATGAGGCATTACAAGAATTGCAAATACACGGAACATTAGTATGTTGCCAGTATTAATATCTCCCATAGCCCCAATGCTTGGGGTGGGTGTGTGGACCCCGCCCACGCGCTCTGTTAGCACCTGTTTGTCGAACGAAGGGAGATCATCCCGCCAGCAGCGCCCTGGCATCTCCTTATGCGGCCCCGACAACCAGGGAAGGGATGGGAATACTTCGGGTCTGCTGGTGAGATGACGAACAGTGTGTCGAGGATATCACTTGATACAGTCAGTTTGGAGTTTACTCGCCACCTCGATAGATCCATCCGCCACTTGTAACAGCACAGGGTTCTTTGAAACCCATATGTCATGACATCATTTTTGACAGGTGGTGTGTCTCGAACGAGATCTCGTTCCTTGTATTTGCCAAGCGGTACGTAGACGTAGATAGTGTGAGATCTCGACAGACAGTGAAAGCAGGATCCAAGGCAAGAAATCGCCATGAACTATGCGGTCTAGACACTTCTTTGGGCTTCTCACTTTCTCGAACTTCTGAGACTATAGCGTAAGACCTATATCCAGCTCTATCTTGGCCCTTGCTATGTCTCGTGCCAGATTCCTGGCCAAGCCTGTTGACAGCTCAAACCGACTCGCGATCGCAATTTTTGATGAGAAAGAGTCTGGGGACAGGCCTCAACGAAATCATGTCGCCGATGGTCCATTAGGCTCTTTGCTGCCTTCTTCCGTGAAATATTTCAAATGGTAGGGAAATGTGCCTCGCGATTGCGAACGACCCACTTTTTCCACTCTACTTCCGACATGCTCGACGGTGTTTTAAACAGCCGCACCCCCATCGCTGAAGCAATATATCGACCGATTAGGAAATCTTGATTTCTCAACGGATGGGCTCTCTGCAAACTTTAACAGTGACAATTGCGACGGCGGCTTTCTGTCGCGCATACGGAATTCCCGAGGGGCTTTGGTGTTAATGATTCTCCTTATGCCTGCAGCTGAGTGATACCTGTCATGTAAAAGCCCTAAAAGCGACAGCCAACACTGAGGGCTCGCATTAGCGAACGGGTAACGACCTCAGAAGGGAATGGCTGCCCGTATGGATTGTGAATGTGCACAGGCTCCGAAAAGCCATCAAACGGTGTTTTCGCACGTAAAGGGGGGATGGAATAACAGCAGCCGACCACGTCCACTATCAGAGCGTATAGCAGAAGGCTTGCTCGTGTGAAGAACATGTTCTTTACTTAGGGCCATTGAAACGACGCGAGGCTGAGCTGCATATTCTTGCAGGGATGGATTGCTGCCTTATGGATACCGACGGCGGCTCTGATTGGCTCGTTTGGTAGGGCTGAAGACTTGGTCCGTTCCAAGCTTCAAGTTACAACATCAAAAACGTCGTCGACATCATCATGAGCGAAAGATTTGGATGAATTTACCGCAAGAGAACGCGAGCCACTGGCTTCGTAAATTAGCGTAACTCGTAGTCATTCCGCTACTATTTGGTCTGATGATGGTGCTTTGTGCAAGTTGACGCTATCTTGTGACATCGCTTGCATGTGCAGCGAGCGCTCAATTACCAACGCAATCCAATTGAGTACTCGATTCCCAAATTCTTGAAGTCCTGCGTGAACGAAATAGATGCGAATGTCCGCTTGGTTCACGATTATATGCACTCTACCCAATTGAGTATAGAATGGGTCTTAGGCCGACTCGTTGGACCGGCGAATAGGCTCCTCTCCAGGGCCTACCTGTCGGGCCCAAGCTCCACTTTCAAGGCATCCTTCAGCTACTCGACGACCGTCTTTCTCACCATTTCGCTCAGAAACCTGACCTGAAAGTCTCAAGACGTGGATCGTGACTGGGGCCGCTTCTATGCAAATAACATGCACCCCACTCTCTATCACCTTCTTCCGACGCTGCGATGGGGGGTGCTACACAAGAAAGAAAAAACCCGCCAACCACGAACTTGGAAATCTCTTTTTCTCACGGACGACCGGGTTGACAGCCGCTTCTAGTGTATATGCATCCAATGGCAGGTATAGAGTCATCAACCCCAAATATGCACCGCGCTCCCAGCCGTAACATGTCTTTCAACCCCTCGCGATTATGCTGCAGTCATGTCTTAACGTGATTCCGAGATCCTACTCGTCGAGCGCCAACATTCCCGTTATATTATCATATCATTTAACAACGATAGCTTCGCCAAGGTTGCCAAATAACCACCCCTTACCTATCGAGGTTCACTATCTTGGTTAGTCGGTTAGTCACCGGAAAGCCTTTCCCTCTCTAGTTTATGGACAATTGTCCATATGTAGATTAACCTGCAATCGCTGTAAAGACTGCGCCAACCCAGGAATAGTCATTCAGGTACACCCGCGAAAGGCTTCTCCAGGTCAATGACCCCTACCCCCCGGTTAACAGCTCTCTGTTTCACTGACCCACCTTTGATATATCTTCGTCTAACTCTATATTCCGAATTGCCCCTGAAGACTGTCCCCCGGGGAAAAGAAAAGCAATTTCGATGAAAAGTACCTACCCTGGGAGGTACTTGTCCTCGAAATATCTGTCACGTTTGTCTTAGGTTGTCTATTAGATTTTTTAATTGATTTTTCTTATAGCCAAGGCTAGAAACGTGGGTTTGTTTCTCATTTCATTTTGCCTTGGAAAACTATTTCTTTTCCCCCAGCCTTGATTGTTGCCCAACCTCCAATGACACCCCATCAGATATTCTGCATATACTTCATTTGGCTAATGCAAATCTAGAATTTGTTCCAGGGATACTCTACTATGCATGTATGCAAGTTGAAAACCTGGCATTTGGACACCGTTCGCTATACCTCCTCAGGCCTGGCTGGTCTTCTGACCATCCCCTCGAGGCTCGCCGCCTGGATCCTGTCTTCTCATCTCTCTGAGCTGCACATGAAGCCTGGATAGTAACGGCGATATTCTACCCATCCCTCCCCCTCTCGACAGATTTGTCATGCAAGTATGCAAGAAATGCTAGATTCAAGATCCTCGTTCGCTTGAATTGCCTCTCAATCAGTTTCGTCTGCATCTCGTAGCTAAGAAGGGGGCGTAATCGAAATTGAATCTCTCCCATCGTTCACCAATTGCGGCCTCGCATTCGCAGATTGTCTAGACGCTCTTGAGGCATATACATCCGCTGCAGAGGTATAGATAACGGCTAGAAACGAAATTACATTTCGCCACTACTCTACCGCTTTCTTTCACGGCCCCGTTCAACGGCTTACCTGTCTCTCCCGCCAACTTTATCATTTTGAATTTGCAAATATCCGCTATGTGTACCCACTCACCCCATCTGATTGGAAAGCTTCGGATCCCCTTATGCTTGCAGTTACACAGTCTAAGGAAACTTGTCTCACTATTCGTCAAAACGTATCGGTAATACTAAACACCACCCGCCGGTACACCCCCCTTCTCACGAGCTCGTTTGCAAGATGGTGGCGTTTTCCCGGATTCGAGCCTTACGTCGTCTACTCCATCTTCACTTTCCTGCTTTCCACTTCTTTTCTTTCTCTCAACCCTTTTGCCCGTCCAATCATCTCTTCAAATCGACCAAGTTTTCCTTACGGACAGTCAATTTCCCGTGGAAATAATGGTAGATGGACAACGAACACCCACACCTAGTTCACTCTATCGATCCCCACCCCTAGTCCACGTATGCACACTTTTCATTGACTACGACTTACCGTCTGATGATCGTCAATCTCTTTTTCCTTTTCGATTCATATTCCCTCACCATGGCCCTTATTATGCAAACTATCACAATTTTCTTTTGCCGTCCCATGCTTCCTTACCGCTTCACTTTTGTCCATTAACCATCGAGAGACCTCTAGAGAGGATATAATTTTCCACCCCAATTTTATTCGGTACTGGCCATACTAAATCCTGCATCATAGATGTACAAAACGAATCTAACGTGGAGGACGTAAACACCATCTCGTCGATATTGAAAAAGAAAATATCTCGAGAGGTTGTCGGAATGGGGTGGTGGACAATGTTTCCAAAACGGAAAACATTTCCCTAGACGCTTTTCCTGCTTCGCCCTGCATGCACCGGTCCAAGAGAAAATATACACGACCACGAGTGAAAAGGACGGTAAAAGAAAAAGCTAACCATGCAGCCACGACGCCTCTTCCGCGTCGGCATAGTTCCATAATATCCAATATGCAATAAAAGAGTCGCCAAATGGAAAAAATTGACTTTGCAGACGGTATGCATACACTAGTAAGTTACAACCAATCAACCCTCCCCTGCGAGACAAATCATGACTTCCTTCCAGAACTCACGATAATCATTTCTTTCTCCGTAAACAATCCCCATCAACCTCGCAAAGCTAACCCCTAAGAAAAATCTCATGTCCAAGCAGCAAAAGCCGCCCATTCTCGCCCCCAGCCTAATACTCCCAATCATCATCCACACCACCCTTCCCGTTCCCCCCAACGCTCTCCTGCGCTCGATACATCTCCGCCACCTGTCTCGCAGTAGTAGCTCCATCCGCCTTCTTATCGTCCCGCTCTCTGATATACCTCGGAAACCTCAAACTGACTCCCTTGCCACCAGCGTCGACATTATCGGCTGCAGCTTTATACCGCGGACTCAGCGTCAAATCAGCGCACAGAACCTCCCAGACGACCTGCGGTTCAAACCACACATCCGGTTGATCCTTGGGTACGTTGGAATGGGAATAGAACGGTTTCGGTTTCGGTATGATCAACGGCGATAGTTGTTTGTGCAGCGCCGCGAGAACTTCGTCCGAAAACCCGGTGCCGATGTTACATACCGTCTCGTATTTTTCCGTGGACGGGTTATAGCAGGCTAGAAGGAATGCACCGTATACCGAGGTACGTTTCCCCCTACCGTGATATGCGCCTAGAACAACGAGATCCAAGGAATCGCCGGTACCCGCCAAATAATCCTTCTTGATCTAGAACCATCCCGCCAGTCAGTAACTCGGTACCTATACCTCCCGTAAAGTCACTATACAAGAAAAATTCGGTTGAACGCACCTTGAGCCAGTTATGACTTCGCTTGCTGGGGGTATAGTAACTCTCCTCCCCGTCAAGCATCTTGACCATAAGCCCTTCGCATTGACTCTTGACGCTCTCTTCCAAAAACGATTGAATCTCGTCAACCTGGTCGATGTTTGCGTGTTTGGCATACGCGAACTCCCCGTCAACTTCTTCGAATGCCTCTCTCATCGCTTCCCGCCTCTCGGTTAGGGATTTATGCACGAGCGATTCGCCGTTCAAAAATAGCAGGTCGAAGGCGTACACGCATACTTTGACTTTAACATCTTCGATGGCCACGTCTTTTCTTTTCCGGGTCATGAGGGTCTGGAACGGTAATAGCTTGGCTGTATCTTTATCCACCGCGGTGGTCTCGCAGTCGAGGATGAAACTCGTCGTGTGTTCGCCGACCCATTGGTTTAGGACTGCGAGGATGTCCGGGTACTTGGTACTCAGATCCTCAGAGTTTCGGGAGAATATCATGGTGAGACCCTTCTTCGGGTCCTTTTCCGTGGATGCGTATCTTTCCGTCGCTTTGGGACTGACATAATGTATCTGCGCCCTCTCGCCGTCGTATTTGAACTCACACGTGAACTTCTTGTTCTCGAACCGGTCTAGAACTTCCGTGATTGCTTTCGTCGGTTTCGCCAACATTGGCTTGAGCGGGATCCCCGGTTGCATGGTGCAATGCTTCTTCAGGTTCATGATCCCGTGCTCCAACATAGCCGGGATGATGACTTCGTAACTCGGTAGACTGCTGAATACCTCCTTGACGATGTTTTCCGCGGCCACGAGGTCTTTCGGGGTAGCGGGCTTCCCTTCCTTGCCTTTCTCCCAAGTAACCACCGCCTGCGCCAGGGCCGGTATCACCGTTCCCTCCGCGAGCCCCAACCGTAACTTCCCTTCGAGGCCTCTCACCAGGAATTTTGCCTCTTCGCCCTGACATGCTGCCAGTAACTTCTTGATCTCCGCTACTTTAAGCGTCATAGCTCCATCACCCTTCGTCGTGGCAACTTTATACAACCCTTTGAAAATCTTATCCACCGTCAACGGCTGCGGTTTGAATAACGTAGGTTGCGCGTTGCGACTCTGATACGCAATCATCCCCAAGTCTCCGACTTCAGACTGCATAGCTTTGAGTTTCTCCAATGTCCTGCCTGTAGACTCCGAAATCGCCTTCATGATAAGTGATTCCCCGATACCGAGTTCGATACCCATATAATCTGCCGCGAGTCTGTTGAGCATCAAATGCACAACAGTAACCAGCTCTTTGGGGTTTAGATGTAAAACTTGTTGCAAGAATAGACTGGTATGCGCCGTGATCTCGAGTCGTTTCGTAGTTCCGTCGATTAACTCGAACGTCTTGCATAGAGCAGCGTAAGGTGTCGGTGCGCCTTCTTTCCAATCGGGATAAGGATGTTTCTTCGACGCGACTAGCTTTTTGATCTGTTCCGCCTTTTTGACTAGTTTAGCTTGATCTTCGTCTGACCCCGATGCGGCTTCGTCTTGCGCTTCCAAAGATAAGTTCTTAACACCAGCGGAAGGAGATGGTGATTTTCGCTTTCTCTTGGGACTGCTAGAACCCTTCCGAGCTTTCGTCGTAGAACTTTCATCTTCACTATCCGACTTCTCCTTCTTTGCTTTCTTCCCCTTCTTCCCTTTAGACACTGACTCGCTCTCTTCAATCACCGCCACTTCCTTTTCCTCCTCTTCTGGTTCAGGCGAGGACTCAACCTTCTTAGCCTTCCTCCCTCTCTTCCTCTTAACAACCGGTTCATCTTCATCACCCGCATCCTCAACAGCCGAAGATGCCGGCGGCTCGGTATCCCGTTCCGGAGATTTCCGTTTCCTCGATTTTTTTGGAGAAACCTTCTTCTCATCCTTCTCCGCTGGGGTAGTCGTAGCCATAGCCGTCCCCTCTACCCCCTCCATTTCGACATCACCTCCTTTCTCCACGGTAATATCGGCATCTGTAGCTTTCTCTCCATCCTTCACATTCTCCTTTTTCGATTTACTCGAGAACGCGAGCTTCGCTTGTTCTTTCACGGGTGGTTTCGTCCCAGGCGGTAGCTTGAAGAAGCTCCTACATACACCAAACACCAACACGTCAGCTACTATCACTGTGATATGGACCCTGTAATATAAACCCAAATTGAAAAAGAGAATGATACGACGGGAAGAGGGGCAGAAAGGTTCGAGGGTGGGCAGCCGCACCCTAACGTCCTCTGTCCCGAGGTCACGTACCCCAAAGTAGCCTGCTTCGGCGGCATCCTAACAGCGGTGATGAGAGAATGGTAATCGTGAACTCGGTGGGAAAGTCGTAACCGGACGTGATCGTGGAGGAAAGCGCGGGACGGGGTCGTGAGGCTCGTCGAGGTGGCAGCGGCGGTCAAGGTTGTGACACGGCGAAAGGCGCACGCACCTGCTGCAGCCGCAGCAGCAACAGCAGCTGGTCGTGCAGCAGCGGCGAGTGGGACGTGCACTACTAGCCAACGGCAGCGCACCGGAGGACGACAGGGTATCCGTGACGGCGGCAGTTTGGTGGTATTTTTTTCTCTTAACGGATGTCTACAGTCTCTTCCTAGTCTTTGTCCTAACCGTCTATTTTATATTTGAGAGGAGAGGTAAATTTAACGTATATAAAATAAAAAATTCTTGTGGTTCGTCTCATCGAAAGTCCGACGCGTGCTGCCGATTTTTTGCAGTTTTGGCGACGCCAACTCTAATTGGCCAATCATACGTCACCGTTCGATTCATTGCAGTCAAACAACACAGGCAGATCGAGAGACTAAACCCTCGATGTGAAAAGAGAGAGGACGCACATGCCTGAAGCTCATATAAAGGCTTCATATCATAAAAAAATACATGTAAAAAAAGAGGAACCATTCATAAAAGTCGCCCAGAAGCATTCGTCGGATCCGATATAAGGACGAAGCAAAAGAGTAAGAAATTAATCAGAAACGAAATCCACCACCGCCATTTCGGATCCGCTCCTACCCATGAATAAGGAAAAACAGAGTAATCATAGAGAGAATAACGTTAAAACAAGACAAAGAATATCCGTCGTCCAAAATCGTACACATAACCCCGTCCCGCCTTACTCGTCATCCTCATCATCCTCGACATCCCTCTGACTGATAATTGCTTTACCATTAGTCTTCCCGCCCCTCCTAGCAGAAGTTCTAGTCCCCCTAGTCGGTACCGGCGAGCTAGTCTTCCTGGTAGAAACGTTTTCCTTCTTTGCAGGCGCCTTCTTCACCGCAACAGGACTCGCAGCAGCTTTCCTACCCCCTCGTTTCACAGGTGGCGGCGTAGGTTCCTTTTCTTCCTCACTCTCTTCATCCTCCTCCTCGCTTTCCTCCTCCTCCTCGTCTTCATCCATTTCAAGATCTTCGGTAGGTTTGACCTTGATAGTAGACTTCGGCGTAGCTTGCACCTTCGATTTCCCGAATCCGTTAGATTTCTTAGGTGGTTCGACATCACTCTCCTCCGCAACCCCGTCATTAGATTTCTCCCACTCCATCTTCTCATCCTCGCTATCTTCCTCTTCCTCCTCCTCATCATCATCATCGTCATCTTCTTCTTCTTCTTCTCCTCCATCGTCATCTTCATTCTCATCCCCACTCTCCGCATATTTCCCAGCAACGAAATTAGTAACCCTCCCACTCCTACGTCGCTCAGTACTACCGCCCGGCGTCGAAAAGTCATCCTCGCCACCTCTCTTCTTCTTCTTCTTGGTCGCCGTGCCACCCTTCGAGCCCCTCACCTTCTTCGTAGCAGTGCTAGTACCCGGCGTAGCAGCAGATGTCCTGGATCGCTTCTTGGCAGGTGTAGCCGCCCCAAAGGCATCGGATTTCCTCTGAATCACCCAATACATATTAGTAAACCGTTCCCCATGTATTTAGAAAAGTACAATGCATACCTTTCTGCTGCTCGGCTTCTTGAATATCACATCCACAACATCTTCAAATCCATCAGGTAAATAATGTCGTCTAGCAACTTCCAACCCGGCTGCACTATTTTTAAACCCCTTGAACAAGCCAGCAGGAAGCCAAAGCGACCCCGGCCAAGTCTGCAAGGCCCAACCCTTCATATCCTCATACTTCCGGATAACAATCTGCGCCAGATCGGAGAGCGTATATAAGTTCTATCCAAGAAGTTATTGGTAACAATCCCCCATGATAGTGTTGAAGTAGGAAAAACTCACCTCGCTGCGATCTGGCACAATTCCATCAACAATGCCCTTCATCCTCTGCGCAACGTGATAGACCAAACTCAAATTCTCCTCCACAACCACACACTCCAAATAAAACAGCACATACCCTGCAAACCCCTTCAGAACCTCCTCTTCCTCCCTCTCAAAGTCAGGATGATGTGCCAACAAACTCAAGAGTCTAGCAAACGTAGTTTCCATAACAGTACTCTTCAACTCCCGATGCTGCTTGGCTCGAGCCTTCAGCCAACTCGATGCCTCCTCTTTGATATCCCTCTGCTTTTCTTCAGCCAGCAAGAATAAAGGAGTATAATATCTCGCGGGTAGCAAGGACGCAGCTAGATGTTTCTTAACTTTGTCCACGAATCGCTTTCGGACAAGTTGCACACCATACTGCGCAACCAACGCGATGCGATTAAACACGCTCGAGGATATCAACGTTTCATACCCTCGGATTCTTGCAGCTTTCAGAAACCCGTTCGCAGCAGCCCAATACAACGACTTGCGGTCATCCTTTGGAGTGTCCCCCTTCTTCGATAATTCGCCGCGGTTGACCAGAAATGCGTTGAGGAGTTTATAAACCGGCTCTGCGAGAACCTTTCGTGTAGTCTCCCCTTCAGTCCCTTCGTCCGATCCGTGGGCTCGTAGATGATTGATCAATATTTTCAAAGCGAGTAACTTTGCTTGACAAGCTTCACTCGGAACAAGAGGTCTATTTACATCGTCCTCTTCGTCCTCGTCATCCTCCTCAACAACAGCATCACCGTCAGGAGGCCGTAACAAAACCTCTTTGATAGCGATATCCCTTATCCGGTTCATATTCTCAGTATCCGCTTCCGCTTCGTTGCAAGCGAATAAGACAACTTGCGATAATGTGGCCAATCTCGCAAGATAGAATTCGCTGCCGTACTCCCATTCCTTCAGGATCTTTTTGATAAGGTCCGAAGCATACATCTCCTTCCGTGAAGAGGTGCGCATGATTATAGCGACGGCGTGTTTTGCAGCGATAGGGGATGTACCATAAAGCGCAAAGTTGACCAACGCCTCCATCAACTTCTTATCATGCGGGAGTTCTTTGGGGTACTGCTTGGCGAAACCCGAGCAAGCTTTGATAGTATCTTCCATATTCAGGCCTTCTAGATCCATTTCTTCTTCGCGAGAACGCCCTTTCCCGGATTTATTGCGCGGTGCGACTGGTGCTTTATCAACGATGAGATCGCAAAGAGTTTTGATGTGTGCGCCAAAGACTCCGGGGTTACTCTGTGACATCTCGCGGAGGACTTCATGAGCAACGAGGTTGAGAGAGGTTCCGAAGGAATTATCTTCGTCGGTAGAGAAGCGGATCATGTGGGCGATGTGAGATTTGTTGTAAATGAGTAGAGATGTGCGGTAAAGAAGCGGTGTCATAGTTTCGAGAAGATTGGAAGTCGCCAGTTGCCCGAGTTTCGAGTTATTTGATATCCGCTTTTTGGCTTCGAATATTGAATTCGCGACAGTTTCGTAGTCGCTGTCTGGGGAATAACAACGGCGGATCTGTTCGTAGCAACGTCGGTCGTGGATCTTGGCAAAACTGTGAAGGTCGGTGGAGGATCTTGACGCATCGGGGAGGAGTTTTGATAAATAAGCAATTGTATTTTCGAGTTTTCGGCGAACTTCAGCCTCGTTAGATTCCACGACACCACCGTTGAACGCCTCGCATGATTCCAAAAAAGCATCCATCGCTTTCGCATATGTTTGTTGATTTCTGGGTATAGTAAAGAACGCTTTTCTTGCGCGAAGATTGAGCTTCTTCCGCGTTTCTTTTCGTTCCAAGTGCTGCGAGGATTTCCGCGTTTTGTCATGGGCAACTTCCTGAGCAGTCTTCCCTTGAAGGTCGGCCTCTTCCTGTGTGCTAAAGTCGTTGTACCCGTCAAACTTTTCAGTGGAATCCGTCATGCACCTTAGTAGTATCATAATCCTACGGGTTCGGATTTCGTCATCGGACATCTCTTCCTCTGGTGCTTCGGCTTGAGAGGCAGACTGTGAAGCCGCCTGTGTGGCAACCTGGCTTTCTTTACTCTTAGCTTTCTTTGCCTTGGCGTCCTTCTTGCCGGTGTAGTCCCCGATAGGTAGTAGAGATTCGTACAATGCGCTGTCGAGTATGACGTTGGTGTCCTTGTCGTTGACATAAATTACATCGAACAAACTAGCAGGGATAAACTCGAGATCTCGTATCACAATCTTATTATTAAGCGCAATCTGCGGGTACGCGTCCGCCCATATCTGGCTCAAAACGTTGATAGCTGCTTCTCTGACCGCGAGTTTCTTGTCTTTGGTACGTTGAGCCAGAACCTCTAAAACATTCTCCTCAAAGTCTTTGCTGACGAGTTTGCTAGTGGCGGATTCCCAGCCCATCTCCCCGACTTTCTTCACGGTAGCGACTCGAACCCGCTCATCGGCATCAAATAATTTGGTTTTGATTTCTTGTTGAAGTACCGCGGTAACGTCCGTTCTAGCTTGCAAGATTTCGACGGCAGCCTCCACCCATCGAACACGAACAGCAACCGATTTGTCGTTTGCTCGACCCAGCCAGGTCTTCCAGGTCTGCGGATAAGATTGGGGTAGTGACCCAGAGGTAGCCATCATTCCAACTGTGCCGGTAGCTTGAACCCGAAGATCAACAGTCTCGGACGCCATTTCGGTTTCCAGCAGAGGGAGTACATTCGAGAGCACTTCCGGCACGGCGAGATAAAGCTCCAGCATAAGATTGTGTGCCTTTTCGATCTCCTTGAGGTCATCGTTGAGCGTTTCCGCCGGATCTCCGTCGGGTGACTCGCCTCGTCGAGAGGATGGGGAAGCGTCCATGATGACATCGGTAAAGTACTGACAGATATGCCTAGACATTTTATCCGCACAATTGGAGCAGATTGTCTTAGCCATGTTGTAAGCGGGAGGGTACTGTCGAGCTCCGAGCAGGGTGGTCTGGTCTTTCGCCTTCTTGTCACCCAGGCCCTTCTTCCTCGAGCTATCAGTTGTCGAAGGCGAAGCTCTCATCATCTGCGCCAGCAAAACATCGATGACTTCAGTCGGCAGGGTGTTGACTTCCCCGACAACCTGCTCGAGCAGGTCTGTCATCTTGTATTCTACATTTTTCTCTCCTTCGTTGGCCGAGAGGTCGAAGAATGTTGTAAAGAGGTTGGTGATGAGGGCATCGGAGCCTGGAAGGTCGGTTATAAGGACGATGGATTGGGTCTCGTGGAGTCGGTCGAGAAGGTAAAGGTGCTCTTGGTAGAATACACTGTCGGAGTCTTCGAGCCCCTTCAAGGTTTTTACAAATAGATCGAATATTTCCTAAAATTATACATCCTTAGCGCCTCCTTCGATGCAAAGTTCGGTCTCAATGGATAGAGAATGCGTGTGTACCCTGAGTTGATTGGCAGTGTACGGCGCATCAGGCGCATACAGGTAGAGAATGTCGGCGAGGCAGCAAGCTAAGAAGGCTCTGATGGACTCATCCTTGTGATGCAGGAGAGCAGTTGCAGCAAGGTCCTTGGCTACAGAGTCGATAGAAGGGAGGTCGACGTCGGGTTCATCGACGAGGGAGAGTAGTTCCGTGTGCAGTGACTTGAGGCGCTTAACCAATTGGGGCACGGGAATGGGTTTGCCGGCTTTCCATGAGATGGGTTCTTTAAAGGCGAGAGAGACGTTGGAGGGCTGTGAAGCGGCTCCCCGCGCCATGATTGGAGGTGTGCGTGAGAGTGTGCGATGCTGGTTGAGTGATGTTTGATTGCGGATGGTTTGGTGGTGATGTTGAGGTATTACGCGGGGATGCGCGTTACCTGAGATTGATGCGAAAGGGCGGAATGAAGGATAGCAAGTGCGAAAGGAATGGCGGTGTCTGATCGCTAAAGGGAATTGAACATGCTCGTGATGCTGAGAGAGGGTGAGGTGGGTATGGGAGAATGTCCCGAGGAGGTGAGGTTGATGATGAGAGTGATGAGGTTGGATGGTGTGTGGGTGTGTGTGGTGATGATATCGCTGCGAGTCGCGTTCCAGCAGCACAACACAACGTCCCTGGTCGCTCTCGACGGGGAAGGCCGTCGCGATAGGCTATTATTGACCACGAGTGGGTCTCCTCTTCGCTTTGTCTTTTCGCCTCGAGTCCGTCCTGTTGGATTTTATTTATTCAGTTACCGGGCGCGGTCTAGCGTGGGACTCTAACGTTATCAGAAGTCCGTTACAGGCAGCAATCCGACGTCAGAGCAACACAAACCGCACGCGGAGGGCTGTTGTCCCGCCTCCGACTGTTCTCTCTCTCTCTCTCTTAGCTATCTCTTCACTTCGATGCATGCTTGTGCAGCTGCGCAGGTAGGTAGCGTAGCGGGGTACATTATCGTAGACTCGGCCATGCTGCGAACGGGAAGAGGCTGTTTCTCTTTCTTCATTTTCTCCCCCGCTCAGCTCTCCGACATGCTCCCTCACTCCAACAAGCTGTATAAGAATGCCAGACCTCTCAGAGCTCCCTCCGGTCTACCTTCTCCCCACCCGTCTTGACGAGTCGCAGCGATCAGATATCCTCTCAAAACTGAAGTCTCATAAATGTCCAATCGCTGCGACGCCTCAGGATGCATTTGTTTTTGTCGGCGACGTACTTGGTGCCAGACGTGCCGCTCTCGAACTCAAGTTCCTAGGGCTGAATACCCAAGACGTCACTAACATCAAACCCGCATCTACTACCGATTGTAGCTCAGGTGGAAAGATCTTGAAAGTGGTCAAACTGGCGTGGTATAAAAAGGCGATTCTCGAAGGTGCAACTGTCAACATAGACGACTATACCGTCTACCGCGGCCTCTTCGATCCATCTAATCCGCCCATAATGACCGTCTCGTCGCCAATAACCCCCCAAAAGAGACCTCCAAGCCCGCCGTCGCTGGCTGAACAACAGGCTCAAGACTCTGCCCGTCGCGAATCGATAATGCGACGTGCATTGGCCATAACCCACCCGACGACCCCGGGCACCCGTCACCTGCGCTCTCGTGCTGCGCACTCACAAGACTCCGCTTCCTCTCAATTATCCCAGTTCAAGCGTCCAAAGCTTCTCTCACAGGAATCGACCGAGTCACACGACGAGTCGGAGGAAATATTAGCATCTCTCCCGCCATTACCAGACTGGGTCGTCCAAAAACAAAAATTCTCATGCACCCGCTCAACCCCCTCCCCAACCCACAATCTCCCCTTCTTAGATTCCCTTTTCAAAATCCGTTTGAATCGTCTCATAACATCCGACGAGATTGGTGTTCGTGCCTATTCCACAGCGATAGCATCAATCTCCGCATTCCCGCACCCCATAACACATATCAGTCAAATCCGCGCCCTACCCGGCTGCGACGACAAAATCGCAGCATTATGGTACGAATTCGCCCACTCCGACCCCCCAGGCGAACTAGAATCCGTCCTCGAGATCGAAAACTCTTCATACTTCAAAACCCTCGAATTGTTCTATAACATTTGGGGATGCGGTGCTCACTCCGCCCGGAATTTATACAAACTCGGATTCCGTGATTTAGACGACATTGTCGAACACCACTGGAAAAGTCTTACACGAGTTCAGCAAATTGGTGTAAAGTTCTATTCCGAATTCGAGGCCAAGATACCGAGACATGAAGTAGTTTCCATCAAAGATAAAATACAAACCCACGCGAGACAATTATTACCAGGCGTTGAAGCCGCGATTGTCGGTGGATATCGGCGGGGTAAAGAGTTGAGTAACGATGTGGACATATTACTCACCCATCCTAGAGTCTCGAAAAGCAGAGATGTGGAAGAATTGTTAGTACCTTTGGTGGAATTGTTGGAGGAAAAAGGCCTGATCACCCACGTTTTAACAATTCATCAACCCTCCGTTTTCGTGGCGAATAGAGATGGAGAGGTCTGGGGTAAAAGAAGCCATCATAATTTCGACGGGATTCCCAAAGTTCTATGCGTATGGCAGGAACCTGACGACGAATCCGACGACGAAGGTGATTCGCAGATGAGCGGTGTTGATGAAAGTAACACAAAACGTAGGAAAAAGAAGAATACCAATCCCCATCGAAGGGTGGATATTCTATTTACGCCACCGAGATGCGCTGGCTCAACTTTAACCTCGTGGAGCGGCGCTACAACATTCGAGAGAGATTTACGAAGATATGTCAAAGCGGAAAAATATTGGAAATTCAGCAGTGAGGGAATCACAGATCGTGCCACAGGTTTGAGAGTACCGATTGGAAAAGAAAAGGGAGAGTTCATCGGGCTTACAGAGGAAGACGAGAAGAAGAATGTTGTCATTGACGATGATGTTGGAAACCGGGAACGAGGGATGGATGGAGAGTGGGTTGGATGGCAGGTCGAGGAGAAGAAACTGTTCAAGGTCCTGGAGCTAGAATGGAGAGAACCAACGGAGCGGTGTACTGGATAAAATTTGCAATGAGTGTATTATTCCTTATCTTACTATTGAGTATACTCACTGAACTTTGAGTTACTGTTGTATACTAGACGATATTATATTCACGAGGTATGAGTTTACGAATGGAACGAGATATGAAAAGCGACAAAAGAATCAAATTAAATAGAATACAAGAAACAAAAAACAGACAGGACATCAGCATAATAAAAAACAGAACTACAGAAAAAGAAATAAAGAAAAAGAAAAAGAAAAGAAACCCACTACCTCCTCCCCGACGCCACCTGCGCCCACGTCCTCCCCCTGACGTTCTCCTTGAGAGCGTCTTGCAGGGGCGCTACCACCTGCTTCGCGCTCTCCTCCTCCCCCCTCTTCGTGACTCTGAAGACCTTCAAGGTCTTCTTCGGGGCCAAGCCCTCCTTAGCCATGCCCTCCAACTGAGCGGCAGCGGGCCCCAAACCTTCCTCGCCCTTTCTCATTCCATCGACCCGGTTCTGGACGCTGTCGTCAACCGGGCCCTCCTCGAACTCCTCGACGTAAACGTCAGGAGCCGGGGTCCCGGGACGCCCAACCTCCAAAGCGAGCCGACGTTGATACTCGGCCTCTTCCTCCTCCTCTTCCTCGACCATCTCACTCCAATCCCTCCTGGGGGATGGAGTCCCCGGTCTGTTCATCAGACTTTCGCGGAAAGTGCGAAAGTAACTTCCCCCCACGTCCTCCCCGTACACCCCCTCGATATACCTCAACTTTTCCACCTCGCCGTCCTTCTCCAATCGTGCCATGAAGACATCTTCGTCTTCATGGTCTTCCCATCCAACTCGCAGCTGGCGCCGGTGGAACTTCTCCATCCGGACGCTTTCCTGGCGGGCTTCTTCGTCGGGTTCGAGGGGGGGATCCACACCGTATTCGTCCCAGAGGGTGTCGCGCCATCGGCCGACATGGCCGACTCGGTCGAATTGGAGGGCCTCGGTTCTAAACCAGAGGTCCTCGAAGACAACCTCGTCGCCATTCCATTCCCTCTCCACAAGGTATGTTTTCGTCGTCTCGTTCCAAACGACGGTCTTCTTACCACCGGAATTCACCTTCGGAAAGGCTTCATCCGTGGTCTCTTGTGGGCACGGGGACCCGGTACGGCGGGAAGTGGGGGATAGTGGGGGGCTGACGAACTTCGTCGGGGCCTTCAAAATTGACTTGAGGGCTTTCGCCCTTTTAGACGAGGAGCCTCCTGCTCCGTCGCCTCTGACACTGCTGTTCTCCTCCTCGGACGTCGAGGGAGCCGTAGGCTCAACCTCTCTGCCCTCCCCATTGTCAACAGGGCCAGCTCCCTGGTTGACGGGGACGTCCTCACCTCCTTGGACCGCAGCTGGGGATGGCGACCTAGCTGGTGACGGTGGTGGCGACAAAATGGTTGGAGGAAGGAGGACCGTCGGAGAGCGTCTAACGACCAAGTCGTAGAACTGCTCATCCGTCAGGTCCTCCGAAAACCCCTTAAACGTCTCCTTCCTCTTCTTGATCATTGCCGGAGAATACTCGACGGCAGATTTGCAGCTCTGAGCTGCGAACACGGTCCCATTGCCCTGGAAGAAAAATAGGTTCAAGTCAGCAAATGCTGATTTTATTGATAGAAGATTTGGCTGACACGTTCAGATGACTTCTCTGATACTTGGTATAATAAAAAGATGAAAAAAAAGAGAAAATTAACATACATATTGAAGCACTGGGAGCACCGGCGTGCGTTCGGTGATATCAAACTCCAAGATACCACCGGGGAGCATCCCTTCGTAAGAGATGTCTACCCCTTGCTCGCGCGTGACCCTCTCCTTATCAATCCTGAGCCAATAATCGTACAGCTATAAACAAAAATATATCGTTAGCCATCATCCCATTAAACAAACCAAGGTGATTCTCATCCAGGGAATGGAAATCATCATCTGGGAAGATAAAAGATAATGAAGGGAAGTCACATACCTCTCGCGGGTCAAGCCCTACACTGGTGGCTGCATTCAGAGCCTCGATATCATCCTCCCCTCCATCACCAACCTTGACGATCTTGGACCCTTGCTCCTGCATTTCTGCGAGGAGGCGGTCCAAGTTTCCGGGGGTCGTCGACTCCCCGAGAACGAAAACACCGGAGTGAACGAAGGTATCGTCTTTCAGATACGCTTGGGCGAGCCATTGCTCTGTTGCATCAGGATAATCCGGATGCGAGACTGTTATAAATTCCCCTTTATCATTTCGCACGTAATACTATTTCATTCATCAGCAACGATATTCTTATGAAACATGTATCGAAGAACCATCCAAAGATGTATTCGAGATAGAATAAACGATGGAGATGGTAGGAGTAATTTTAATACATACCTTCACAGCACTAGGATCTGCCTTGAGTACCAAATCGTACTTTGAAGAATTTTTCCCATTCCAAAACACGGTGATGGAATCAATAGGGACACGGAGCTTCATGACTCGACGATAATAATTCCCGCTTTTCCCTGCGCTTTCCGGGAAGTTGAGATCGAGGTAATCGATGTCTTCGTCGCCGGGTGCAACGAGCGTGATCTTGTTCGTTGGGGAGTTCATGTACGTATGCGTTGACGAGAAGGTCAAGCATCGGAAGTTTTGGGGCTCTTTGAGGAGTGATGAAGCCATTGCGAATGATGGAAAAGAAATGGTGAGACTTAGACTTTGTTGCTAATTATGAAGCTTTGGAGAAGGCGATGAGGATTGCAACTGGAGAAATCCGCTGCAACGAGAAGTTGTTTGGATTCGTGAGGATGAGAAGAACCGATGGAACGATGAGGTTAGATCTTCTCGACGGAACGAAGAAGCTCTGAAGAAGAAGACGGCTTTTGCAACGAGATGAACCTGCTGCAGAAAGAGGTTTTTCGAAAGAAGAGGGCAATTGGTTCTTGAAGATGAGAGGAATCGATGGAACGAGGATACCTGACCTTTTCGATGGAACGAGGAAGCTCTGACGAAGACGAAGGTTTGTGCAACGAGATGAATCTGCTGCAGCAAGATGTCTATTCAGATGAAGAGAGCAATGAATTCTTGAAGATGAGAAAACTCGATGATCCAAACTGTTCGAGATGAAGTCAAAGATGAAGATGGGATGGAAAACTTTCTCGGGTTGCTTGGGTAGCGTTGGAGCTTTGGCAGCAGTTTCTTTCGATGAAGATGATGATAATGCTTCTATGGTGGAGGAGGAAAAAAGAAGAAGAAGAGAAGAATTGGTGATGGGGGAAATAATTTATTGTCGATAGGTAGGAGTGTCGACGAGGGAATCTTTCGTAGCTGGGACTGCTTTTTTAGTTGCTGAGAAATGTGTTGTGCGGCTTGTGCGACCTGTTGGATTTTTTAAGTGTGGCTGCCGCTGATCTGTACGACACTACTTGATGATGCTTCAACACCAATGCCTTTGTAGATGTCTATGAGGAAAAGTTTCTTGGAGCTGGAGATAGATTAATTAGGTGCTTGGTTCGATTTTGATACCCTTGGAGGGAAGAAGAGATGGAGATGGGGTCTAGACTCAGTAGAGAATACTAAGCCAATTTATAGCTGATGCTTTACTATCTTGATATTTTGATTGAATTTCTACGGTATGGCTTCTGATAGACCATTCGACGTGATCCGCAGGCTCTCAACAGCAGCTCTCATATCTCAAGAGGTAGTTTATGCATACACGCGTATAGTGAATCATCGTAGATCTACCGAGACTTCAAAAATGTAATTGTGTCGAGAATTATTCAACTTGTAATATAGGTTTTGGACCTTAGACTTCTGAGTTTATAATATTCGTAACGCGAAGTCGAGACTAGAACAAGGCTGGAAATGTCAGTGGGAGTACCATTGAGTTAAGGAAGTACATATGATGGCCTCCGCTCTAGAACTCTAACAGTTTCAAGTTATGCTGTTGTCGCGATTGTATCGCTAACGTTGTCTAGTGTTTGAGATTTCCAGTTGCAGTCTTGACAATGCATATTCAAGATCACCCCATATCAATTGGTCTGTTGAGATCCTTCCCGTAAATATTAGTAGCGGGTATGAGTTTGTAACCAGACTTATCGAACCGGAATCACAAGTGAAGACGTTTGTAACAACACCTTCCTGAATCTCGATTTCCAATTTGATATCCTGCTACACAAAAATATAGTTGTACCTAGACACACTTGCGGCGTGGTCTTATATTTTCAATTCCTTGGCCTTGGGTGACATTATTATCTAATATTGTTCGCCAAGAAGGTTAGATGGCAAGATTGCTATAAGATTATTGAGTGGCTCTATCAGATGTATTCGTGTAAACAAAAAGCAGAATTGGAGCAGTATCTGAATGCCCGCACCTTTCAGCTCCACCAAGGTCTCTGGATACGAAGCTACCCGCACCACCTCCTTTACGCCCAGTGTACACATGTATCATGCACAAGCTTCTCTGCACTGGGCCTTCCTGCATATGAATATTAACACCTTATAATCCCAGGAACAATCTTCGCAACGGCCTTAACTCTCCAACGTTGATGGGGTTGCAACCCCATCATTCACTCTATCACATTACACCCTCAACATACCCCCAAACAAAAGTCCCAAGATTATCCTCTAGCTCTCTATCTTTCAAATGTCAGAAAAACAGCACCAAATGAGATATTTGGCCCCTCAGAACCCCTCTCATCTTCCAAATAACCATCGTTCTGGCAGCAGCAGCGCAACATCGTCTCGCCAGCCATCGGTCCACGCGACCCGTACTACTCCTCTCCATATTTCATCGACTCTATTCAAGTCAATCAGATTCCGTGGCTGCCAGAGCATCGATGGAGTCTCCGATCTGAGCGATCTCCGTCGAGTGAAACCGATCCTCAATATTGACGAAGAAAACCAGGTTTTTAACTTGAAGTTCGCGCATAACGGAGGGAGTTTCCGTTACGTTTTCCCGTTGGCGATGGTTACAATTTATATATTGCCGACTAGAGAGGATCATTTAATTCTTTTCTTTGAGGGGGATACAATGGAGAATGTCACGGTACGTCCTCTAGCCCACTAGACTGTTCATTATTTTGATGTAAAATTGTTGGATAGGGTATTATTAACATTTTTGCTTGTCTGAATTTTAGTATGAATACCGTGACGCTGGCGGAAGGTACGCCGACATGTCGAACGCGGTAGACGATGATAACCCGCGTTCGTTTTTCGCGGAGTTTTCATTAGATCAGACGTTTCTGCGTACTGGATTGTTGGCGTTGTACAACTGTATCAAGATGGAATGGATGCCTGAGTTTTGGGAGATGGTGAAGAGAAACAAGGTTCCGATTGTTCCCATCGATTTCCAAGACGATACGGGAGTGATGGGCGACATTCGTTTTCAACTCGGGGTTCGTAGACCAAATCGTAGATCCCGAGTTTGGACCGAGATGTCTCATGATTATACTGGTGGCGCTGGTGGTATGGGTGAGGATAGTTTCGAAATTGGCTATGAGGTTTGTGGTGAGGCGGAGATTGAGGAGGCGCAGGTGAGTCGAACCTCCCATAAATGTTTTGCAAATATACAGAGGGGCATCTACAAGTTTCTAGTATATCCAGAGGCGTTTACTACATTTGTTATGTATTTTTCTTTGAACCCTAAACGTCTAGGTAGATTGATGATCGCTGACTTATGGTTCTGTTTCATGGTAGGAGAATTGTTTGGGCAACAATGCTGTACATGTAAGTTCCTCCCTCTAGGACGCCTAGAATACACTACTTGATATTTGGTATATTGATTTTTTACTGGCTTATAGAGCCTTGGGAAAGATCGGAAGAAGGAGGATAGCTTGATCAGAGAGGCACGCGAGCATCTGGCTAGCCTTGAATCGGTGCAAAATATGGTCTCCGTGCAAGATGAGGAAGTATGTGCTTTAAATCCTAGTGAGGAATTGACATTATGAATACTGATGTTTAAATTTACGAATAGACAGCTAGCGACTCTTCAATGGAATTTTATCTCGTGAAAAAGGGCAAGGAGTACCGGCTGCCCCGAAATAGGACTCGGGACAGCGAACGTAAAGCAAAGGAGTAATGTGTTGTTTATGTTGTATTTTAGTGAGCGTCCCCGCTTTGCCCTTTTTGAAAAGCGGAGTTCAGACGAAAGCATGTCGAGGCTCGGGAATGAGTTCCAGACCTAACATTTTGCTTTTTAGATTAGTTTCGTCGATTATCGTGAGATCGAGCGGGTGCTTTATTTCTTTTTCAGCGGTGGTGCCGGTCGAGGATTATCTCAGTACATATCAATATATCTCCAAACGCAGATGTTGCTTTAGAGGAACTCCCAGCCTCGCGAGGATATATCCGAGTCACATGATTTCATTTGTAAGTAAGCAGAGGTCTTTCGCAAGCAAATTCACAGAAAGAAATAGTCAGAATACCCGTCTTTCAAAAAGAGAAAAAAAAGAACCCAGGTTGGAGTATCCCCAAACAGCCCCGAATACAAGATATAGCGCGGCGAGACTGGACCCGTGGGCCCGTCCAAGAAAGGGCCCGGCTCAGGAATTCGAAACCTGAGGTGAGGAGGAAGCGAGTGAGAACAAACAAGCATATTTTTTTCAGGATCTCCCACACTTTATCACGCTTCCTCGCTCGACCACGCTAATCCGTTCGAAAGGAAAGGGACCTGCTGCTGCACATATTTTTATTTTTATTTCTCAAGAAATTCTTAGCTCTGAACCCTGCTCGTGTGCTCGTCGAGTTACACACACGCCCGGAAGCCGTTCGATAGCAGACAGGCCAGGCCAGTTGCAGCTTGTCTTCCCCGGGCGGTTCTTCTTTCTCTGTTGCTGCCATTTTGCCCCTTTCTGCAGGCGCTGGTCAGTCACCTCGCTCCGCTCCGTCGGCAGCTGCTGTTAATTAACGGGCTCTAAAAGAGACACCCACTCGGTAAGACTTCCTTCCTGCTATTACCGTTTGATAAGATCGTTCTGGTTTCATTCGTCGTTCTTTTTCCGAGTTTATCGTTGCGGCGGGAGCCCGTTTAAGCTTTTGGGCTGGCCATGTTTTTTTCCTGTCTGGCAGGCTGTCTGTCCGGCTGGCCATGTGCCCATGGCAGAGAGAGAGACATGCGGTGATTACCTGGGAGAAGTCGTCTCTTGGATAATAACAATTCGAGGACCTGCCTGTCGCATGCGACTTGAGGCTCTTCCTGCCATCGGGGGTCCTTTTTTATAATCAGCCACCTGGTTGGATTCGTCGGAATTGACCTGCTTCGGTAGCGCTGTCGCCGCGGCCGTTGACTGGCCCACTGCGAATAATAAGAATACACACATACGCAGATATAACCTGTACCTGACAGACACGCCCATCGCGTCATCCCGGGGCCCTTGCGTGTTTGAAGCCGGTCTCTTGCATCTGAAGATTGCATCGCGGACTGGCGGTGCTGGTGTTTTGTCTGTCTGTCTCTGTCTGTCTGTCTGTTCGCCTGGCTGGGCGTTTCCCCCTTCTCTCAATACTCTTCGCACTCCTCCCACGACGAGGAAGGCCACCGCGATATCTCGCTGTCTCGAGATATCTACACATCCTCCCACCGCTCCTCCTGCTCATTCGCGCCAGGCCAGCCCTTCATTGCTCGTTCCTCTGCTTCGCTAATCCCATCGGAGTGCTCCCTCTTTCCATCGCGCCCTTTTTTTTTTTTCGCCGGGTGTTTTTCGCGACAACACTGCAATTATAACTAACCTCCATCATTACAATCGAATCAGCTTGAGCCTCCCATCTCATCCCGCGGCGACTCGACCCTGCGACATCTTCACGTCTCTCCGACCCTCAAGATCGCCGCTTTCCTTTCGCGCCCGTCGCCCGGTGTCTGTCCGCGTGGCTTTCTGTTTGTGTCAGGCCACAGGCTGAGGGCAGCTGGTCCCCGAGTCGTACGTACGCGACTGCCTCTCCCTGCGCCCCGGGCGGTGGGTTCAGATCGATAGTAGCCCACTCTCCGGTACCCACTCGAGTAATTATCGCCATCTGTCTTTATATCAATCCTATCGTCAGTCGGGTCGCTAACGTGGCTAGTAGGGCAGAATAATGCTAGCAATTGGGCCCTCCATGCAACAGCACAGTCCTACACCGCCGGGCTCTCAGCGCCCGCCCCAGCCTTCCTCCGCCAATCCATCTCCTCATCCGCAGCCTTATCCCTTCGCTCCTCCTCCTCAGTCTCATCCGCATTCTCATCCGTCGTCTTCGGCATCTTCGGTGTCGGCCGTGAATCCGCTCGTCGCTGGGTCTGGTGCCGGGTCAGCGCATGGTACCCCCTACCTTCATAACCAGCAGCTCCCTCCGAATTCCTCTTCATCATCGCCAAATCTTAGTAACTCGTCGATACCTCATCCAACCATCTCACATCCGTCTTTAAACTCGCTAGGTGCTGGTAATGCTTCTCCATTGCCTCCCACGAACGGCTTTACCAATCCACCCTCGACCTCATCGACACCCGCCCCAGATGCCTCCCTCGCCTCCCCCATCAAAGGACAAACCCCCAATCCGCCAACTGCTACTTCATCGCCAAAGCTGTCGGTAGAGGAATTGAAACATAGGGCGAAAGCGAAGGGTAAACAGTCGGTTGTGTCCGCCAGAAACTCGCCGATACTCAAAGAAGAGGATGCAGATGGCGAACCTGTCGAAAAGTCAGTCGCCGGTTCCGCCACCAGCTCTCCAACAACCTCCCCTAAGAAATCGCCGAAGAAACGACCTACGCAGAAGGAATTGCTCCTGGATCAGTATGTCAACCGTGATCTCTTGCACGCTGCAGCCCTGTCCTCACAATCACACGCCCATCTCGACCTCATCCGCTCGAAACGTCGTGAAATCGAATCCTACAAGATTCTACGAGAAGAGCGGAGATTGAACCCTGCTTCGGTCTTTGGATACGGTTATCAAGGGTATGGAAACGCGTTCACAGATGGCAAAACAAGGATACTTTACCCTGTTGAAAGAAAACGACCGGGTGGTAGAAGAGCAAGAGAGCTTCAAATTACGCGTGCGGCTATGAAACACCAGGCAGAAACCCAAGAAGATCTTTTACCCGTCAGAATAGACGTACACTACGATAAGATTCGACTAAGAGATACCTTTCTATGGAATCTCCACGAAAGATGCATCCCCATAGAATTGTTTGCTGAGCATTTGGTGGAGGACTTTCACCTCCCGATATCACATGGGCTCGTGGGAGCCATCACGAAACAAATAATCGATCAGGTCACGGATTATCATCCACATATCTTCCTAGAGGATCAGCCCCTGGACCCGCAGCTTCCATACTTGGCATACAAAAACGACGATATGCGAATCCTTATCAAAATCAACATCACCATTGGCGAACACACGCTGACTGATCAGTTTGAATGGGACGTCAACTGTCCCGAAAATTCCCCGGAAGAGTTTGCTCAGTGCATGACACGGGAAATGTCACTATCGGGCGAGTTTGCAACAGCAATTGCTCATCAAATTCGAGAACAATCACAGTTGTATACCAAATATCTATATTTCGTAGGCTATCCATTCGACGGACGGCCTATTGAAGACGAGGATCTGAGGACTTCGGTGCTTGCTTCACCGCTGGGCTCCGTATTAAGACCTGTACAACAGGTTAAGGAGTTCACACCTCAGCTATGGATCATACCAGAAGCCGAGCTCGAGCAACAAGAGAGAAAACATTCTCGTGAGGCAAGGAAGAACAAGAGACGGCTTAACAGGCGTGGCGGACCAGCGTTGCCTGATCTGAAAGACGTACCGAAGACGCGACGGACCCAAATCGTGTCATCTATCTTGCCTGGTGCCGTGGAGAAGGAGTCAGATATGAAGATTTACAAAGATAAGATGCCTGGTGAATCAGATTCCGAATCCGAAGATTCAGATCCGCCCTCACCGCAACAAACACCACACCCATCGACAATGACTAGACGCCAGCGTACTGCAGCTGTCGCCGCCGCATCAGCATTGAGGAATTCGGCTGCGAGAAGTGCCACACCCGAAGTCAGCATTGATTACCATACACCGATCCGGCACGTGCGAAGCATTGTCCCACAGTGGGAACGGAGACCGCATTGTCCGCCAAGTGCTGACTCGCTGATCGTCAAGCTCAAGATTGACAGGAGTAAACTGGCAGAGCTGGAGAACTCTATTAACATGATGGTCATGCAACAACAACATCAGCTGCAAGCTCGAGCACAGGCACGCGGAGGACCACCAATGGGCGGTCCGCCTATCACACCACAAACAGCTGGGCCGATGGGGATGATGTACAACACTCCTGGGGGACCGCCACCACCCGGACCAGATTTCGGGATGATGCTTGGGCCAGTGGGCCAAACAAACGTGAGCATATTCTCCGGGGTTCTCACGAAAATTAACTAACCCTTTTCGCTGCGATAGGTACCACCATGGCTCGAGAACGGCCTCGCTGCCCTCCGTCAATCCTATCCAACCGACCAATTCGAAGGCATCATGCGCCAGGTAGTCATCGATACTCTCACAGGAAATTCCGTACCGCATACAACGCCCATGATTCCTGGAAGACACATAACCGATTATACACCCAGAATTAGATGTGTAGACTGCCCTGGCAAACTATACACACCAGGGCCCGGAGAGACGGTGGAGAATTTTGAGATTCATTTGAGGAACCGGTTACATAGAGAACGGGTAGATGCAAGGTTGAGAGGGCTACCATATCCTTCGTGATACTTTGGGATGAAGAGGACATAAATCTATGATGTTCTTCACTGGAACGGGTTTCGTTATAGTTATCTCCAGCCATTTCAATGCGACGAAGCTACGAAGGCCTTTTTTTACACGCGAAGCTTTTTTCCTTTACACTTTTGTCTGTTTGGAGGGGGGTGGTATGCTTTTTATATCAGCTTCTCTCGGCTTACCTTTCCTCTCTTGGTGTATTGTCTTTTTTTTTTTTCCGAAGCCTCCTTTTCTTCTTTTCTTCGTTGTATAACTGGTCCTACCACTAGCTCATTGTTTTGACAACTTCCTTTTTCCTATTTGTCGAGGAAACCAAAAACTCTACTTTGTGACATATACGCCTTTGGTCTCCTTTCTTTCCTTTCCTTTTAGTCTTGATTGGCACGGGTAGCTATTTTGTCCTTGTTTTTGTGGTTTTGTTCGTTTTGTCTTTCACAGTAGGGCATTTCCTTGATTCCCGATGAGATGGCGTTTACCGAACCCTTTTTTATACACTCCTGTTATATATTAAGAGAAAAAAGAATTAATGAGACTCTTTCTAAATTTCTGGTGCGAGATATCGGAGTGGTAGGATTCTGTCTTGAGGGGGGTGGAGAGTGGGTCTCGTGTATGTAGATATATGCAGATAAACATGGGGTATCGTGGAAGAGATGAGGAGGAGGAGTTTTTGACAAGGTAATTATTAAACCGGTTACCATGGTAAAAGAGTGGGAGCTGACGATGTGTCTGAGATTCAATGCCTAAATAGAATTTGATCGAGAACATGACTCGACCATGTTTTAAATATTGGATGTGCGTGATGTTCAAGCTTGAAGCTAAGGTTGTCTAAGAAATTAGAAAGATCTCGGGTTGGGTATATTGTATCTGATATATCGAGGTCTGTAGCTGGTAGTGAGCTTTAGAAAATTACAAAATGCGTGGTGGGTTAGACTGATGCGATCCCATCATGACTTTGTCGAAGTCGACAAGATTCGCGAATTCACTTGGCACGTATGAGCTTAGGTGGTTGACTTTAGGATATCACAATATCCAACGATTAATGAACAATACTAGCGAGAGCTCGATCGATCGAGCTCTCCCTAGTAATAGAATGAATTCATTCTAATGAATCAAATATCCCATTGTTGATTTAGCTAGACCCAGACATGTATATGCTTGCATTCTTGAGCGGAAAAAAATTTCAGTTTAGCGACCGACAGAAAAATTGCGAAAGGGATCCCTGTCCTCCGATACCTGTATAGGTCGATCTTTTAAGCCTCGACATCGCTGGTTCGCATGGAGAAGTGACATCGAACAGGAAAATATGCGTTGATCGGGGATAGACCTGTCGATTCGAGTTTAAGCATAAGGACCCTCGGAGGGTGTCGGCCTGGAAGAAGTTTAGTGCGCTCACGTCGCTCGAGCTGTCGCGATATCGGTTACATGTTGCGCGCGCAGTCAGTCCGAAAAGACGAGAGGCCAGAATCGAATCCAGTTAGCCGATATTTCCCCACCCCGAGAACCCAGATTTCTTTAATTTGCTTCATTCTTTCCGAGGCAGTTGTTCACGAGACAGGATGCTACAATAAGCAGGCCGTGATGCTGCAAGGAACTAATTTACTAGCTCTGAGAGCTCTTCTTGACACCAGTCCTCCGCGCGATATTTCGGGACCATTTAACTCGATGAGAACGTGCCAGAATCTACTCATCATTGAGCGTTTTCTCACCCCTCATATTTGCCGTGCGCGCTCGTGTCGCAAAATATCGAGGCGCAGACGATTACTTCGTACTGAGAAGCTTCTCACGTGGAAGAAGAGCCGGGAAACGAAGCACAGCTCCGAGCATGGCAGTACTATGTTACCCCACTTTTCGCCTTCACAGCCGACGAAAGAAAAAGTCTGCGATGAATGTGCTCCCCTCGGGTATATACATTCCGGTACGTAACCCAGAAACAAGCCCTGCCAGAAGAAAGCCCGTCGGCCATTCTGATAAGCTTGGATGCAAATGATATAAAACAAGATGTTAGATGCTTTGCGGCCTTTGCATTGAATTCAGCGAATGAGAAAGATTGGATTCGAGGTACATCATGCACTGAGAAATGCAGATGGCTGAACATCATCTCTGATATCACGGCTGGCCAAGATTTCGCTTTTTTATTGAAGGGCAATGGGGATTATATGCGAGGAGATTTCACGTCGAGTACGTTTGACTTGCATAAGAAAAAAAATCTCAATGATGAGGGACCCACATCACGTCGCGTCTTGCCGGTCCCTGGATTGTCGAATTGGAATGCAGGAGATAGCCTGTCGAAGTGGGTCCCGAGCTCCCCTTGCCCTTGTCACTGCTCTTCCCTTTGACTTGCTTCCAATTTTTCTTTTCTTTTGAACAGAAGATTGATTTGCGGCATTGAAAGAATTTTGCGCTAGATGTCAGTGAGGTTAGAGCTGGTCCAATCTTGTATTTGTTATGCTCGATGACTAGTCTTGCGAGTATATTTCGCGCATTGACATGACGGAAAGCTACCAAGACGTCAAGTACTCGACACATCGGAGGGTTCAGACGAAAAAACGAAAAAAAGAGAGCGACTTAGTTGTCAGAATTTTAGGTGACGCGGGGACGGTCCCCGATCTGCTAGAAACCTTTTTTTGATATAACACAAAACGAGACTATCGCCTTCGACCCCACAATTTGGGATGGCTTGGGGTGATTCTGGTGGGCTAGCTTCGCAGACTTCTTTTAGCTACCTAACATGTAAACCCTCTCGTGATCCCACACATTTCTTTTTCTCGTGCCGAATTACGTCTTTTGGGTGAGAGATGGGGAAAAAGAAACTGAACTTCTACTTTGTCGCGTAGTGGTAGGAGGTGATTCGCGCGAATGAACGGGCTGAAGGCTTCAAAAAGCCTGAACAAGAGAGGAGGAGGAGGAGGGCGAGGAGGGGTCCATGAATAAGAAAATTTTGAGATATAACCCTAGCTATAGAAGCAAGAGCGATGAGCTGTCCATTGCCCCTCCCTCTTCTCTTCTCCTCTTGAAATCTCTCCCTTCCCGTCGAATCTTTTCGTTCTACTCAATCAATTTATTTGGTTTGAGATAACAGTGGAGAAGAGGGAACTCGGATCTGCTGCCAACGAATCAGACAGTCTTTTTTCTTTTTCAAATCGATACGCATTAACCACCAAAAAAGACGCTTTCTGTCCAAACATCTGGGGACCCTACGCCTGCATTTGCTTTGTTGGCAAACATCCGGCCCTCTCAATTTTTCGACACTGAAGCGCCAGTGCACTACTAGGCATCCTAGGATATCTGCTAATCTATCGACGACGTCTCGATAAGAATCACGCCAAAAACGTTTTACAGTAACGCCGTACGGAAACGGACTGCGAGAAGAAAAACGTTACGCTAGAGATCTCGAAATTGGTCGGATCTACGAATTTACACAAACAATTTCATACAGCTGAGTGGCTCTTGTGGATTTTATCTTTTTCGCTGCAATCTGAATTCCTGTAATTTTACTATTTGCAACTTTCCAATTCGCCTCTTCAATTGCATTTTTTTTTAATCCCAATCTTCGTATCCTTTTTTTTGGTTTTTGCCTCGTGGTGTTTGCTGAAAAAAGAGAGCTCGAGAAACAGCTTGATTCTAGGAAACCTAGTTGATTCGTTGTCCAGCACACCCATACGCCCTTCCCATACGCGACTTACATACAGCACATCACCTTGTGCATTAGTCTGCATTTGATAGAAAAATATTTTTCTCTTCTAATCGAAAGAGGTACTTACCCCTCAGTTGCAGTTAAGAGGTACAATGCTATTTGCCTCCTCATCTCTTCCCCTCTTCTCACGAATTTTTTTTTACCTTTGTCTTTTTCTTCTCTTTTCTAGAGAATCATTGATTTTGGGAGATTTGTGCTGAAGTCTTCTGAAATAATTTTTGATAGAGAGAGCAGTGTTGAGGGAGTCGTTATATCCAACACTCACAGAACAATCACCACTTTAACCACAATTTTGATAGCATTTGAGAGTACCTTTTCTCACTCTCGAATTTGCATTTGCAGACAGTTGGACGAATCCAGAGGAGGGAGATTTTAGACAGGAAACTGCAAGTCTCTGCTTTCTCGCGATTTGTTTACAATTGATACGAGTAAGTTTGTGATGTCTTAAATTTATTTACTGTTTACTCGGCTAACACGACACAACTGGAACCTACAGGATCTTTTTTATATCTGGAACGAGTCTGAGCTCTATCGAGTTTTCCAGACGATACAATTACAGAGCTTTCGCAAAGCCTCTGCTAGCAATCACACACTTGCGCCACCGTAATCTACCATTATCAGAAAATCACTTTTAACAAATATAAAAAAAGATAGCAACGATGGCTACGACTCAAGGTATGTTAACTACAACTTACCAGGAACGAAATATAATCTAGAGTAAGAAAAAAAACAAATCTAATCATTCTCTAGAACCAACCGTTTCCGCTTCTATAACTAATCCTACCGATATTCCGCTTTTCCACCCTACACCCACTGATCCTAAAGCCGAAATGCAACGAGCAGTCACGCCGGGTCCCACAGATCCAGCCACCCCTCCAAACGAACCAGCAGATATTCCAGATACGGCTACAAACGTTAATTTACTATCTGCGGAGGATAACACTATTTCTACACCGAGTTTGCTAAGGCCTTCTTCGCCTGCGCCGTTAAACCTAGCAGCTGCCTCGCCGGCGTTATCTGCTAAATCTGGGGTCGATACACCACCGCAGACAGCAGGACTTGAAGAAAATACCTTTTCTTTGGGCGAGAAGCCTTCTGCTGCTGATCCTTTGGGTATCTCGATACCTGATGCTGGCCTCCCTAAGGCGGAACTATCACCCGTGGAGCCAGAAGAATCAGTTTTAGCTTCAAAGCAAGCTGTCGAGTCGCCCGCACCAGTAGCGGAATCGCCAGTCGTCGCGACACCCACCTCGCCGACCACGGGCGCACCTTTGACGAAAGCTCAAAAGAAAAAGTTAAAGGAGAAGGAAAGAAAGGCGAAAAAGAGGGCGGAGGCTGAAGCTGCTGCGGCTGCATCAGCTCAAGCCAATGGAGAGTCATCCAGCGCCGCCGCCGCCGTTCCTGAAGTCCCTAGCGAAGCAGTCGTTGCCAGCGCCGCGAGTATAGTCCCAGAGGCATTAGAAGAGAAGGTCGAGGAAGCGCCTGTCGAGCCCGCTCCAGTTGTTCTACAAGAGCCAGAGGCTCCAGCTGCCCTGAAACCTGCAGAAGAAGAAATCCCCTCGATATCGGTAGAAGAGTCTAAGCCGGTCGAGGCAGAGACGGTTGAACCGGAAACACCAGCCCCAGAGCAAACACTCGAACTCCCAGAAAACAAAGAGACATTGGCTGCAGTTACAAGCATCCCAGAAACAGAGGAAGACGAGACACCCGCTCCGGTTGAAGAAGCCGCTGTCCCATCCTTTGTTGAAGAATCCGCGCCATTGGTTGAGAAAGAAGAGATCTCTGAAACACCGGCTATCACACTCAATGCCCCAGAGGAAAAAGAAGACATCGTCGAATCTGCTACAACTGAGGCACCACCAGCCATTGTAGTCGAAGAGGCAAAATCAGAAGTTGAAGCCCCAGTCTCCGAACCTACAACAGCCGCAGAAGTCCCTAGTATCGAAGAATCAAAACAGGAGCCTTTGGAAAGCGAGGCTACACCTCTCGTTGAAGAAACCCCAAATGAGAGCGCAGGAAGACCAGACGATGATAAAGAGATCGTACCAGAAATTACTCTTGAGAAAGCGGTGGAGCCAACTCCAGTTGACGAGGTTGTCTTGGGGAACACTAGCAAGCCAGTTGAAGAGGAAGCCATCTCTGCTAAGGCTGTCGTCGATGAGCCCGGTGTTACCGAGGAAGTCTCTGCTCCTGTCGAGACTGAAGAGCTGAAGCCAGTCGAGGCTGACAAGGTCGAGATCCCAACCGCTACGGAGATCCCAGAGCCGTCGAAGGCTGTGGCCAATGAGAGCGCGGTGTCTTTACCAATTGAACAAACCGAGACTCCTGCTGTTGCGGTGGAGTCCGAACCGGTTGCTGAGAATCCAAACTTCTTCGAGGCCGAAAAGACGGAACCTGTTGAGCCCCATGCTGTTGAATCGGAATCGCACGGGACGACTGAGGCAATAAAGCATGATCCGCACTTCTTTCAAGCAGAAACCCCATCAGTTGAAGAACCTTCGATTGAGGAGGCCCTCAATGTGGATAGTAAGCCAGCTGAGCCCGAATCTACTGATGCAGAAGTTGAGTTAGCGCCTGAAAGTGCCCTCGCGTCTGCACCGAGTACAAAGGAAACCGACCTTCTCGAGGAGGCTGGTTCCAAGGAAATCTCCGAGCCAATTGAAAGCAAAGAAGAAATCACTCCTGAAGAGAAAGAAGCCCCGATTGAAGCACCAATTACGGAAGCTGTAGTTGCTCCGGTACCCGAAGAAACTACTACGAGTGAGGAGCCTGCTGTCGCCGAAACCACCCCGGTCGAAGAAGTTTCCACGGTCGGGGCTGCCCCAGCTGAAGAAACAGCTGTGTTTGAAGAATTACCAATTACCAAAGAAACCACTTCTGAAGAACCCGAACTCGAAGAGCCAGCACTCGCTGAACCCGTCCATGAGGAAGCGATTGCCGTTCCACAAGAGGCGAAGATTGAGGAGAGCGAGCCAGTTGTTGAAGAACCCACTGCTGAATCTGCTGAGGTCCCAAGCATTCACGAGGAGAAGCGAGAGGTTGAAGAAACTGTTCCAACTGAGGAACCAATTGCAATTACAACTGAAGAACCCGCCGCTACTACAACCGAGGAGCCAGTGGCTGCAGTAGAAGAGGCCTCAAAACCAACAGAAGATATCCCCGAGGCAGCCGCCACAATCGAATCAACACCTGCTGAAGAACTCAAGAGCGAGGTCCAGGAAGTCGAAGCCCCAGTTTCTGTACTCGATACCGAGGAACCAAAAGAAGAGACCCCTGTAGTAGAAGAAACAAAGCTAGAGGAGCCGATCTCCGAGCTCAAAGAAGAGACTTTAGTTGAGGAAACACCAGCAGCTGCTGAGGTTGCTGAAGAAACGCCTGTTGCACCAATTGAGGAGGTTACCCAAACCACAGAACCAGTGGAAGAAACCGAGAAGACAATTGTCCCAGAAGCGGTACTTGCAGCTGCTGCGGTCGAGCCAGAGGAGAAAGAGGAGGCCAAAGAACCAATTGTTACTGAAGAAGAGCCTTTGGCAGAGGAGGTATGTGACAAGGATCTACCTTAATTAGAGCTTTTAGCTTTCTGATCTTTGATACTAATGTCTAAATCTATCTAGATCGCCCCGGTTGAATCTAAAGCTATTGTTGAAGACACTCCAATCACAGAAGTTGAAGCCCCTTCAAAACCGGAAATTGAGGAAACGCAACCAGAGTCTGTTGTAGAGGTTGCTGCTATTGCACCGGTTTCCGAAATTCCGGAAGAAGAACCCATCACCGTCGAGGCGACAAAGGCTGAAGTACCAGCCGAGGTTGAACTATCGGAGGAGAAAGAACCACTTGTTGTTGAAGACACAAAAGAGGATGAGCCAGTGGCTGTTGAAGAAACAAAGGAGGACGAACCAATTGCCGTGGAAGAGACTAAGGACGAACCCCTCGCTGCTGAGGTATCAACCCATGAGCCGGTCCTAGAAGAGGTCAATGAAGAGATCCAGACCATCGCGGAACCTACTCTTGAAGCAGAAACCGTGGAAATCAAGCCGGAGGAACCAAGTACCGAAGCTGAACCAATTGCTGTCGAGAAAGAAGAGGAGCCTTTAGAAGTCCCAGCTGAGGTCTCGGCAGTTGAACCACAAGAAATCTCTGCTGCTGAACCAGCAACTGTCGAAGAACCTGAGACTAAAGACGAAGTTGTTCCTACATCTGAGAAAGTCGAACCAGCCACTGCTTCAGTGCTTCCAGAAGTCGAGGGGTCTGCAGAAAAAGAGGTCGAGGCTATTCCAGTGCCAATTGTTGAAGCCGAGGAACTTGAGAAGTCGGTTCCAGAGGAAGTCCTAGTTGAAGAGATCACGAAGGCAGATGTTGCTACTGCAGAAGAAACACCGAAGGAACTGGTCGAAGGTAAGCTCGATTCGATTCCACCAGAAGCTCGATCCAACACTAATATTATAGAAACCCCTGCCCAAGAGCCAGTTCCTGAGCCAGAAGTTGCCACTATCGAGGAGCCGGCCGCAGCTATCATCGAAGAACCAGCTGTTGCTACCACGGAAGAACCAGAGACTCATACCACAGAAGAGCCAGTTGCTGCTGCTATCGAAGAAGCCGAAGTCACTCCTACACCAGTGAGCACCACAACTGAAGAACCAGACACCACTCCTCTGCAGGAACCTGAAGTGACGATTACGCAATCCGAAGTTGCCCCGGTAGAAGAACCGGAAGTAGCTACCATCGAGGAGCCAGAGGCTACTACTATTGAGTCAGAAGCCGTCCCCACCGTTGAGGAGCCAGTAGCCACAGCCGTCGAAGAGCCAATCTCGTCAACTGTCGAACCGGAGCTAGCACCAATTGAAGAACCGGAGGTCGCCACCGTCGACGAACCAGAAGTTGCCGCTACCGAAGCGGTACCAGAAGCAGTCCTTCTCGATTCACAATTTGGTCGTGCTGAGGTTGCCCCGGAGGAACCACAAGTCGCTACTCCCGAAGAACCTGAAATTGCTGCCGTCGAAGAGCCAGTCACTGCCACTCCAGAGCCAGAAGTTGCCACGATTGAAGAGCCAGAGGTTTCTGCGGCCATTGAAGAACCAATCGCTGCTGCTATTGAACCAGAGGTCTCTACAGTTGAGGAACCAGTTGCAACCGCTGTTGAAGAACCAGTAGCTGAATCTTTGGAATCAGCTCCTGTTGAAGCTGAACCCGAAGTACTCACACCTTTGATAAAGGATTCGGAGAAAGAGATCCCAGAAGTTCCGGCGGCTGTCGTCGAAACGGCCACCGTTGGTGAACCAGAGCTTTCGCTTCAAGAGCCTGTTGCTACCGAAGAGCTTGCCACACCCGAAGAGCAAACCGTCGGGAATATTATTCAGCCAATCGAGACTACCGAAGAAAAAGACATACCCGAAGTCACTGATGAAATTCCGGTTGTTGAGGAAGAGCCAGCTGTCAATGAACTAACCAGCGATGGTACTGCCAAAGACGAAGAATCTTCAATCCCTGAAGCAATCCTTGGTGGTGCCGCTGTTCTCGGTGCCGGAGTCGTTGCAGCTGAAGTTTTATCCAAAGATGAGACCGAGGATCTAGAGATGAAGGAAGAAACTCCCGCATCCGTGGAGGAAGCCGAAGTAGAGGCTCCAGTTGTTCCAGAGACAGGTAATTTACCCCAATGTGATAGAATTAATGCCATAAGAGACGCTCACCATATCATAGAAGCAACCCTCGAGGAACCAACAGTTGAAATCGCTGCTAAAGAGGCCCCGGAACCAGCTCCCCTTGAACAGCAAGCAGTCGAAACCGAGCCCACTGAATCTGCTCCTGAGGTGTCCGAAGAGCATACGGTTCCAGAAAGCCTTGACCTTGGCCTTGCTAGTGTCACAACCTCGCACGCTGCGGCTCACGCTGATGTCGAAGAAGATGCCCCAGTTCCTAGCCAGGAAAAGGCGGCTGATTTTGATGTTGAGACCGCCACAAGCGTTCCAACTCTGATCGGTGATGTTGAAATCGATCGTGAGGAGCTTGAGCAACCAAAAGAGGAAATTCCCAAGGTCGCTGATATCTTAGAGGCTCACCAGGCCGAGGAAACTGTAGCTGAAACCCAGCTGGAAGAGCCCGCAGTCGAAAGCCAAGTCGAGGAGCCCATCGTCGAAAGCCAACCTGAGGAGCCTGCGATTGTGACTATGGCCGAGGAAGCCGTGCCCGAGATGCTGTCTGAAGACCAACCTGAAGCTACCGCAGAGGTCCCATCAGAGGAAGCCGTGGTTGAGAGCCAAGTTGAGGAACCTTCTGTTGAAATCCAAACTGCGGAGCCAATTGCTGAAAGCTTGCCTACCGAGGTTTCAGAGGAGCCTACCGTGGAGGAGCCCTCAGTCTCTGTTAAGGAACCGATCGCTGAACAAGAAACTTCGGTAACCGAAGAGCAGCCGCTCTCCGAGGAGAAAGAAGAGGAGTCATCTAACATTCCAGCCATCGCGGCTGGCACCGCGGTTGCTGCCGCGGGAGCTGCAGCCTACGCTGTCCATGAGGCGTCCAAGAATGGGGAACCAGAAGAAATCGCTGAGCAAAACCAAACCCTGGTGTCAGAGGAAATCGAAAAGCCTTTCATCGTCCCAAGCGATGCTCCCTTGTCTGGCGCCATTGAAGCTAATGAGACAGGTACCGCCCTTCCCGATGAAGCTGGGTCGTCTCCATACACCGAGAGCCCTGTTCTAGAAAGCCACACCGCCGTTCCAGAGGCTGAAATCGCACCCCTTGAAGCACCAAAAACGGAAGAACCATCGGTCCCAATATCCAGGGAAGTGGTGCCAGAACCCCTCGAGAACACGACAGTTCTGTCCACTCAACCCGGACATGTTCAGTCTAATCAGCTTGTTGAACTCCCTCCCGCGAGTAGCGGTGAGGGTCTCGTGTTTTCCGAAGAACTCGCTAGAGAACTCGAGGCTACTGAGGCAATGTTGAACGGACAAGGTCCTCAAGAAACCGAATCACCGTCTGAAGTTCCGCCACTAGGACCACCAAAGACTCTGGCGGATATCGTATCGGTTGAGCCCACTATCGAAAGTGCTCCCGAATCCAAGGTAGAAGAATTGCAATCACAAGAAAACAATGAAACTAGATTAGAAGAAAATAATGAAGTTAGACCAGAGACTGTAGAAAACAAGGAGGAACAAAAAGAAGAGAGCAATGCTGGAAATATACTTACAGGAGCCGCTCTTGGAGCTGGTGTTTTGGGAGGAGCGGGTGCATTGGCATATGTAGCTATGAATGGGAAGCAAGAAGAAAAGGAAGCGCCAAAGGAAGCGCAAGCAGTTGAAGCGAAGAAGGAAGAGCCTGTCACTCCAGTTAAGGAGGCGCCAGTTGCACCGCTTGTGCTTTCGCATGCTAACGCTAATGAGACTCCACGTCAATCCATCGAACTACCACGCTCTCCAGGAAGCCCGTCAAGACAGAACCACGTTAAGGAACTACTCCACAGACTCAGCTCACGTCCAAGTTCGCCAACAGGAGAAGAAGCTGCTCGTCCAAACTACTTTGGAAACCTCAACAATGCCGCCGTGACCCGCGCGATGGAACCATCGTCCCAACAGGAGAACACGGCCTACGTCGAGCTAGACAAGCGTAAGAGTCTTCCATTGCTCAGCGCATATGACATCCCCGGAGGCCCATCCACGATCATCAGCAGCACAGACGAAACCAAAACTGCTCCTTCTGAACCCGCGACCAAGACCCCAGAGGGAGAACAAGGTAAGTATCCTTTTGCCCTTCAAGCCACCATTGCGATTGTAGTATTAAGTGCTGCTCTTTCTATGATCAGTAGTATCTTCTAGTCAAACGGAGAGAGAGGCGGCGGAGGAAGTTGCAGCGTCTGGCAAGGATGTCGCACTCCTCAGTAGAGAAGCTAGCAATTTGGCACCGGGCGAGGAGGTTAGACCCACCACGTCCCGAGCGCCAACAATCATGACTACGCAATCTAAGAACCGTCGCATTGCGCAAGCCTTTTTCCATATCTTTTTCTTTTCGTGGTTTGGAAACGCTGGGAGGTGGTTTAGTGGATTGTTTGGAAAGAGCAAGAAGAAGTCTCAGCATCCTCCGGCAGCTGCTACCGAGGAGGCTACTGCCAATGGACATTGATCGTGTTTTCTATTACGGATTGTACGATAATTGACAACGTTTTTGTGTGGTGGTATTGCTTCACATCATGATCATCATATTTGTTTTAAAAATTTTGACGCTCCTTGTCTCTAGCGATTTTTGTTTAGCAATTGATATTTGTGCCGTTGTTTTTTCAGCGTTTATTTTAGAAATGCAATAGATAGTACTCAATATTCAGCAAAAACCCTACCATTCTCGTAGTATTAAATCATGTCATCCGAACGTCGAATGGAGCAAAGGTAAAACGCCACAACAGTTTCTATAGGTAAACCACTTAAAAGTGGATTTGCACTACTGGCCGATTCAAGAATCCCGAACATTAGCGGCTGTCCATACTGTAAGAGAAAAATACTTATCACAAATCCATAACTTAAGATTCAAAATAAGAGCAATCTACCCTGGGGCATTATTCCAGCCGCTCTTCAATATCTGATCGGTATTACGGGTATCGGCAACCTAGGTTAAGACGTATTTGGGATAGTGACGTCTGAGTGATCATATTAAAATATTGCTCTGTTATTCGGACCCAGCGCACGAGTCTTACATTCCCTTGAATCCTATAGAAATAACAATTAGATCGTTCCAACCGAGCAAATCTAGATACAGCCGACCTGCGAAATTGGGAGTCGTCGGGAAATTACACGAAAGGATACAGGACGATCCGCCTAGCGAGATATCCACATGCCTCTGTTTTGATTTTGTGCTCATGTTTATGTGGTGATGATCAGGTCACACAAAGGTGATACTCAATTGCCTCTTCCTTGATGAGAAAAATTCACAGCTGAACTTGAGACTGTTAATTTAATAGCATCTCGGTGTTACGAAGGGTCCGGTCCACCTGCAAAGAATCCGGATAGCCACAGCGGTTAGAGGGTTCCTGCATGGATGTTTCCGGTGTTGCACAACCTTTCTGTTGGAATTTGGGGGGATTCTGGGCAGAACCACTATAGTGTAGCTTCAGAGGGTATCTTCTAGCTTGTTGCATGGAACAGCCAATGCCAAAAATTTACATGAAATGCCACTACGATTAGGTGTCTGTAGAGATACCGATGGTAATAGCATTCCAAGTACAGATGTGTAAACTCGTGATAATGAGATTGATCGCCAGGGGTTATGCACATTTCGAAGCAAGATTCATGTGGAAAGCAAATTCCAGGTACGGTTCAATGGAATGGGTCCTCACACGGAGGGATCGTGGATATCTAGTCATAAATCATTGCTTGCGCCCTGAAGAAGAAGCGCATGTAACTTAAATTTAAGAATTCGTTCCAACGGAAGCTGCTGACATTGCGGCTGGTACATCATGCAAGTGGAAGCACGACGATATCAGATGTCGTTATCAATATCAGCAACGTACGGTACAACAGCATTGCAGAATAGCTTCTGTTCCATCGACCAGAGCGTATATGCATAACCTGGCCAAACACGAACCCGATTGAAGAGGAGCGCAAATAATATCGCACACGGAATATGCAAGTGAACCTTTGATTTCCACTTGGAGCTGTCAAAAGTGAATTTTAGAGTTCCTTCAACATTATCAAGTCAGGAAAACTCCCGGAAACACTGAACTACCTAGTTGTTGGATCTAGTGTTAGTAATAGCGCCTTTGCCTCCAAAACTTAAACACAGCCCGAACGTCACGATCGATCTTGCTAGCATGCCGTGCTGACCTGAAGGGCGCAAAGCAAGCAGAAATCGGCGCCAAGTCCTCTGTTGGTATCTCGCCAAATCACAGGAGGCTGATCGACATCTATCCCGACGTCCCGGCATCCCTACATCCTTGTGGAACGTCGTAGCGCGTAGAAAGCCCCCACGTATTTGCGCGATTGTCCGAAGATAAAAGTTGTAGAAAGGTTTTGGTCCTCGCCTTTTGCCATTGGAAAGGCGAGATATCGTTACAGTTGCATAATCCCTCCGGAAAGAGATTTTCGTTCTCTTCTCGGAGTCGTCTTAAAGAACATTGCGATTGTTGATTTTGTTCTAGATCGTAGTAGGACATTTGAGTGTCGAGCTTAGATCTGGGATTTGTCCCCGTTCGTGCAGGTGTCTTGAGTTGATTGAGCCCTCTCGTTCCGACGAACATAAAAGTGAATCAAAACTTATCCCAGATCATACACTCCCAACAGACTTGCCCATGTGAAACCAAGCTTCGAGTTTCCAAGAACTCGACGGCTTTTCCCAAACAAATAAATCTCGCACTGTCTTCTCAGCCTCCAATATCAACAAAACTTGGTGTCTGGGCTGAAATGGTGGCCATGATTCATTCTCAGGGGAGGTGCCATGCAGGTGCATTGCATTAGCGACTAAAGGGCCAACAACATTATTTTCTAAATTCCAAATCCCAACTGCTGGTGCACGCGATTCAGGGCTGACCATGATTGATCGAAGATACTATCTAGACGATGGCGACTATTTTGCTTTGGGTCTACGAAGTATTCACTGATATCGAGGGTCGTGAAAGGATAGGGATCCCTGGGAACCCGATATCGTGGCCCGGGGCCTCTACTTCGGATAAAACGGAAGCGACGGAAGAATCTTATTGTGCTAAAATCCCAAGATTCAGCCCCGATGCCAAGTGATACTATCATTTCAGCAGAGACCTTGGCCTACACGTGTGAGGAAGAGTGCGACATGATGTTATTTCCCAGGGAAGAGAGACACGGGATAACACTGGTGTTGAGATCAAAGATACGATTGGAGTGTCCAATCCGGGATTCGCGGTTAGCTTAGTGCATACTCCGTACTTATGCATGCACAATCAAAGGCGCACTGCAACAACGGAATAGGCTCCTCTAAGAAAAGGATCTTTTGTGTGTGCCTGTCTTCCGTATAAAAAACACACACACTTCTTTTTAATTTCGCGCTTTGGCGAAATGACGTACGCAGGAACAAGGTGAGGCTTCTGACGGTGTTTGGGGTAACCCCCTTTTCCACATCTAGCCGGATATATCTACCGCTCAACTGCCATGCGTTTGGGCAAATTTACTGATAAATACCGTTTGTGGCTTGCCAGCGGTTGATAATTGCAGGATTTCTCGTGCGAAATTAATTCTCTTGTTCGTCGTGCTCGCATCACCTTAGAATCAGTCCATGTTGTTCGAAGTCTCGACGAAGTCGCTTCTGCAGGGCACTTGCAGGTGAAGGTTTCTGCGCCAATTGCGACGGGTTTGTGGCAATCTTTCCTCGAGATGGTCAGGCCTAGAATTTAGAGGTACAATACGAAGCTCAGCTTCTTCAGCGAAACTTGCGCTGTGGGATACAACAATCGTGCGGATAAACTTTCCGGGGCTAGCTCGACGGACGGATACGGACTGGATCCAACATTGTAACAACTAAGATCAACGGATTTTGCTCGCTCCTCGTTGATAGTTTTGGACGCCTCTATAGATGGCCAAGACAGTCTACAATATTAGTGGATGGGTTTTTGTCGCTCACCCCTTTTTGAGCCTTTAAGGTGTGAGTTGTTAAACTTTCAATAACCGAGCTTGAAAAAAAAGCACTTTTTGTGCACCTCAACCTCAAAATCGTTAGTGCACATAAAAATAGGAAAGCGCCAGGGGAGAACCCTCATGGCATGGGCACGCATCGTGGGCTGGATTTTCTAGGGAGGTTTCGCCGTTCTAGGCAGGCTGTACCCGAGATTCTTGGATTGGGTCAATGAGGTGAGGAGGGCCGTAGGAAGGAGTTCCGGTGTTTGCATGAATGGTTGAGGCGAGGTCGTCTCGGGCCTTTGAGGAACATGAACGAATACGCGACTGGGATATAGAAATGTTTCGCGCAAGGGTAAAGGGGTTACAAAAGCGTAGACACAGATAAGAGCAACCAGAACATTGTTTCCGCTAGCACAATCGAAGACATCGATTGAAAGAGAAAGTCCTAAGGGACTTCGTCGTGAAGATGTTCTGCGATCGCGGGGCCGGTCAGCTTTATCTGCGGCTTAAAGAGATATTGGTGGCCTGACTAGAATAATAGAATTACACCACAATTGTATCGTGATTACCCCTTGGTTTACCCTGTGAGGATGGTCCTCGAAGTAGGGCGAATATCATTGCCTGGCTAAAGCCGATTAATCCATGGGCCCATGCATAAGGTTGCTGGCGGTGGTGCCACGATTATTTCCTCCGCCTGCCGAAGAACCCCATGGCGCCAGCACTAAATTTCGAGTCAAAACGGAAGCAAGGAACAGGAGCAAAATACTCAGATGCACCTGTCCGATCCGTTGCAATTTGGGCACCATACCTTTTTTGCCAGGGACGCCAAGGTCGGGCTGAAAATGGGGTTCTCTTAATAATGGGATCAGAAAAAGCATCCTGAATAATAGCCCTGGCATGTTGATATTGCCTGGGTATTTGAGGTTTCTACCCCCCTCCTTTCTCTGCAAAGGGGCCCTCTCGACTTTTTCTGATTCTCGCTTTTTTTCGCCCATTGCCCCGTATACGCATTTTGCGTAGTTTCACTCGTTCATTACCAGCTTCTTTGTCGCCTTTCCGACAAAGGTAGTTCTGGGGCTTTTGATTTAATCGTAATATTCTAATTGGACTTTTTCGAGACGGCAAAAGGTGTTGGAGAGGCTTTCTCGACGCTCGCTCGTGGATTTGTCGACGGTTTCGGATTCAACGCGACCATAGAATACAACAAATTCAACACAGTGGATTATTCTTTTGGAGGATCTAATGAAATAATATTTCTATTTGTATTCAACAAGATTTTTGTACTTTCTTAATTCATTATGAAGTACCTTCGTTCCGCGTCGAGCGCTTTGCTCGCCGTGGCCCTCACGGCTATTAACTGGGCTCCTCTGACTTCTTCACTTGGGATTTCGGACACAATCACAAGTGGAGGTAGTATCAGTCGGTCTGCCTATGAAACGTGAGTGCAAAACTTCATGAAATGCATTATTGAGCTTGTGCTGATGTACGGGTTAGAAACCACAACATGGACCCTTCCGTGGTTGGTTCCAGCGCCTTTGGCCAGTTATGGAAGACGACGCTCACTGGTAAATATCGCGGGTTTACTGAGGTGCTCTACGCTCAACCGCTTGTGTTCACTCCGAGTGCCGGGACTACCCAGTATGTGTACCTTTCGACCACACAGAACAAGGTTTACAAATTGGACGCAAAAACCGGTGCTATTGTTGCCGAACGTTCGCTCGCTCTCCCTTTCTTGACGTCCGATCTTGACGGGTGTCTGGATATTAACCCCACTGTTGGAAACACGGTGCGTGCAATCGATACCCCTTTATGAGAACACGTGCTAATCAAGTTGGTAGGCCACTGGTGTTATCGATCCCAAGACGGAAACCTGGTACTTGACCATCAAAACCTACAGAGACCAAAGCGACGTCGAAAAAGGCCGTCTCAACGGCAGATATTTCATTTACGCTATCGACACCACGACGCTTGCCGACAAGCCAAACTTTCCGGTCCCGCTTGAAGATTTGGCCGCCAGAAACAAACCAGAGCGATTGTTCAAAGGAGGAAACCAACATCAACGCCCTGCCTTGTTGCAGCATGGCCAGTTCATCTATGCCGGCTTCGCCTCCCACTGTGTGCAGTACAACTTTTCCGGTTGGTTGATGGGATGGGATAAGACATCTGGTGCTATTGTTGAGAGCTTTGCTACCGAAGCTGGCCCAGAACCAATTACTGTCAAGGGTGGTGGTATCTGGATGTCTGGTGGTGGTATCGCATCTGATGGTGCCGGTTCTATGTGGTTCTCCACTGGTAACGGTTACGCTTCCCAACTTCACGGTACCCCTGTTCCTGGTAGACAGCCACCATCTTCCCTCGAAGAAGCTGCAGTCCACGCCGTCATCCAAGAGGATGGAAGCATCCAAGTAGTCGACTTTTTCATGCCCTATGAAAAGGAAGCGCTTGACGGCGCTGATCAGGACTTGGGAACCTCGCCTCTGACTATCGCTCCATTCGGGTGTCCAAATGCCCCTCGTATCGGTGTCGTCACTGGTAAGAACGGAAAGACGTATATGCTCAACTTGGACAACTTAGGTGGTTACTGCATGAGCGCCACTAAGCAAGACGCTATTCTCGCTGTTTATCAAAACGAGAACTCGGTTTATGCTGGTGCAGGGTACTACCCGACCTCCTCTACAAGTGGTTACATCTACATCAACGTTATCCAGTTCCCAACTCGTGTATTCCAGTTCAGCTGTGATGCGAGCGGAAACCCACAGATGGTTCCTGTTGCCCAGACCACTGAAAAGACATCGTACGTTCTCGGTGTCGGCCACGGTACGACAACGTCATTCCCTGGAAAGGCAAACAGCGGTCTCTTCTGGGTTTCAGACGTTCAGGGCTTTGGATTCCGTATTTACAGCGCCCTCCCTCAAAATGGCGTCCTTCCTACCCTTCGAACCTTTACTGTCCCCGGTGTCACCAAGTTCCAAAAGGTGACCTTCGGTAACGGTATTGCTTACGTCGGTACTAACCAAGGCTTCCTTTATGCCTTCGGCTCGCCAGTGAACTCACCGCTTGAGTGCTCTGATCCATATGATTTCGGCAACGGCAACATTGGTACCACCAGTGCTGCAAAGACTATTTCTTGTAGAGCCAAGATCGCGCTCCAGGTTACTGGCGTCGGGCTTTCTTCCAATACCAACTATAAGCTCGGTACCACCACCGTCCCGGCCAACATTGCCGCCGGCTCGAACTTTACCTTCACCGCACAGTTCACTCCTCAGAACGTTGGAACATTGACCGCGGACGTCTATCTAAACACCACTAACAGTGTTGCGGGATACTCCACTCAGGTAGTCGTCTCTTTGGCGGGTACTGGCCGTTCGGCAGATGCACTTCTCGCAATCAGACCTGAGACTGTTACTTTTGCTGGCTATATCACCGGATCATCCAGCACTGGCGTAGACCAAACCTTTATCATCGCTAATGATGGTGATGCAGCTCTCACCGTTACCAACTATCAGTTCTCCACATCGTCTGCGAGTGGCCCATGGTCCTCCACTGTCAATAGCGGAACCACCAAGGTCGGCGCTTTCACTTTCACTGGACTTCCAGCAGCTATCGCTGCCAATGCTGGTGAAGATGTTCACGTAAACTTTTACACGGAGACTTCTGGATCTTACACTGTCTACGTCAAGGTCAACACCAGCGCCGGATCCAAGGTTGTCAGCATTCTTGCTACAGCCGCCGATGCACCTAAGGCTGTCATTGAATTCGAAAAGCCTGATCGCACCGGCTGGGTCCCGTATGATCCTAATGTTCCATTCACGTTCGGCGACGTCTTGCAGCAAAACACCACCACCCTCAAGCTTCGTGTCACCAATAATGGTGGACCAAATGCAGCCTCGCTCTCTATCACTGTCTCAAAGCCTCCAGTCGGCTCCGATACCATTATCGCTGCAGTCAACGGTGTTGACCTTGGTGAGGGTACCCTCATCCCCTCCGGACAATCAGCGACGGCTTCTCTCTTCTGCTCCGTTCCTAGATCCCAGGTCAACGTGGACCCCTACGTTGGATCCGCTGTCTGGACCATGAACATCAACGATCCCACTTTTGGCAAGCAGACCTTCCAGTTCAGGTGCAATGCCATCACCCAGCAATACGGACCGCTGGTCAACGCCACGACGGCTCTCTTCCGATACGTCGGCTGTGCGATTGAGAACAACCCTAACCGTCAGCTCACCACCCAACTATACAGCGACCCAACCAATGATAACAACAAATGTATCAAAGCCTGTAACGAGAGGGGCTTCACTTTTGCTGGTACTCAATACCATTCTGAGTGTTGGTGCGGTAACACCGTTCCAAAAGCTTTCTCTCTCGAGCGCGACTGCAACTTTGGCTGTTCTCTCACTGACTGGGAGACCTGTGGTGGTAATGGTTACTTCGCTGGAGGCGCTTTTATATCTTTGTTTGCCAGGTCTGACAAGTATACTCCTGGTCAACAGCCATCGGGCACCTCAACCACAAGCAATCCTCAGCCGACGAATAGTAATCCGGCCGTTTACAAGAATTACGTGAAGCAAGGCTGCTGGAGGTCCGATGGCGGGGCTCGTCCTTTGCCTGTCCTGTTGAACGGAATCACCGATATGACGATTGAAAAGTGTATCGACGCAGCTATTGCCGCGGGATATCAACACTGCGGTGTCGAATACGGCTCGGAATGTTGGGCTGGCAATTCCTTCCCGGCTACAGCCGTCCAGGCCGCTGATACCGAGTGTAGCTTCCCTTGTCCTGGAAACTCTGCAGAGTTCTGCGGTGCCGGGAGCAGGTTCAACTACTACAAATTTGTCGCAGGTAGCGGTGGTAGTACCACTACTACCACAACCACAACTCCTACAGGCACGCCAACTAGTACTACTACGACCACTACTACCTCTAGTACTCCTACTCCAAGCGGAAACCCCGCGACTTATAAGAGCTATGCCCAACAAGGCTGCTGGAATTCTGCAAACGGGGCCCGTCCCTTGCCTTATCAGATCGCTGCGACTGATGATATGACCATTGAGAAGTGTATTGACACCGCCATTGCCCAAGGATACCCACACTGTGGTGTCGAGTATGGTCGCGAATGTTGGGCTGGTAGCACCTTGGGTGCTTCAGCTCTTAAGGTCGCTGATACAGACTGTAGCTTCCCATGCCCTGGTAATACATTGGAAAAATGCGGTGCTGGAGGAAGGTTCAATTATTATAAACTTGTCGCTGAAACTAGCACTACCACCAGCACGACCTCGACCACAACAGGAAGCTCAACGACCACGACCACGACCAGTACTACCTCTACTACCCCCTCTCCTAGCGGCAACCCCGCCGTTTACAAGGGATACTCGAACAAGGGATGTTGGTCTGACGGTGATCCGCGTGTCCTCAGCTCTCTGCTCGTCAATGACCCTGCCATGACTATCGAAAAATGCATTGACCTGGCCGCTGCCCAAAACCTCAAGTACGCTGGTGTCGAATATGGAACGGAATGTTGGGGAGGTAACACCCTCGGTGCAACCTCTCAACAACTGGAACTTGCAACCTGCAACTTCGTATGCCCGGGTAATACCTTGGAGAAGTGCGGTGCTGGTGGAAAACTCAACTTGTATCAGCTTGGAACTGTGTCGACCACGACAACTTCGATGAGCTCCACGACTACGACTAGCGGTACTACTACCAGCTCTACAACCACTACTAGCTCATCGTCGACTCCTTCTCCAAGTGGAAATCCATCCGTGTACCGCGGATATGTAGCCAAGGGATGTTGGTCTGATTCCGGCAATCCTCGTGTCCTCACCCAGCTACTTCTTGGGGACGCTACTGCCACCATGACAATCGAGAAGTGTATTGATGCTGCCATCGTTCGCGGGCTCAAATACGCCGGAGTGGAATATGGAGGAGAATGTTGGGCAGATAATACCCTCAACCCGGCATCTACTCAGCTCACCCTGACGGAGTGCAATATGGCTTGCAATGGTAACAGTGCGGAGAAATGTGGTTCAGGTGGTAAATTGAGCCTGTACTCACTCGAACCTACGAGCTCCACTACTACCACGACAACTTCGAGCACGACAACTAGTACCACTACCACTACCACTACCACCCCGAGCACAACTTCGAGCACTACCACCACCACTACGACAACGTTGAGCACTACTACGAGTACTACAACCTCTTCCACTACGACCACTACCACATCGAGCAGCTCTACAACGACTACCAGCCCCACTACGACCACCACTTCGTCCACGACCACGACTAGCAGTAGCACCACTACGACTACTAGTCCCACGACCACGACGACCACGACCACGACCACTTCTTCCCCGACAACGACTAGCAGTAGCACTACTACGACGACAACCACCACTACTTCTCGGACAACCACAACCAGCAGCAGCACTACCACTACCACTACCACGACCACCACTTCAAGGACGACCACAAGCTCTACAACTACCACATTAAGTACGACGACTCGTCCTCCAACCACTACCACAACGGTGGCCACCAGCACTGGAAACCCGCGAACAGTCGCTGCATTCACCACTATGGCCTGTTATAAGGAACCAAGCGGTGTTCGTGCGCTCCCTAACGCTCTCTATGCCGATGACACTTTGACGGTAGAGAAGTGTGCTACTGCCTGCGCTGCTTACAAGTATTTCGGTGTCGAATACGGACGAGAGTAAGTTGAACCCCTCCCGATTACTATTATCAAGAATGTATAAATGCTAACGGATATTCTAGATGTTGGTGTGGAAATGTTTTGAACGTTGCTCCAAGCGGTGGCGTGGTTCCGGATACCGACTGCAACAAGCCCTGCAAAGGTGATACTACTCAGAAGTGCGGTGCAGGAAACAGACTCAACGTATACGGAAAGCCGTAGATGATGGGGTAGTTTTTCGTTGTTTTTCTTATGTTTTGGTCTTTGTTTTTGATGATTTATATACTCGGCTAGACTAGCTCGTTTACATATTATTTCATATGTTGATATTACTCCTCTTCAGATCTATGTGATTGACTCGGATTTACTCAACCATGTTTTCACATTTTTCAATTTTTTTTTGGGAGAAAAAGACATATTTGTTGGGCGCCCACTCTTTACTCATACCATTTCCTAGCGTTAGCATTTCGGTAATAATTCAAAATGTGGTTACTTGATGATATACTCGTGTTATATTCTAATGTTCGATATGGCGATTTTCCGTGAGATGTAGATGCGTCCACTAACGCTTACTCAGATCGCAACACGCAACAGTGTTGCATTCTGTGGGGATCACAGGTTACGTTGAGGATAAAATCAAAATCAGAACAATGTACGGTAGTGAATTAGACGATCTCACATCAAAAATTTGGTTCAATTCTACCTAGTTTATTCTGCTCAGTTTCTAAAAGAAGAAATGATGAGCCCTGAAGCTGGAGAGGCTAGCCTCTCCAGCTTTTCTGATAATAAGCAGAAATATTTATATACACGTTAAGAAACCACATCATGTATCAAAAGGAAGAGAATTGTTTTAAAAGAAAGATATATGAGAGAGTGCTATAATTGATTGTTTCGAGGAAGTTATACCCGATGATTTCGTTAAGCTTTTCGAAGCTTTTGTGAGTACCGTAAGATTCGGTTGCCTCGAAATCGTGGTTTTCGCCGTCGATTTTGCTGACAGAGGGTTTAATCCCAGCTGTTAACACCAGAGTCTTTATTACCGGTGTTTCGAGTGTCGCTGTCGTGCGTACCAGAGGTGTTTTCTTTGGCTGGTGACTGAGAATGCAGATAATCGTATACTGCCAAATGGTCATGGAGTTGCTTCTTCAACTCCCGGAATCTTATCTTGAATGACTCCGGAAGTTCTCCACCATCGCCTCCGGGACCTTTGAGATACTTTGTGAGGACTCTCGCCTCGCGTTTGAACTCTTCGAGATCGCTTTTCGCTTTCTCGTGTTCTTGTTCGAGTTCGGCGAATCGGTCTTTGATCGTGTGGTTGTCGTTGACGCTCCAGTCTTTGCCGCCGATGAACGAACCTCGGTTGGCAGATTGATCTTTTTCAATGCTGCCGCCATCTTCACCGTTTGTGAGAGATGGGGTTACGTTCTTCTCGGGCGTGACTTCAGCTTTCGCTGTCGTCTCCTTTGGAGTCTCGTTCCAGCTCATCTTTGTGAAGTTTGTTCGAGATTATTCTCTTGAGTATGGTGATTGTTTTTTGTATGAGTGAGAGAGTGATATTTGTGATGGGTTCTTTGATTGTTTGGAATTTTGAGGCAGCGTGACTGCTCTCAGTTTCACTTGTGTGAGTTTGTGGAAGAATATGTGGTTGGGAAAGAAGGGAATGGTGGGAAGATACCATTTTATAGAAGAATATCTGTGAATTACCTATTGCACAGAGCTTCTATTAGGGAAGTGTCAATTTTGGAAACCCTCGGTAGGTGGAGAGGGTTTCGAACGTGACATTGTCAATTATGACATAATAACGAATATATTTGAAGAAACCCTCGTCGTCGATGTCGCACGCTGCGGGTTGGTGGGGTACTATATAAAGCCTCCTTCCCTCCAAACTCTCATCTTCAAGCTTTCACAGTTGAACAAGACAAAGTCACACCGAAAGTTCACGTCACGAACTTGAACAAGTCCTCCCCACTGAAGCTTGAAGATAACTCATCACATCCTCACTCATCACAGCCAATCTATTTTACTTGAATTCAACAATGGAAGAAAAAACCACCCATCTTGTGCTGTATAACGCACCGATGGGGAACAACATTACGTTCGAGATGCCAGGCAAAGATGACCTGGTAAAAGAACTCCAGGACATCGACCTGGACATTGCCAGATTGAAAGAAGGGTTTGGCAAACCAAAGCAAAACTTCGATGGGCCATATCAACAGTTTGAAAGCCAACAAAGGTATCTGCATTGCATGAACGAGAAAATTGACGGCCAATACCGAATCATCGGTTATCAAAATCACCTCCTGGACCGTCTCTCAGACGAGCTCAACAGTCAAAGGCGACTAGTAGCCAGTCTCCAACAGCGGATTGAAGCGCTGGAAGAAAAAACAGAGGCGATGCAACCGTGCATTTGCCGAACCACGGATACGAGTAGGTGCAAAGCCACTGAAGACGTCACGGCACCGGATGCTCGTGACCTCACCGAGGCTAGCGATACACTAATTATCGCAGCCAGTCGTCTCGATATATCGGTAAGACCCTTTTATGAATATGTCATCATCTTCATATGCTAACCGTTGCAAAAACTTAGACCGAGCGACAAGAGTCAGCAACTGGAGAGACCATAGTAAAGGCTCTCCTTGAAACAAAGGGCACGAAAGGACCCAATGCAAAGAAAGCAAAGGCCCCCGGAGGTCGAAAGAAAGAGGACGACCGAAGAGTCACAGTACTCCGTCGTTCGATCGATTCTGACTTTGTAAAGTCAGCGATCAAGCACCTGGGCAAAACGCACAGATTTTCAACGCTGGTACGAAGGTTCAGGTACGAGCTTTCTCACGGGTACACGCACTCCAAAGTTTGGAGGAGGCACGTCAATGGGTTGTGGGATTTTAAGATCGCATTGAGGGCTACGAAGGATGGACAGGGGCAGATGAGAGACTGGCAGTCAATCATTAAGGCGATGGGGGAGGCATCGGTTTACAGATGAGCCCACGAAGCGCGCTTATATATATCATTCTTGGGGGCAGTTATATTGATGTAGTTGACCTGCTTGTATTTTAATTCTACGTTTTTTTCTTTCGTATTTCTTTCTTATTTCTTCCTTCTCATTTTTCTCTCTTTCCTTTTTTTCTTCTTTTCTTTTATTCTTTCCCTTTTATTTATTTATTTTCTTTCTTTCTGATGCTCGATAGAAGAAATACAAGCGGTCATAATAAAATTGATGCGTTGCGTTGGATGTGACCTCGAATGGCCTGACCCGAGCGACTGGCCGCAGACATTCCGGCCAGACATTCTGGGCACACATTCATGCCGGGTCGGCGCTGGATCCTTCCCTTCTCCTCGGAAAGAATAAAATCGTCTGCGATTCGCCTTCTTCAGATCTGAAGAGGACCGGAGAGGACAATCAGCGCCAAAAGAGCATTTTTGACTGCTGCAATCTGCGTATTTGCGCCAGTTTCTCTGCTCCAGCTCAACAAACACCTCTCCGAATCTGTATCGATAACAAAGCACACCGACGCGGCCACTTCCTCACGTAGAGTCCATTCCACTCCCAAGTTCACCGTCTCGTATACGAAGTCAAGCTTCCTCGGAGGCGGATTACAAGCAGCCTGATAGCGCTCGTTCAGCTGCACCCTTTCGTTCCTGGTGAGGAGAGTCAAAGACGCACACACCGTGGACTACCACCTCAGGGCAACCACCCCGCATCCGACTTCAATTCATTGGCACCGAGGCTGAACTCTCGTTCCAAAGTCACGCAAACCTAATTTCACGATCTTTCCCACCCCTGGCCCGGGTCTACGCAGATATGTCCTCGCTGCTCGACAAGGGAAAGGGTAGAGAGGTCGAGGTCGACTACCTCCATCTCATCCCGGCGGAAATATGGATCCAGGTCTTCCAGTCCATGCATGACCTCCGCGATATTCACGGCCTCACAGTCGCTGCCCGTACCTGCCAAAAATTCAGAGAATGGGCCATTCCAATCCTTTACTCCTCCGTCGGTCTCCAGACGCACTGTCTGCAGCTGCAGCCGCTCCCTCCTACCACCGGAAATGAAGTCGACGCCGCCAAAGAAGAAGATATCGACCACGATGTCGACCTCACAAACCTCGTCGCCCGTCGCGAACGCGCCAAAAAGAAGGCCATAAACAAATATCACTCGAAAGGTCTCCAGCCTCGCCACGCCGTCGGCATCTTTCCTGTCCCGAAACCGTACTGGTGTAATTACCGCTACATGGCCTCGGTGACGACCGATGTCGACATCGTCTCCGGCTACTTTGACGAGGATCCGGATGATGTGCTCAAGCCTTTCGTCCAGCATACCAGAACGGTGGTCATTACTAATGAGTGCCGGCACACGGATTGCACGACGCTGACAATTGAGCCCGTCATTCAGCTGACGTCCATGAAGAAGCTGACCAGCTTTCGATACGCCATGTGCTGCTCCGACGATAGCAGTCTGCTGGAGTCCATGCTCACAAAGCTCAACGATCCGATCCAAAAGACCTTGCCCATGCAGGAACTCATCTTCGAGGATGTGTCCAGCGTCGACTGGCTGTACGCTAAGCTCCCGACGTTGACTAACGGTTTGCCTTCGAAACCCCTCGGTCCCGTCCTCTCGAACATTCGCACCCTTCACTTCCTATGGCTCACGCGTTTGGAGACCGAGAAGCTTCGCAACCTCCTCTGGTGCGTCAAGGATACTCTTCGAGAGCTCGTTATCGCCGCCAAACAGGGTCTCTCTCCCTTTGACGTCCTTGACAACTGGCCTGGCAACGGCGAGGAAGACAAGAAGCTTAAGCTCCAGACCATGGATATCACCTTCTTCATCGATCTACCTAAGAAGGTCGAATCAATCATGAACGCTGTTGATATGCGTGTGCTGGAGACATTCGTCGTCAACACCTACCGTCCGAGCGGTCTCCCCGCCTTTATCCTGGGATTCATGGGCGACCACAAGGACGGCCAACCCCTCCTACGTAACCTTCGCAGCCTCTGGATTGAAGAACCGCTTAATCAATACGAAGACGTCAAATTCTTCTGGGAGAAGATATGTAGATTACCCAAGATCCACCGCCTCGAGACCGAAATCGACAATGCCAGTCTCCTCGCCCTCCACGACGTCCTCAGAGTTCAAGCGCAATCAGAGAACGGATTGAGTCTCAAGAAGTTATACGTCACGTTCACGGAAGAGGAGTACAAGAACCTCGAGATGTATCTGGACAATATCGATATGCGTCGCAAGATACTGAACGGGATGAGGGACGTCGGATTGACGTATATCGGATGCCACGAACGAACCGCGCACGTTAACACCTACACCATGTCCGATAAGACAGTACAACCATTCCAGGATGTTAACGATTTAAGTTCCTTCTTGGAGGTGCATAAGAATTACAAGAGTAATATGTTGAACGAGTCGACTTACAACGAAGGCGAGGAGTTCGGGGGGGAGAGGATCGTGGTGAAGCTTAACGATAAGGAGATGAAGGCGATGAGGGAAGGATTGGATGCCAGTGTAACGTTGGCGAAACCAAAGTATGTGTTCGGCATCCCCTTGTATCCCCTTTTCTTCAATGTTGGAATCAATGTTCGTCTAACCATTGTCTGTTGCACAGGGACTTTTTCGTGGCGTATCCGTGGAACGGGGCGTATACCAAGCTGGATCCAACGGGAACACAGTGCATCTGCGCTTTGTGAGGAGGCTATCGTATATAATGTCGTACTTTTGTTCACGGTGGTTAAAACTTCCCACTATCCTATGGTTTTCCTGCTAGCGCGGCTTTTAGAGTCTGTGGATTTTTTTTTTGTCGTTATTGGTATTTGGTATTCCCTGGTCATGTCGGTTCGAAGGCAGTGTGTATGGGGGCAAACGGAAAGAAGGCGTCATTCACTCTTTTGGCGAACATGAAATAATATTTTTTCACTTTCGATTTTTTTTGGAAAGGTCTTTTCTTACAGCGGTTTTGAGAATTGTTCTGTGTGATGGTTTACGAAATTGATTGCATACGTATAGTGTAATTTTGAGTAGAGATATAATATCATCACTGTATAAAAAAAAAATTACGAATCTAGATTCTAGGTTTAGAGTATATTGTGAGGCTGATTTTGTATTTTTCCGGGTTCTGCTGGAATCGATTCTGCCGTATCAACGCGCGGAACTGGTGCTTTTCTCGGAAACTCCCAGCGGTGTTTTTTTTTGAGGTGACACCACCGTACGATCCAGCCCTTTTCGACCCTCGAACTAGTGGTGCAGTACAAATTCACACATATTCTCCTCGTATCCCTTGTCAAGGTGCTGTCTACGGTCCGTTTAATTCGTACCTGGAAGACGTTTGCCAACGGTGTAGGGAGCTATCGTGCTCCCATTCAGAACTGCAGCTAGCAGAAGCGATGCAAATTTTCTTATTCCGATCAAATATGTGCAGGTAGCTGCACGAGAGTGGATCGGGTTTTAGACCCGGCCAGGTCGTGTCGACCGCTCGGTCGGACCTCTTCGTCTAATATAAAGAAAGCTTAACCGACCTATAGCTCCCGACTACGGCGTGCATATCGTGGGGGAAAAAAGGGGGAGCATTGTTACGGAAATTTTGGAAAGAAAAACTTTTGATATATGTATTTAGAAATCAAATTCACATTCCTTGACGATGGCCAACGAAATCTATGTTGGTTGGTTAGTCAAGCGGTATTTTGAAGTCTAGCAACAGTATGCTTTTTTTATTTCTTAAGAGGAGGATAGGTACGGGTGGTTGTAATACAACATACCAGCTGTGCAAAAAAACGGTCTAACCGGGTTTTCGAAGGAAGCAGCATACCAATCTACCGATCTTAAGAGATCCACCCGGGTTTTCTCTTTTTTTCCCGGAAACGTGCTACGCAAGGACATTCCAGTCCGGACCTAGGTGGGATCCAAGCGTGGCTTCATTTTTCTCTTTTGTCATAGTATTTATCACTAGAGTTAATTTTCCCTCTAATATATCTTTCCATCATGGTACGAATAGATATTTCGTTTTGGTTCCGTGCTTTTGAGATAGTTACTTATATATCTCCTTTGCCCCCACCAACCCTTGGCTAGAGGATTTGTTTCTTTTTTATTTTGGTGTTTATGATCTTTTTGTCACGTCTTTTGGTGGTATTGTAACGTAGATTCTTCTATATATATTGGATCTTGAGGGCTACATCGATTGGCTCTCGTACCTGCAGCTTCCCGACCGCTGATGATCCCGACTCGCTAATAGGCCCTCCTGCAAGCCTGCACCGACGCGAGCACGAAACAGGACGCCCGCAACCCATATAAGAAGAAAAAAAATTCACCAACTTTTTTTTTTTTTCCTTTTGTAAAAGAGTAAATATATAGGTATATAAATAAAAGGAAACATGCGGATATACCTCAGCCGCCGACTGTTCGCCAGTCTAACGACCCTCCTCGCCCTCCTCTTCTTCTTCTGCACGACCTTCCTCTACACTGGCTCCGAAATAGCCACCTACCACGCGGGCATGTACACCAGCACCAGCAAATCCGACTTCTCCAAACAACAAGCCCAGCGAGAAAAAGAATACCAAGAATCCCGCGGCGACCACGGAACCGACTGGTGCTCCCGCATCGGCGGACAACGGTGGGTTGACGATCTCTCATCCACCTGGGCCATCTCCTGCGGCGCACCCCTCGTGCATCCCGATTATACCAAAAAGAGCCACGATCTCACCACCTCGGAATCCGTGGGGAATTCTTCGCTGTTGTGTTTCCAGGTTCAGATCGAGGGGGAGCCGGATAATTTCTGCGTCGCGAAGAATGCGATGTTCGATCCGAAGAGGGTGCCGCCGCCGTCGAAACCGTTTAATCCGAAGGATTTGTTTCCGGAGAACGGGATTCGGCCGTTCGCGGGTGAACGCAGCAGGAAGAAGATCCGGGGATCGAAGAGGTCGGCGGAGCAGAGTGAGCAGAGTGAGCAGAGTTATTCTTCTGGAGAATTGGTCAGGCGCGATGGCGGGAAGAAGTGGGATTTGGCGTGTTCCGCGATCACGGATTGGGATCGGGGCGTGCAAGCCCCCAACCGGTTCCGTAGATATTTTTCGGACACCGGGGTCGGGATACAGCTTTCCCATGCGTGGAATCTGAATACCGAAGCGAAAAAGCCAGCGAACTTGTCTGATTGCGACGGGTCCATCATGGTCGTCAGGCTGGAAGGGAACGGGAATATATGGCACACCTTAATGGAAGTCTGGTCCGGATTTCTGACGATGGACGTTCTGAGGAGAGCGGAGAGAGCGAGGTTGAAGTTATTCGGCACCGATGAGGACACAATCTGGGAGGAAGACAACGTGCAGATTTACATCGAGAAGAATATGGAGAGCGAGCAGAAGGTGTCGGTTTGGTTCGATATGTGGAGCATGGTCACTGGTAAAGCCCCCAAACATATCGACGAATTGAAGCCCGGGTGTTATAAATCCGTCATTCTGCCGTTAGCCGGCGGCGCGAATCCGTTCTGGAAGGACCATTGGAGAGAAAGAAGTTGCCAACGGTCCACGATGGTGGAGGATTTCGTCGATCGGGTGTTTAGATTCTACGAAATCGAAGACGACGCTGTTCCGACCCTCGAAAGGGTCGCCGTCAGGTTCATCTCGAGATCCCACAATCGCAAAATCATCAAAATGGACGAATACATAAAAAAACTGGAAACAAAGTTCCCGCAGGTTGACTTTGAAATCGCCCAGTTGGAGAAATTAAACATCACTCAGCAGATGGAATGGGCCAAGCAGACGGATATCTTGGTCGGTGTCATCGGTGCCGGTATGACGCATACGATGTTTTTAAGAGAAGGCGCCGCGGTAGTCGAATTGATGCATCCGGAGCCGTTCTGGTACTTTGGATTCGGTAACCTGGCGAGACAGAGGAAGTTGGAGTATTTCGCCATGCACGGGGATAGAAGTAAAGGCGAAGTGAAGGACTGGCAAGCTGACGATGTGCTGGTTCCCGAGAATACGTTTATGGATATCATGAGTAGCGCGATCGAGGGCCAGATCCGAAGAAAGAGTATGCATCAGAGGTAGGATTTTTGTAGTTTTATTCATCATGTTGGCGTTTGGGGAGGTTTGCTGTCGTGCATTTTCACTTTGATATAACAGGCAAGATTGCCATAAGTTCCATGGCGCTTTCGGCGCATTGTATGTAATATATATCGTGTAGCAGTATAATCATTAGCATTGGTCATATATTTGAATTTAAAATTATCTTAGATATATTTTTTACGCTCAACTAGATATTATACAGAGATAGCATGAGATGATTGGTTCAACGTTGATGACATACAAAATTCAACCCCCCATGCCTGTGATAATTCGTGATAACTTTTGCTAAGCGACGGGAAAAGAAAATGACTAACCTCCATTAAGTATTACAATTACGAGACCACGATAGCCTCCGCTCATTCCAACGTCAAAAATAACACCCTTCAAACCTTCTCAAGGTGTAACGGCGCCTCTTTATCGACAGCCAAGGCTGCGCGTTCCGATTCTTCCGTAGCGTAAACATCGAGATTCGTAGAGGCAAATTTCCTGGCACTGATCTTCTTTTCAAACAATAGGTCGAGTTCGGCGAAGGACTTGCCGGACGGCTCGGGAACACGAAAGAAGGTGTATATGATCGAGCAGAAACAGATACCAGCCCAGAAAAAGGCGGTCGCCTTTTCCCAGTCCCAAGCGGTTGGGTTGATCATATACGGTGTTAACACGCTGCATACGATATTAACTATGATGTAAGCACAGCGGCCGAGGGCCACCGTCTTGATCAAGAGTCTTCTGCTAGGGATCTCTCCCACAAGAGAGTAGCAAATTGTGCCGACGGTTAGCTGGTATATCGTCGCCCATCCGAGCATGAGGCCTCCGGTAGCGTAGGCGGCTTGATTCGCGTGCGAATCAGGGACAAAATTCAAACAGCCGATGATTAAAAGCATTATGAACAGGCCGCATAGCCCGTAGAGATACAGAGACCGGCGTCCGATACCCCACGACATGAGCGCCCAAGCTCCAAAGACCCCAACCATGTTGATTCCGTACTGTCCGATGGTGAACGAGAACGCATCGTCGGTCTTAATACCGGCTTGTTGGAAAAAGTATGTCGAGTACCCCGTGAAGGAATTGCCTGAGAGATTTTGGATAGCCCAAATCATGCAAGTGACCTCCGTTCGTCGAAGGTTGATGCCTCTGAAACAATCGAGATACGATGCGCCCGCGGTAGTCTGTCGTTCGAGTTGTGTCGTATGCGCCATCATGGATACCGTTTCGTCGACGTCAAAGTCGGTTTCGTTGTTCAAGCTGGTCAGTCGTAACAAGCTATTCTTAGCTTCCTCGAGCTTTCCCTTTCTAACCAACAGCCATGGCGACTCCGGTGCGAAGCAGATTCCGATGAACAGAGGTGGAATCCACATCCATTGTAGAGCCCACGGGAGCTTGTAAGCCCACGCGCTCTCGTTTCCTAGCTGTGATTTGATCACGCCGACTCCAATGACTTGTCCAAGACCCCAGCAGAAGTTGACGTATGTCGTCAAGTACCCTCTGAGAGCGACAGGGCACACTTCAGCGGCGTACGATATCGTGAGCGTCTGCCAGATACCCCACGGAATCCCTGCCAGAATATAATAGACCAGCAGAGCCTCCACCGATTTCGCCGTGACAGGGATCGCGATAAGCCCAGCCATAACGACCAGACATGTGAGCACCGTCCTCTTGTAACCGAACCGCTCGGATACGACGCCATTGATCAGTAGCCCTATGAATTCGCCGACGTTCGCGCCATTGGACAATCCCGCCTGCCAGGGCGCCGAAACTTGGAAATTGCCGCTGCCGTCGTCGTTTCCGAACTCGCGGTTGAATTGCGGGAAGGCGTAGAAGTTCCCCAGTAGACATAGGTCGTAGCCCTCCATCGCGATACAGGTGGATATCAGGATGCTCCAGGCAATGGCTTTCGGGTACAGCCTTATACCCTCCCACAAGGTCATCTTCCCTTCCTTGTCGTGGGCGGCCTTGGCGTGGAAGACGATGTGCTCGTGGCCATGGCTGTCAACCTGCTTTTCAGCGACGACGTCGCCCGCTATCGCAGCCATTTGTCGGAGGAAGAGAGAACTGTCGGCTTCTCGTTTACCGCACGCTGAAGTGTTTTCCCGCGAAAGCCGCAGAATTGATTCCAACCGGAGATTGAATTTTAGAGGGGAAGGGTCCCCGGGGATATTTAAGCTTTTCCATTCGCAGTGTTTCGCGCCCGGGTTCCATGAGAAACAAAAATCGCATGCTCACTTGCTCGAAAGAGGAGCTTCTGTTTCTGTTCGGTTGCTTGTTCGGCTAGTCGCTGGGAAGACCGCCAAAAGCAGGCAACCGGATCGTGGAAAGCCTGTTTGAAGCTCGCAAGCTTCATGTGACCGGGGATATGACGTCCCTGTCGAACAGCCGTGCAGAGGAAGTCCGCACATCTTTACTCTGAAAGATGGAAAGTGCCTGCGACGGTTTTACATAATACGAACCTGGACCTGGCAGACTGAAGTTCGTCGAGGGAGTTGGGCCTTCCTCTGTGCTACCACTCGGATTGTTGGGGGATTGCGATTGTGGAATGGGTTTTAGCTGAGAAAATTCGGCAATTTGAGGTTACCGGGTTCCACCAGTCGGAGACCTTCCTGGAAGAGGCTCGATATCCGCTTAGCGTAGCTGCTAGATTCTGGGCTGGTAGCTTCTGCATCTGTCATTGCACATGTCGAAATGTTAATATGCTCGTGTAACATTGAGGTGTTGCTGTAACTGGAGTACATTCTCTGTTGTGCTCGGCACCACTGGGAGAGTCTGGGTACGAGACCAGAGTACATCATGATGTTCTAAACAACAACCGACCTACACAGATACTTATGCAAGCTTATATACAATTATATACGCGTGAAATTTAGGATGTGGAATCGATGGCGAAGCGCCAGTGTCATTTAGAAAATGCCCACCTTCCGCGGTCCAAAACTTCTCGCACAACCATCATCCTCAAACATAACCAAGCCATACACCATCATGAGTAACCGGGGGTCCAATGCTCCATCTCGACCAAGAAACCGCCATCAAGGTTCCCGTCAGTCTTGGATGTACAAAGGCGTAGGTAGCAAAATACCATTTCAAAGTATCGAGCTCGACGCCGTAGAAGCTTCGGAGAGCTTGGTATCAAGCTCACAAGATTGCGAGCTGTTGTGCACATACAACTGGCAAGACTCAAAAAATGCATGCATCCAGGTTCCTGGTAAGTTTCTTACGACCTGCTACCTTCCGAAGGCTTGTTTTGAAAGGTTGCAACAAGAATTCCTTGGATATATATACTTACTTGTACGACAGGCCATGCACCGATCTGGCAGGATATCTCTGTGCCTGTTCAAATTCCAGCTGACAAGGGTACTCACTTTGTGGACCAAAATGCTGGACGTTTACCGGACTATCCATTCGAACCAATATTCCACGCTATCGCTTCGATGAAACCCTCATTCCGTTTCGATGAAGTGGACATCGTCGTCAACCGCAATAGTCTCAGAAACCTGTTGGATTTCTGCAAGGGCGTTTCGCTGGAGAGCTTTCGCGTCAACCTACTCATGATCCGCAACACACTATTCATCGAACGCTGCGAGCGAAGCGCTACAGAGAGGCTTCGTGGTGGAGGACAGTCTGGGTACGGTCATAATTTCGAGAAGATTTCTACGAAATACCCACCCAGTTTTCACCGCAGCTCAGGACATCATCGGGTCTTGAGGTATCCTCTGGGACATCTAAATTGTGTCGTTAGGTTCGAGGTAGACGCTTGCTACGAGAAAGGAAACGAGACGGAACAAGTTGCGGAACAAACTCCAGAAACAGAAGGGGTTTCCCTAGCTGGGCTGATGGCAGGGCTGGATGTGGGAGGCTCGAGCGGCTCATCTTCAACCTCCAGGTTGAGTTCACATCTACGAGTTCAAACGATGAAGTCAGGTTCTAAGGTGATGCCGCAATCTACAGCAGCAGAGATAAAAACCTCCTCGAGACTCAAGAGCATCAATAAATACACCCCGCAGCTCTGGTTCGGTCGAACACCCTGGATCATCCTCGCTCATCATACGAGTGGGACCTTTGACGATATCGCAGTCCACAATATCAAGCCGGACGACTTTGTCGCATGGGAGACAAAGCTGCAAGATCCTCTTCGAAAAATGGTCACGGTTCTTTCGCAACTGAAAGAGACGATTCAGAAAAATCAAGGGAAACCGTGTATCGCAATCTTTGAACAAAAATCTGTGCCGAGGAGTATCAAAGTATATACCTCGTTGATAGATAGGAAGCAAGCTTTGCCGGATGATTTTATCAAACAATTTTGGGTTTCATGAACATAGGATCATTTCGCGGAGGCAGGGGATGACGCCGATATTCTAATGGTTTCAACCCGCCAGCCATGGCCACCAAATTGAGTGAAATATTTGAAATTTCTGATTCAACAGTAGTTTACCTCAAAGCATAATTAAATTTAAGGATTAAGATTTAATATACTACATATACTATACTATCTCGACGACATCATCTTCGCAACAGAGGAGTACAATCGCAAAGGAACAGGGTGCGAATTATTCATCCCATCTTGTCAACATCTCGTTGCTTCCGGTTATTCTGATATCCGACGACAGTCAAGCGTGGAGGTCTGATGAGAAAGTATCGAAGTCTGGCATATCGATTCGTGGCCACACGCGAGTGTCATGGCATGCGTGAATGGCGACAGGCGGGCCAGTATGTATCATCTAGGTCATTGTTCAACTGATGCGTCAGCTCCAAAACCAGTTGCCGATGCTTCAGCCTCTCGGCCCCGCTAGTCTCACATGTGGGTTCGTTTGCGCGGAAGTTGTAAAGTGCCTCTCCATGGATGTGAGAACTAGCAACGAGATCGTCGGGCTCTTTTTCGTCAGCTTGGTGGATTTTGAGGAAGGCAGGAGGTGGCTTCCATTGAAAAAGGCGACGATGGAACTGGTCATCGATGATAGGCTGAGAGCTAGGGAGCTGTGCTTGTTAATTCTCGTTCGCCCAGCTTTGATTGCAGCTCTTCTATATGATGCGACACGTTTTTGGTGTAGCTGTGATCCTTCCCTAACACCCTCTCGTATATGGGAAGGGCTTGCTCGGCAACCTCGAGGGCTTTGCCGCACTTGCCTTGATCGCGGTATATTTGGCTGAGGGCGTAGAGAACCATGACTGTCTCAATACGATCGTCTCCGAAGATCTTCTGATATATTGAAAATGCCCGCCGGGCGTACTCCAGCGCCTTGTCGGTTTGTTTCTGCTGTTCGAAGATAATGGCTAAGTCGCTTAAGGCACACGCGACAGACCGGGAATATTCCCCGTAGAGCATTCTAAAGCCGTTGAGGGCCTGTTCGGCGCATTCGGATGCCTTTGATAGCTCTCCTTGTTCTCGATATGCTATACCAGCCTGTCGAAGAGCACTATACAACTGCTTATCTCTCTCATCGCTCGGTATCAGAGCCTTGAGCTCCGCGATCAGGCCTTCGTACCGCCGGATTGCCTCTTCGACCTGCCCCGAATATTGAAGAGCCAGTGCGTGAGTCCTCCTTATGTATGTCATCAAGAATGGATTTGTCAACGCTCCTCCGGCCTCCCGTTTTTGGAGGATTTCCACTGCTTGCGATGCTATCCCCAGAGCCTCTTTGTTCTCCCCCCTCCTCCATAGGTATGCAAGGGCTATGTTTGCGAGTGTCTCAGCAGCCTCTTCGGAAACATCGCCGTGGACCCTCCTGTCGAACTCCAACACGTCGGTCCAGAACGCTCTGGCGTCTTCACATCTTCCGTCGTCGTTCAGATAGCATGCCATTTCATGCATAACATTTCTTCGACCGGAATTCAGCAAACCATGCCTCTTCATCAAATCGCACACCTCTAGCGAATGCGCCTGGTACAGTCTCGCCGTCGTCTTCCCCTTCGAATCAGTGTCATCTCTCCACACTGGCAAAGCTCGACGGACAACTTTCACCGCGCATAGTAACAGTGCCCTCCGCTCATCCTCCTCCAGTCTCTCCAACAGAACCTCTCGTATGAGATCGTGCATCCAGATCTCGCCCTTCCCTCCGCGCCGGATGAGCGAAGACTTTTCCATCACCACCACGGCTTCCTCGATCCTCGTTCTCGAAGAAAGTGCCGAGCGCAGCGACTCCAGGGTATCCGCCGGGACGCGCTTCTGGTTATCGGTATTAACCGAGCCATTTGCCTCCAATCGTACCTCCCGCTCAGCTTTCTTCCCTCTCCGTCTGTCGATAAACCTCCAGATTCGCCCCTTTCGCTTCTTAGCTGGCAGCGCCTCTACGCTAAGATTACCCGCCATTGATCCCACCGTTGTTCCCGCCACCCAGTCCTCGCCAGCCGATACACCACGTAGGCCTGGCCCGCCATCGACCAAAATATTCACTGGTAAAGCTTGGGGCCGCATCATCAGCATCAGGTTTAAGACCGCCTCATACTGCGGTTGCAGCCCATCCAATGCTATCCTCAAGGTTGTTATGATATCCGCATGATGGGAGATCGTTTGCGTCCCATCGCGGATGACATCTTTCTTGTTCTGTTGCAAGTTTACCAAGAAGTCGTCTAGATCCCATTTCCTGCGTATCGCGCACGCTGTTCCCTGCTCGAGGGCCAACGGCAAACCCCCGACTTCTTTGCTGATCTGTTTCGCAACTCCATCTATCTCTTCGCCGCCGTCCCGCCCGGATCGTTCCCACATTTTCAATACAAGCTGCCTCCCTTCGTCTTCATCCATCTCACGTAGTTCTACGCAGCCGCCGCCAAATTCCTCCGCGATAAACTTGTCTCTCGTCGATAGAATCACGTGGCCGTTATAGGTCAAGGGCAAGGTTTCTCTCAGTGTCTTTACCACGCCTTCGGTAACATCGTCGATGATCAGAAACCATCTCTTTCCTGATGCCAACCACAACCTCAACGATCCGATCCGGTCTTCAGGCCTTCCTTCAGGCAGTCCAAGTCGAGAAGCAACCTGATCACAGCTGTTGAACCATTGCTCAAGGGTACTCGCGGTTGCATAGAAAGCGTAATCGTAGTCGTCTTTATGATCCGCGATGTATTTGAGGCATATCTGAGACTTCCCAACCCCAGGTATTCCAAAAACCGAAACTATCGGTTGCTGAGGTACCTGGCCAGAAAAGAACTCCTGGATCTGGGTAAGATACCTTTCGCGACCGCTAAAGTTGCGATGAAGAATGCCGGGTATGTCGAAGACTTTTTGACTTTCTTGCGTGGGATGATCATGACTTCGTGTCACGTTAGGCACTGTCATCAAATCAGCGTTTGAAATCATACCAGCTTGACAAGAAATAATACGAACCGTTCGGCGTAACCTGTTTCAGCAGTTCTTTGGCGTACACCGCTGCCACCAGCGCCGCATATGGCTGCCAGCACTTCTTCTTATGACTATCCGAATAGTCACACAGTCCGCGCACTACCACTGGCTGGTAATGATCCATCAAACCAGCGGCCTCCATCTCAAAGCATATCGCCCCCGTCATTCTTCCAATCTTATCTCTGGTTGTGCCATGCTTGATGACTTGGTTGCCAGATGCGATCGTGCCGTAGTGTATAACCGGCGCAGTACTTTCCCGAGGCTCACGAAACTTGATTTCGGAACTCGAGCAATTCTCACAACTAGAGCTTTCGTCTTCATGCTCGTATTCAGACTGATAGAGCACGTCGTTTTCTACACCTTGGTACCGAAACGACGAGTCCAATAAATCCGGACATCTCTGACAAGTATCCTCAAGCCTTTCCGCTAGATTATCACCCGTAATTGTCGCTTTGGACCCGTTCATAACTGTCAGGAGCTTGGAGTGAGGTTTGTTCAAATTTCCATTAATATTTGATTCCCCGCTCTTCGTCGTCTTCCCAAAGTCATACTGTACAACCCCATTGTATTTACCCTCAGGCGTCGAAACCGCTATATCGCCCAATCTCACATCCCGGATCGTAGGTATCGCACCTCCGATTCCGACTAAGAGATAAAGTTGTGCAGATTCGAAAGAAAGCCGGATGTCGCCCGTTACAACAGCCGCGCTGGTGGTTCCGTATCTGCCAAGAGGCAAACATGCGATCACAATATTATGCCCGCTAACGGCACCAAGATGATAACTATTTCTGTCGTTTTTATGAATTTCTCGTGGAGCCGAATGACGTTTGTCAAGGACTGCTAGCGCGGCTCTGAGTTCTATGTCAAGAGCAGTGATCCAGGCAACTGTATACGCGCTATTTGGTAGTGATAGGTGAGCTGCCATGATAAAATATTGTTACCGATCGTGGAAGGCGGGGTTTCTTCGGCAGGGGACACTCAGAATAGCCTAATAGTCCCGTAAAATATCGTTTCTCCGGTTTCTTTGTCGCCGCCTTGCATCATCGTATCATGGGAAATGTGATCGGATGATATCTACCTAGCTACGATGGGAATCTGCTTGAGGGACAGATGAAGAAATTTGAGGGGCGGAGAGCTGCCAAGGTTATGAAAATGTTTTGTTCGAATATTCTCAGCCTGACAGTGCTATGAGACTATTCCTTCTGCAATTGTACAGATCCTGCATGTATCGTGGACCAATGACTGGCAGCAAAGCCTACATGGGCGTCTTGGCTCTTCTCTCAGCCTCGAGGATTTGTTTAACACTTGCAATGTATTGCATCCCCATGACTTGATAGGTATCTCTCGCATCACCACCGGATATACCAAACCTTGTCCAATTTTCCTCTTCCGCCGCAACTTCCAGGTAGTCTTGGAGACTGGCCAGTAGCTGGTTGTGCAAAAAGAGCCTCTACACACTTCTACTTCTGGACATCTCCCTTTTTGGGAGATCATCTGTGCCCGACTGAAAGATACTTATCTATTGAGTAAATACTTATTAAGTATCTTGGCCACTCAATCTACGTGATAACCTATCGAACCAGCTGCCACATGCATGTACATTCAGTCCTTTTCAACCTTAACGATAACCCTCCCACGCGCTCTCATTGTAGCTACCCGTTTGTAAGCCTCGATTGCGTCCTGCATACTGAATACCGAGTCGACAGAAACTTTAAGCTTGCCCTCCTCCACCAACCTGATCAGCACAACGGCGTCTTCTTTGGTAGGAGGGGTGCTAAACATGATATAGCGACGGGGCACGCCACCAAGCCAAGTAGGCCACCAGGTGTTAAAGAACCCGTTCTTGATCATAGCTCCTATTCCCTCCATAGCGCCGATATTGAGGAACGTACCATCCGGTTTGAGGTACGCTGGCGAGTGGGTGTACAAGGCTTGCACACCGACACAGTCGAGCACGTAGTCGAATGGCTCTGTTCCGTATTTTGACTCTAGGTAAGCCGGCAACGGATCATGTTTGCGGTAATCGACGAACTGTTCATAAATGTTAGCGCTTCATCATTTCATGATTCGAATCGATGGAAATCACAGCGGAGAGTGGGAAACATGCCTCATCAACGCCTAACTGGCGCACCATCTCCTCATTCACCCCGCTCGCAACAGCTACGACCTTCGCTCCCTTCATCTTGCAAACCTGAACGAGTAACTTCCCAACCGACCCGCTCGCCCCGTTGACAAGCACGCGATCCCCTTCTTTCAATCCACTCGTGCGCACCAACTTAAGCGCCGTCGACCCACTCCCAAGCACACCCCCCATAGCCGCCATATCCGAATCCTCTGGCAACCGCGCCGCCTGGCTACTCGGGATTCGCACATACTCCGCCAATGCCCCGTGACCGAACAAAAACATATCCGGGACACTCTGGAACCCCACCACCCGAGTCCCGACCTCCCGCACATCCGACGAGGCCGCCGAGCCCGCAGCTATCACGGTTCCGGTGAACTCGAGCTCGGGAATAGGAGGGTTCGTGAATGGAATCAAAGGGATGGTTTGGAATATCACCTCGCTGCTGAATTGCAGAGCCACGTGCGATACACGGATTAAGACCTCAGAGGAGGATGCGCTGGGAAGCGAGGGTGTAGGGTATGAGGTGTCCAGCTCCAGTGCGGTAGCTGCAGGGCCGCGTCGGCGACGGAGCCATGCAGACATCGTCTGCGGAAGCGATGGAGATGTCATTTTCTGGGTCAAAAGGCGCCTTTTGCTTTATAAAGTGTGGATTTTGAAACCTCCGGGGAGAGAGATGGTCATGCTGTGATTGGCAATTGCGGGGTTCGGAAAGTTGCTTGAGCCGAATTTATAAAGCATCTGGAGGACTGTCGATTCAGTGGTACGTACGTACGGTGACGAGGTGGTGCCACCAAGTCGAGGCTCGGACAACCTTGTCTTTCTTTGGCAGCTTTTATCCGCTGGTGAGAGCGACGTTTCTCGTATAGTCCCTGTATTAATACGATTCTCGCTCTTTAAGATTATCAATTGCCTTAGAGCTCCGGAGCGTGTGTTCTAGAGATTCCATCTCAGAGTATCCACCGTATGGTTCTTTCGTGGACTGTGAAGTCGAAGAGAATATGTGCTAATTAGGTTCCTGATGGCTTGCTACCGTAGGCGAGCTGCCGTAGCAGCCGAGCTTCCAAACATGTAGCCACGCCGTCATGTCATGTCAGGCCTGCAGACATCGCTAGCCCAAGTGAGGGACCATTGGGTCAACAGCGGGATTCGTGTATCGATAGACATATATTCAAACACGAATAGATACGGAGGCCTAGTTTCACTCACATTGAATATAATTAGCTTAAGCACATGCACGGAGTCCAGTTGTTTAAACAGCGACACCCAAAAATGCAAGAACACCAGAAGAGAGGCCATACAGTAGGATCTGATGCTGCCTCGATATCAGCGGCGCCGTGTGACAGTCGGCTGTTCGGTTCTAGGTGAAGAAAAACGGGAAATGTTGCTGAGAATTCTCATTGCTAAGAAGTTGCTGGCAATATTGCTACCGCTAGATGTAGTTATACCAGTCAACATCTAAAGAAAAATCTCCCATCCAGGGAAAAAACACTGCAATGACTTAAATAGTGATTAAACAGCCTTCTCATCAATTAAGTACTTACTTATAATGCTTACTGAATATCAGGGCACCTTGGTTGAGAAAAGTGTTCGGACAGGATTGCGTCCAATCAACCAGTGGCAGGAACAGGCCCTTTCCCTTCTAGCAACAACGCGCCTCAAACTTCGACTTTGAAAACACCATTAACGATCTTCGAGATGTTCAATTGAAGACCTAGAATCACAGTCCGCAGCACCCAGCCGTCGGACTCAAGTCCCAAGAAATGCCAATGTGCCAAAAGGGTAGGTCCCCGTCCATGGCATCATTTTTGCATCTTGTCAATGCTGATATGAAAAGATAAGAAGCGCATTGAAAAGATTCCAGCTCAGCCTCACGAAAGTTGTAATTATCTTGCGAACAGTGCACACGATCTTTTGGGAGGATGCCACGCAATAAGGGCCGCCCGATTTAAATCGATTTTTGAGTGCTGGCGTTCGCGGGCTGGTTACATGTACAACCACCAATGGCAGAGCTGAAAATTACATCGAGGAATGGTTTAGCATGGTAGCATGGTCTATTTTCAGGGGTTTCATTTCCCAATCACTCAAAAGTTTAAGTTTCGACGCAGCAGCAAGCCGAGTGACGAGAACCATCAGATGTGCATCCAGCGAATGGGTGAAATCGCATGCAATTGACCCCCAACTTTATCGATCTCGGTGCGCTTTGCAAGCTTTGTGGCGCTGATAAAAAGAGAGCTAGAGGTGAAGAGCGAGACAGAAATCTCGATTCAATTTCTCGATCCAAAAGAGCCCGTTCCGAACTCCGTGATACACGAAAAAAGGAACCAGCCGGTCACCCTTTTTTTTTTTTTTTTTTTGTTTTCCCTCTGCAGGGTTGGTTACATAAAGGAAAACCGCAGGAAAGGAAAAAATGCTGAGATTGCAGGGAGCTTCTCGTCAACACGAGGGTCGCCAAATGAGAATGCTCCCTGCTCTTTTGACCCGGAAAGATAACAGCTCGAAGGGGAGAGTCTGACTGCTGGCGGCACAGGGTGACCCCCCGCCAGACCTTCGCAAATAGCGTGGGATAAAATCGAAGATCAGTAAACGAAAAGGAAGGAAACAGAATATTAGTGTGGATAGATAGCGGTTGGTTTATTAAGATGCTGTCGCCCTACCCGTCTTCGATCGCTTCCCTTCCCCCGTCGACCAGATCAAATATCGATCTCGAAATAGAGATTTGATTTTTTCTTTCTCCAACATTCGTTCGTTAATTCGTCGATTCACGTCACTCGTTTTCGCTGATACAATTATCGCTCGCCGTAATGTCGCCTAACTCTCGTTTCTTGGCCATTGGCGCTGTTGTCAGCGGTCTCCTATCGCAGGTCGTCGCTCTCGATTGCATCCGCGGAGGAATTTCGAACACCACTGCCGTCCGGTGAGTATCACGGAAAGCCGTTCAATTGGCGTCAGAAAAATAGTCGCAGTACTAATATCGATTCGCTGAAATGTAGAAAAACATATCCCGTACCACCGATTACCATCTTCCCCGTCGTCGGCGATTTCTTCAATACGAAATGGTCCACAATCTTCTCGTTCGACTACGAGGGTCTCACCCACCCACCGATTGGACCCAATTCCACCGAAGCCCCACCACCTAATGCCACCAGGACAATCATCTGGGAAGGCTACGAGTTCCGAGAACAATTGATCTATATCAACGACACCGCCCCCGCAACAATGTTCAACCTAAGGTGGAACCTGACCAACCCACCGGTGACAAAAGAATACACCAACCTCATCATCGACGGATACATCCAAGACTTCAAATTCACCTCCTCGTGCGACGGCGAGGCCTCGTTACTAGAATGGACCGTAGAATACTGCTCCAGCAACCAGGTTCAAGGTTGGAACCTCTTCCAGAATAAAACCACGTACGAAGCGAATAATCTCGCAATGGCGTTGAACGTCACCGGTGCGGACGACGGTTCCTGGGATGTCGGATGCGCTATACCGACACCGTCCACCACGTCGATGACGGCGGTGGAAACGTCTACTTCTATGGAATCTACTTCCACGAGTACCAGGAGATCCACGACTACGAATTCACCGAATGTAGCGATGGCGATGGTGACGGCTATGCCGGTGTTTGGGGGCGCGTTCGCATTTGCGGCTGCCGCTGCGGTAGCTGCCTTGTAGGAGATGTATATTTTCTTCGATGTTAATGTATTATCCCTGGTTATATAATATGTTGTAATTAGCGTCACGAAATCATGCGAATTATCCCTCCTGGTAAATGTTTATAAGCCGTCTCCTTACATACGGTGAGATATCGCAAATATCCGAGTAATGATGTGAACGATGCCCCGTCCGGCTCTACCACAAACTCGACAATATATGATAACAATCCTCCACGCTACAAAAAAATCGTGATACATATTCCTGCTAATTGGGAATCGCGGTGCATTTATCACTCCCACTACTCCCCGGCCTCAAGACCTCTGGCCCCAACGTCAACGGCTTCAACATAACTCTCTCAACATACCCCGCCGGCACACCCGCCTTAACCCCATCCTGAATAGCACACGTCATCCTAGCAATATACTCATGCTTCACAACCCCATCCGTAACATTATTATAATCGATGTAAACCAAAGCCTCGACCCTCTCCGCCGCGCAACCGCACGAATCCTGTAATTCCACGGATTTCATTTCTTTGATGTAGGAGACGGGTACGCCTTCGTATCTGTCGAGGGATTCTTCGTCCTTTGGCGGGAGGTCGAATAACATGCCCCAGACTTCGTCGTTGGGGGAGTGTACTATGTTTGCGTATCCGCGGGCGGATATTATCCAGCGGTAGTTTTGGAGGCGGGCGGTGGATTTGTAGGTGCTTGATGGGCAGCGGCGCTTCATTTGGTCGAGCCAGAGGTTAGAGCCGTAGGCGAAGTAGAGTTTTGTGCTGCATTTTTGTTCCAAAGGTCAAGTTAGAATTGGAATTTTGAAAAGATGTTATCTTTGGATTTGAAGTTGATAAACTATCGTCATGGCGGTCGTTTGGGTGACTTACGGTGGAGTTTCCGCCATATTTTCTTGCGACGAGAGAGCTGATTTAGATGCCTGTAGTTCAGATATTCTTAAATCCAATGAAAGGGCCTATTAAACCCTATTTTTCTCTCGGAATTGCTATTACTCGGGCCGACTCGTGCAAGAGTTTAAAGGCTTAGTTCAACTTTAGTGTTAAAGAGATAGTGTCGTCAAAGGAAGATGCTGATGGTATCCCGAACGAGATGATTCAGGCTGGAAGGGCCAATCCGCGTCCGTCGTCTGCCTTTTCGGGCCCGAAAGGATCACCGCGCATCGATCAGCAGGAGAGCTGAATCTCAAAGAGCCGATTTGGCCGACTTGTTTCGGACATCCAACAGCATGCAACACGTATAGACGGGTATTGATCATGGGCAAGTCGAGAAAGATATTTGGTTTGCAATTTCAACGGGCCTATTAAACAAGCTTCATAACTACGAGAATACTTTTAGGCGCGATGTAGGTGTTTTGTGGTTACTTGGATGCGAAAGCGCATGTTCCCATATCCATCTTCTTGACCGGTGTTCCTGGCATGATGTCGAATTCAAAAATATCAACCGGTAGCCCTAGTGTCGTGCAAGCGTTTGGTATCTATCAATTATGAGTATTTGTCAATATATAATATTTCGCCTCTCAATTAATCGCAAATTATTGTGGAACTTACATCGACAATTCCACCTATGTGGCCTTGTACCGGCGCACAGGACAGCAAAAGATATATCTGATAATCAGAGTATCCTAGGTGAAAAACTCGATTAACTCCTCTGGTAAATATAATCGTGTAGAGGGTATATAGATACTCTACTCACCGTATCTCCTCAAATACTCGATGCACCTCAACGTAGTCTGCCGGTACGCCACCGTCGCATCCAAATAATGCTGTTTCCCATTCTCGTCCACCGAAAACCCTTCGAAATAAATGTACCTCCCAGGCCCGAACTGCGGCTCCACGGGTCCAGGAATATAAATCGGGCTCTTCATCCCCAAATCCGCCATTCCGTTCTTCATAACCGTGAATTTGATAGTGATACACCCCGCCATCTCGATGGCACCGCAGAATGAAATCTCCCCATCGCCTTGTGAAAAATGCAAGTCGCCCACGGAGAATTTCGCTCCGGGGACGTGGACTGGGAGGTAGACTTTTGATCCACGGGATAGGTTTTTGATATCGCAGTTTCCGCCGTGTTCTGGGCGTCCTGGGATTGTGCGCGCGCCTTCTTGCCCGACTTTGGCTTTGAGGTCTTCTGAAGCTGTGCCCGCGTGTACGTTTGTAGGGAGGGGCGCTAGGGCGACGACTCGTCCCATGTCAGAACAAGCGGATATGAGTTCGGCTTCACGTTTATTCCAAGTAGCCAGGATTTCTGGGGACGGGGCGCAGCCGAGGATGCCGGGGTGGATCAGGCCAGCGAAGCGGACGCCGGGGATATGACGCGAGGAGCAAAAGATGCCTTCAAAGTCCCAGATTGCTTTCGCTCTGTCATTGGATCAGTAAAAGTCAATTAATCTATATCGATGGTATAAAGGTAGAGAATCCGCTCACGCTTCAGGATAAAGCTCATCTAAGAATCCACCGCCGTTTTCCTTCGCAAAGACACCGGTGAATCCCCACGGTTGATCTTGCAAAGGTTGCACATCTTGAATCTCTACTAATAGGACATCCCCTGGCTCCGCTGTCTCGATCTCGAACGGACCGGTGAGGTAATGGACTTTGGTCAGGTCAACGTTCTTTACATCGTCAGCGCTATCGTTGTTTCCGATCTGGCCGCCGGTCCAATCTACACATTCGATCTTGACCACTTCGCCATTCTTGATGCTGCCGCATGTAGGAACTAGAATCGTCGGGTTCGTCAGGAAATAATGGGGTTCATGTATGAGAACACGGGAGTTAGCTCACTATCTGGATGCCAGCGATTCTAGAGATAAACACATACATCAGCATCTCATCACCTGGAAATGACGAGCAGAATCGGCTATTCGACTTACATGGAGATACGGAAGAGTAGCCGGATCTTTAGTCAAATCAACCTTAGCCGCGAATCTCAATTCTTTAACACCCATCTCGATATCGTGGAGGCTATTTCGAAGAAGGTCTGTTCACAATGATTGCGATCGCTGGTCGAGTTGAAGGTCAATTGACAGAACAGAATATCATCTTCTTTCGAAAGCGGCATCACCATCCATATTAATCCCCCCTCCACACGAAGCATCTCCGCACATTAGTTCCCAAAACCGATGCATCGGCTTTGTGCGAGTCAAGAAACCCGCATGCTCAAACCCACCAAAGTACCGCTACATCCAACAGGACGGAATCCCCCCAATCCACCCCGCTCCAATACAACAATCAAACCTCAATCAATTGTAGCATACTTCGATCCTCCAGGGATAATAACGTAGTCGGAATGCAACAGGAGACGGGACGAGGATAACACCAGCCGTCTTGAACCGCTTGCATGCAGGCAGAAACAGACGTATTACCCAATCACCGTATTCCCTAAACCTCTAGCTCCGCTTCATGATAAGAATGTTATCAATTCCCCCCAATCAATTCAGCCATGTCATGTCCGAATCCAGTCTCGGTACCTATCTTGAACGCCCCACAGTGCATGGGTATGACGTCTCGCGGGGCGTCGTCGATACCCGGACGTCTACAACACGCAAACCCCCACACCAACATCATGGTCTTGTCAGAATTACCTCTCATATCGTATCATGTTGATATAGGCGGGATACCAAATATTCTTCACATTATGCGAAGGAAAGTACCGACACGAGGATATTTTTATAAAAGTCATCTTGAAGTATCATTCTTTTCTTATTTCTTGCTAACACCACGAAATCCGCTCAGAATCTTTTGGTAAAGTTGTTAAAATACAATCAAACGATATCCAAAATAACCTAATCCTGAATCGCAAAAAAAAAGTATGTATATGAATTGCTTTCCTTCGTCTAAATAAAGCTATGACGGGAAGGTACTCATGTTATATATAAATGCCATTTTGATATCTTTCTTTCTCTGTCTCTTTCTCCTTCTCTTTCAAATGCTGGAAAATGCGTCAAGTGATTAGACAATACCAAGAAGAGGTGCAACTTTAAAGAAAGTAACAGGGTGAGAAACGAGAACCACCCATGATGCATACCATAAAAAAACCCATTTAAAGAGAAGAAAAAAAGATTGTTAATAATAATAACACATTATTGAATAGAAGGAAGGGAAGAGGGTCGTCATTGAGTTCCGCCCTGGTGATAAGAGAGCGAAAGTGCATATAAACATTAAACGTGGCAGAGGAAGGATGATGATGGTTTCGAATGAGTTAAAAAGAACGATAAAAAAGAAAGGATGTAACGCCGTTTACATGAATGCGAACAGACCGCCTCCGAATAACGCCATAGCCATACTGCCGAATATGACAGCGAACGACGCCCAGTCGAACGCTGGTACAACCATGTGTCCCGCGCTTGGGGATCTGGAACCCGTGGGGCTAGCTGTGGAACCAGAACCAAATGTGAAATCCGCGCCGTTTGTTCCAGAAGGGTTGGATAATCCGGTGGTAGCGATTCCGGTCTCAAATCCTCCAATACCCGCATTCCTTGATGTCGCCGTTCCGGTAGCGGTGGGTTGACCGACGACTGTAGACGCACCGGAGACGATAGGCCCAGTGATTTCAACAATGTTCGAGCCCGATGGTTCAAGATTCGCTTGCGCGAGACCAATGGTTTGTCCATCGAGATCGTAGACGACGTATGCAGATCGCAGGAAGGTGTCGCCGAAGAGGAGGATATCGCCGACATCGCCGGGTTTGATACCAAAGAGACAGTACTGCACACCGTTCACGGAAAGGTAATCGCCGGTGGAGTCACGGATTGGGAGGACGAGCTCGCCGAATGGAACCTTGATCGTTGGGCCATTGACACCGCCGAATTTATAGTTCAGCGTGGCATTTGCGCTGGCGGTATCGCAGGTTACGAGATAGATGTCGGACGACTCCTCGTAAACGGCACCGGCGGCTTGAATCAGTTGGTACGCGATCTTAGATGGGAGAACAGTCAGTGTCGTGCCGGAATCCAAGTACGCGGGTTGAGTAAAGTCGCCAGTTGTCAGTTCGACCTCTCCGTCATTCTCGGTGGTTATCGAGAACCCAGTCCACGCGACGATAAAGCTGCTGATCTCGCCATTTTCGTCCGGTTGGATATCGAGAAGCGATAGGGCCCCGTTGAATTTAGTTGTATCGTAGCCTCCGAATAGAATATTTCCAGTGGCGGCTTCCTTGTCGTCGAGGTAGAGAGAGTACGCCCGGGTATTGATGAGGGATTGGTTGACCATCAAATCCACGATATTTGGATACGAGCTTCTGCCGCCGGTCTGAGCGTAGATGGCCTCGTTTTGTCGATATCCTAGAGCCTAAATTAGCTTTTCATGGTGCGTGACTGGATTCGGTGATGATTCGCATACCGATTCCCATGATGCCAGTCGGGACCTCCTTCGCTCTCTTCGCCAAACCCATAGTCAATCCAACAACGTCTTTGCCGCCGATGTTGACATTGTCGCTGATGTAGTCGCCGTGAACACCCGAACCAGGCGTCACATAGCTGATGTTGAATTCACCGTTGTACAAGAGTTTATACGTGTCCGATTTCGTGGGGTCATCTGTATTCATCCAGCGAGTTTAAACATTAGCCTTTTCCCAATAACAGCCTTCCACCACAATATATATATATATATATACTCCAAGAAGAATAGAGAGTGTCTACTCACAGATTCCACCCAGACACATCACGTCGTCGCTCTGACAAGCCTCCTGACTGAACATCCACAAATCGCTGCTGCCGGTGTCCAGCTGCAGCTGTATCGTCTGCCCCGGAGTGCCGATGGTGGTGTTGACGTAATAGATCCCGATCGATCTGGATCCTCTCTGCGCATTACCCAAAGAGACCGAGATCGAATCCCTCTTGACCTTCTCCATCGTGCGGGCGTCATCTCGTCGGGCGAAGGGCATGGACACCACTTTCTGAGCAGAAACGATATCGAGACATGTCGACAGTAATACGACCGCCGTTGCCAAAGCTGACGTCCTCGCTGACGGCGCCATTTGTGTTGTGGGTGGTTGCTGTGCCGTACGGCGGGAGAGGAATTGGAAGGCGCCGGTGCCTTTCGTATTCGTCTGTGTCCTCTGCCCTCGGATTGTATTCTTCTGACAATGGCGATAACGGAATTCGAGGATCCCTAAAACGACGGTTCGTCTATCGATATATAACCGTCCGCTAGAATGAGACGTAGCAGGGAATGCCTCAGTTAACAGAGAAGAATGCCGTTAAAGGGTGTCTCTCTATTTTGCAACCTTCTGTATCGATGCTAGCCACGGTTCAGCCGTACCCGTACGTATTAAGAATTATGAATAAACCCCGGAGAAAAAAGGGAAGGCGAAAAAAAGCACAAGGACGGGGCGGAACGAGATATTAAAACACTATCGAAGAGAGATGGAAGAAACAGGCTGAACCAAAAAAAGAGAGGGATCACGGTTTCAACGAAATCCAGTCTGCGGCTCCAGGCAATCTCTCGGATGGCAATTATTATGATCCTGCCAAAAAGCCCATATGATGCGTGTAATGTGTGTGTAATGTTTCCCTTACCTTGCCCCCCCTATCGAGCGAAATAGTCCGAGCGGTTCGACCAATCTTACTGGTGCAGGAGATCTGGAGAACAGCGCCCGCAAATGTTACTATGAAACAACTGCAGAGTCCTGGGCGAGCTAGGGGTGGGCTGTAGGCAGGTTTACGGTAAGGGGAGGGGCAGCCGTACATATACCGACGGCTGCGATATTGCCAGACGCCGGTCTGTCCGGAATCGATTACGCGGTCGACCACGAAGCCCGCCCATCTGCATGCATTCATGAGAAACTAAGAAAAACTCCACCGCGTGTCTCGGCATTGTGTCATGGCATTTGTAGAACGATAAAGTCTAGATCTAATCGGGCCAGTGTCTACAAAATCCCACCGAATCCTGTGTCTACGATCTCGCGTGTGGGCTCCGGGTTTAACATTTGGCCTCCGAGAGAAAGGGATGGGTGGGCGCAGCAGCTGAACCTTCGCACGATTAATCGTTATGGGCAACGTGGAGGCTAAAAGCAGGGAACTCTGGCACACATGACGAATCCAAACTGCAAGGAGGATGGCAAATCTCAAAAAGAATCTGTCAACGTGCTGAAATCTCTTATTCAAAAAGAACTCCAGATCGCGCAGAAGAATCAGGCGGTTTGGGGGCCCGAATAATATTTGTCAACGAAAGGAGATCTTTCACGGCCAATGGAAAGGGCTGGTAAAGCCATATCCCAGCCTGCACCGTTCGTAACCGCCGCTTTTTGCTCAGGAAATGAGACCAGGCTCAAGTGCGAAGGGCTTGATGATGCGACTAACCGTGTGGGGAAGCTTTCCTTAATTTGCTTTTGCAGGGCTACAAGGTTGCAGGAACAAAGGCCCAAAGTTTTCTCAGCCCAGCGAACCTTCTCGCCAAATGCAGCATCGGCAGCAACAACAATCGTATTGTCGTGAACTATAACCCCCAGCACATTGGACAGTTTCCGGCGAAGAAGATTCATATTCAATATTTCTTAGCATTAATTTGTTTGGACAAATGCCAGTGCTTTTCAAGATATCTCGGCTCTCAAATACTCCAAATTCGCCAGATATGGCCCCGCCTTCAATCTTCGAGCAAACTAATCACAATAATAAATTATCAAGCCTTCCACAGGTCATATCTCTCAAAACATCTTGACAACGCATCTACAGATATCGCTCGCGCATTAGCTCCAACTCGCATAGCATAGAAAAAGGGGGGGATGTAAACACCTACCTAATGCAATCACCACCGTGCATGAGCTCAAATGCCTCATTGATGTCCTTCAAATCGCGTTGATGAGTAATGAACTCCTCAACCTTGAGTTTCCCATCAAGGTAATCCTGGACAAGACTGGGCATCTCAGTTCGACCACGGACACCACCAAAAGCGCACCCGAGCCATTTCCTCCCGGTCACCAATTGGAACGGCCTTGTCTTGATTTCTTGTCCAGCAGCCGCAACTCCGATAATCACCGATTGACCCCAGCCTTTGTGACAACACTCCAATGCGGCTCTCATGACCTCAACTACACCCGTGCAATCGAAGCTGTGGTCGACTCCTCCGTCCGTTAAATCGATGATTGTTTCGACGAGTGTCTTACCATCGTCTGGGAGCTTCGTAGGGTTTAGGAAGTCGGTGGCGCCGAATTTTCGTGCCCATTCTTCTTTGGCGGGGTTAACGTCAATAGCCTGAAATATCAACTCAGTTAGATCTAGCTCCTTCGCGATTCTCGAATACAGGCTGGTGCTTACGATGATTTTTCCGGCCTTACTGCTCATGCATCCTTGGATAACTTTGAAACCCCCAAGTTCAGTACGCGACCTAGAATGAATGGAAATAATGGGCGGATTTACCGGATAGACCAACTGCACCGCACCCAAAGATTGCAACATTGTCACCCTCCTGTACTTTGGCGGTGTTGATCTATAAACCTTCGTCAATAACCCGCACACGACGTTAGATGCCTCTATGATGAGGTGCGTACTGCAGCTCCATAACCAGTGGCTAAGTTGCGGCTCGTCAGTATAGCTTGTGAGGGGTGTAGGCTATGCAATACGTACTTATACCACATCCGAGCAAACAAGCTTTGTCAAGACCAGCTTCTTTCTGGATTGCGACCACGGATATATCGGCGACAACGGTATACTGACTGAAGGTGGATGTCTAAATTATATCAGCGGTGTAACGATTATAAAGCGGTTGTAGCTCAGACATACGCCCATGTAGTGGATTCTAAGACAAGCTTATTAGCACTTGGCTTCTATATTGTTTGGGATGACGAAGCTTACAGGTCCTTTCCATTAGAGTTGAACCTAAAATATGTTAGCTCATAATACCCCCGTTGACTAAATGATGTTGAAGATGCTACCTAGTAGTGCCATCAGGCATGAGACCCTTGCCTAGACGCGACTTAGATTTGATGTTGAAACTATCTTTGACATTGCAAAGGGGATTTTACCCTGGGTGGCTAGAAACTGAAGTCAGCTAAAGCTTGTTGTAGGCTGAGTAGGTGATGCCGGCGCTATACCTCTGATCTTCCCACACAAATTTGTCTTTCCACTCTTGCAGAACTTGCATTCGCTGTTATAGTTAGTAGGCGAGACCGATACGATCGAGGGAAGAGGTTATATACCGGCATTCAGGTGTATAAAGCTGGGTGGTGCGTAATGAGCGTCTTCTGTTTTCTATTTGCTGGACTTAGGAGCTTGAGGAGACGAACGTACCGCAATCACCTATCGAAACAATTGATAGATTAGCGATCTTGTACGATACCGCATACTGCCATTAGAACTTACGTGGTCGCCAGGTTTAACGGATGTGACACCCTCTCCAACAGATTCAACGATGCCCGCACTGAAGATAGTAAAAGAGATTAGAAGCTTAAAATTCAGTTTGTGATAGAATCATGCTTACCCTTCGTGCCCCAAGATCACAGGAAACGCCCCTAGAGCTCATTTAGCATCTTTGCAAACTAAACTAGCCATCCCTAGAAGACCAACCTTCGGGATCCTTTCCGCTAAGGGTGTACCTAGATGCCACTCCTGTCAATATAGCTTCTTCCCAGACCAGATGGCGAATTCCCCGAGCGACCTACTGATCAGTGTGGCAAACTACAGAACAGCTTATCAGCAAACCGTCGCCTATAAAGTGCAAAGAATCCTTGCAGCTACAACTCATGACGAACCTCCAGTGTATTCAACCTTGATCCTGACCTCGTGCGCCTTTGGAGCCCCAACCTCGATCTCTTCAATTGTGAGCGGTTTCCCGGCTTCGTATGCGACGGCCGCAAGGCATTTGATGGGCTGTTTGATAGCGATCGGGCAATGAGCATCCGTTCCCACAACCTGGCTTCTATGGCGAGGGGAGGGAGAGGTACCTTGCCGACGGTGGACATGATTGCTAGGACCTTTTGTCGCCAACCTGTCAGTGTTGTTTCGGAAAGAACAATTGCGGCGGGCTCCGGAAACATACGAAACGATCGAATAAGAGCTTTTTTTAACGGTATCGGACCAGGTATACAATTGCGATTGCGGTAAATGAAAATTGGCGGTATCGAAAGGGAGGCCAGATGTCGTCGGTAGACTGCGGGAGGCACGTTTTTGTTTGCCGAACTGGCTTATAAATTTAGGAGGGGCAACCCCCTCCATCGTGTTTTGGTTTCTCCCCGCGCTTCGGTTCGGCTAAACCTCGTCTCGGTGCTCGACTTGTTGCCATCCGATTCCGGCCATGAACTCTCGCGATCCGAAAATACCACACTGACGAGGCTATACCTCATAGAGAACGAGCATCTGCCTCGGAACTGTCCGAACGATTAACTCTGATATTGAAATTATTCGTACAAGTGCACTTGTGGCTTACTAATCGGTGTGTGGAATACCAAATGGACTCTAATTAGGTAATTACACCTCCTGCTAGGGGTGAATCTGAAGTATTCTGGAACCTAAAAATCAGCCATCTAAATGAACATCTTCTTGCTATCGTATCTATAATCCCAGCTTACTGAGACTAGACAGTAATGGTACAATTCATTAAACACCGCTCAAGGTTAAATTTTGCACCTTCGATACCAAACCTGGGCGTATCTGCTACTAGTGGAAGCGCATTTTTCAACTCCTCTGATAGCAGAGATTAACCTACCGTGAAGTAATTTTTCATTATGTCAATTATAATCGGCTGGTCAAATAAGACATTCCCTCAAGCAAATACCGGTAGGTAGCACGAAATACTGGTCTCCGATGTCCCTAGCTACGAGTTTAATCTTATTCAGAGCACGACAAGCCAACTACGCACACACGAAACCCTTCCCGTTCGCTCGTGCATTTGGCGTGCTGAAATCCAAAGCGGTCTCGTTACACGGCGTTTGAGCGTAAAGGTTTACTGCGGGGATCATTATTTTATATGAGCTAAATAAGTCTAAACAAATAAATGTGTCAAGATACTAAGAGGAGAACGCTCTACCACGGAGGAAGTTTTATTTATCGGTGGAAAGTTCGAAATTTCATTGAAAGAAGAGCTTAGTATTAGTATGCAGCTTTCATGGTCATTAATTGCTAAGGGATTGTCTCAATGCGTCATTTGTGACTGTATAATATAAAATTACAACTAATTAATTCAAAACGTCCATAAAACAAGAACTAAATAAAAACATCACTATTTGTTACACCTAAGTACTTATGAAAATAGACCATAAAAACGACCCTAGCAGTAAAACTGAGATTTTGGCACAACCTTTCGCTGCCGAACTAGCTTGCTCTCCGAATCCTTGTTGTACATCGTTATTCGACGGTGTCACCGTCCAATCCCCACACAAGTAGGCTTTGTCGTATAACCCTCCGTTCGAATCGAGCTCTTCTAACACCACCAAGTTATGCGTCTTACAACAAACGCTAGTTCCATTTGCAATATTATATCCAAAAACATCCACATCTTCGATCTCTTTATGGCCATTTGGGCAGTTTGCGTTTTCTCCCGCTGACTTTTTATATTCATACGCCGGAATGGCGAACTGATCGAATGGTGTCGTCTTGATATTTGGGATATAGTCGCACGGTAGAAGGGTACTATTATTTGCATCGGTTTCGTAGCCATTGGCGAAACAGCAATAATCTTTGAGACCTAGCCAGTTGCCACATTGGCCGCGAAGAGTTGGTGCGCCTGGGATGGAGCAAGATAGACCACTGTTGCCGCAAGGTTCAGAATAATCGGACGGCGATAGGCCAGCGCGGGTGAGAGGATGGAAAACTACTATGGAGCTGATATTCCAAACCGATGCTGCCATCCTGAATTATAGAATGAGTGATAAGGTAGCTTTTGATAATAGGAATTTAAAATTATGCTGAGAAGTTGGATTATCAAATAATATGCGAGAATACAGCAATACCAGCGCTAGGATCCTATATATGAGAGTCTATCGATTGACATTGGTCTAATGCTTGCTCAATCAAGTCTCTGTCAGATAAAATTAGTTTTAGAGGAAGTTGAAGCAAGCTTTTCTTGCCCAGATTTGTTCTCTTTTAGCACGGTAACTTGTGAGATATACTGTTAGGACTGCAGCTCAGAAGTTGCGAGCAATAGGAAAAATTGATCGGTTTGGGACAAAGGGCCCTGCACAACTCAGCCAAAGGCAGACGCCGTCAACCAGCCTCAACAATCTAAAAGAGGAAAATAAGGCAGATCTAGGGATAAAATGAAAATTAACGGCTGGAACTCTTTTCACCAAGTTGGATTAAGCATCCTCGGGGAGGCCTCTGCAAGTTGTCGTGTTTTAACTCATATTCGCCCGCTTCAGGACCGTCGTAGCAAGCTTATTGGTGTACCACAGCGGCGATTTCATTGCCTTGTGAATTGGAGACGACGCACGAAGTGCAGACCCAATCTAACAGCGAGAAGCATTATAATATGCATTATTAACACTCTAGCAAAAGACTAGTTTAGCTAAGCCTGTAGGTATTTATCAATAGCGATATTCATTATGCTCAATTGATCAAGTAATGCTGAAGGTCCTCATTCTATTATGCATATGCCCGTTCGGTTATATGTCCTTTGATGAAGCTGCGGGTTAACAGCGGGTTAACAGAGGTTTAACAGAGGTTTAACAGCGGTTTAACAGCAGTTTAAGCACGATTTAAGCACGGTTACACTACGGTTGTACAAGACTGGTTGTTGTATTTTGCGATGGCAACACATGCATGTGCTAAATCCCTGCAGACACAACGCAGCAGCCGTGACCCCTCCAAGAGTCGGTGATGAATAGACTCGGTGACAAGCCTGTTATCAATTTTGGTCTTGGGACTAACCAACAGGTCGCTTGTTATAGTTGGGATCTACCGGTGCCATTGTTTGGCCAAGTGAGCCCCACATTGTTCGGAATTAAGGTCTTCGCTTTCTTTGCTGGTACGGTTAAAAAAACAAGTACTTGGCAGAAGCACTGCCTCGACGTCTATGTGCCCCCGAATACGAGTCTGTGCCGCTTTCTATATTATCCGGGTTTGAAAGATCCTCCGACAATTTTCTTATCGGCACCTCGTGTCCTGTCATCAACAAAGCTACTCAAGCTGTACATTAGCGACAGGATTGAGGCAAAGGTCTCCGACGGTAATTACCAATGAAAATTGTTACACTAGGTCAAATATTAGATTTTTAAGGACTTGCTGTAGCTATGCTGGAAAGTCGAAGATCGATTATAATTCCCAACACCATGGTCTTGAAATCCCCATATACGATCAAGGAAAAAAGTAAATCTACTACTTACATATGAAGTTTCATCATGGCACAGTGCCTGTTATATCTATTCGCATTGGCGCTAGGAATATTCTCTGTAGGATCGAATGCAAATAGGCCGCAATACACAAAAGGACGAACTGTCAAAAGTGACGAAAACCATACCCCTCGCGTAGTACCTACCCCACCAACCTCGAGCCTGGCCATCGGACGTCGTGTGCCGACCGCCGCGCATTCTTGGCTTACCAAGCCGCCTGCCGCTCACAAGATACCCTGGACCGCAGGTGACGGATTCCTGCAGTATCTTGATCCGATTCAAGCTGTGCCTCAAACGTCAACATCCGCTTCGTATTTGTCGTCAGGAAACCTCAGTATTTCCACAGTTACCAGGTCTACCTCTCTTCCTACAGACGGGACATTGGGACCTGCGGATATAACAAGGGTACACCACCATCGAGTCCGGCCAAGGGCTACGGAATCAAGCGTAGAAGTGAGGCGATTGCCACGTAATAATGTGATTCATGGGAATACGGTTGCCGAGATAGTCAGTAAGACTGATACCGTATCTGTGGTAGTGGTTACTGTAACCACATCGCTGTTGCAAGTCGTAACTATGACTATTACCAACTTCGCTTCCTTCTCACTTACAAGTATAACCCAACCTACCTCCCCGGCCCTATCCAACACGTTATCTGACCCGGTCCGAAGCGGGAGCGGGAAGATCAAACCGACCTTTAGTATACAGCCAATCCTGAAGATCCCTCAAACACCCAGACCAGTAACTGTGCCACCCACTCGGGTTCTGGGAATATTCAAGAGTTTGACAAACACCCATAGTTCTAGGGTATCGACTTCAGCTTCTGACCCCCAGTACTCCCCACCAGGCCCTAATCGCCTCGAGTGTACCGGTCTCTGGGGCTGGGTGAACCAAACTGACGGAACCCTGTCCAGAGCGTACTATTATTTCGATCGTACCTACGCCTTCCACCATATCGATGCTTATTGTCGGAAAATCCAATCTCTACCCAAAGACTATACTAAAAATGGAATGCAACTTCTCCATGCAGGTGGCAAGGACGACCGCAATGCATTCGTATACGGAGCCTACTGGCCGCATTTCATACCCGAGTCTCGACCAAGCCGGGAGGCTTGCCTATACTATTTTAAAACGTTGTTACTGGGCTTTTGCGATACGAGTATTTCTGCGAACCCGCTGGACTGGAAGGGAGGTGGGACCGTCCATGTGGCTGACCCGGATGGCACATACCGCCGCCAAGTACGGTATACGATCAACGCACGTGGTTTTCGGAAGGGCCTTATAAGGGAGCTACGGGCTCAATGCTTCAAGAGGACTTGGGTTGGCCAAATAAGAATATATATGCGCGGGGCAGGTTGGGCAGGTGACGCAGGGCTGGAAGACATGAGAAGGGATGTGAATAAAGTTTGTGGGCTCAAGGGGGAGTACTGGCAGGCTACGTCGCTGGTCAATGATCAAGGCCCGTTCGAGTGGGATCTAGATGCGAGATTGCCTGACGCTAAGGAAGCTTGTTTTCTCAAAGCAGCGAGACGGAATTACGGAAATAGGATCGATTGTTTGGAGCTTCCTAGCTCAACGACCGAGATACCCTGGGAGGAGGCCTAGCCGTAACGCAAGCGCAAACTTGGGTTTCTAGAAGGCTGAATAAATAACACCAGCGCGCAGAGCTTACGAAGGTTAGAAAAAGAAAGGATGAAAGGTGCATTGCACCGCTATGTCTCAATCATGCCAGTGCCTGTGCCATACGTGCGCGTCTATACGAGACAGGGTGCAGCTGGTCTAAATGGGGAATGTGTAATTTTGTGTTGACCGTGTTGTATTTCAAAACCTGCGCTCAGACCCGCAATCCAACAATATTAGATTCCGTTGACAGTCGCGGGAATGCGTCGAGAACCAGATCAATCGGTTCTAATATATTTCCTGTCAAAGCATTCAATTCACGAAGTATTAGATGTCCGTCCTCTGGGTCCGTTGCTGTATGTTCCCGTAGATGCGAACCGCGATACTACCGTTAGACGCTAAAATAAGATTAAGAATTGGGGCTGTGCAAAAAATCTTCCAACAGTCACCCGAAACGCATCCTTGCTCACCGGCGAAATTGGGTAGTGATGTCCTGCCAGAAGCAAGCAATCAGAAGTCTTCCTTGAAAACCAAGTGGACGGTGAGTGGACACCCCCTTGGCTCGTTTATCAACATGACATCCGAGGTTAAATGAGTTGGTATTGGCTTTCCCAGTCTCAAGCGTTCCAGGGTCCAGGGTACCCCTTAACACCGAACAGTGAGATCCACTACTTTAAGAAGCTTAAACTGTTTGACAGAATCTCAAGATTATTCCCTTAGGAAGAAAGAAGAAAGTCGCGTGCCTTTGGATCTTCAGCGTCACGGTGTATCAAACGACAATCCCTCAGTCAAGTTTTTCGATGTCATATCGGTCCTATGCGATGAGGGATTCGAAGGGGGGTAACCATGTCTACGAGACAAACCGTCTAGGGGGGTTACTTATCGTCTCGTTCCTTGTTTTAAAATAGAAAGATTGATGGAAAAACTGGATTTGATGCCCGGCCTCAGTTTAGCGGCCCCTCCTGTCGCCATGCATGCGAGTGGCCGTAGGCAGCGATGCCCTCTCTATTGACGAAGAGTTTGGATCCCCCACGTGCCTCGCTCGACGCTGTGACACAGGTCCAGCGTGCCAAAACGATATTTCTTATAGGCAGTCAGCATATCGTGAGCCTTGGGGGTGAAAAGCACGTTTACAATGCAAATCAAACCGCCAAGACATGCTTGGGCGGCGGGAATGGTTTGCTTAGCTGAGATATTTTCGAATTTCGAGTGCTGTGCATTGTGCCTTTTCCACATGGAAGGCTTCGAATACGGGTTCCTTTTTGAACTCGCCATATTTTGGCCACTGCCCTGATTTGTATGGACTAAAATGTTCCACATTCCGTAGGCGTGACCGAGGCTAAAGGGCAAGAAGGTGAGAGTAACTAAAACGGTCGAATGCGACGCTCCTTTGGCTACGAGAATTTCTAGGGACCACAGCACGGGCAGCTGGCTAGCGTGCGGGCTGGCCCCTGATACACTGCCCCCATCCAATATCAAACCCACCAGATTAGGTGATTTTTCAAGGGGGAAAATTGGCGAAGGGCAAGCCGGATGCTTTAAACAAAACTCGAGAGCAGGAGTGGAAATTCATACAAGAATTTCATTTCCTTCTTTCTTGCTTCCCATTTTCTTCAACATCACCATCTTTTCTCCCTCGTATCCATTCCCTTCTTCCTCTCTTTATTCCTTACCGTCTTGACGACAAATTTTGACGATTGTGCGGCTTTCTCGGAAGACCAGCAGATTTTGGTTGAGTCTGTTTCAGTCGGCCTCTCCCTTCAACACCGTCGCTTGTTTGTAACGACAATTCGGAAGAATTTTGTTAGTAAGAGAAAAAAAGGGTCGATAGCTATCGCGATAACAGACGGCTGGGCGAAATACGAAAATTGGTAGCCGACGCTTACTAGGAGGCTTTAGCACCCCCAATAGCTCGCCGGGGCTCGCCCTCTCCTTCTTTTTCTATATAATATTGTAAATAGTATGTATCCCTTTCTACTCCAAGTCGCGCCTATTCCTAAGGTCCACCCCCTGGCTGACTTTCTGGCAATCCGTCTGCAAGAGAAGTTCCGTACGCCAATTCTATCGAGATTCGAAAAACAATGTCGACGATTGGTCGGCTCCAGCGTTATGTTGGTTCGTTACGGCCGCCAATCCGCATAACCATATCCTCACCAACCGATAACGACTACCAAGAACTCAAAGCCGACTCTATCTTTAGTCGTTCTCCGTCGCCTCGCACCTCTTACGACGACTACCCTCCTTTTCTCCCTTCTCCCGTCTCTCGAACGGGCTCTAACGACTTTTCCGATGTGAGTGATTTGGTCTGGCTGAAATTAAAAATCCGTAACCGAACACTTTTTGGCATCGCATACCCGCGGATATTTCCACGATCTTCACCGAAATGGAGCCAGAAACTATACGGTCAATACAATCAGCGGAAACGCAGATGTACAAGGCGACAGTGTGTAATATTTGCCATAATGGCCATACTGCTGGCAATTTTGATCCCCGTTGGAGTCATCCAACACCGGAAAAGTATCAAGAAGACCGAAGCAAATCATGGTTGGGGCTGGGGATTACCAGGCATGGATGAGAATGGTTGGCCGATTTGGGAATTCAGCATTGATCAGTAAGTTCTTTACCCTCTATTAATATGCATCTGCTGTGGCTGTTGCCCGTCTGTATGTGCGTAAGCGCGAGGCTAGACAGGCGTCAGCTCGCATTAGTGTACAGTTGGAAAAATACTAGAAACAGCTGTTTGCGACCGTCCTCTCGGAGTCCCTCGCTATTTTCAGGGCTCCGTTGGCTATAGTTGTGGGAATCGTCGCTTGCTAACATTTTCTGTGCTCATAGTATGAGATTTAACTATGGCGGTCTTAAAGAACTCGTTTCCAAATCGGACAACCAGCCCGAATTTCCATACTACACCGCGAGCACCGGTACACCGACTTCTATCCCATGGACGACTAGCTTTTTGCCCGCGACTCCGATAGCATTTACCCCTTATCCGGATCGCACCGCTGAGGCCCAAAAGGGGGAGTTTCTGGGCGAATATGTTCAGTGCCATGGCTTTGATGGAAAACTGTTAGACCCAGAGAATCCTCCGTCAAAAGTGTACAAGGGAATCCCATGGCAGAGAGCTGATGAAGTTCTCGGATCTTCTGAGCTTCTGGGTCTGGACAACACGGTCTGTTTCGAAAGAGAGGCTCTGTTGACGCCGTACGGATTTGGCGATAACAGCACTGCCGAGCTAAAAGACGACTGGAAAAACGTCACAAGCCTCGATTTCTCCAGAGTTGACTGGGGCAAGCTCCAAGAAGAATGCGTCTTTAGAAATAGGGGTCGCTTTACTCCGACTCCAACTTCGGCTGCTGGATTCGTCCCAAGCCAGCCTCCAACCACTCATAGCCCATCTCCGGATCCAAAAGCGAAATTGAATACGAAGAGAGGCAAAACCACTGCAGCGCAGTATAGACCCAGAACAGCCGTGGTGCTCCGTAGCTGGGACACGTTCAGATTCCTTCCAGACGATATCATCAACCTTCGTCGTCTGATCACTGAACTATCCCTTTTCAGCGGTGGAGAGTACGGGGTCCACATCCTTGTTGATGTCAAAAATTTCGATATACCGATCTGGACAGACGAGAAAACCTACCAAGAGACTGTTGAAAAGGTGGTTCCGGCAGAATTTAGAGGGATTGTTGAGCTCAGTAATGAGCCAATGATGGCAGCCACTTATTGGGGAGCGGGATGGCACGATTCTTACAAGTCGCTTTTCATGCCACTCCAAGTTTTCTCCCGAAATCATCCCGAGTATGACTTTATCTGGCAATGGGAGATGGATATGAGACTGATCGGACATCACTACCATTTCCTCGAGGCGTTGGCACAATGGGCCAAGAAGCAGCCGAGAAGAGAACTCTGGGAGAGGAGCAGCCGTCACTATATACCTTCTATCCATGGCACTTGGGAGCAGTACAGCAACTACATCTCAAGCCTCTATCCTGAGTCCAACTCTACTATCTGGGGCCCCGTCCTTCCTCAGGACACCCTACCGATCGAGCCTCCAAAGCCACCAACTTCTATTCCAGAGGAGGACCCATATGAGTGGGGTGTGGGAGAAGAAGCTGATCTGATTACTCTGCTGCCAATTTTCGATCCCATCAACGGAACGTGGACTCTCAAGGACGAGTGCCGAGACTACGATGAATCACTAGACACTCTCCCACGACGATCTGCCATCATTACGGCCAGTCGACTTTCTAAGGGTCTCTTATGGCGAATGCACGAAGAAAACGCACGCAGAAAGCATACTTGCGCGTCCGAAATGTGGCCAGCTACTACCTGTCTACACCACGGACTTAAGGCTGTCTACGCACCGCACCCGATTTGGTTTGAGAAGGACTGGAGAAACATGACTTATCTTGAGGGCGTGTTCAACGGTGGCACCAAAGGCCAACAGGTCAAGGAAAGCGTCTTCGGCGCTATGGAGCACAATTTCTCGGGTACAACCTGGTTCTTCAATGCGCGGTGGGCTAGAATGCTTTACAGGCGCTGGTTGGGATACGATGATAACGGCGGTGGCCGAGAGGCTGATAAGGAGCACGGCAACATGTGTGTGAATGGCGTGCTTTTGCATCCAATCAAAGAAGTGACCCCGCAGAATGAACATTAGTGTTCTGTTTCCCTTAATCTTCTTTTCGTTGCGGCTGATTGGTTTGGGTTCGAGTCGGGTTTATTTCAGCGTTATATGAAAACCATTTTATACTGATGTGACTTAGCGGCGTTTGTTTCAGAAATATATATTCTTTTTGCCGCACATTTATCTTTATATAATTTTTTTGCTTCTATATTCTATGTATATATTAGATTTACTGGGGAGCTTTCAACAGCTGGGAGAGGGCTTGTGGGTATTCCGGCTCAGGGGAAGTGCATTGCAGCGTTTTGTCTTCCTTTTCCGCACTTCTTTTCATCCTTTCCTTCAATTATTACCCATATACTTACCATATACCTTACCTTACGTTTACACTGTCCTGATGAAGAATTTTAGCATCAAATGATAATATAATATTACACCACTCAATCGTGTGCATATGTATGTTGGTGGGATATTAGATTCCGCGATATTTTTACCGCTGTCTACTGTAGAAAGTGAAGGTGCTATATACATATGAGGACAAGATCTGGTCCATTCCTTGAGAATTTGGTGACGAGAGCTTGCTTCAAATACTCGAAATCCTTTCAAGCAAACCCTGGCGAACTAATCTCGTCGGCCAGTCACAGGGCAGACTACGCCCGAGCTAAACCCTGTGTGCGCCTTGGAAACTGGACACCCGCCGGTTGTGGCTGGAGCTGGCACTGGTTCTCGAACTACATCCCCAGTGCCAAATCTCTCGTACTTGACGTTTCCCGCGACCGCTCCCAAGCTCACGAGAACATCTTTCAACTCTACCATGAATGAATCCGGCCCACATATGAAATACTGGGTTTTCGGGTTATCCAGGTAGAGATCTTTGACTCGGTCCAAGGCTGGCAGACCGACCTTCCCGCCGATGATTCTGTAGTTCTCGTCGTCACCGCTCAAGGAGAGATCGCTGTTGTAGATAATCGCATGCCAGTTCGAGTTTGTCTTCATAACAGCTTTTATTTCTTCTCCAAAAGCGTATGATCTCTGTGATTTTGTAGCGTGAATCCAGGTCAACAGCCTCTTGCTCCCTTGATCCACCAACGTGCTTAACATTGCCATGAGAGGTGTTACTCCAACGCCACCGGAAATGAGCACTATCGGTGTATCAGAGTCCGTCTCATTATCAAGATAGAACGACCCACATGGAAATGTGAGGTCAACCGTATCGCCTTGTTTTACAGAGTTGTGTAGTACGTTTGAAACCCATCCTGGATGTGCTTGCATTGTAGGGTCTCGTGTGTCAATGCCATCGATTTTCTTGACGGTTATTCTGTAATAGTGAGGATCTGGGCTAGTGGAGAGACTGTACTGTCGAATCTGCTTCCAGTCTTGTTGGGGAACAGGAACGCGAATGCTAATGTACTGGCCTGGCTTATAAGGCTCCACTGGCTTGCCGTCTTTGGGCTTGAGGTAAAAGCTAGTAACTTCTTCGCTTTCTTTAACTTTTCTGTCAACAGTGAATTCTCTCCAATCGCGGTAGGATTTTTCCGAATAAATCTGCTCTTCGCGATCGATCATCATATTTGCTAGCTGCCAATAGCAGGCTCCCCATGCGGAGAGGACTTCGTCCGTGGCAGCATCTCCCAGGATTTGTTTGATAGCAGCGAGCAGATACTCGCCGACGATGTTATAATGAGCAGGTTGGATTAGAAGTGAGGCGTGCTTTTGGCATATCAGTTCCACGGCTTCCCTATGAGTTAAAGATTAGTTTAAGACTATTACAGGAGACTCGAGAGAAACCTTACCCTAATACGGGGAGATTATCTATATATTTCGCATATGCGAGCACAGACGACGCCAAAGCTCGAGCTTGATGCCCATTTCTTTGGTTTGCTTGATTGAAAATTTCATGAAGCGCTGGTATGTCTCGGTGCAGATTTTCGTAAAAGGCTGTAGTGATTGTGATGCCGTGTACCTCTAGTATGGGTACAGTCGACTTGACAATATCAATTTGTTCCGTTGTTGGGGAAGGAACTTGAGGTGTAACGGTCATCCTGGATTAATAATCGGCACTATCGGATGTTATAGGAGCTTATGATGGTTTTGTATATATGTGTGTTTTTGATGAGGTTCTATTGAAATTAGATACAACGAATAGTGATACCATTGACCTGCTTTATATAATATTTCGTCTCGTAAACCAGACGTGCCGGCCGCAGGCTACCGGAAGCAGTATAATACCGTGAACCGCAAGTTGCATGGAGAAATGTGCACCGTTTTGCAACACCTTCCACCACCATTACTGTTTCGAAGGGCGAAAATGCAGCTGGCATTGACATCGACTCCTAGGAAATCCGAGGAGATGCGGAAGTCTCTTTCTATTTTTCATTTTTTCAGATTTTATATCATGTAATTGGGGGAACGATGGAGCTTTTCTTTGCTAATGGATACTAGGTTTTCATGGGTCAACGAGAATGAACCGGGCCAAAAGCGTGAGAGTCAAACTTGGTATGCCTACCAAGCCCTACGTAGGGCTGAGTCAGCCACACAGGACCGCTCGCATGATGTCGTCAAATGTAGCAAAAAGAATCAGGACTGAGTTGTGTGGTGTGACATTTTGATGTTAACCGGAATACTGATTTTCGTCCGTTCAACCTAAAGTTAGCTTTAGGTATTTCCGCGGAAGTAGAAAGCGTTGGAAATACCAATCGTTTGATAGGCGAAGCGCACTCTGCTAGCCCTCTCTCGGACTTTAATTATTCCATCGAAAAAAAAAAAAAAAAAATACATGTTAATAAACCGGTCCGCTTGCCAGTGGTTTTGAGTATATCAAATCCCAATTAGAACCACGATACTTGAACTAGACATCAGATACGGATCATACACGATTGGGCCTATGGCCTCATGGTTAGATTCCTTTTGTCAACAGCCAGTAAGCGTATCCGCATCTATCACCTAAAATTTGAAATTAATTCCGTTACAGCCCATTCACATTATGTCCGATCAGAGTAAATCTGGCTGGCTCAGGTGCACTTCTTTTCGAAAAGAGGTAGGTAATGGCCTGCAAGGCGCCTTGCAGCTTTATTATGTACACCATTAGCTTGCGTTCAACGCAACTCCCAAGTATAATAAGCGAGATAAAGTGTGCACACATATGGATACCCCTCGACGCATTGATGATTGTGATACATGCCGTGACTACATATTTCTTATCAATGTTGATAGGGCCGCCCGCGGAGATGGGGACTGCTTGCGGCCCGTCATCGGTCGTGATGTTCTCTATAAACGAGATTGCAATCTCGTTTATACATTTGGGGGTTAAGATCTTGTTGCTGTCTAGGTAATAAGTTACATAACTGATCAATCATGATAAGCTCATAGGACAGTATTCTGTGATTAGAATAGGTGGAAACTGTATATTTTGAGAAGTATGGATTAAGGACGCAGCGTGCTCAACACGGCTAGCAGTAATACTAGTATTACAATGTCCTCACTCGCGAGTTCATAGCCTACATGCCATATTTGAACGAACGGTAGATTTACGGCCTTTTGCAGCACTATTTTAGAACCGCAACGCTATTCCGCACGATTTTGTGCGTGCGAACCGTTATTAGAGTTAGTTCTCGCGAAATACCGCACCCAATCTAAACCATAAAGAATGTTCATAAAAGTGCGAGGGTTCGAGGGTTTTCGGTTTCCTGCGTTTTGTTCAAACCAGAATGAGGGAGTTACCATATATTCACCAACAACGTGCCTACCGACAAGCGCTTGAAGATAGAAGTGGCACGAAAGACCTGAGCCACCGAAATGTATGACCCTTGGAGCGTCTATATTTTCTTAGGGGCTTTCTCAACCCTAGTCCCTGCATTCGAAATCGCTTTTCAAGATCGCGGATCAACCTTGGATTTTACAAGAGATACTGCTCAAGGATGTCACAGGATCCCCCCCAGAAACCCAGAGAACAATTACAGGCCACGGGATATCGTAGTCCGAGACTTCGAATATTCAACTGTACAAGCAATAGCATATTACCATGCGATTGGTGGAGAACGAGACCCGCCTTGCTCTGCTGCTAATTTGCAGCTTGTAGCGGTATACTACTCAGAGAGGCAGCTCGAACAAGGAGTAGAGCAGGTTGTCACGGCAGATTGGTCAGTGGTTACGCACTGGCAACAGTTGACTGACGAAAGTCCAGAATGGGAGATCGTACAAGCTATGCACGCACAGCAGGGAGATGTGATTTACCGGGTAGGAAACGAATGGGAGCTTGAGCAAGGAAACATCGAACTGCGCAAGGGAGAGCAGCCATCTTTCGGCCCGCGAAGAGTACTTGACCAGACTCCTGCATCGGATTCACACCCTTACCAAGACCAGATATCCGCTTCAAATTGGATCACTGGTGTAGGCATCCCTCGAGCTAAAGAAAGGGTAACTGGAAAAAAGGGTCGAAAGTCGAAGGTGGTGGAAAAATCGAAAAATAAACCGGGTCTTAAATTAAATTTGGACATAACACCAGACCCAACCCCATCCAGCTCGTGGGATGATCTATCTATTTTGGCACAACTTCAGCTCAAAGATGATTTATTTCTGGACTCATTAGATGATGAGACCTACGCTAAGTATTTAGACAATGTCGCTAGAAACCAAAAGGCTATCATAAGAAACGGAGGGTATCTACCAATTCCCTTGGGACTCAGGCATCGATTTTCTGACGAAAAGCTAATGGAACTGGGCTTCAGCGTTCTTCCGGAGGAAGAGAAAAACGCAAAATGGAGTCGGGAGGCGGATCCAGTAGGTTATTCAAATAGGTTTGCTGGAATTGGCTCCAAGGGTATGATCGGAAACATCGTTCCTACAATTGACAACTGGGATTCAAATGGTGGTATCATGTCTTTAAACACCGCCGTCAACTCGCCAAAACGAATGAGGGGAAGAATTTTGGCGAAGGACCCACGAGACCTAAATGCCCGACTTAGCAAGTATATGACATTTATGGATACCCAAGAAAACTCCCTTCCTGGGTACCAAAAGGAGGCGGAAGCTTTTCTCACTCAAGATGCTTTACCACCTGAATGGCATAGAACTCCTGAGAGATATATAAGATAGTGGAGTCTCGCAAAACCATCATGTAGCTAGTTCAAGAGGCAAGGTCAAATCTAATACAATCCAGACCAGGAATCTGAGACTAATAGTATTTGTACTATCAATCATAGATTCGAATGCTTGCACATGATTGATAAGCAAGCTTGCTAGTTGCAACTTGCCTATGATTGAAGTTGCAGGGTCACTCACCGTTGGTTACACAAACACAGTTGGCTACCAAACACAAAATTCGTCAAAAATCCAACGCGATAGCTGTATCCTAGGATATGCAAAATGGATGTCCAAAATTTATTCTGCTTCCCAAACTAGAAGGCGGGAAAATTAAAACACAGTAAAATGGTCAAGCATGTTTCTCAGAGCTTGAAGCAAAAACATATTTTACAATAGAATACAAAGCTTATCTCATAAACCTAAGCCTCTTAACACCAGAGCCCGGTTGTCCGTATAAAGTCATTGCTCCGTCACCACCGCAGATAGCGGTACTGTCGCCTTCGCAAGGAATATTGCAAGCTCCAGCAGCCGCCTCCACATTTGCGGCGAGGGAGTTACCGTACCAACACTCAGATCCATTTCTACGAAGAAAGTTAGCATATATTTGGGCATGTTGGGGGAATCGTGACTTACTCTAAACCGCAGTAGTTGAATGGTCCAGTATCGCCACTCGTGCCATCGGTAGTGTTTGGATCTTGACAGATAGTGAAACACATGCTCGGCGTCATTTCAGCGTCGCTTGTATAGTCGCCTAAGATAGCCGGTGAACCAGTATCGACGTTGCATCTGAGGTATGAGTAATTTTGTTGGCCCGCCGCAACAGTAGGGGCTGCTGCGCCAGTTGTAGTGGTAGTTGTAGTGGTAGTGGTAGTGGTAGTAGTGGTGGTGGTGGTGGTGCTTGGGCTAGTGGTCGTCGTCGTAGTAGCCTCAGTAGTAGTAGTGGTGGTGGTGGTGGTGGTAGTTGTAGTGGTAGTCGAAGCTAGAATATGTTAGAAAAAATTAGGATGGGAGTGGTAAGGAATAGCTCACTTGTTGATGAAGTGCTTGTCGTAGAAGTTGAACCAGTGAAACGGTAAATGTAGACATAACCGTCGCCACCACAAGCTTCGCTGAAGTCTCCAGTGCAGGAGAAAGCTCTGCAGTTCTCGCTGGAGCTGGATGTGGCATCGATGCTGATGGTGCTACCGCAAGAACATTCCCTATATAAAAGTTAACATTACATCGCAGCGTCAAGTATATTGAAGAAGGGCTCTTACGATCCAGCTGAAACACCAGCATATTGGAAACCCAGACCCTGACATGTGCTTTGGCAGGATTCAACTGTAAGATCATCGTCTGAGGGCTGCGGGTTCGAAAGGGCATCGCTGAAAAGTGGGTTCAGATAACAACCAGAGACCACATAGTTAGCACTGGCGGCAACTAAGGTAGGGCCAGTATCCGCTGTGGTTGTGGTAGAAGTGGTGGTAGTGGTAGTAGTGGTGGTCGTGGTGGTGCTTGGGCTAGTGGTCGTCGTCGTAGTAGCCTCAGTAGTAGTAGTGGTGGTGGTAGAAGTGCTAGAGGTGGTTGTAGATGTTGTGGTGGTTGTGTCGCTGGTGGTTGTGCTTCCGGTTGTCGTAGTGCTTGGGCCGACTGTGGTAGTTGAAGTAGTCGTATCCTCTGTGGTACTTGAAGTAACTGTCGTATTGCTGTTACTTGGGATAATGGTTGTGGTTGTAGTAGTTTCCGGCGTGGTAGTAGTACTTTCTGTGGTCGTGCCTGGAGTGGTAGACTCTGTTGTCGTTGAAGTGCTAGTCGTGGTAGGACCTGTCGTGGTAGGACCTGTAGTGGTGGGACCCGTGGTGGAAGGACCTGTAGTGGTGGGACCCGTGGTGGAAGGACCTGTCGTGGTGGGACCCGTGGTGGAAGGACCTGTCGTCGTGCTACCTGTGGTGGTAGTAGTGTCTGGGGTTGTTGTAGACCCTGAAGTCGTGCTCTCGGTAGTCGATGGCCCAGTAGTGCTCGGAGTAGAGCTCGGTGTCGTACTACAGCCACCGACAGTGATAGTTCCTCCAGGGATAGTTACAGTTTCAGTAGCTCCCAGCCCTGGAATCGTGATGGTAGGACCGGGCACGGTGACAGTAATGTCAACACCAGGAACAGTTATAGTGCTAAGACCCCCTTCCGTAAGAGTGACAGTGACATCGGGAAGAGTGACTGTGCTTCCACCAACAGTGATTGTTTCATCAACACCTGGGATTGTAATTGTGGCAGTTGGTGAATCTGTTATGGTCACGGTCGAGCCGATGCCGGGGACGGTGACAGTTGTCCCAAGAGTAATCGTTTCTTCAGGGCCACTAATGGTGACAGTGCCACCTGGAGCTGTAAAAGTGATGGTCTCTGGGATGGTGATTGTAGCCTGTGCAGAAGTGACAGTGACAGTGACATCAAGGCCCGGAATCGTGATGGTAGCTTGCGCAGAAGTGACTGTGACTGTGACATCACCACCGGGCACCGTTGAAGTAACTGTGACTTCACCGACAGTGATAGTGCCTCCCGGAACCGAGACAGTCTCGGTGAAGGTTGGGTCTAAGGTGATAGTGCCTCCCGGAACCGAGATAGTCTCGGTGAAGGTTGGGTCTAAAGTGATAGTGGATCCAGGAACCGAGATAGTTTCGGTGAAGGTTGGATCACCTAATATGGTAGACACGACGGTCTCTGTGAGAGTGCCTCCACTGAACAAGGTTGAGACAGCCGTGGTTGTCGACGTTGCAGTCGCTGTAGTTGTGACAAATCGAGTATCAACTCCGCCAACGAAGGAGGTGGAAACGCTAGTTGAGGTACGAGTAAGGGTAGCTGTCACTGTCAATGCGACTACGCTGACAGTCCGAGAAATCGTTGTCGGTTTAGTTGATATCGATGTGCTTGTCACAGTGGCAGTCTTAGTTACTGACGCTTTAGTAACAGTAGCGGTCTTGGTGGCGGTCTTAGTGGTTGTCTTTGTAGATGTCTTAGTCGCAAACTTGGTAACATTCTTTGTAGTGGTCTTGGTAGATGTCTTCGTAGCAGTCTTTGTACATTTTGACAATGTCTTTGTACAAGTTGTAGTTTTGCTCCACTTGGTGTGGTTTACAGTCTTGGTCTTGGTCTCACACTTGGTCGTAGTCTTTGTCTTCCATTTGGTGGTAGTTTTTGTCCTGTAGACAGTTTGAACGCCATCTAATATGGATGTTAGCATGAGGTCACCTTTAATGATGCATAATTGGACTTACAGTTGCGCTCTTCCAAATCAGCCTCTGCAGGTATGGCAAGGACCAGAGCAAACAAGGTCACGAAGACCAGAAAGAAGGCCTTCATGCCATGCATATTTGATTGTGGTATTATTAGATTAGTACTTGATAACAAGAGTATAAGGAACGGCTGAGGCTGTGAAAACAGCTCTCGATATATGAACGGTCGAACGAGTGACTGTGGATAGAAGAAAGCTACCACCAACGGCTCTGTTCCCTGAGCTTTTGTTCGATTGAAGGAGAAGTCGCCATCCTTTTATCGTCGGGTTCCATGACCCCATTGTTGGAAATTAGAGTGACCACTGCAGCAACGTCTCCTGGTCGATTATTTCGGTTACGGAAAGCCTTGATGGACCTCCGTCGAATGCGTGGAGGGTTATCGAGAGATAGAAGCACTAGCAACCCAGACCCTAATCGTGTGCTATTTCCAGCCATTGTCGGAACTCAGGTACCTACTGCGAATTAGGTCCGTAGTGGGAGATGAAAATGGAAAAACGGACTGGCAATGTACGCGTACATTTTTTGGGGTGACAATTTCCTCCAAGTCTGTTCCTGTAGCAGCAAATATGCTCCGGATATCGTCGATACAAGTGTCGTCTTGACTAGTGTTTATGGCACTTTCCAAATATACGTGAGCGACATCGCGTGGTGTGGGAGTATGTGAGCCAAGCTCCGCTGCTTCCACTTCCGAACCCGGTTACTGCGAGTCTCTCTCCCAGGTTTTGCTCCCTTGATGGCTTGCGCTGCATTATTTGCATTTTCGAACAGCCTGTTTCTCCGTGGACTCGCGAATGAGCTATAGTTGGCCGGTGCTTAGGTATAATGCAGCAAACAGGTGTGGGGCCGTCCCTGCATGGAGATTGCATTGACGAGCCCCAGCTGGGAGCAGATAGGTTAGGGTCGCGGACAGAGGCCAAGGCTCTTGTCGCAAAACCTCAACGGCGTCCTCCATACGCATGCTCCGTAGAGTCATGTCAGGCAATTTCGGAAACGACGCCTTGAAAAGCCACTTAAGTCGAATTTGTTTCGCTTCCGGATTGTCGCAGCGTCAGATCGGTGACATCGACACTGACATCATGCCCGATTCTTTGTAATGGAAAACAGCCGCACAATAGGAGCTGTCTTGTAATCCACAGCACGGTATCCATAAGCATCAAATTTCTATCCACAAATCCACGGTTCATCAACTGTTGGTGTTTGAAGATGAACCGGAACAAAAACCTAGCCGAAAAATGGGAAGCGGGAGTCCCTCGCTGTACCTTAAACCCTGACCCAGAACCGTCTATGGTTTGGCCGCTTCGAACAACCGTATTGGCAGTGGTCTTTCAAATTCATCGCCACAACTGGTCGAATGAATCTCACGCCACTTCGATGGTGAATGGTATGTTGCTTTAGGTAATCCTCCATGGCCCGAAATTTGTTTCGCGCACATGTGCGCGAAGTCGAACCATAGAACATTCCCGATGGTCGGCGGAAATGGCGCTCCCATCCCATGTTTTGGCACCTCTGGCCTCTCCTTCGTCTTGGACCACGTCGTACGGGAGTAGATGTTATTCTTCACCGTCAAACCAGTTTCGTTCGAAAATGAAATATCTCTGCGTCGGTTATTGTCCGGCATGGTTGCAGGTATTGATCAGTGTCGCTTGCAAAGTGGTAGGTGGAAGGAGAGAGTCGCGTCTAGGCTCAAGTCTGCTCTGATGTTTGGGTAACAAGTTTGCCTTTGCATACCATGACCTAGAGAGTATCCTGTCTTCAAAAATGGTCCACTGACAACTGGTGCTCGAGGTATGATGAGCTATGTGAAATTAACTCTCTAAGCGAAGGAGCTAACATGCACCAGTCCTCACGGGTGTCGTGTGAGAAAAGCAACACCATTCCCAGCCCGCCCACCGCTCTCATTCTAGAAGCCGAATAAAACGGCGTATGGATCGGATGTTCGGCATATAGGCAGGCTTGAAACGTCAAGCGGAAATAAGAAAAACGATACTATTGCAAAAAAAAAAAAAAAAAAAAATTGTTCCAATATTTGGCAGTTGTGCGATCAGATTCTGACGTTACGGCACCGGAATATTTGCAATTGCTTTTTGAGCCCTGGGTGCCGCTGACATGGCACACAACATTTCTTTAATCTTCAAGCTATGTACTTCATGTCTATAAGTCCGCTCAGAAAGCTATATTCATAAAGACGAGATAGTATTCCTAGGTAAGTCGGCTAACTAGTAAGCGTGCTTGAACCTGGCTATATCAGGGAAATATCAATATTTTCAAATTCAAGAGACACATGGCATTCAACTGTGTAAATTATTTGACGTTACGTCCTTATAAACCTAGTGACTGCAGGGCATCCGCCCGGCTCCAAGCTTCGAACACCTCGACAACCGCACTTTCCTTATTTCCGAGATGTCGCGCCTATTTATTCGCTGAAATCTTGTTTAGACAATTGTTCGGCCGCAAGTGCCGTGCATATCTTTGAGGCTTGGTCTCATTCCGGTAATCCTAACAATGCTCTATTTATCACGTCAAGGCAGATTTTTAATTTAATCAATTCTTGACCTCCTCAAACCGACGCTGCCGTAAAACAAATGTGTACACATACATTTGTTTAGTCTAAGTACATAGAGGTAACTTATAAGCTAATAGACACAAACTGAATATATAATACCATTTCTTCCCGTAACCGAGTCACGGCTTAGACTTTAGCGACCAGTTTCACTTTAGCACAAGTAGGGATAACGGTCAAGTCGAAGCCGATTTGAGACCAAAACAGCTGGGGAACTTGATGCCACCAATCGCAAACTATTTGGTCTTTTCGTTAGCAATTTTGCCCGGGAAAATATGGTGTAAAGGTTCCGAAAGACGTACTCAACCACCCAGTCCATTCTTCAAAAGTATCAACGATACTATCACCTCTTCCGAATTTGAATCCTTTGCCGTAGTAATCCGATCCGTATCCCGGCGTGACCTCCAATGGACCCCAAGCAGAATACGTTTGGTATTCAAGATTCAACGAGTAGGGGATATACGAAACACCTGAATATACCCATTGAAATTGGGTGTGGTTTAAAAAGGCAGAGAATGCAGCTGTTCGATTATTGTGAAAGTATACATCAGCTGTAGCTGCTCCAGTGTGGTAGAGAGATGCTATAAAGTATAATATTAGTTACCTTTTGAATGCTATCATTGCTATCGTACAGACTTACCCCAGAGCCCATCAAATTTTTTGTTCCCTTCTATGACCTTCGCTTGAACCTTGAAGGGTTGAAGATCTCTTATCGCTTCTACGGAAGTCGTCGCAAATGCCAATGCGACAGTAGCAAGATGTGTGAAGCGCATGTTAGTTAGTTCGGCACGAGCTTTGCTGCTCGAGAACCTGCTGTGTGTTGTAGGGCAGTTACACCTTGAAACTAGAACGAGGGGAATCCGATACAGAGATCTTTGTTGCTGCAGTATTGGTGGGTAAAACCGTGAATGAAACGAAGAACAATGGGGCTTAAATAGACACTACATCGATGATCTACGTATGCATTATAATTCCACGGATCTCTCATGGAAAGCACCGGGTGAAGCGAAAGTCAGGTTTTCTAGTATCATCTGACAATACTCTTGAAAAGGCATTACCAATCATCAATCTGTGTACCCAGGTCTCGTCGAAATAACATCATCCTAGTAGTGGGTGACATCGAAGATCCTGGGTGCATCAACACCCTTGGACCAAACCGGAAACTTGACTGTCGGTCTGTACATTATAGAGCTAGCTAGCTCTATAGGTTCGTCCGAGCGGAAACCAAGACTGCCAGTACTGGTTCATTTAGTCTATATCACAAAGTATTCTTTGATATATTAATACTTCGTACAATCTTAACAATCTCATATTTGAATTGAATATCACTTCACCAATGCACATTCGAATGTACACACTTCAAGCATAATAATTACGAGATCCTATTTTAATATGACGCGTTGGTTGTTCTGTGTATCTCGAAGATTGACAGCGAATTTGTGAACCTACTTATATGGGTGGATCTAGCACTTCAACTTATTTTCCGATACCGATAGTCTGCAGAACTTGCGAACGGGTCTCCACCCGGGTAGAGGCTCGCAAGCTTCGCCCCGCAACCCGCCTACATACATTCCCATGTCAACGAAATGTGAATTGATGCAACCTGATACTTTCAGTTTTTGCCTTTACACTCCATCGCAATTTCGGGGGAATCGGATCAGTAATCTAAGCTTTCCAAGCTTTCAAAATGCAGATAGCGTTGCATTCGGCACGAATCATTGTTTAGCCAAAAGTAATGAATGTGTGACGCGATTTTCATGCATTTGTCGGTTGACAGCTTTTGGCGAGGCTAAATTTGGCATCATGTCTCCCCGCTTTTGATATCAACTAATGCCGGTTTTCCGATATCGAAATTTTCTCAGATTCCCATTAGAGCCAACCCGAGCATACATTATACATATATACCGTTGATCGGTGCCAAATCCCAGGTTAATCTTTTAAGTCACCATTAAAATGAGATAAATGCTCCAAACTAAGTTGGCAGCGGTCAAAAATCTCATCCTTGGCAGGGTATCGAAACATGCAAACGCAACAAGATTTACAGCGGGCCAAACTTTCAACGAATCCTTGTAAAGGGGGAGAAACCCTCGCTCGAGATCACCGTAAACCGCATCCCAGCTCATCGACCCTTCTCTATTTCGCCTCCTGAATGACATGAACCCAATTATGCTCGCATTGATAGCCATGCTATAAAACGTCTGGTTGAGCAACAGTTTGTAGAAGACAATCTTCCAGTCGATGTTAGGCGCAGTATTCAACTTTTTCGCCTCTTCTTTTTCATCCTTCTCTTTCGATTTCGTTGCTGGTTTCTTCTTATCGAAAAGGTCATCAAGAAAAGAATTCCAAACCGTTGATATTGGAACTTTGAAGATATTGAAGAGAATGAAATCGGAAAACGCAGGGACGTCGAATGTTTCCAAGAATGGTTTCTAGAATCAATCGCATGAAAAATTTAGACATTGAGCGGAGTAACACATGACTGACTTGGACTGACCTGGTTCATGTACGACCTCAACGCTTGTGATAGTACGTAAGAGGCGGCGGTTGCCGTAAGGAGCTCTGCCAGGAATGGCAGCATCGGCTTGGATGACATCGCGATAGTTTAGACTGACTCAAATTCGACTTGTGTTTCAATCATGAGAGCTTAGGGGATGTTAGATGTCAAATCGAAAATTTATGCGCTGTCTTGAGTCGTTTATGTGGAGTTGTTCGCTAGCTAAGCTTAATCCATGTGGTTCTCGGCTTATTCTCGGATTTTGAACAAATTATTCAGCATTTCAAAGCCGAACTGCGAATGATTTTACCTGCATGGTTCCTTTTGATAGCTTGGAGTATACTCCAAAGTGTCCACCTCTTATGCTTCAAATTCCCAATTTAAATATTTAGACCTCGACAATGCTATCTATCAGAGAGGTCACAATTGAGTCGTATCACATAGCTCTCAGGGAAAGGACAACAAGCGTACTCGAAGTCGTCCAGTCATATCTTGGAAGATGTGAACTGATTGATCCCTTCCTCAAAACCCTCATTTGCATCAATCCAAACGCCGAGGCGATCGCCAAGGCTCTCGATGAAGAACTCCAACACAGGCTGCTCTCCAACGCCCCATTGCCTGCGTTGTTCGGTGTTCCGATTATTGTGAAAGACACATATACGACCGAGGATATGCCTACGACTGTTGGGTGTAAATCCTTAGCAGGTTTCAGAACACTGAATGGTACAAGTTAATCCGCATCTAGTTGAATGTGCTTATTTGAATACTAATCTGTTTAATTGGTAAAAAAGACGCGCCAGTTGTGACACAAATGAGAGCTGCAGGTGGTATAATATTTGCTAAAGCAAATCTGCACGAACTCTCGTGTCAAGGAGTTACTCTCTCGTCGATGGGAGGCCAAACTCTCAATCCCTACGACTTGACAAGGACTCCCGGAGGCTCTTCGGGTGGGACTGCAGCCGCAATTGCCGCCAACCTTGGGATGGTTGGGTGCGGTGGAGATACCATGAATTCAATTCGCTCGCCAGCGTCTGCGTGTAGCATTGTAGGGCTCCGACCCACGCAGGGAAGAGTATCCACTGCGGGGATAGTCCCTGTGAGTTGGACACAAGATGCCATAGGTCCTATGGGGAGGACGGTGGCAGATGTAAGAAGACTCCTCAAAGTTATGGAAGTTAGAGATCATGATGTCGCATTAGAACTTGTGAATTCGGCCAGACGACATTCCACAGATTTGAGTCTTCTGCAGGGGTTTCGGATAGGAATTTTGGAAAACTATTTCCTTGGTGATCCTGATAAAGCTGAGGAGGCTCAGCAGGTTCAAACAGTTGTTACCTCGGCGCTTCAGAAATTAGCTGAACATGGCGCAATACTAGTCCCATTCGAAGAGTTTGATTGGGCTATATCGAAGCTGTTTCGGGAATTAGACGTTCAGAGATTCGAATTCAAACAGAACATAAACGATTTCTTCAACCAAAACGCCGGAAACCTATCTGAAATCGGCTTCCAATCGGTCAATGTCGAGAATTTTCTTCATCAAATACTTGAAAAGGGTGAGTATGACCACACAGCTCTCCCGCCAGGTCTTTCCATGCTTCATCTCGCAGCCTCCTCTGTCACAGATCAAAGTTCAAGGGACGAATACCAGCGCCAGTTACATGGCATCAAACAATTGAAAACGAACCTTGCATCAAAATTTCGAACCCTCAACCTTGATATACTCGCCTATCCGCACCAGACACAGCTAGTCGTGAAAGCAGGGAGTAGCACGCAACCGAATCGTAATGGGCTGCTGGCATCCCTGACCGGGCACCCTTCGCTTTGCATTCCAGGTAGGTTTTAGTTTGATATTACATACAATTATGGTTTACCCCTCCGTATTGAAGAAAAGTGGCTCTTGGCTGATTTATATAATCCTAGCCGGCTTTGCCGCATCATCGGACACTGCGCCCGATGGGGTACCGATAGGACTCGAACTCCTTGGTAACCGGGGTGGTGACGAACGTTTACTTGAAATAGGAGAGTCGATTGAAATGGTTCTCCAAGGGAGGAAAGAACCAAGGATTTCGCGAGAAGCCGTTTGAATTGGCGGATGATGAAAACCAAGCGGTTTCTTTAGATATTCAATCAGGAATGGCCGTTCTCTGTCTACGATCCTTTCGGTCTTAGGTTATATCTCGCTTGTCGTATCTACCAAAGCCAAGACGTCGACGAACGCCCTTCGACTTCCTTTGGGAGTTAGTAAACCTACAATCCTAGTCACTCGTGTTCCTGCGTCATCTGTTTATGCAGGCGAGGCCTCATCGTTGAATACGGATCCGCCTCTTCGCTTCGAAAACGAAGGGATAGTGACTACTAGATAGCTGCCTTGTAGACATGGACCCCTAAAAGAACTGATACCAATGTTGGAAGCTGCGAGACTCTAGCGGTCAATGTAAATGTAACATTTTCCATTCAATAAAAGTTTTCTTCCCATGTCAAATGATTGACATTACTCCGTACAAATTCCTCTGAATACGAGCTCCAGAATATCATTAACGAAGCGTTTGATTAACATGTGAACGTAAAGCAAACCCGACGACCAAAGAAACGACTAGGCGGAAAGAGTGGTGCACGTTTCGTTTCCATCTCGCATAAACCTTCTCCGTTGGAAACGGCGAGAGCTTACTTGCAACGCAAAAGATCCGACGCTTCCGCATCATGATGCGAAATGTTCCCGGTTCACGAAATTCCAAAGAAAGAAACCAATCAGCCTCACGTTTTTTGTAGCCGAAACTTTCCTTATCGATCGATCCCTTTTTTCCCCCAATCCTTAGGAGTCCCGTTGAAATTGCTAAGCCTACTACTTGTTACGCTATATTGGGACGGTGTAAAATGGCCTCGGCAGCTTTCCGCTTTAGGAAACTGCGAGTTCAGAGATCGTGCATGGAAGCGGAAGGCAACCAGGGGCCTGGGACCAGTTTTGCCGCACAAAAAGCTGCGGTACTCGTCGTCACCTTGGACGTTTGTCAAACGAATGAAAAACTTGTCGGGCAGAGCTACCCCGTTGACAAAAAAATACAAGCTTGGTTGTATCTCTCACCTCATTATTGCGTCTAGCGGGAACCGCCAAGTTGCTGGATCTTAAAAAGAAAAGAAAAAGGGACGCAAGCTATGATTTCCGTTTACCGTCATACTTGTGACAAGTATGGAGATGAATACCAAAAGTTAAACAACGTACCTTCTCGAATAAGAGTTGTATCATTAAGCCGCTTTGTCTGCTTCTCTCTAGATTTTCCATTCACAAGACACTTGGTGATAACGCAAGACGGGCTGAGCGTCCGAGAACAGTCTAGTCCGCCATGTGCATGTTTCTTCCGATTACTCGGGTGGATAGCCAGATGTGCGATTTTTTTCGCATGAATTGATGTCCTCCTCCAAAGCAGCCTCGTCTGGAAAGCCGTACTAGATTACCTAGGTATGGACGGAGCGCCAGCCATTCGCAACTCCCAAACCCATGACCATGAAAAAAAAAAAAACGACTAAATGAACAAGAAAACCGCAAGAACCCTGAACTTATCATATCCATCACTCCTTGAATTTTCTTACCCTCATCATCTTCGCTTCTTCCCCCCTTCACATTCTTGTTTCTTTGTAGTTCAGGGTCCCCTTTTCCCCCAGTAGGACCTGGATATCCCGACCAGCAATCTCCAAAATCTATGTCGACAGGTGTGCTATCGATAGATCGATACGTACAGAACCAAATTACGACCTCGATGTTAAACCCTCGACGATTAATATCTTGACAGCGCAACACAGTATACGGGGCCTTTTTTTTTCATTGCGCCAACAAGAGGAGCGGGTAGGGGAAAATCTTGCCCGGAATCGGATATACCGTTTTTTCCAACATGGCGGCCAAATTTTGTAGCGAAGAGTCGTGGGTTCCATGGAACGGCACAGATTATAGCTGGGCTGGCACCGGTCGAAGCGATAACATGTTATTCGCATGCACCCCTTACGATCCCGATGCATATGCGCCGATATGGTATAATCGAGTCGGATTGGCCGTTATATGTTTATCGAATAGTCTTGCCAGTACGTAACGAATCGGAAAGAACGGATTCGACAGTCGTTTGTTTCTATATATATTTATATGTTAACATATCTATATTTGTGGGTAAATAGTAATTGCGATAGCTTTACGTACCCACTTTAGATGGAAGAAAACGAAAACATTTGGCAAGGATGATTGGTGGCTTATTGCTGCAGGTGTAAGTCTCATTTGAATGCAGATTCTCTGAGATTAGGGAATTTGATCTGAGGTTAGATGTTAACGTTTTCGATATAGGTTATCCTAACATGCGTATATTTTCCTGCTTTGCTAGTTTCGAATAGGATGGGTAGCGGATTATTTGTCGAAAACATTCCGTTTGAAAGTAAGTCGCAATTGGATATTCTTTAAACCCCCATGACAGGATCATAGGATAAAGAGCTGACGTTAAGAATTCAGATAGGCAAGCTTTATGGCTGGTAAATACGACACAGTACCAAAATATATCACGTTTAACCCAAAAACTAACCTATCAAAATCGATAGTCAATGTCCGGCTGGGCCTTCTATTTCATCATCGCCTCCATGATCAAAGTCGCGACATGCATGTACTTCCTACGGATAATACCCGACCACCGCGTTCGCCTCCAGCATTTCGTATACATTCTTTCCACCCTAATAATGGTATTGGGTCTCGTCGAAGCCGGTATATGGGTGTTCAACTGCTCCCCCGTCGCAGGGAATTTTATCTACAATCTGGAACAGACGGTGTGTCCACCGGTGGATAAAGCGAGGTGGAGTTGGATAGCGTTCAGCATCGTCGTTGATTCCGCCCTCTTGTGGATCCCGTGGCATATTCTCCAACAATCCGGTCTACCAACAGCTGAAAGACGGGTGTTGAAACTTGTCTTCGCAGCTAATTTGCTCGGGACTCTAGCTTGGTATTTCTACTTTTTTATCACCCTGCGCTCCACTTTTATGATCGATACTAATATTGATATATTTCTTGTTTAGTATCGCCAATATATACGGTGTCATCAATTTTGAAAGCAACACGTTTCGTGATCCGTTCGGTCAGATCGGAGACGACTTTACCCACTCCGAAGCAGCCTTCATCCTAATCAACAACGGCGAAGTGTTAATGTACGTCATCGGCGCCTGTTTCCCGGTATTATCACCATACCTCGTCTCACTAGCCAGATCCCACGCCGGCTCGAGAAGAAAATCGACGACGTTACCATCGTGGCGGGTATCACCCATCGAAGCGCGTCAATACGCCAGGCGAGAAAGTAACGCGAAGAGACTCGGAAACGAACAGGCTGGGTTGGATCCAGTGCTCGAAAGCGACGAGAGGGCCATCAATGCGCCTGAGGGTAGTGATGCGGGAGAGTGTAGGAGAGTGGGTACCGCGACGACGATGGCGACGACGATGGCGGTGTCGTTGACACCGGAACCTGATAATGACGGGCTAGGTTTATTGAAGAAGTCGAGTGATAGAAGACTTAGTTTGAATATCGAAACGCCGGTGGAAGCTCATATTAGAAGCGTTAATGGTTGGAGTAAGGCGCAAACGGGGAGGGGTCTCGGCGCTGAGACGGATACGGATCTCGAAAGGGGAAGTTGAAGGAGGATACTAGGATACCCAGATTTATCGATACCCAGGGAGTTTTAATGCTGCAGATAACTTTTCTTTCTTTGACATTCTTCTGGCATCAATGTTTTATTAGCCACAGCGCTCTTTTTTTTTTTCTTGATTGATTTAACATCGGCGTTTCCGGTGCGCTCGTATATGTATGATAGCGAGTGGGGATATAACTACGAGTGAGAATTGTGAGTTCTCCCAAATGATAATGAAACCACGATTCAATATTATATTCGGCGCTCTATTATGCGTATGGTAGCCTAGACACCTTGTCCGCAGCTGTCAATGCATGCAGAGGGTCAAACATTGCTTTTGGTTTATTGCGAGAGCTGAGTTGGCTCGTCGAGATGACAGACATTAAAAATTGCGAAATAAGTTTCCTGTCTCGAGTCAGGGTGACGGCGATTATATCAGCTTTTGCTGACTGGATCATTCAGCCCTATGATACCGAGGAATTCGCTTGGCGATGGTTGCACAGCTTTCGAACCAGGGGAACTTAGGCTTTTTGTCGCCGAAATATGCTGCCTCGCGAAGATATGCTCCACCATTATGTAAATCGTGAATAGGTCGCATAGATAGAGGGGTAGCGACTAATTGCTAACCCTCATTATGTTTACTTTCAATCTAGAATTGGGTGATAGCGATAGCACTCCTAAACACGAACTCTGAGCGGTCATTCGTACGAATCGTCCTACCGCGTAATTGCTATCCTTGTTTAATGAATCGAACGAGCAAACTCGTTGATCAACGAATTGAATCGATCATTCAGGACTGGCAATACCCTTCTATCGGGATCACCAAAAAGCCCTGTGACAGAATACTCCGCCCGCCTTCCTGGTTCAGCCCTAAGAAGCATAAACACAGCAGTTTGCGGTCAATATTGAGTGACGATATCGCTAATAAAAGCGAATATTAATAACCCGAAGCAATCATGAGACTTCCTCTCCACACGTATGTAACACAGCCTCCGTCTGCCAAGGGGAGAACCGGAAAGCGAACCAAAACAGCAATAAATGTCTTTCGAGAATATTCATCTAGAAGATCGGGACGGTTTTTTTTTCTTTGTCGCTAATTGCCAAGCGGCATGGCATCCGAGGGCTGAAAGCTCCCGTCAAACGAAAAAAAAAAGAGAATTCAAAATCTTCCAACTTGCGACTGGTTAGGGAAGCTAAACTCTGATCTTGAGATTTGTTTGCTGATTCAGCCCGCCTTACCAGGCGGCCTCTTGGCTCGATATGCCTGCGCGATCAGCCAGTGGAAAGTCAAGACGTGCAATTTTGGACGGCTAATAATTTCGCATGCTCGCCGTTCTGGACTAGTGGGTTGAGCCTTTTATCCATCCGTTTCGATCGCTTTGGATTCGAATAGATTGGGTGTCCGGGTCATTCAGAAAAAAAAAAAAGAAAAAAACACCCATGGACCTGCGCCATGCAGGTTGACACTTCTGTGCATATTTCACTCTTGTTCTTGCGTCTGTGTTAGGTAACATTTTATCTCGGAAGACGGGCTGGAGGTGCCAGTTCTGGGGTAAAGAAATCAGATTAAGAGTGGCACAAGGCTGAAATGATGTCCGCAAAGTCGATTTCAAAAGCGCACACGCAACTGGGTGTGTGTGTAGACGGCAGGCACGATTGAATACGAGCCCGTTCATCTAGCCTCGAGCACCCTGCCTTTTTCAGAGACCATGATCCCGCCAACGCTGCATGGGATTGCAACATGGAATCGATTCCTGTCGTCAAAGGCGGACCAGCTAGTAGCTTTTGCGCAGCTCGTCGAGTCAGCGCCCGCGGTGTCGCAGTCGAACGGAAAGAATAGTCGCGAGAGCTGTCAGGTCATGTGTGCGCCAAAGCTGAACGAAAGCGCAGAGTGTTATTAGTTTTATTATGACGAGTGTGTCGATGCCAATTATAATTGCAACGGCACTGAGAGCCAACATAAAAGGTCCACGCCGTCGCTGAAGTTGGAAGCCGTTTGGTTCTGGAAGTTCTACTCAACATCATCACCCACTCACCGTCGTTAATTTCGCATCTGCCCCAATCGCGACCTGCTCTTTGCCACTTCCGTCGCTCCGGCCTTGCACCTTGTCCGGTTCCTCCAATCAGCGCCGCACGATCCGACAGTCGTTTCCTTTGCGAGCTCTTTCCCAATATCGACGGCACAACACAATACGCTAGCGGTCGTCTTTTAATCTTAAAATCTTTCGTCTTCGTCATTGCATTGTCATTGTTCCGTTCCTGCGCTTTCGATCTCCATTTCACACCGTAAGTCAAGAATATCTTCAAGCCTTTCTTTTAATAGCGTATCAGGCGAGGCATTTTGGGGGGGAGAATGTCCCCCTATCCTGTCACAATCGGCGGCGATTGTGCAATGCGACATGCCAATTTGGAGGGCAGCCGGTAATTGCCTGTTCTGCGCTTTTGCCCAGTCCGCTCCAAGCATCCATGTCCACACTACCTCGTATGCTCCTCTCTCTCCTCTCTGTCGACCCACCCTTGTTTCCAGTTAGTCGCTTCCTTGTCCCTGTTGAGCAAGAACGAGCAGAGTTTGTGTGCCTGGCAGGTGAAACCTGCCCACACGGAGCCCATGCCTCAGCGCAGAGCCACATACCCGTGGCCGCTGTTGGCTCCCAATACCTCCCAATCCAGAATTCCTGGTCGGCCTTCAGATTAAGGGGAACCGCGAGAAAAGCAGGATGCGCTACAGCATACAAAACCGGCGCCTGCCCCAGAGCCTCGCAATCTTCCTTCCCTTCTTTTCCTCCCACATCCTCCATCGATTGAAGATATCAAGTCGCTCCTTTGCACGCTCCCTCCTTCACTCACTCACTCTCGCTCACTCTTCAGACTCTACAGCGTAGTCGTCGTCCGCTCATTGAAAGTAAACAAGTAAACAGATCTGCCACCCTTCAACCTCACTCCAACACATTCACCGATAATCTCCAACACATCAACACAAAGTCACAATGTTCACCAAGACTCTCACCGCTCTCCTCGCCCTCTCGGCCTCGGCCCTGGCATTCACCACCCCGACGACCTTCAACGTCACCTCCAACCCAGTCTTCACTCCAGCCACCAACTCTATCGTCCCCGCTGGAAAGCCATTCGAGATCACCTGGGGTGTAACTGAGTCTGGCACCGTCAGCATTATCTTGCTCCGTGGTCCAGCCAACAATATCCTCCCACTCTACCCCATCGTAGAGAAGATCCCCAACAAGGGCTCTTACACATGGACCCCGAAGACCAGCCTCGAGCCTGATACCACTCACTACGGTATCCAGATCATCATCGACGCCAACGGCCAATACCAGTACTCCGGTCAATTCGGTATCTCCAACGCTGGCTTCGTCTCCACCAGTGCCGCAGCAACCACTAGCACCGCGACCACCAGCGCCACTTCGACCGAAGAAACCACCACCAGCGTTGAGACCGTCTACTACACCACCAAGTCCCAGGTCACCTCCATCGTCTACATCACCACCTCGACCGCCGCCCCAACCACCCTTGCCACCTCTTCGTACGTCGCTCCAGTATACACTTCTTCTTCCACAGGCAACTACACCGCCACTTACTCTCCTCCAGGATCCTCCAGCGCCACCCTCCCACCAGTCCCATCGCAGACCGGTGCCGCTTCCTCAGTCAAGGTCGCCGGCAGCCTGTTCCTCGGTGTCGTCGGCGCCGCCGCCATGCTTTTGTAAATCTCAATCTACTAGTTTTCTTTTACCATTCCGATCTCGGCTTTTACTGCTAAAAGGACCGAGACCGTGAAGAAAAACAACAAGTAGCTCTTTAATATTTTTAAAAGTTTTTTTGAAACAAAAAAAAACTACGGCATTAAAAAATTCATTAATGACAACTATTTTTCAAAAGACACTGGCATCTTTCGGCGGGGTGTGCGTTTCAATCGTAAAAAAATCTGTTGCTTTTTGCATAAGGGTGTTTCCTATATTTCCTTTTGTACGTAGTGCGTGTGCATACATCATTTCCCTCCCCCCTTCCTCTTGTCGGCGCTCTTGTACCATATCTCCTTATTACTACTATTCCCTTGTATCGTTATCCAAATAGTCCTTTTTGCTGTGTAATCCGGGAAACATTACGAGAAACTGGGGTGATCTGTGTACACTTTGCCTTGGTTCCCTTTCACTTCTCCGACCACACTTTTAAACTAGAACATACTTTTCGATTCATTACTCTCGTTAATGATAGTTCATAGTATAACCCGGCCCCACATTACCACAGAAATAAATGGGACGAAATCAAAAATTATAGATAAAAGTAACTTCCAAAAAGCCTTCATTGAACCAATTATCACCACCAGCATGCAACCTATCTAGCTATCTCTCAACAACACAACAAGTAAGCAACATGCAGATGCGCAAATGGGCTGGTAAGCGCCCGGCGTTTCGTGCGGTGCATAACCCCCTCCAATAAAACATATGCAAAAGGCCACAAGTAGAGGGATGTAGCAGAGTAAAACAATAAGCAGGAGCTCAAAAAAAAAAAAGCATATCCTGCATACAAAAAAGAACCACCCATAAAACATCGAAAAACAAAAATGAGAATTCCACAAAAGCCATAGAAAAGGAAACGATCACAAAAAGAATACCTTCAATGTGTTATTCTGTGGAAACCCCCCAAAAACTAACCCGCATGAGGAAACGAAACATCGATCCAGTTAGTCTGGAAGCCATCGCTAAAACGAACCTGAATAATCAAGCCACATGCATCTACGAATGGCCGAAGAAATGAGAAATTCTTGGAGATCACTGTTGGCCTCCTTTATGACACTCAGTTTCATGCGCCTGCTTGAATCGGTCGGAAAGCGAACGTCTCTTTCGAATGTTTTTCTCAGAATCATCGTTCTTCTTTGAAGGACTATCTCCGCCGCTGGATGAGGAGACCGATCGTGATCCTGACTTCTTTTTCGCAAGTGCTCGCATGAAGAAATTACCACGGTTGTGTGGTCCTGGAGTTTTCCCTGCGTTCTTGACAAGTCTAGTCTCATCCTCCCCTTCTTCATCTGCTCCGTCAGTCGTCTTCTCAGTGATTCGAATATGTCCGTTTGAATGCTTTTCAAAACCAGATACCCTCGATTCCTGCCCGCTGATAGTTTCCTCTTGTGAAGGATGTTGCGTCAACGAATCATCAAGATTCAAAGAAACACCCCCCTCCTCCATTTCCTCATCCCCACTAGATTCCTCGGATTCATCGGTATCATCAACGTCCATCCCTTGGCGAGGCGCCACATTCCTCACATCCCTGCGGTACTCGTTCCGCGCCCATTGCTTTTCAACGCTCTCCCTCATTCTCTCCCACGTCTTCCTATTAGTCTCGTCGATCGATTCTTTCCTATGACCCACAAACCCGTCGACGATCGCATCTCTTAACTTGAGTTCGACTTGTGATTGAACCATTTTGATAGGCAGTTCCGCGTCGATGTTGGCAATCTTTCCTTGTCTTGTGTAGTAGTCGATAACAAGACTAGCCTCCTTTTGATACGTCTCCATTCTTTGAATAGCCTTATTCATCCTTTCTTCGTTGCTACCGGATGAGATATCCGTATTACCCTCCGTCATTCTCTTGATCACGGTCACATCAGAGCACTTCAAATGAAGAACGGCATCACACGGCTGCATATTCTCTTCAAAATAAACCGCTCTGTCGATTCCCCTTGGAAACCCGTCGACCACGAAAATCTGTTTAAATCCCTTTTCCATTTCTTTGGATATCTCGGATATTAAAATCGATGGAACCATTTTATACGGTCCCAGAAGACCTTTGGAAACCATATCGTCGAGAACAGCTTTATAAGGACTGTTCAGATCTTCTCGTTCCCGTTGTATAATTTCCGCCACGCCGATATATTTCAAATGATATTTCGCGCAAATTGCTTTCGCAACCGTGGTTTTACCGGAACCAGGAGGCCCGATTACGTAGATGATGATAATTGCCGGATCGCGCTTTTTGAACCCCGTCTTTTCATCATCGGTTTCCCGAAGTAGGGTTATAGGGTTCTGTCTAACCGGCTCGTAAGGCGGGATCTCAACCGGAAACTCGGGACGTAACGGATACGCATATCTATTGACGTTGGAGTCTAAGTCGTTATATGCAATCGGCATGGTCATCGCGGAGAGATGGGACATGTGTCCTTGCCTGGCCTCTGATCGTGAGGCGGCGGACTGCTTGAAGGATTCGTAACGGTCTCTCCATCCGGCTCGGGAGAGGAGTGAGACTAAATCCTCGACTTCTTCATCGCTATCTCGTTGGAATTCGTCGGGGATACCGTCGATATCATGAGGGTTCTCGACAGACGGATCAAGACCGCGTTTTGCGATCTCGATTATTTCGCTACCGGGGATGCCAGCAGCAGTGAGGATTTTAACGGCCTCAGAAGCTAGAGGATGTGATTAGCAGGTGGTAAGTAGAGCTAGAGCTAGAAGGGGAAGAAATGAGACAGTGGGAGACGCACTGGTCATCTGGTTGTTGGCTTTGAGAACTCGGTCGACGGGATGGATGATCATTTTCTTCAGTTCGTCCGGAACACGAGGGATCCCCTCTCCTTTAGGACTGCATTCTCGAATAGGAGTATCCGGATGCTCTGCAGGCGGTGGTGGAGGAGGTGGAGACGCGTACTGACGTGCTCGAGTTTGAGGCATCGTAGGCGATCTTGTTCGACGTACCCTTGGTAGATTGTAGACACAGTAGGAGCTGTCTATCCGCTATCCGCTATCCGAACAAACTGAATCTTGCTCCAGAGGGATGATACTGCAAGGATGCTAGATGTAAGCGGTATGTATACTTATAAGTATAAAAGACGAGTGTACGATGCTGGATGGATGTTATGCAGGTCGATGTTGCTATGCACATGCGATGGATGAAGTGGTAAGACCCCCGAAACAACAACCAGCACGGACACACTCTGCTACTTAACCACGAGACTACCAGCGAAAGACGCCTCTGAGAAATCTCCTTCCATCTACCTAGAAAGACGACGTAAATTGCACTGTTCCTGGCCAGCAGATGTTTCAGCTGTGTTGTTTCGGAAACGTGGGAAGGAAAAAGCTTAAAACTCTGCCAAATCCGGTGATACATCGGATACTATTGGTGGACAGAGGTTTATCTCGAACCTAATATGGAAGTATCGGCGCCTCAGCCATGCAGTTTGGGTTTCCCAGGAGTTTGGCTCTCGGCTCTGGGTTGGATTTTAAGCTTATGCGGCTGGGCAATGGTAGACTTAACGTTATAACGGCCGGGACCGAGAAGACCCTGAGTCGTGGATTCATTAAGGTATTACGAGAAGCTATATAAAGACTATAGAGTTAATTCTACAGGTATACCTACTATATAGGTACTTGTAATGATGTCATGTAGGTTCCTGGTTCTCTTCCTCGGGGGCATCCATCCGAATAATCTTTCTCAGTTCCTCATTCTCAATCTCATACACCTTCTCGTCGATGTACTTTGCTTTCAAATCATCTTCACTCATCCCCGCCTCAACATCCCCATGCATCCTCTGCGCCTTCTCCGTCACATCTTCAATGCTCAGGATCATTTCTTTAGCAAATGTCTCGGCCACGCTTCTCCCGATTCCTATTTGAATGCTCCTATACGGGAGTTTACCCTTCGTCGAAGGAGTCCGTTCCGGGTCCCATTGCACCCTTACCGGTTGCTTTTCCTTCGAAGAATTGGATAATGATGATTGTAAAAGAATTGATTCGAAACTAAAATGAGACATCCGTATGGCAAGGATGTGGGTCTGGTTGTTATCTTTATAAGAAAAGCCTGCGCGATACCTATAGATATTTTCTGCATTTTAGCATTGCCAGCGTCTCGCTGTTATAAATATAAACAGGCTGTGATATAGAATTGATAAGATTGATGGGATTCGGTATACATCATCCACGACCAGCTCGGCTTGATCCAAGTCATCCTCTCGGAGCTCCATCCGGGAACCATAAGAGTCTGCTGTTTCACAGCTTCCTTTGCGATTTTAGCATTGTAGGCTTGGTACACCGTTATCGATTCCTATACCCAATAAACGAAACAAAAAATTAATTCAAATTCAAATCTTATCAGCATAACGTTGTCTTGGTAAGATAGCTACATCGGGGTCATTGCGCTTAGAATCTGAAGGAAAACATGGCTCGGTTCTACTTGCATTGTCATACAGAGCTCGGATCTGGTGGTATGGAATCGTGGCTGCTGCCTCTTGCGCCATGTTGCTTGCTCGCGCTTGCAGACACACCTGATAACCGCAATCGGGATATCCCGCGTTGTGGTGTTGTAGCTTTTCAAAGGGCTGACGAATCTTCCGGCCGCGGTCTGCGCCCTTAGGTGCATATATGCAGGTGGGGGGATTGAGATGAAGAATCCTCAGAGCCGAAGACCAGGAGGACCGTTTTGTCATAAGGCGATTGGGAATATCTGATTCGTCGAAAGACCCCTCGAAGGCTATCAAGCCTCTTTATGTACCCGGTCGACAGTTGTGTAACGTTATACCTATCTTGGTCAAGGGGCAGTTTTTTTTGTTTCTTTCTCGACACTCCCGATGGCTAAGCACGGCTGTGGTTGGGGCTGGGGAACCCACACTTGCATGTCGATGGAGTCATTCCACGGTCATTGCGCCCGGGGATGGTTTCCAACATTGCATCTCTTCGCTCTTCGACTTTCCCACTTCATTCACCGAGATTAAAACAAAACTCATGACTCAATCGTGATTTGAATTGCTTTTGTAACCTCACGAGAAGATGCAAAGTTGCACATGCTCGGCCCTCGACCAACCGAAACATTCATCCAATGGATTGTATCTGATTAAACAAAACAATGGATTGCTGTCGGGAGGATGTCATGTGCAAGGGCGAGACAAGCATCAACCCTCAAACAGGAGCCACCATATATGCATGGGGGTTGGCTATACATATGTGAGTTCGCAGGTGATTTCTCCCTGCGTTTGCTGTCTCTCTCTCGTTCTCGAAGGGTTAGGTTTTGCAAGGGTGCCTCACCAGCGATCAACCATTCAGACTTGCGGCCAGGCCGGCGCTGGCGCGTGTCCATTGATTCCTAAGGGGTTCCTTGAACGTTACAGTGTCCACATGTCGACATGCATTGGAAATATCCATCTTCGATTGAGCTTAAGCTTGACCGTTATAGCCTAATTTCTCGTCAATTGAAAAAGAAATTAGACGATTAGTAAGTAACGGGTGCTAGACGAAAGGATTTTTTTCAAAAACCCTATTCTAGACCGACCATTGACTCTCGTTTAAGAAACAAGGCTTAGAGATCTGGCACGGTCAACCTCGACCACCACCAGCTGAACGGTTAAGTAGGAATCGTAGGCACTCGTTTTTATCAATTGCTAAGTTTGGTAAATGTTAAGTATAAATTGGGATAATATGAGACCACCGCTTGACGTGGCCATTGGCCAGCACCACGACCGCCGCGACCGCCTCGACCGCCAACCCGCCGCCAAACAGGCCTGTTTTCCTCGACGAAAAATAGTCTATGATCTCGGGCATCGCGGACCATCAAGTCGTAAAAGTTTTTTTTTGGGAAGGAATTGGTGGGCGCCCCATCTCATTGCATCTGACCTGCCAACGCACCAACCAGGTGACTGGTAGAGCAACTGGGCTGCATGGCGTGGGAAGTATCCGCACCAGTTTATTTATTCTTATTATTTTCTTTTATTTTTATTTTTTTTCGAGTGGGCGCGCGTCGGTTGGCATACGTCGATTGTGAACCTGACAGAAAAAAAGAAAGAAGTAGAAAAGTCTGGGTTGGTAAGCTTGGCTAGTGGTGGGACTGCATGGGATTCCGAATGGTGGTGTGAACGGAACGGGGACTGTGGGTTAGATCCTTGGGGATATATCGGTAACTAAAAGACGACCAAGCGGATGCGTGTTACCAGCATCGGTAGAGGGTAATAAACTCTACACTTCATTGGCATCACAAGTTGCTGACATAGTCCACGGGAATTTTATGGTGTTGACCGACGAAGCTCCCGGTATAGAATTTTGCTTATTCTCATTCTCAATCCTCACCGCACACTTGCATGACTTGTATGTAAGGCCCGGGTCTCGCTTCCAAATATCCTTTCCCCTCGAATCTTCGAGCACCTGCTCAGAGAGGATGAGATGATCAAATTCCATCTTCCCCGTTACACCCCGAGCGTCAGGGATTCGTATTTCTTTTGAGATAAGGTTGAAGCCTCGTAGACGTGGACCAAAGTGCAATTTAGATGCGTTGCTTTGTCAGAATTCTGATCCTCAGGGTGCTCCCCTAGCTGGATTGTTCTTGATGTGATAGTATGAGGTTAGAGAAACCGTTGAAACAACAAGGTCATCGGCTGCTTTAATTGCGCGTATCTTTGAATCCTCGCTTCACGATTACTTCTTCCCGATAGCGCTCTCATCGCTAGTCAGAATGAAAATACCATTCGTTCATCATCAGCTGCACAGCCTGCAAGCCCTTGATCTGAAGCGCTCGTCACGAAAGCTTGCCGGATACGGAGTTCTTCAGGTTTCCCTCACCAGGATTCAAAATTTCACGTGGTGAGGCTTTTACGGGTTTCGTGAACTCATGACACCCAGGAGTCTCATTCTGATGCAAACATACAGCAGAGGTGGCAACTGTGCTATTGTCAAAGATCAAAATAGGTCGAGGTGTTCCGGGCGAGGATATTTTCGGACATAGGGCAAGGTTTCTGGGGAAAAAGAAAAGGGTTTGCGAGTATAATCCGCGCTATCGTTGGCCGTGGATCCATGCCTTCCTTGTATCGCAGAAGAAAAAGGAAAAATAAAATATTCGGAACATCCGGTCGTCGAGTGGATGGTGTGTATGTGCGTCGGCAACTGTTCCACCCAGGCGGAAATCCGTTATGCCCGTAACGCCAGCACTGGAGGTGTGTGTGTGTTAAGTGCGGCGACGGTCTATTGTCTCAAATTCTCAAATCATAATTATTCGGACCTTGGTGAGCCGTCTACAAGCCGTCCGGCGTTCCGCATACCGTCGACGGGACTTCCCCCCTTCGAGACATCCTCGATACGATCAAAACTAGGGATTTATGCTTATGCCAACCAGGACAATCTAAAAATTGAAACGGGAAACGGGGTTTAACGGGCTAACTTTGTCGTATCCCGATTCGTAACAACATATCTCCATGTCAGCATAATTTCAAAAATCACAGAATCAAGTCTGGCGACACGAAGACGGCCGACGGATGGGGGCAGCTAGGCTGCGCGCTTCATGACCAATCAAATAACTAGTTTGAATGGTGCGATGCTACTGGAGGTAATAATAATGACGGGCAGCGTTTTTTAGCGACTTGCATGACGGCCCTCCGCGACCTGAAATCTATGCCAACGAATAGGCACATCAGGCTAGAAACGCTTCCACCCTTTATAGGTGCCTTGCGTTTACTTCCTCTTCTTGGTGGTCGTGATTACTGACTCGGGGATGTCGACGTGGAAAGCTAAATGTCTTTGCTGTTATCCTTCTCTTGAGTATGTTCATTATTCCGACGATAGAAGCTTCAACGTGCGAAGCGCTCCCTTACTTCAATCTCGCAGGTGCTCCTGCTCAAGAGCGACTTGCATATGCGTATATGCAGCTACTTAGAATCCGCATATTTAAATTTAAATGACGGTCTCACATCAGGCCTGGTAACGCTGTGCCTCGCGTGCTTTTTTTTGAGTGAGCTTTGGAGGTATCAGTGAAACACCCCCCAAAAACAGACTGAAGAGAGTCCGCTGGGCGGCGTTCTTGTAGCTCGCATGGGTTAGCCCGCGAGTAGTTCCCCGGAACCACCCAAGCCCCTGCTTTCAAGCACCCAGGCTCTCTGGAACATCGCAAAAGCGAGCCAGCGAAAACTTGGTGGAAGTAACGAGTGGTGCGGTACCACTCTACCGGTTAGCTAGAGCAAAAGTACACTCTCGCCCGGTACACTCGCGCGCCCCAACGTAGATATCGTTTGGCTGCTTCGAAATAAGAAAAGCCACCCAAGAGGAACGGCTTCCCTTTCAGATGGAAAGGACTATTTATACAGTTCTTCTCGGCTCCTGTTTGAAATGAAACTATCTTCAGCATAAAGACTTTGAAAATAGATGGACCTAAAGGTAGGCAAGCTCCCTATCTACTCGAGTTCGGATCAACCTTTGGTTGTATCTCACCTGTATCGTTTGTTCACATTCTGACCTTTTTATAGCTCGTGCCATTTTCGTCAACGCTTCGTTAAGGATCACGGACGATATACGTATTTCAATAACATCAATATTTCACATATAATCACGCTCTGCTGTCCTTTAGAGACCTCTTCAGATCACCAGATTATTTGTTTTCAAGATGGCTTTCATCCTCTCTACTGCAGACTTTCTCCAACCTGACGGCTGTCCTGGTAGACTTCACCCTCGGGTTTCCGAACCAGATGGTGTTGTTCTCAGCCGCAAGCCGTATAAGTCAAAGAGCCCAGCGAACCGTTTGTCTCTTTCAGTTCCTCCTCTTTCTCTTCCATTTTCTCTCTTCCCCTCTTTCAAACACCCAGGACCACCTGGAGGTCCTTATCCCACGCCTCTGAAAAACCGTAGATATTCGGATTTCGTTTCTCAAACAGAGCCGAAATGGCAGAACGAGAACGGCATCGAGAATTTCTTTGGAAAGCTTGCGCTGGTTGATCAGCCTAAGCGCAATTTTGCACCAGCTCAAATCACCGAAGACCTCCATTCCGAGGACGAATCCGACCGTGGCTCCTCACTCCTATCCTACCAGGATACGAGGAAACCACGGAATGCGACTGGTCAGCCTAGGATTTCCGACTGGGAGTCTGTTCCTTTGTACAGGACGAACCCTAAAGGACAAACTGGCTCTGGTGCTTCTTCTGGTGTTTCTCGTCAAAGCGACAAGTCGTCAGGCCTGGGTCAACGCCAACAGGGATATCGAGGCTTCCAATCCGGAGGGGATGGGGGAGCGGCAGGTGGCAACAACGGCTGCCCGCCTTCGCTACCACAACCAATCGACCCGCTTCCGAGCGATGGCAAGAAGTATTTTGCCTGTTGGTTCTGGTTGTATGATCCAGTTAAATATCACGCCTGCGCGGATATTCGAAAGGAAGCGCATCATCTAAAGCATATTCATCTTCCCCAGCACTTTCCGAACGGTTTGCCTGCGGAGCTGAAACACCGGATGAACTATGATACGGTTTGGCAAATACTCTTCCCAGACTGCGAACTCCCCCGGATTAAAGATCGTGACGAGCAGCTTCTCGTTATGGCACGAGGATACCAGAATGTATCTGTTGCGCAATCACCTCTCAGCTCTCCTGTTCGGCGACGAGATGTCGGGCCCCTAAGCCCTGACTCGATACGATACCGGTCAGATGTCGGAGAGAGCAGCCGTCGCGGGTATACACCTTCCAGCCCACTCTCACCTCAACACGGCCATACCTCTTTCAAGAACAGAAGGCCGTCTGCCCATTCTCGGCCGCGGCGCCTTCCCCCATCGATCGCGTCCACCGATTTGTCGTTCCGTGACTCCGGTTCAACCACTGGCTCGTTCTTTAGCTTCGGACACGGCAATGGTGGTCATTATGACTATCTCCCACCCTTCCAAAACATCAACCAAGAAGCCAGGATGCTTCCCGATACCGAGGGTATTAGAAACCCTCTCGACATGGATTTCGAGTACGAGATCGATCTTCTGTCACGCGAGCCGGCTCCTTTCGTGCCACTGAACCCTCGAATAAAGATTCGAGACGTATATTCGGGCGAGGAATACTTTTGGCATGAACGCCATTCCGAGACCGATTTTGACTTTTCGCGGTATTATTTGATACATTACACCGACCGCTCTAGCGGCGCCGATGGAATGATCTCCATGAGATCTATGGAGGTGCTGCGGAGAGAGTACTATCACAATCTTATGCCTCGCGCAAGCAGCGATGGTTTTGTCGTCCTTCGGAGGGCGCATCACGCCCACCACCATACCTACCCAAGTTGAACATTAGCTTAGTGCTGCCTCTTCACTCTTGATTCCATCCCATGGATTCTGTTTATTTTTACTCGTCGCTTTGAGGGTAACATATAGCAGCTGGTAGGCGCTTGCTTTACAGTAAGTTCCACTATGCTCCAACGTTAGTTCGTGATACTGACCACGAAACAGATGCCCCTCACCGTCTCCGAAATATCTCCCACGCGCCTTAGTCACCATCGATACATCCCGAATTGCAGAATTCTAAGCGAGATGGATTCCGAAGCATCGCTCGCTAGATTAGTTTATACTAGTGTTCGCTTGCGGGATGCGGGTTTCCGAAGGAAGCTTTTATGATAGCTGCCAGCGCCATACTCGAGCGCAGGGAAACTGTTCCCGTCCGTCTCACTGCACGCTTCCGGTGTAACATCCCAACGTCGTCCACAACGCAAGACTTCCACTCTGCCTTGGTGCGGTGACTGGCTGTCGCATGTCGGCACACACGTGTACGCGCGGCGTCGCTCTTCGATGAGTCGACATCGAAGTCGCTTATTCGACTTGGCGAACCGCGAACGTGGTTCAAGGGGGCTTCTACTTCCTGTCGCAACTCGTATTTACACGGGGTTGAGCGAAAGCCCCACCTTAGGAAAAGTAGATGATCACGATGCATCTTAGCCACAGTTATCCGATGTTCTATGGGCCCGCGAGATCCTTGCGGGTTTTAAGGAATGCGGATTCAACTAGGTCGGAATCCTACGACGCTTTCTGTCTACTCCTAAGACCCTTTATGCGAACGGGCTCGGAGTAAGACGCGTTCAAAGTTCCGACATCGTCTTTGTGATGGTGGGAAGCTTCGCGAATGCGTCGATACCATCTAAGGCTATGCTATGGGTTTGTGCGTACGCGGGATTTTGGGGGCGAAGCGATTATGTTCCCCTGTTGCTTACCTCTGCAGCTCTGTTCGCGAAATTTCTTTACCTCTGCAACTGTAGTCTTGGGTCTTCTGCCACTCGGCACAATTTGGATTAACCGCACATTTCGCCTGCCCCCACACTGTCTCATTTGAAGATGTTGGTTTGTAGTTTTCGTTTGTTTCTTGGACTTTATTGCTTATTCGCTGGTATCGAACCTAAGACAATATGATGTACATGTGCATGCACCCTTAAACTCTTAATTAAAAAAAACGTTCTGATCAACTCTTTGTGCCTATTCATATTCAACCTATGATCACATAATGCCGTTGAAGCGAGGTTTATCACAATTCTGAGATTGCTTTGTTAGTCCCCGTTGCCGGTGAATTATCGTGAACTGATTCCTATCGGAGAGGCGAATGAAATCCAAAAACTAAAACGGTCCACGGGACCATGAAACTCCCTCCCTAAAACAGGTAAACCCGGGGAGATGGTACCGACGGCATCTCCCACCCATTCTCACAAACAAATAATTTGACTGGCCCAACATGCGATGATATGCAGCTATTGCCGGCTGCGGAGGCTGAAACCAATTCGCCGTTAGAAGACTCAATATGTTGGTTGTATGCTTCGTTTGAATCTATAAGAGGGTGGGGGGAGATTCGTGAATGCTGGCTCTATCTCAGCTGACCTCTGTTGGGGACTGTGTTCGGCATCCGCAATGCATCGATGACGATGGGAGGGGCAGAAAAAAAGACCACCATGCGCGCGCATGGTGTCTTCGAAATGGCTTCTATTGTGGCAAAACGCTTTCGAAACTAGAAGGGGGTCTGTATCATACGATACAGGGTGCCAAAAGCGCGGTTCAGATTTCCTTTCATAATCCCTTAAGCTCTGGGCTTAGCTGTTGAGAATTAGCACTGATCTAGCGAGTGCGTTCTTCGAACTTTCAATGCAATTTCCGAGCCATGCAAGGTATTTGGATATTTCCAGAGGCGTTAAACGGGCAATAGATCTTCGCAATGAGCATGTTCAGCGGCATATGTTCCAACTATTTGTAACCTCGTCCATTTGTCGTTGTTTTTTCTTTCGTGGCGTGATTCACTTCCTCGGGGAATCGAGTATTTTGTTCCCGCATGCATTTGCTAGCTTCTTGCGGAGCCGGGAAATCATGATCATTAACTCGGTTTATTCGTTGTTGATATAGCCAAATGGGACTGAACAAGTGACACCGGCGTCATAGCTCTATATTTTCTTTTCCCCCCTCTGTCCATCAGTGACGATTTTAAAGCTTTATTGTAACACAACTAGTCGAAGAAAAGAATAAAATTACGCCCTTTGAATTTATTTATGGCCGTGCCTAGATTATTTCAAATGGAGACCCCGCGCTAGCATTGAGGTTAAGGCTGATGGTTTGTCGGGTTTTCGGTTGCAGCTGTCGGCCAATGCGGTGAACCCTGAAAGCCTAACCCTGCCTTACGAAAATTCAGGTTTTTTTTGGGGAGAGAGAAAAGTCTAGAATGAATGCCCTGCAATTGCATTGACAGTTTGCTCCACATCTCAAGATTTTGGGATGGCACCACCACTTTGCTGGATCTCCGATCTCGTACATGAGTCTTTGCTCTGTCTGGCCCACGTGAACTCTGTCACAATGAAATGCGTCCGTTATGGCGTTTTTCTCTCCCTTTGCCCTATGTTAGTTCTTGGGTATTCGGCAGGCCACGCTACGCTGGGAAGCTGACACCACACGCCACCTGGCTAGCTACCGACGGATAGACCAGAGACATGACGTCGTAGCAAGGTAGGCCTGGCCGAATGTCTAGACTGTGATAAAAATATGAGGCGGGTCTAGACTTTTCAAAGTTAAGTAAATCGAGACAGCCAAGATCCAGAACTGTTCCACAAGTTGAGGCTCTATATGCACTCGAGAACAAGTATTTTCGTTGGTTCTTAGGGAACGAGATGCCTCACAAGATGCCGCAATTGCATTTGCGTCAATGCAGCGAACATCGGAGGCGGGCTATAATTGAAATGTCTTTCCAAGATTGAGCCGATGTTCCCTTGAGACGTCCAATGCCTGGATGGGGCGGAAGATCGTCGCGAAAGTATCGAATATCTGAAGATTGAAGGGAAACATCATACTCCGAGTACCGCGCACCTAGCCCTCTCCGATAGGCTATTCCTGTCCGTTTAATAGATGGGCCCTTCTCCTGGTATCTCACACGCCAGATCCTTCGTACATTTTCTGCACACGATTGTAGGGAATTAAGCTTATTCGTAGGGCCCTATGATGTCATCAGTGGGGCTAAGGGTGGTTTGTTACGCTTGGCCAGGGCCTCCCGGACCCACGCTGGCTGCTGCTACGTCGAGACTTCCCATTGGTGGTGCTCGTCTCTGTCCGGAGCAGACTAAGCAAATACCATTCTCAGGTTCCTGAGAACTGAGCTGCAAGGTCTTGCGAATCAGCGCCGTATCAGAACCTATCCTGCGTCGTTTTTCTCTCTGAAGCCCACGCTCAGTAGACTACCTCGCATTTCGCTAGTATCAGTCATTCTTCTTGCTGCGGTCTCATACACGAAAAGACAGAGAGAAAGAAGAAGCGGCCCCAACGCTACACAGTCCCTTCTCAGAAAACAAAAGAAATGAAAAAAAGAGTATTTTTGTTCGAGTACCGGTAATTTTTCAGCCTCGCCCCTCTACTTGGTCCCCTATCAGCAAACCCTCCCATCCAACTGTCGGATCTTTACAAAATTATATATATTCATACCTCTTTAACCGCCCCGTCTCATGTAATTACAAATTCTACCTCATACTCTCATCCAATGTTTTTCATGATAATTTAAACACTTCAATTAATTGCAATTCCGTGCATAAAAAATATACCAATCCATGCCGCTGTTTAAACTTTGACCCGCAACACTGGCATACTGGGCTGTGTTGAAACCGCTCAATCTGTTCGCTCAAGCCGTTGCTATTGTTTCCCAGGATCGTGATCCTCAAAAGAATTTGGACCTCATCTCACAAAGCTATTTAACGTTATTACCCCGGAATATTGATCAGTAATAGGAAAATAAAATAATGAGCTTCCCGGGGCTTGTGAACAACCGTGGGTATAGTCCATATTCCCTTTGATCCCATCCAGCGAAAAGAGTTCTGGGATTGAGTCGCACGCCGGATCATCTTACATGCGCATGCATATATGCACACATGCATACGATCCGAGTCTTGCATTTTTGATTTAGTTCTCGATTTTCTGAATATTTTCGAATCCTAAAGCCCTGTACTTTCCACTAGCTTCCTTGACTCAGCCATCGGCTTCAGCTCATTTGCTAACTTGTCAGCTTCAGGCCCCCTGATATCCGAGATATTCTGACGAACTCGTCTACGGTTACAGACGCTCTGGCTGTAGTTTACGCATCGCCGCTTGCTGCTATATCTAGTGAGACTTGCGCCGCAGCCGTTCCGCTCGGTTGTAACGCCGATCACCAAAATAGACACCCTTGGGCTCTTCAGCAATATCTTTTTCAAGACGCAGACGTTCCTTGGACCGATAAGATCATGTTAGCAGTAAGCGGCCAGCACCACCCATATTATGGCATGGGGCCCCAAGCTCCTGCAGCTCGTATGAAACCACTCGTTCAGAATCCCACAAAGACCGATTCCCTTGTTTTATCCATCCCATCTCTTAAGAGCCTCCCTGCGGCACCGAAGAATGGTTCGGGCTCTGATTTCAGCCATGGGCTACCCACTCCACCGGAGATGGCAGGTCACCTAGACCTCTTAATGGCGGGTATAACTGAAATGCCATCTGGCGAAGGTAGAGGCTATCCACGGTCATCTACCCCGAGTTTCTCGAAGATTAGTACGGGCGGGGGCTCGAAACATGGAAGAACCTTAAAATCCGGAGGTAGACGTTCGAGATATGAGGAAGAGGAGGAGGACGAAGAAGAAAATGAGAAGCGCCCGAATTATATACCATCCTCTCATAGCCGCAGCAAGACCAAGGCTTCCAGCAGCTCTGATTTTGCGTGTTGGTTTTTCAAACTCGACCCGGTCAAGTATGCTGATTGCATACATGTGCATGGTCGCTCTTCGGATCTCAAGTAAGCATTCAGCCGCAAAATTACCTGGCCTGAGACCACACTAACGAGGCTCAAAAAAATTAAAACAGGTACGCCCATTTGAAGAACCATTTTCGAGACGGAGGTGTGCCACCTGAATTTGATAAGAATATGAGCTGGGATGAGGTGTGGAATACCTTGTTTCCAGGGAGCCCGCCGCCAAACAACAAATGTAAGACCACCTGCGTCGATAACAAGGTATCGTGCATTAACGAGACCTCGAAAACGCTAAAATAGACTATGTCATAAACGACATGATTATGAGTATCCTGAAATCCGCATCGACGGAGGGCGACGATGTCACCCGTTTTCTGGACGCATTCGAGAACCCCGCCAGTAGAGAAGCAGTGACGAATCGGATTTATAATCTGTCTCGAGACCAAGGTAATTCTCCTGGTTCGTCAACCACTTCGATTAGAAGGAGCCGCCAGAGTCTCCATATCCCGTCATTTGACAGAATCCCGCGCGTGACGGATAGGTCTCTCATGATCACGCCCCCATCTTCCAGCGGCAGCAGCAGCCACGGCACGCCAGCCTTTTCCTCGCGAGGATCACATCGCTATGCATCCTCGGGTTCGTATTACCATCATGAACACCATCACGACATTGATCTCAGCATCGACCCTTCTCATGACTCGGATGCGTATACCCCATTTTCTTCGGGCGGCAACCCGTTGTCGCCGACTGCCACCCATCCATCGGATGTTCGCAAAGTCTTCATCCTAGACGGTCAATACAATCCATTGTGGTTTGATCGTGATATTCCCGGTCCCACTTGGTTCAACTTCAATGAGTTTTATCTAACCCATGAGTGCACCAAGGCTGGACGAGGAGATCTCATTCATATTGGGAGCTATGAAGAGCTCCAGGGGGAATATGAATGGCACCGACCCGGACAAGTTGGCAGCAGCTGCCATTTCACCATGTTTGCCGTGAGAAGGGGTTGACATTCTCACACATTTTCTTTTCTTTTCGTTTTGCTTTTGCTGCCATAGAAATATATGGCCATCCATTACTCGATTTCCGCTAATAATAATTTTTTCTAAAAAATATAATGAACATTGAACGACAGATTTTTTCGCTTTGCATTGGGTATCCTGGTTGCATTAATTTGAGCGCGGCGGTGACTTCAACGCACCGTCTACCTGACGAATTTCCTTGTTCGTTTCGAGAACCAGATGTATTATTAGTCCTCTTTTCTTTCCTTTGTGAGCTTAACCGGGACAAGTGAGCATTGCTTTTCAAACCTTTGTAATTTAGTAGTTAGTTTTCATTAGTATGCGTTGCAGCGTTAATAATCCAACAGACTGAAAGATATCTCTCCTCTCCACTCGGAAGCTATTCCCCTTGCATCCTGCTTTGAAAATCACCAGCCCTAATTGGCCAAAGATCCATCCCGGCTACCAGAGACCAAACCCGTTCAAACTGGTCGTCTGTGGTCAAACCGAACTGGTTAGTCGCATGGGCGCTCACGTGGACTCACCCAATGCGACCCGAAGTTTCGAACCTTCTTCCTGCGAAAGCCGAAGCAAAGCGAGCAGCTCATCACATCACTCTGCAGTTGCATCTCACCCGAGACATCGCACTCTGTCTGGCGAAGAAAAAAACAGACTTTGCCAGTGCCGGCGTGGAAGGTATCATTATAGTTGCCTGGTTAGTTCCGTGAGCTCCACAGCCGTCAGCCGTTACATCTGAATAACGTAGCTGGAGAGGGGAATGGTTGTAGAAGATGTTGCGGAGAGAGTGCGAGGAGGGGAGTGGACTCTATTCTCGGGAAGCTTATATAGACCCGCCCACCTCGACACCTCTTCTCTTCTCCCTTCTTCTCCACTTTCTATCGTCAGTTGTAACTTGATGTCCGCAGCTGGACTTTGAAACCATCCATCATGCTCGCAGTAATCCTCTCCAGCCCGCTCTACATCGTAGCAACGGTGCTGGCAAGCTGTATCTTCTACGTAAGTGTTTCCCGCTGAAAACCGGGACCCTCACTATTGCCGCAACGTTCCTCACCGGTTGTGAAAATATGCACAGTTGTTCGCTCTCGCATTCTACAACCTCTTCATACACCCAGCCCGCCACATTCCGGGCCCGTTCCTGTGCCGCATCACCCCGTTGGTATCTCTGTACCATGGTATGACCGGCAAGCGACATCTGTGGATACACTCCCTCCACGAACAATACGGCACCCACGTCCGTGTCACCCCGTCTTATATCTCCATAAACTCGACCACCGCACTCCACGAAATCTACGGTTATTCCAAGCAACTCCGTAAATCGAGGTTTTACTATGCATTCCCCGCCATCAAATCCAACCCGAACACCCATAGCGGCATTGACAAGGTCGCCCATGGAAGAAAGAGACGCATTCTCTCGCAGGCATTCAGCGAGTCCGCGTTGAAGGGTATGGAGGATTTGATCCTTGATCGGATCAGGTACTTCCAAAAGCAGCTCCTTCAAGCTCCTAAGGATATCGATAGCGATGCTAGAGACGAGAAAGGTGTCGTAAAGATGAGAAATATGGCGAATTGGTTCAACTATTTGACATTCGACGTTCTTGGTTATCTCTGCTTCGGCAAGTCCTTTGAATTACTCGAGGGAACCGGGAATAGACAGTTGCCAGAACTGGTAGATCGAGCTGCACAGCGCCATTTCCTCGTGAGTTACAAGCTATCGAGTTGTAAATCGTCACTAGGAGATAAACACTTACAGAATTCTACTATAGTGTGGTCTTTGGCTACCTCTTGACACCCACCACCTCGACCAAATCGTTCTCCCAAGGATCACCCGTGATCGATGGAACTTTATCATGAAATCCCGCCAACAGGCCACCATCCGTGCCAAAGAAAGAACCGAACTCGGCCACGGCGCCCGAAAGGACTTCTTCCATTACCTCCTCAACGCCACCGACCCGGAAACCGGCGAGAAGCTCACCATGCCTGAACTGTGGAGCGAAAGCAACGTCCTCATGGTCGCCGGCAGCGACACCACATCCACCAGTCTCTCCGCCGCCGTCTTCTGGCTCGTCAGAAACCCACGAGCACTCAAGAAACTCGAAGCCGAAGTCCGATCCGCCTTCTCGGATATCGAAGAAATCGTAAGTGGTGCTCGGTTAAACGAATGCACATACCTCAAATCTGTCATCGATGAAGCTATGAGACTCTCTCCTGCTGTCCCTGGAGGATTACCCCGGGAAGTTCTCAAAGGCGGATTAACCGTCGATGGCACCTTCATCCCCGAGGGGATCGATGTCGGTACTCCTATTTATTCCATCCATCGCGTTCCGGAGGTCTACCCTAGACCGGAAGAATTTATCCCAGAAAGATGGATCGAAGGGGAAGTTATCCCGAGTATCGGAGCCATCACGAAAGAGGATGTGGATAAAGCTAGAAAAGCGTTCTGTCCGTTTAGCATTGGACCGCGTGGGTGTATTGGAAAGGGACTGGCGTTGATGGAGATGAAGATTACACTCGCGAGGTTAGTTTGGGAGTTTGAGGTTAGGATGCCGGATGAAGAGAGGTTGAGGAAGGTCGGTGAGGATGTTGAGGGTGGATGGGAGATGGATGACCATTTCGTCGGAACGAAGAAGGGACCGGTTGTTGAATTGAGGAAGAGGGTTTTGTAGGTTTGGTGACCTTTTATTATCGTGAGGGGGGTAGAGATGCTCATGATGGCATGTTTCTATGAGGCCATGATTCTGTACAATATTAAGACCGGTAATGTTATAACTATGCATAGCAATGATATCTATTCGTTAGCCTTTGGCAAATCAACAGCTATAGTTAAGAAACTCTGGGGAGATTTGAAGTGAAGTAGCCGGATACTCACCTTGCACTACCCAAGTAGATGAACGCTTTGGATGATAATATATTCTGAACCTAAACACCCCTTGAAAGAAATAGTACACAAAAGGGAACCTTAAAAGAGGGGAAAGAATGAATGTTATCGATTAAAGTATTCAATCTAGACTAAGTACATACTCCATCAAGATGTTTCTATCCTTATCTAGAAAGACGAGAAATACAAAACAAGTACATGAAAGATCCCATTTAAGCCAAACTTTAGCTTCTCAAAGCTCGAAATTCGCTAAGATCAACCGAACAACTTCATGGATTGTTGGTTCAATCTTTTGCTCGACATGATCATTTTATGACATGTAGCGATCCCACGGCAAAGAAATGAATTTTTTGGTAAATTGTCTCTTTTCATTGTGCAGAACTAAGATATTTAAAAAGAGTGTGGTGCCGTAAAGTGGTGAAAAATCAAAGAAAAAAAAAGGTGGAATTCCCCCGCTACCCAGATTGAAATTTACCGGAAATCTTTCGCTGCGGAGAATTGATGTCTCGTCGAACCAGATTTGCTGCCATGTAGAACCAATACCTTCCGTATATATAATTAACGTGAATAAACGGAAGGAAAAGGATAAAGTATCGTCCGAAGTATAGAGCTCTAGCTATCTCAATCATCAAAGTCAACAAACCACCCCGAAGATCACAGATCTATCAACGAATCACAGAAGAAACTCACACGTTTAAACCATAGACGGCGGTGGAGTCTTGGCCTTAACAGCAAGCGGAGGCGGCGCAAAGGGAACGCTACGAGATTCCGGCGTGGTAACATTCAACTCCGGGAAAAACTCCCTCGTGGTCTTCCCCACCGGAATCGCTTTCCCACTTTTCTTCACGCTGGTCTCCTCTGCGACCTCGCGGAGAGAGGTGCAAGAAAGCCAACCGAATTTGTAAAACGTGACGAGGAAAGCGATTGCGCCGACGCCGAGGACAACGATGAGTAAACCTAAGCCGAGGCCATCGAGCGGCTGCGCCATGATGTTGTAGATTTGGCGGGCAGCTTGGGAAGTTGACTTTGGCGCTCGACGGGGGGTCGAGGGGGGAGAAGGGAACGAAGAAGTCGTGATCGTAACCAGATTTTTTTGGATAATGAGGGATATAGAATTGAAAAAGGGAGTTATCGATATGTAGAGATGTTGGGTTCGATGGGGTTTTCAAAATTAGATTTAAGGAACGTTCCTGTGGTATTTATCAACTTTGAGTCTACCCTTTAGAAGTCCCATTGTTCTATACGATGAAGGTGTATTGTTCTGTATGGAGCTATGAATAACATCAATTTTCGCCAAATTCACTGATCAGATGTCGCTGTATCACCAGTTGGAGGGTTTAGACTCATGGCATGTACATGCCGCATATTCTCGGGCCCGAAGAAAGAAGAACGAGCGGAGCTAGGGCCCTCGTAAGATGGTATCGATACGAATATCGAAGATTTGAATGCACGGTTTAGTCTATTTCAGCCCAACCATCAACGACAAAGCAGCACATGCGCATAGATCACAGATAGATCGTATTTCTGAAGTTTACAAGAAAGCTAGTTTTATTTTTAGCTTCCCGTCATGAATCTCTTTTCGGATTCGAGGCTCACAGTAGATTTACCCGGTAGTCGAGTGCTCTAGTCTCAACCTTGCCCACCAAACGGTATAATCATTGCCAGTGGCGAAAGATCGAAATGTGCAACCAACTACACCCTCGCAGGACGTTTTCACGAGAAGTGGCTTACTGCCACCCCCTCCCCAGGTTCTCTCCGAAACACTAGCCCGTTGAAAGTCACAAGAGGCATTCGTAACGACACGTGCGCAGGTAGAAATACTCTATCCAAAAGTCAATCCTCCACTTCGCATAATATACAGCCAATTCCACAGTAAGCTAGCAGACTATACCTTCGATACCCCGCAACGGGATAACCAGCCCTGGAAGGAACGACTTTGTGACATATATTTCTTTTCCTACGAGACGACAAAGACTTTTACCCATTGATTATTGGCTCGCGATTCAGTCGAGTATACAAAGATATATTTACCGACAAAGCAGCTCATTTGACAATACCAAGCCTAGTCAGATTACCAATTCTCAGAGCGTAAACCGATCAACCATTTCCACACCCCAAAATCGTGTAACCTTGAAGTTTTATTTTCATCAAATTCATGCGGCTAATCTCGAAATACCTCTAGAATATCACGGGGAACTCAACCCTGCAACAGCGGAAGCGGCTTAAATCTTATTAAATGAAAAGTAAATATTCACAGCAATGTTAATATTGCTTTATCAAGATCTTGATAAAGCAATATTAACATTAACTCTAGAGTTATCCTCCCCCGTACGTACGGTCGTTAGCGTTTCGAAAGTCTAGGGTAGCGAAGAGAATTTTCTCGCTACCCCGTCTACAAAATTAGCGGTGGAGTATTATAGCCGGCGTATGAGGATACGAATACCTATAGTTGAGCACACCATGTCGAGGAATCATATTTTATGTTCTTTGGATTTTCGGATGCATATTTTCGGATCGGATCTAAGTTTCTAAATTGCGAATGCATAGAAATCTGTATGGATGGGTTGGGGGGTTCGAAGATATCTTTGTCTGGATACTTCATTTATACCACATTTCATGCTCCGCGGTGGTACTTTACATGCATACATGTATACCTGTATATAGTCTAATAGGATAACTGTTTCCGCCACGGTCAAGGTACGAGAAGATGACCATAGCTACCATCTCTGAGCTTCAAGGGAGAAATATCACTGGTAGTTGAGCTCCCAGCTGGGAATCCAAAAGAAACATGAAACGAGAAAGATATGCGCATATCTTCACTTCCCGTTCCCGAAAAACATGCATCACTCACCCGCGGATCGAAATCCGAGAAAATATTATATCCCAAAGCCCAAAATTTCATCGAAAAGAAATATATATATATCTATTCTAAATATAGCCCACCACGCGGAAGGAAATACGCTTCCGCACGCTTAAAATGCCCCTTCCAAGGATCCCATCCCGCCCGGTTACTTACTACAACATAAAATAAAATAGATACTCCTCACCGCCCCCCTCGGATTCTTTAGATTCACCATACTTCGTACTCCACAGGGGGTTGGGGAGGTTTGCTCAAACGTTTCAGAAGATTGTTGCAGGTTGCGTTCCTGCGTCTGTGTCGACATGGGAAGTCGAATTTATCCGTGCACACGCGAGGTTTCAGGATCCTTGGAGCGAACGGACGGACCAACTACCGTTTACTCATCGATTATTTTACTAAAAAAAAAAAAAAAAAAAAAAAAAAAACAGAATAATAGATCGCTTTCATGAGAATGTGGATACGGGATGAGATATACTATACAGGCTTAAAAGAAAACTTTCGGATGTGACCGCCAGAGAAGAAGAGAAAAATAGACACATCGGAAACAAAAGTCGGAGTAGCGAATTGCCTACAACTTCCAGAATGACAAAGGAAAGAATCTCGCCGAGCTCTATCATAAGTCTTGATTCGCTCTATGGAGTATTTACTAAAGGCTGCGCAAAAAACCAACGAAATCGAATAAAAGTGAAAAAAAGAGAGAGAATGTCCAGCAGAGAATGAGTCGTGATGCCACCTCGGACCTCAAGATCGTAAAAGAGAAAGAAGAACAACCATCGTGCAAACCACAATGATCAATACGATGGCCCACAAGCTAAGAGCCGCAAACACCCACAAAACGCCTCCCCGTCTTAGAAAGCTCGCTCCTTGGTATCCTCCTCCGTTTGCCTCTCTTCCAGGAGCAGATATCTCGTCCCGCCGAGGATCTCGCTTACAACAGTCTAGTTTCTAACTAATGACCAAAGTCTCCATCTGATTGTGAACAGTATCTGGTATAGCACCGTTACTCTTCTCACCATTCGTCTTGACGGCGTCGCCGTTCGTGGCAACGTTGGCTTTGCTCTTTTTGAGAGCACCCACATCTGCACCTTGGGTGCCAGGTGTATCAGACAAGTTCGCCGGCGGGATCCCACTATCCCCATTAAGAATGTTCGACACCGGCAGACTATCCGGCACAGCTAACACTTGTTTCCTAGGAACCCCATCAACAGATCCCACGGCGACAACCCGTGCGTTAGGTCCATCACCTCCAACCCACCGAATAGGTCCTTTCGTCCATCCTGTGGTTGTGGTAGTCCGTAAATCCGATAGGAGTTCTTTGGTTTCTTCGTCTAGATTGGGGAAGTTGCCGAATTCGTATTCTAGGTCGCCGCCGTATTGTTTTGGGATATTCTTCTTTTCGATGTATTTTTCGAGGGTGGGGTAGACTTCTGCCGGCGAGAGGATGAAAATTTTGGAGACAGTCACCGGGTCGAACCAGCGTTTGATCCATCCCCAGACCTATATACCAATTAGCCATCGAAATGTCGCGATTTATGAAGTGAGATACGGTGGCTGTTAACTTACGGTTGGGAAGAAGCCGGGAGCTCCAATGATCTGGGAATTGAGCTGTCAGTTGCGAACTCAGGCACATATACGACGGATCCTCTGTGAGCTTACGAATATTCTATCCAGTGTTTCGGGATAATGCGCGGTGGCGAGCGTGCTCGCATCTTGCATATGATTTTTCAAATTCCAAAAGGTCTTTAATCCGACCCCCGAAATATCCACGATATTGTTCGTTGAATCAACAGGTGTTTCCGGGTTATCTCTCGGTAAGACGGAGCACATCGGGAGGATAAAATGCGTCATGGACTCGTAAAGCGCGAACAGCCGGAGCATTCGGTCTGGGGTCTTCGAATTGCCGGTGACCTGAGCGGTAGAATGCTTCCCGGACGTTGATTTGGCATACGCGTTCATGGTTTTGTCGTTCAGATGGCCGACTTTGAAGAGGTAGACGGGGATTCCGCGACGGTCGCGACGGCCGGTCCATTGCGGGTACTGCGGTCGTGTCGATTAGAAGTGTCCGAGCTGGTGGTGAGCTGCGTAGGGGTTCACTTACCACCGACCTGGCCTGCTCGTATTCGTCCACATCGATCGTATCGTATAGAGTCTCGATTTTCGTATCCTGTCTCCACGTCTCCGTATCCGCGAACTGGGTGACTGCGGAAGGGACGTCGAATTTTCGCGCCCGTAGAAATCTCCTACACGAGCCGGTACACCCGTAACGCGGGGACTGGGGTTAGCTTCCACGCTTTGTAATTGTCTACACCCAAAAAAACAAAACGGAGACAATAGCAGAACTACACAGCTGAGAGAGAGCATGACACGTACAGCAGAGTGGTATCATCGTGGCTGGCGGCTACTTTGTCGCCGGCGGGTGTGTAGAGGTTCTTCTCGGTGAGAACCCGGCAGAACTCGTGGTAGGCATTCTGCTGGGGCGAGGTCAGATGGGCGTAGTGGCCGGCGAGAGGGTGCTTCTCGCGGGCCTGGAACTCCTTCGCTGTCTCCTGACGGAAGGACTTTGCTCTCTTGTGGGAGGCATTGCTGGAGGTCGAAGTGGTTTTGGTGAGCGGTTCGTCGTTCGCCATGGTGGTGGTCAGCGTTAATGTGTCGAGGTTGAAGAGAAAGCAGAACTGGAGACTCCAGGATGCGAGATCGTGGAGTATTTATTTATTCATCCACCCGGAGCGGAACGAATGAATGTCTTCGCGAGAATAAGCAGGGCCAGGATAGCTCCTGTCTCACGGTGGGTCACCGATCGATTCGCCTCGATTCTGACCGGAGCGCTCTTGCGAGGGTCTGTTCGCTGTCGGCGCCGGAATCTTCGGATGCCCGTCCTCCCAGCCTTATATTATTATTGATCTCTCTCTCCGCTCTCGTTCGATGTAATTGTTATATTCTGTCGGTGCTTAACGCTCGTACTTGCTTGTTTACACGATTGAGCCTCACCGTTCCTTATATACTTTACTCTTCATTCCCCGTGACGTCGTCTGAGAGTGAAAACTGGCTGGCTGCTGTGCATCGGCACTCGGATTTTAACCTCGACTTCTTACTCCTTCCAGCTAAAGCTTATCTAATCCCCCCCTCGCCGCCATTTACCGACAACCGGTGACATCACGACTCCTCAATTCGAATTGCGCTTGCAGGTGACAAAGACGTCCAGTCACCCGCTGTTTTCTTTCATAAGCCGGTGTTAATTTCCCCCGTCGGGAGCGAGGATATCTCAAACCTACGATAGTATTATATACAAGTACACACCCACGCAGACTGAATCCAACGGAATGGGACCGAAGGGCGCGCTTCGGACCTTAATCCCTTCCTCCCAACCGTCTGTATTTAAAAAAAAAAAAAACGAGTATTCCATGCTTATAGTAGGTACTATTCGAACAGAAAACCCGGCTGCTGTGCAGGATTCTTCATGCTCGAGTGGGCCCACCGCTGCGGCTGAGCAGAGTTTAAACTCCCACGCAGATGGCATTTCACAGAACAGCACTCGCGAACTCGATCGAAATTGTGATTTTTGCCTGATCTCTCGCATGTGAGACAGTGAAGGACACCCTTACAAGCCTGCGGATTCAAATACACCCTTCATCCAGAAGTTCCTTTTATATCGCGGAATATTTTGTCAAACCGACAGGTACGTGTGAAGACGCCACACTTGTGCCACATCAAGTCTCACACCCAAACACCATATATTTGCACCCTTCTCTCCACTGATAAATAATCTCGTCCGGTATTCCATTCGTAAACGTGACTTGAACTGTTCAAACAAACATGTCGGCCGGAATAACCCATCGGCCCATTAACCACTTGGCGTCTTCTTTGTCATATGTATATACGCATCACCGATCCGACGAGTTCCGAAGCCTTCCGCTTGAAATCCTCCATCTTCGGCCGTAGCGCGGCTCACTCCGTCTACACGTTGATACTTTTAGGGCTACGGGGACCCTATGACCTCGACGCTAGGACCGAGGCGGCATCCTTGGGTTTCCGGGAGGTTACAAGCGACCGTGTCAATCCGAGTGTTATCAGGATATTGATAACAAACGTGTCGACGCCTTCGGCTTTTCTTCTATTATCTAATATCATAATATGAAAGACTTAAATCTAAAATAGACTAATTTACATAATCCAATCTTTCAATCTCTACCTCGGCATCCTCTCAAATTTTAAAGTTCTTCAATAGCTAGAGTATTCCCGAACCCGGAATATACTTTACCGAAGAAACTTCCGTACCTTGTTTTGACTTATATTGACCTTTTCGCCAATTAGTATATTTATTCTCGGCCTAGCTTTTTCCGAGTCATGCTTTCTACAACCATAGTGTTCTTTCGAAAAAACAGTAAGAAAAGCACCGTGCAAGTCCGCAATAAGACAAGTTCAAAAGAACGTGTCATTTCTATAGAAATCATGTGCAAGAATAGTAAAGCAGTGACGAGTGAATTAAGCCAGTACGGAGTATGAGGAAATGAGAGAGAGAGAGAGAGTGTGTGTGTGTATGTGTATTAATAAGAAAAAAGTCATGGATTTTTTCAAGTCCGATATCCATCAGCATAAAACTCCCCCGAGCACCTAGAAAAATAACAAATCCGTGCTCCTAAAAAAGTCCCTAGCTCCAGCCCGATATATAAAAACAGGTCGTGTCAACAGTCAACCAGAAAACAACAACGAAAAAACAAGGGTATCCAGAAAAAAATTCTTTTAGAAAGCAAAAAGGCGTCTTAAACGAGGGTAGCTCGTATCTGCGACAGCAAAAAACTGTAATAAAGAATCAAAGTACGCCAGTGATAAAATGCAAGTGCAATAAACCCGTCAGGGGCTAGTAAAGGTTGCCCGCAGGGATAGATAAGAAAACAGCAATAAACGGAAGAGTTGCGAGGACAGCCAGACCGACGCCTTGAATGAGGATGATGTCTTGAAGCCTTCGAACTTGCTTGTCTTCAACAGGAACAGTCTGAAATATCGTGTTAGTGCGGGTCAAACCTAAATTGTATCAAGAGAGAGGTACTCACATCTGCGAAAACCCTTCGGATCCAGGGCTTCTTTTTATCACGAATCATCCAAGGAGCTCCATCCCAGGTGTCAGGAATGACGTCGTCAAAACTGCTGTTGGAAACGCTACCCTTATCATCTTCGATATCGGTGAAAGGGATCTCCCAGGGTTCGAGAAGACGGCGGTGGCCCATTGCCATAAGAACGAGACAGATGCCTTTCCAAGCGCAAACGAGCATTATGGCGCCAAGAGACCAAAGGACAGCACCGAGGAGTCGCCATGCGCGGTGAGCGGAACTAAGGGTGAGAAGAACGCTTGTGCAAACGCCAAGGAACAGAAGAGTGGTTCCAAGACTGTATGCGAAGTTCATGCGAGGCTCGGTACAGTTTGCAATAACCCAGCGGATGAAATTTGGGTGGGATTGGTGGCGGATGTAACTTTCGCAGTCGGCTTTGAGGTTGAGGACTGCGGATGGATGTGTTGTGTATGATAAAGCTTGCATTGCGGCATCTCTGTCACGGGATGAGATGTTGAGCTCTCTGGCACCACTTGGGGCAATGTAGCGAGCAATTATCTGAGAGATCTCTGCTCGAAAAGGTTGAGAGAGGACTAAACGTGCGGAAAAAGGAGATATCAGCAGTTGCAGGAGGAGCGATGTGGATATATCAAACTTACGCTCAGAGCCAGCTGTAGAGTGTTTCTTCGAGTTGAAGGCAGAATCCTTCTCATCAAACGAGCTCCCTCGAGAAACCGTGCTCATGGACCTCAGAGTAGAAACCGCGGAGATGTTTTCCTTGATTGGAACGACATTCTTAGTGGGGTTCCAAGCAGGAGAGCGTGCCTTTTCTTCCTCGCTGAGCGCATCGAATCGTTTGATGTAATCTTCGTGCCACAGATAGAACTCGAGATGTTCAGGTGAATGCTCGATATATCGAAGGTAATTGAGAAGATCAACAATCGAGCAGGGCTTTGATAAGATATTTGTTAGTGAGATGTATCCACATACAAAATTACCAATGAAAACGAGAGAAGAGACCTTACCGAAGCAGTTTTATCCTGCAAGATATTTTCCAAAGAAAGACTTGGTGGAATACCACTGGCGTTAAAATTGTTGACAGAGCCTTGGACACTGGTCTGGTAGTCGATTTTGTCGGATGTCTTGAGGCCCTTGGCCGGACGTTGGTAGAAGATCCAGCTGAAACTCATCATTACAGTGCCAACAGTCGATTCGACGTTAAGATTCGACATTGTGAAAGAAGGGACGGCTAGCGTCATATATATATATTGTAAGAAACCAAAAGAGGGTGCTGCTGATTGGGGTCAATCCAAGTTTGGGCGAGGGGGTGTGGACTGAGCCGGGGTGGTGGTTGTGGGTGGATGGGATGGTGGACGGCACAGTCGATAATAACTGGGGTCCGCTATAGGCCGGGGAGGGCGTGCAGCGTGCGGTGTGCTGCGTGTTGTGCGTGTTGGGGGATGGACGCCAGGATGCGTTGATGTCTGAGATCACCAACACGCTGCAGCTTCTGGCTTCGGATTGATTGTGACGTCTGCGAAACACGCAAAACCTTTCCCCCATATGAATAGCAAAGAGAGAAAGGTTGAGGAAGAGGAAGAGATAGAAGGAGAGGAGGAGACATATTCCTGCTGCGTCCGCACTCTAGTTTTATGCATCTTCTGCCCCCACACTTGCGTCCGTAGAACATCTTAAACCTCTGTCTGGTCCGAGTAGATGTGAAAAGTCAAGCAAGCTATTAACTTTGCCTTTGGTCGGACTCGCACATGCCTCGTGGTGGTGGGACGGCAGCCCCCCAAAAAGCAAAATTTAGGTTGGTTCCCAAGGGAAGTTACAGAACCTTGATTTCTTTCTCTGCAGGTTTCTTTCTTCGAATCGCGGAACTTAGCATGGATCTTGCCCTGGCGTAGTGACTTGCCACGCCAGAAGGACAGTCGATACGTGAGCACGCCGCAAGTTTCACGGCCGGGGTCGCTTGATGCCTGGAAAAGCGAACCAGATCGCGATCTCTATCTCCAAAGACTGGTACGAGTAGCTCAAGCAGGTACGAATCGCACCAGACCGAATTCTCCACCGCTGAACGGCAAAATGCAGCCCTTCAAACGCGACGTGGCGCCGAAGGCGTTCTTGTTTTTGGGACTATGGCTTCGCGAAGCCGTAGTCATTCGGAGGGAGTACACGAGATATGAAAAATAAAAAAAGGGAACTTGCGGTTGTGCGACCAAGCTATTCCAATTTTCATGATCTCAGCTAGTCTCTGGGTCTCGATCTTTCTGCACCATGCACTGTTCGCTTTAGTGCCTTCCAAATCTAGATTCTGGATGCGATGTGCTGCGCTGCTTTTGATATCAGATTCACGGGCCGTGAAATCTACGCACGCCTCTCCCCGCATCTCTAGTATCGATTGAAGACACTAACGACTCATGAGTCTTTAATCAAAGACTGCGCGCGCAAGACCGAGAGTCAATTCGTACGAGTTTGTTGTTCTTCTGATCATAGATTGAGTTCTTCAAGCCCCCAAAGTGAGTTCGGAGTTCCAGGCACAGACAAACTCTCGCTGCAAAGGGGTTCTGCTGCGGATTTGTCCATTCCTAATTTCCATTTCCAGTTGCAAAATTCGGCCTAGTCACCAAAAAAATAAAAAAGGTGTCGATAATCTAAGGAACCAACTTGCAGCACCCAAGACTAGGACGGCTCGGATATTCTGGAAATTCGCCCTGTCCAACGTATCACGAGGGATCACCTCGAATTCTCATAGGGTGTGGTCGATGCTGCATTCTGCAGGTTGGTGCAACAGGCAGTCATGCAGTTGGATCCCCGTTTAAATTGCTCTCCCTCTCTGCTCACCAGGGCACCAGAAAGTCTGAGCGTCTGGGCTGGAAAAACCGCCAACGGGGTCTGTGTTTCCGCTGTCACCCGTTCGTTGGTGATGGAAAGCTTCTGTGCGCTGTTCCACTTTGTTCCTCAAAAGAACAATTCGGCTCCCCTTCTGGGTTTATCCGAAGAGAATAGGCTCATCCGGGAAATTGGTTCAAACAGGGGGGAAACAGCACACAGATCCGTCGATGATTCTGTCATCACTTAGCAAAGGCGCACCTCTAGAGTTTCGTTTGAAATGAAAATATTACATTATCGTAATACGATTGACAACCATGAACTTTTGCCCATTCGCTTTTCATGGGGTAAGGAATGAAGCAGATCGAGATGCTGGAAGCGAGATCGATCAGTCATGGGGACGCAAGGGGGCTGAATTCGATCTGGTACCAGATACTCAGAAACAAAGCCAACTTCTTTGGAACCTCCAACAATACAACTCGAAGGATCTCATTTTAATATGGTTATGCTGTCAAATAGATCACAGGTTTGGGTTCCCGCAACAGAGAACATCTTTGACATCCAATATCTGTAAACAGAGACTGCCGAGGCATGCGCTGTAGGAAAATCCGTTGGACTTTCCCTCCCTGTCGTGATCTTGCGCTCCCAAACGCCAAGTAATAATCAGGAACACAATTTGTGTCCCACATGTCTGACATACTCGAAAAGATGCATTCAAGAAATTAAAATCTGGGTTATAAGATTACGATATAATTCGCTCGCGTAATGAGTGCCTTTAGATATAATATCTCGGTTTCGCAATTCTGCGGTCCGCGTCTCAGCGCTGAGAATATAAAGCCGGCTTTCTCTGAAGTGATCAATCAACGGTATCAGGGAAAGTACTTGTGATACGTTTGATATCAATAAAATCTGGTGTGCCACACTTTGAGAGTCGAAAGTCATTCAATGGGAGGAGACAGGCAATGGCGCTGCGCCTCTGTCAAGAATTGCTGTTATGTTCAGCACGGCTTCTCCCGCGTGCGCAGATCCGTGCATAAGCTTTCGAGATGGCGCCAAAATCTCAAAGCGATGACGAAAGTAGGCGCCAGCACATATCGAGCCGAATATTGCTCAATAGCCCATTCCATAACAAAGGTGGTTCGTATTACTAAACTTCAATTTTTTTGTAACGAGTACTTAGTATGCCCGTTGCAACAATAATGTATGTTAGAATTCAGTCCATAAAACCTTCATACACTAGCAAGACCTGTAACAAGTACATTGCACAATTGGTTGACAATTTGATGATGAAATACACTGATGAGCAATGATACCGTTGATAGAAAGTAGTTTGGTCGTCCTCTTCAATAATAGTTTCTAGTGCTACTAACCAGACTCTGCATCCAATCATCCTTACTCATTCCCTCTGGTTCAAAAATCCACCAACCAGCCATCGGTTGAATAACGGAACGAGGCGGACCGTCATAAGCTAACCCTTCGGTTTTCAATCGTTTATTATCTTCCTCCCATTTTTCATCTCGCTCTACCGTAGTCCTCGCTTCAATCGCCACCATACCGGCAAGCATCATGGTCTCGAACACAGCACCATTGTCAACTAGCTTCACGGGAACCTCAGCGTACCCACCGACCACATGGTTATCATTAACGACTCCGTATGTTTGATCACCGATGCTAAGAGTTCTAGCTTTGTGTCCTCCGAATCCAATGTTGACATCGGTGCAATATTGAACCCCTCGAGGACCCCAGAAGCAGAAAGCAGTGATCCATCCACCGATGTACCTGGGTCCGCTTCCGCCACCTTGACGATTAACAACCGTCTGCCAAAAGTTTTTCAGTTCTTCGGAGTCCGGTTCGTCGAAACATCTGACGAAATTTTGCAGAATCGGACGTAACAGATCCGCGAATTTCGTGGTATCCGGGCCGAATGTTTTAAATTTCTCGATTTTTTGAAGTAACGCCTCCCAATCACTCTTTTCTCCCAAGAGTGTGACGCCGGGGATTCCGCAGCAGAGTTGCATACCGTACGCGAAATATTTCTGCAAAGTAGCCATCATAAGAACCGATGAAACAATCTTATCGTTCTCCTCGGTGGTTGAGAAATCCGGCATCATCCAAGTCCGAAGCTCCGGATCGATGACTTCCTTTTCGATGATTTGACCCATTTGAACGGCTAGGTTGCCAAAATCGACTGTATATCGGGTTCCGACAGCCGTAACCCACAGTTCTTTCTGTCCTTCGTGGGCCACAAACATCGATCGGAGTGATTCCGCATTTTGATTGACAAACATGGAGAATTGAGTCAAAATAGTAATCCAGACGTCGTCCGGGCGGATGACGAGATGGTGGTGGTAGTTATACGCATTGATAGCGGCGTATACAAATGAGCTAGCTGACGGGTGGACGCTGCGGGATTCCAAGAGGTCGTTGGAAAAGGTGGATTGAAAGACCTCTTTACATTTGTATTTGCCACCTCTTTGGAGTGGTAGCTTGAGAATGGATTCGGTGTCTGATGCCAGAGAAGCGCTAAAGCGATAATCCTCCGGTTTGACAGTGCATGGGTAGAGTGTAACCGGCATTTTGTATAGAAAATGACAGTATCAATTGATCAAAAAGATAGAATGGCTGTAGTTTTGAGTGCAGTTGGATACGGTAGAGGGGTTGCTTTGGAGACAGGGATATCTTGATAATCGGAAGAGCGATGAATTGGTTTATATATCCTTGCTTCAGATGGGAGTACAGAAACAACGATTATACTAGTATACTCGCCCACCGAGTATTATTCTGGTTGCTGGAAACGCGTGACTGTTTGAATACCTCCTCCTCGGTGGTTTGTGCGTTTGAATCTTGAAAGCCTTGGCCTCGCAATACATGAGTTGTTGTACTTTGCGACCCACGAAAGTATCTGGATCCTGTCGCTGTTTTGGTATGGATTCAGTACCTATGGATAATTACCCATAATCGGATTACTTAATATTTAATGTTCCTCGCGACATATAGCTAGACCCAGTTAGACCCAGAAACCTGAAAGATCCTTTCCCCCGCATTATTCTGGGTCATGGTCTGCCTTGTGACGTTGCAATTCCTCCATATAAACAGGATCGAGATTTGATGTAGTATTCAAACCATCTCAATCGGTTACCTATATTTGTGTAACGTGTTTGCTACTCTACTTTATCCCGCGTGGGGCTTATCATCCACGGTGTTTGCAACGTCTTATTGGACACAAATATCATTATATCTTCAACATTTATGGGGGAGAAAGACCTAGCTTAGCTCTCGGCGTAGATAAGATATCAGGCGACAATGAGCCGTTTCTCGCAGGATCCTGCGCTAGTGAGGGATCGAGTAGATATCTGATGCTTCTGGGATATGCGAATCACGACTGCAATCGATTTCTAAATATCACTTGGTCAAACGTAGATACCTAAGAAATTTAATATCATTATTATTACGTGATATACAAGCATTCATATCATTTGAACAAAAATTGAACTCATGAACGATCCAAGGTTAACCAAGATGAATTTAACCGGCTCTATCCAATCACTTGCTCTAAGGGTGATCAAGAACCACAGCAAGATTCAACATAAGATCCTTTTAGCAAGAGCTGCAAAGAAAATTAAAGTAACCCGAGCCACCACTTGACAAGCAACCGCTATACGCGCTCGGGTCCCCGGAGTTAAAAGGACTCGAGCAATCGGCGTTGTAACTGAAGTATAACCTGCATTGGCAAGTGCCAAGCGTGAACGGTGTGAAAGTAAGGTGAATCCCAGATGGCACGAAAGTGCACTGGCCGGTGTAAACATCAACCGGAGCCGGATCAGACTTGGGATTGCTGCAACTGTTGTCACTGCCATCGTATTGGCTGAACCTCAAGTGAGCGGTCACAGTCGCAACAGCTGTCGAAGTGGTAGCGGTAGAAGTGACCGTGAATGTGGGAGTCGGAGCGGTTGTAGTTGACATGGAGATTGAGAGACACGAGCAAGCGCTGGCGTATCGAGCGGTGTTTGTGGCACAGGGGCCAGAAGCATATGATGGCATCGTGGGTACAGCGCGGGCTTTAATGGGTTCGTGGGTCAATGGGAACAGAGGACCCATAATATCACGGCGGCGTTGTGGAGGAGTATTTGTGACGCCCAAGGTGTATTGTATAGTTGAGGTCGAGGTTACCGTTATGGTACTGATTGAAAACAAAAGGACTTATTAATAAAAAAAAGACAGTAACTTCGTGAGAGGGTGTATACTCACGTCGTAGAAGGAGTCACAGTGACTACGGGGATCTGAAGATAGGACGAACAATCGGCGACACCATTTCGGGTGGTGAAAGCAGACGCGACAACAGCTGTTTTAATAATTCAGCTGTTTTAATAATTTAGTATAAGTCTAGTATAGATTTGGGCTTTTTAAATTTATGAAAGAGAACGTACCGCGAAAACAATTGTCACGGACACAGCCTGCAGATACTGTGGCTGCTGCTCCAAGCAGGGCAATAGTACTTAGGACGGGGTTGAACATCATGTCGTTTCTCGTGACTTATTCAAGACGTCAAAGATTGCTAGAAAAATAGTAAAATATATAAGAGTACACGAGAGTGGATTGTGAGAATGAAAAATTACAACTTAAGATCTGATCTTGGAAGCCTTTATATATTAAGAAAATGTTCCTGAGTGAGTTCTTCAAAGTTTCAGCCCTAGGAGGTTTCCGAAATGGATAATATCATACCCCTATTGGGGAATTACCCCATTTCTGGGCAGAAACGAAGCTTAATATTAATTGGCGCTTTCAGTCAGCTAGTTCCCTCCCGCGCCCATGAAGGCTGAGCTTTGGGGAGCCTAACCTGGCTCGTTTTCAAGGAATTCTACCGGATTCCTCTAAGTTTGTGCTACACTTTACGAAGTACATCGCCTCACTCATATTTCATGGAGTTGTCGATTTTGTGTAATTTCCCCATCTGCATCTGCAGGGATCTAGAGTGTAAACTCTAATCAATGCGGGCGTCTTAACAAACTTTGGGTTCGAGGTCAACCCTAGAAGACCGTGCTACCACGGAGTATCTAGCGGATGGCCCCAACGAAGTAGTCTTTTGAAACTGGCGCGATGATCTAACGCTGGGCCCTTGGAGGTAATGCGTATGTCCTTATGGTCGCCATCAATTGGAGACATTCTTTCGAGGAAACATCAAGGGCGAGACTCTTCTGTTTGTTGGCACGCCACAGCACTAGCTAGCCCAAATTCACGTTTTGACTTGTTGTGAGAGCGCCAAGAAAAATAGAGGATACTTTCAGCCGCGATCTGATAGAATTAGAAGTATTAATATTTTCAGCTCGGACAGTACGAAGTAGGGTTCTGTTGGTCCAGCGAAGGTGTGCAAGCATGCTCACAGGGGGGTCTTAAAAAAGAATATAACTCAGCTGGCCTTAACACTCCTCAGTATCAACCACCCTTTTAGACCACCACCGGAGAATGATCGCTTTTGGTGCACAAGCGCCGGTCTTGGCGGGGAACCTTACGTCTATGACTTCGCACGTTTAGCCCCGTGATGATGCAGTCAGGTATGCATATTAGTCTAAAAACCTATCACATTGACATCAGTCTTGCAATTCGTTAGTTTTGATTTCCCCCGCATTATAACTTGGAGACGAATGGAATGCAGGTGTCAAGAAATCTTTTTAATAAAGCAATGCAGCCCTACGGCTGACAGCACCTGATTCGCGAGACATGCTTCAGCCTTCAACCCTCTAGGGCTGTTGGGTTCTTTAGTCGCGACAACATTGTCACAGTGTTTGGTCTCGCTAATGACATTACTGTAGTAATGTTTTGATCAATTGATATCAACTAAGAGGTCCAACAACGTCAATGCCAACAGTTTCGACGAGGCCGTATTCATCATATAACTTTGATGTATCTATGAATCTCTAACTCGTAATCACCAGGTTCCTATAGAGACTTGCTGTCGAGAGACGCGAATGTTGTTTTGGAATTCTCAACAAATTCGATACTGGATGAATATCCATTCAGTAAGCGCTTACTGCTCTGCCCATTACGAAGCATTACGGGAGAACACAATACCGTACGGAAATGCTTACGGCTTTTGACACGCCTTAATCTGAAAACACGGTCTTGAATTGGTCCAAAAATCAATAAAAGTCTTAAGATATAGCTTAGGACGTAAAATCGTCTTGAAAGCCGTGCTCTTTTCCCTACGGTAGTCTGCCATGTTGTATGGGATGGCGATGATGTCGCGATAGATGTTCTCACGTATCATTTCACAATTTCGCTTGCGACCTTGGTCAAACCGACCTTGAAAAGTATGCAACATGTCGAATATTGATCCGACCTAGTCATTTCCTAGAATTGATACTCGAGGACTAATAAGTGAAACGAGGTCGCGTGTTTACTTATAATACAAGGAGCACTCAAATCCTAAACTTGGATCCGCCTCCGGTTAAAATTGTAATCGTGGCCTAAAGGATATTTTTGTTCGTATTGTAATTGAAGGGAATGCATGCTCGCGCTCGGTGACCGTGGAATCCGAATCTCGGCGCCTTAGTTTTCGAAGGCATCGGATCCATCTGATAAGATTTGTCACGGATTGTCCAATAGGAGTCGGTTCTGCTCGCTAACAGAAACGTTGGACGCGAAACCCAATATCCTCCTGACTAAGAAACGTCCGCCAAACTCTCCGAGGCCAACTGTCGCGCCGTTGTACGCAGTCATATTAAAAGGCCTGGTCGTCTAAGTTTTCCGCTTTTACCTAAGCCGGCCCCGATTAATGGTGGTGCTTCTGTTGCCTGAGCTCCTTTTCGGCGAAAATATACCGAGGCTCAAGGATTACCCCATCTGGTATCGTATACGAGCGCAGAAGGAAAAGGTTCTAATGAATCGTATTCACTCTTCTCTTGTCGCTCTTGTCTTCGCTAAATGACGAAAACCAACCGAAAGTAGAAGTCGTTGCGCCTCCGATGCACGAGGTCCCGCATTTCCCTCACCAGTTGTTTCGCTGTGACAGAAACGTTAAGTTTCGGATCCCATCCTCGCTACTCGGGTGGTTTTCTGCCCGGTGGCGAGATTCAGAGTCGGCTTTTTCTCTTTATCGATGGGGAAATGGCTCTTGCAGCCGAAACTACATATATTAGGGTGTGGCCGCATGGAGAGCCTCCGATTTGAACATCCAAAGACGTTTCTTGGCTATGCCGACCATCTAGGTTTCTACCTTTCTCCCTCTTTATATCTTTGGCGCGAAGTATCTTCAGTTTTTCTCTTGTTCTAGTTTCTCATCAAGCGTCGCTCGTTCAATTTTGAGAGCGGCGGTCCACTTTTGGTCATGCAGCCATCAACAAACACCTCGCTGGAGGCGTTGAGCAACACAGATATGGCGGCTAAGCAACAAGAAGCCGGAATGGCGACGCCGCAGACTCTCGATGCCAATAACAACGAAGTCACCTCAGCGGACCTTGAGTATTCCCCTCCTATTCTGAGCGATACAAGACTATATGTGATTGGTGTTGGGTACGTTCCCCTTAAGATTTTGTCGGAATCGCCCTTATTAAATTTTAAAAAGGCCACAGTTGACAAAATTCTAGAATTTGGATATCTCTATTTCTCTCGGCCTTTGAGACAACTGTAGTAGCAACCAGTCTGGTTGACATTACTAGCGACTTTCAAGACTTCAATCGAGCAAGCTGGATAGTTGTCGTCTATCTATTAACATACAATGGCTTTTTACTTCTATCTTCCAAACTATGCGATATCTTGGGCATCAAGACGATGTTCCTTGCCTCTAACTTTATCTTCGGCGTCTTTTCGATAGCCTGTGGAGCATCTCAGAATATGACCCAACTGTAAGCACCACCTCTTTTATCTTTTATTCGTTCTCAAAAGCAATTTAGCTAAGATGTTCAAAGTATTATCTTCCGCGCTTTCCAAGGGATCGGCGGGGGCGGGATCTACTGCGTCGCCTTCATCCTTATGATGTCTATAATCACAAAGGAAAAGCTAGGAACATTCTCTGGCGGAATTTCTAGCGTTTTTGCAATTGCAAGCATCTGCGGCCCTTTACTAGGTGGTGTGATCACCGAAAAATCGACTTGGCGTTGGATCTTCTACCTCAAGTAAGATTTCACGTTCCCTTTCAGTTTAAGATAATCTAATATTAACAAGAACATAGCGGTCCGGGAGTTGTAGTTTCATTCACTATTCTTTTCTTCTCCATCCCGAAGGTTGGAAACCTCAGGTTTGATCGCGAAACGCTTAGACGCATAGACTTTGGTGGCGGCTTTTTGTCGGTCGCTTGGTCAATCCTCATTGTCTACGCTCTTCAGGAAGGTGGTGCAGAGTATCCATGGACTCATTCAATTATCCTTGGCACTTTGATCAGCGGTATTGTCGGCTTGTTCTTGTTTGCGGGCTATGAATGGTATATTGCAAAGAAGTCGACTTATGTTGAACCTATCTTCCCCTTGAGACTTCTGAAGTCGCCGGCATTCACATATCTTGTCTTGTGAGTAGATTCCATCAAGTCGTTCATTTGGGAGTTCAAACCTAACGAATTCTTGCCCGTAGGACTACATTTTGCATTGGCGTACCCATCTACGTCACCATTATCAATATTCCTCAACGATACCAGATAGTCAATGGCGTATCTCCGATCCGGTCTGGGGTTCTTTTACTTCCAATGCTCGTAGTTTCGCCCGTCATGTCGCTGCTTCCCGGTCTTGCGCTCAGGAGTCATTATCAGTATGTTCCGTATGGCTTCGCGGCAGGTGGCGTGCTCTCTGTAGCAGGTGCTGCGGGCCTAGGAACCTTAGGTGATGGCACAAGCATATCAGCAAAGACTTATGGTTTCCTTGCTTTGCTCGGTGCGGGTATGGGCTTGGTTATGCCAATCGGCGTCATGATGGTCAGACTCATAAACGACCCTAAAGATGAAGCTGTGGCGTTGGGAGCGCAGAATATGACGCGTGTGCTTGGTGGTCTTGTCGGTTTAGCCATTGGAACAGCGATCCTCCACCAGAAGATCGAGAAAGAACTACCTAGCGTTCTTACGCCGGAGCAGTTGAAATCACTTCTCAAGTCACCTCAGATCCTTAGGACCCTCGAACCAGAGCAGTTACTACGTGTGAAGGCGGTTTATGCAAGGTCATATGATTTTCAATTCAATATGTCTGCTGGCTTCGCGGGTCTTGGCTTGATCTTTGCGTGCTTGACTACCTATTACGCGATGGATATAGTCAAAACGATTGATCCTTCTGCTATCTTTAACCCAGGAGGCGCGAAGCCGAGCCCGGCGAAAGCTGAAGATGGTAAGAAGGAGGCGGAAGTATGATTATAAAAGTAAAAAAAAAAAGGATTTAAGATACGATCGTGCATAGCAGGAGTTCTTTAACTTTAGCATTTTTTAATATTTTCTCGGGGTCTTCTTTTGCCTTTATTGGCCGGTTTGAGCGTTAGTTAGCATTTTCACTTATTTTTCTTTCCTTATTTTGATTTCTCTGTAAAAATCGCTTCTCTACTAGATGAAATTTCAAATTCATACTTGCAACTTCTCACACTGCGTGTCCAAGCAGCCGACTTGTTCCTTGTCCAGTTTGAGGATTCTTACAAGGGAACAAGTCTCTGATGTACCAAGTCAATGGTCAAACAAGCCCAAGATTTCCGATTTAATGGTTCCTCCAATCCCCAGAAGCACAAACCCGTAACCACGCATATCCGTGGGCTTCGAGATCCAGAACCCATCATATGGGAACGTATATGCTAAATGGAAGTCTGCATACCAATTCCAAGCGCTGCAAAATCTTGCGAATCCCGATCCGCCAAGCCGCAACCCAAGTCTTCCAGATCTATTTTGAAGTTCCGCGCACCCGAATATTCCACCCGCCTGGCTAAATGAATATCGGCAAAAGTCAACACTCGTCATTTTATATGGCCAATTCTTAAAAAACATCCCCGCATTTTTACGGTTTACGACCCTGGACCCGGAAGAACTCCAGGAAGCTCGGATGCATGTCTGCCATTACCCTAGACCATGCTCTTGACTGTGTCTATCTGAAGGTCCACCTTGCATTTCCTCGCGCCTTCCTTGATCGACAAGCTAAAAGCTTGAAGTTTTTTTCTCATTTAGCCAGGCATTAAACGTAATAGGCGAACAATTATACCAAGGACTTCAATAAAACCGAGTAGAAAGTATGCAGATCATGCCTAAATCATAGAAATACCCGGGTTCTATTGGCCCGCAAGGACAGGGCATCGGCTGAATAGTATACCAACCTTCCAAAATCTCTAAAGAGATGGTGACCGGCATATGTTATATATTTCTCCGCCCTTCCCCATTCTGGGGAAGGGACGGACTCCAGCGACTACGAAAAGGCCTTAATCCTGAGCTTGATACGCCTTTTGTTCACCTAAACTGCCAATTGACGACCTCAAGTACGATTCCAAGATGCTGTACAAATCGATCTTGACGCTGTCGTTAGCGACGACATCTGCCCTGGCGAGTTCTCTAAGAAGGGATATCCATAAGGGATTTGGTGATGTCGATACACTCGTTATGTTTGGTGATTCGTATACCGATGAAGGTCGACTGGGGTACATGCAGAACAATGGAGGAGCCTTGCCGCCTGATAACTTCATGCCTTCCGAAGTATGTAGCTTCCCAAGATACTAGAGTGCATTAGATTTTATTAACCAGATGTTTATCACAGGCGACTAAGGAGAGTACCGCTAGCGGAGGAAAGGCATGGGCCAGAATTGCAGCCGATATGACCGGGTTTCCATTATATAACTATGCTGTATCTGGTGCGGTCTGTTCGAACGACCTCACACCGAGATGGCTGTAAGGCCGCCTCATGGTTTTAAACCTTTTCAAAAGTACAGTTTATCTGACAATTTTCTTAGTGGGAGCATCAATGGCAACTTCCCAGCTGTCAAGGAGTATGAAGTTCCACAGTTCAAGAAGGAACACAAAATCACAAGATATCTCGGTGCCGGAAACTTGAACCCAGATAAGACCGTCTTCGGAATCTGGATTGGAACCAACGATCTCGGAAGCGGCGCTTTACTCACAGATGAGCATCTTCCTGGCGTTACTCTGCCAGACTACACGGACTGCGTAGCGGAACAAATTCAGACTCTATACGACTACGGAGCGAGAAAGTTCATTATATTGAATGTTGTGCCATTGGAAAGAGCACCAATGTATACCCAGAATGGACCCAACGTAAGGAATCCTCCAAATGGAACCAAATATAATGATATGCGGACAGATAGCTGAAAAATCTTACATCTAGCATTATTTTGCTGAACGTGATACCTTCCTCGGAGGCAACACCACCGCAATTTCCCAAAAAATGGGAACCCACGTCCGCTCCGCAAACCAAATCTTCAAATATCAACTTCCAGCACTCGCCGACAGTCTCCGCGGGGCAAAGGTCGCTACATTAGATGCTTATGCCATCTTCCAAGATATCTACGCACATCCCGAAAAGTACCTAGACGCCCCGTACAACACTACCGGATACGCTAGCCACTGCGACACATGGGCAGCTTGCCAGGCATGGTCGAATACCGTTGAGCCGAACCCAGATGCGTATCTGTGGTGGGATGAGTTACATCCATCGGTTCGAACCTCGACAGCGGTAGCGAAGGAGTTCGTTAAGGCGTTGAGGAAGGAGAGCGACTTTGCTGCTTATTACTTCTGAAATGCTATGATAGGAGAACATTTGTACGAATAATTATATGTATATTATATGTTAAAAAGGTCACTATATGAAAGATGCATGTGCGTCGGCATATTTTACTTCTCACAAGGTCTCGTGGCAATCGTGACCTGAGTGTATTATGTAAATGACACTGAGAGGAGCTATTCAAGTGGCGGATAATACGTATATTTTATATATTTACAAATCAAAAGAGTAGACCGATATATTGATGCATAAACGAACTCGTATCCAAAATACTACTCTTTAGTCCAGGATATTTGCCAATATCGACTCCACATGTTGCGTCAGATACCTCTCATGGTTCCCTTCATCGAACAAGGCATAATACGAACCCGGAGTTTTCTGCCATTCCTCCTTAAACCTCATCGGCGGCAGAAACTTCCACAATAACATGGCATTAAGCCACGCTACTCCCGTCCGCCCACTCCCCTCCGCGAAAGGATGAATCAACACGTAATTTTTGTAAAAATGTAACACACAAGAAGCATATTCGAGCGATTGGTCCTCTAGCGGAATGCACATCCCATTAAAATAATCCGAAATCTTATCCACAGATCTTTCGATCTCGAAGACATTCGCGGTTAATGAGTTACCGACGTATTTTTGAACAATTCGGAAATTACCGGGTTCATTGTCGTTGTTTTCGGACACGGCTCCCGCGAAGAGTGATGCATGAACTTTGGCTATCGATTCTCGATATATTCGGCCGAAAGTTGTCAAGATGCCGTAAGCTTCGAGAAACGCTGCCCTTTGGCTGTCATAATCCGTTCCGTTTTCTAGTTTGACACTTCCGACGAATGAATCCAACAAGTTTAGAGTATAATCCACCGCTTCCCGCTTGGCGCTAAACGAAGTATTCCATCGGGTTTCGAATCCAGTAGGAACGGTGTATTTGTCCAGCATTTTATAGTATTTCACAATAGGCGTATCGTGTTCCAATCTCTCCTTGAGTGAAATCAGATTCGTCCCGTCGGGTATGTGGTTAGGCTGACTGAGGCCGTATTTAGTGTATACCCTCGCATGTTTATCCAAATACCAGCTCGGAAAATGTTGGTGTGATTGGTTGAGACCGGCGGCTTGCCGTTCCACCAAAGTCACATGTGTGGGCTCCGTAGGTACTTCGTGGTGCATAATTATCCATTGTACGCCCGCAGTGATCAAACTGAGTATGAAAGCCGTAAAGTATACGAGCCCTTTGGGAAACGAGGAAAAATCGAATTTAGCTTTTTCAAGTGTTAGTACGGATATGCAATTGCTTTATTTTAGCCAATGCAGGAACTACTTACGACCCATGGGCTCTTGGTCGAAATGATTCACCATCGAAGGCGGCTGGGGACAGTGACGTCTCGAGGATCTCCGACAATTCTTATATCTATTACTGAGCCCCATAATGTTGTTAAGACGGAGACTTGATAGACCTCTGTAAACTGCGGCTCTCAAAGGCTTTGATAATTTCTTTATATGAAATTCGACCGCTACGATAGGTGTAGCTATATACCGGGCCCGGTTCGATTGAGGTATGAAGTAAATTTAGACCCTGGGTCAGACAGCGCGATTCGCGAAATGTATTTGGTGTCCAGAAGCTGGACGTAGCATACTTCCAAATCGATTCTGATCGTCGAAGCGCCTGCGCATCTGTGGAGGATCAATTTGAAGCTGGCGATCGCTGAAACCGTTCGCTATTGACGCAACCTCACATCGATCGACCTTTTCGCTGCGAGGAAAAAAGTATTTAAATTCAAGAAACAGCCCACAATCTCTTCATCCTCGATTCTTTCTAATCCCCACCACCTGGGTCTGGTCCACCCATTAGACAAGCGGGGAACGGATTGAGTGGCGGTTCTAATTAATTGATTACAATTGTACTACTAAGCCCTCATTCCCCGCTATCGATTCAAGATAACGGGCTAAAGCTGAAATGGCTTTGTGGTGTATTGTATTGTATTGTATTTGTATGGGCTGCGGGCTTGATAACTACATGCGAACACGCAACATCAAAAAGGTGGCGGTTTTTTTTTTTTTTTTATTTTTTTCCGGTAGTGGTCGCTATCGCCAGATATCCTATGTTTGCTTAAATACCGAATGTCTGGCGATGATGCCTACTATTTTGGAGGAGCAGTTATGCAAAAATGCAAATGCAAACGAGGTCGAGCCTTAACCTGTTCTTGAAACAATCAAATTTTCTAGTTCGTTATGTAATTGATATGAATACCAACATAGAAAACCAACAGGCCTATTCCTATAGGAAGTGCCGCATCTTATATCACCAAATGTTCACGAACTGAATGAAGGCTAGAATCATGATCTATAAGATTACATACACGCAATCAACCACACCGCTTCTTAAAAAAGGAGGAAGAAAGAAAACTTTAAGAACTGAACATTAAATTACTCCAAGCTTGACAATCTCTCGGCACACTCCCGTCATCCAAACTATAAACCCGAACTTGACTCCTCATCTCCCCTGCAATCATAACAGGACACCCAAACATCACTCCTCTATCACTCCCCGTCATCTCCATATTAACCCCCAAAGTCCTCCCCCCAGGCTCAAAATCAACATACAACAAAACAACATTCTCATCACTATTGATATCATTTAAACTCCTCATACTGATAGTATAATCACTAACACTCCCCTCAGTACCAACGGGCACATTGATTGACATGTAATACTTCGCTCCATCGGGTGAGACGGTGTATATCCGATACGTATCGATAATGGGACGATACTCCGCGACAAAATCCGGTGCGTTACTTGATGCGAGACGGAGGTAAAGTGATGGATCAGCCAACTCGCCGGTCCAGTAAAGATACCAAAGTCTGTAGGTTCCGGAATCTGGAGACAACCGTCCTGTACCATCGTATCCGATCTCGGTAACGTCTTCCAAAGTAGTCGTAGTGACAGTCTCGATAAGCTTTGTAGTGGTATCCACGACCGTCTTAAATACGGTGGCGGTTAATTTCTTCGTTTTAGTCGGTTTACTAGGGAAGAGAGCCGCAGAGAAAGCCAGAGCGTTCGAACATGCGGCGCTGATATCGGCTGGACAGAAGGGCATAAGCTGTGGGGGAGCCGCAGGAGTAGGAGCCGGTATCGCCTCTTCTTGTCTCCTTTCCGGTTCGGGTGGGGGATTCCTGTAATTCGCATCGTATATTGTAGTCGAGGCGACCTCTATTGTCTTTGTGAATGTTGTAGATGTCTCTGTCTCTACGATATGGGTTGTTTTGGTAACTGTTCGGAGAACTGTGGCGAGTTCCGAGTTCTCGTCGAAAGCGGGAATAGCGTAGTCGAGGAGAGAGGAGCAGTAGCTCTGCAGTTCGAAGTCATGGATCCAATTGACCAGCTCCCAAACCAAAGTAGGATCCGGAGTGTTATCACAGGAGCTGGTTGTGGCCGCATCGGTCTCTTCGGTTACTTCTGTGACTTTATTTCCCTCGGTCACTTCTGTCTCCTCGGCTTCATAGGTTGATTCGCTTTCCTCAGTTTCGTATGTTTCTTCGGTACCTTCCAGGTCTTCTGGGATGCCCGTATTGCTGACTGATGATCCGTCTACCCATTCAGTAACCGTACTCTCAACCTCTGTATTCAGAAGAATATTATCCTCATCGCCGCTGACTATTTGACTCGCACTCAACTTCGCCAACTGAACCTGACTAAAAGTCCCCGGAACCGGCGATTCCATCGGTGCCATATAAAGCCGTGACATATCATCAGCCGTTTCATCCACAAACCACCCAAATTCACCTTCGCTAGACCCAATCCTCACAAACCCCAACAATCCTTCCGTCGCAATAAATCGCATGGTCAAATCGTGGGTGAATGTTTGGTTCCTGGGACCGTGCATGACGCTGTAATGTGACATGTTCAAACTCTCGAGATAACTGTTGGCTTCGAAGCGCGCTTCGCGAAGGAAGACGATGTCATTGGGGTCGTGGTTACAGGTGAGATAGCCGTGGCGGTGTAGTATGAAAGCGGCGAGATCAGAGCGCTTCTGGATTGGTAGTCTGGGTCCGATATACAATATGCCTTCTGGACCAAAATGAACAAAGTCGTTTGATCCTTGACGCTGAAGGATGAATGGGATGCGGGTCGGTGATTGTAAATAAGCGCCGTAAGTGACAGAGGTAAAATTTTGGATTGGGTTGGGGGTGGTATTTATGATGGACACCGCACTCGTGCTCCTGCTGGTATTACGGGTTGTAGTCGTAATTGGTGAGCTGGAACTTGGGCTGGAGGTGGAAGGAGCGTTCGAATTGGAGCTCGAGCTCGAAAATGAAGTCGTCATTTCGGCAATTGAGGTTGTAAAGCCGGACAAAGTATTCAAATTACTCTCCGCTGCGCTTGCGGTATTGAGATTGATATTATCAGCGATATCGGAAAGATACATGACAGAGGTGTTTGTCGTCGTAAGAATACTATCCTGATTTGCTGATATTTCTGCAGTATCGAGATTCATAGCCGCCGCATTAGTTGTAAAAGACGCCGGCGACGACGAATTGGTGCTCCATGTTAGCTGGTAACATAATGGCAGGGTAGAGCAAGCCATATCGCTAAAATAGATTGTAGTAGTAGGATAGACCGTCTGGTATATCACGGTTGTCGTAGATTGGAGCACCGTACATGTAGTCTGCTGTAATGCCGGCGAGGCGAACAATAATGAGACAAGAAAGAGCGGAGCTAGTGAGAGGAACCATATCGCCATGCTTCCAGTGTCGGGGTTGGTGATAGATAGCATAAAGCTGGCGCATTTTGGAAAAGGTTATCATGACGCAGGGTCCAAGAGGCGATGAAAGGTTTTAAGCATGAAGAATGACGCATATATGAGCCCGTCGGATTAATTTATTCGGGATGTTCCAAAACTTTGATTTCGCTGATTTTTGCACGGACGATTTGCAGAACCGCGGCGTGCGGTGTAGATCGAGAAAAGACACACATCTGTAAATACTTATTCAGTATATGACCATGTAGATTTATCTAAAGTCAATGAGTTCTTAAGAAACAGCCGGCGAGAGAGCTCTACGTATATCGTGCCACCTGAAATATACTGGTATCAACCTGGCACTCGAAGTCCACTCTCACTCACATCGTTGGAATACCTTCTCTGCGTTGTGGTGGGAATAATACCACACACCGGAAGAGGTTAGCGTTCCGCATTTGGACAAAACAGCTTCGTGAAACATTCCCGCCCAGCCAACGACGAAATGATCTCTTCGACCTGGAAAGGGGCCATATCATATCGTAGGACTCGAAGGAATGCATCGGTCGACACTGTTCTGAGAGCGCCACTAGAGAACTTGCATTGCTATTGAGTAATCCGGTTACTCAACATCACCGCCACGCCGGTCGGGCATCTGCCAGCAAGGACTCTCCTGAGCAGAGCTGAAAACAAGGCAAGGAGAGAGTGCCGTCATTCGGTCTTGGCCTCATGTCGGCTGTGGTTGAAGTCTGGTCTTGGCCGCCATGCGAAGTTCGTCAGAGACCAGCACCAGCAGCCAATCACTGCGCCAGTGACTTGATGGTTCCTTCATTATCCCTTAATCCCGCCCCCTCGAGGGTGGTTTCGTCTCTCCAAGGAAATCCAAGCAGCGCAAGCTTTGGCTTAGGGTGCTTAGTTCGCGGGAGCCAACTAAAGTCACTGAAGATTTGCGATTTCGTTGTCGTTTCTGATATCGTCTGCGATTTATCTGAATCAAGCATTAGGCACCATTTGAATGGCATTTGGGGAGGGTCAAAGGCCTTTTCAAATGCATGAGCAAGCAAGTGACAGGCTGGCTGGCCACCCCTTTCTCGCATTCGATTGTTCAGTTGTAATTCCCCACCTGGCACTGATGCGCGCTGCGGGAATCTGGAACTCGTCAAAGATAGAGTTAAAATCCCTCCTAGCCAATTGGAGATTTTGGCTGGGGTCGTCTGCAATTTACTTCAAAATCCTGTGGAGGTGGCTTTGGGGGTAAACCAGAAAAGAGAAAAATTCTAACTCCGGGTTTTAAAGGCCTGGGGTCCCTCCACGTCGCTGTGCTTCAGTCGCACATACTTTAATTTTTGAAAAAAAAAAAATACCCTTCATCTTTTATGGGAAAGGATAAATTGTAGGAGGGAAGAGGTGAAAGTACAGGAGAATCTGTTCAAGGAGTATGTCCCATGCACAACACCGTGCTTGTTTACCCCGGCCTTATGACGGCTGATATCATCATATGCGCGCCAGATCATTCTTGAACCAACGACACCATAATCGAACTCCATATCAATTACACTTCATCTTCTGCAACCTCGATAACTTTATCAATCCTTTCGCCTCTTCTAACATCCACTAGTCATGTCAACTGCCGTTGATCTCGAGAACGGCGGCGGCGCCCCTTCGCAGCCAGATCACACGAACACCGCGCAGACGGACAAAGGCGCCTGGAAGAACCCACTGTTCCGTCGAAAGGGTCGCGACGAGACCTTCGACGGCCTCACGCCTGAAGAAGCGGATGCAAAGCGCGAACGCGGCCTTGCCAAAGGCGCCCCACCTGCACCCCATCGATTCAATCCAGTCAAAGCGACAAAAATCACCTTCAAGAGCACTTCGAAATTGAGCTCTTGGAGTAACATCTTGTTCCCGACTATTCCTGCTGGCATTGCGTTGTGGTACACCAAGCGAGATGAACAACCTCTCGCGGTTTTCATCTTGAACTTTCTGGCCATGATTCCCGCTGGAAACCTATTGGCATTTGCGAGCTCAGAGTTGCAAGCCAAATTACCCAAGGTACCTGTCTCGACAAGTCTTTACCAGGTATGCAATATTAATCCAATCCTTTCCAGACTCTCGGTGCCAGTCTCGAAATCTTCACCGGCGCAGTCGTCGAACTCATCGTCTGCATCATCCTTCTTTTCCAACATCAATACGACGTCGTCCGAGCCGCTTTATTGGGATCCATGCTTGCAAATTTACTGCTGGTCACCGGCGCATGCTTTTTCGTGGGCGGTATTGCCTACCGCGAACAAGATATCGCTGAATACGTGACCGAAGTATCAGGTGCTGCACTGTTGGTTAGCGCTATTGGCGTTATCCTACCGAGTCAATTCTACCAGGCCATCTACCCCAGACCGGATATTGGAGAACACGATGCATCGGTTAGGGTTGTGGAGGTCAGCAGGATTGTTAGTATCGGATTGCTGATTGCATACGCCTGGTAAGATCCCTCAAACATTCTCTCGAAGCCACCATTGACTGACAATATCACCAGCTTCCTGTTCTTCCAATTGAAAACTCACAACACGTCATTTCATCATGTCCTGGAGAAAGCCGAAGATGCAGACGCAGACGGCCACAAAGAGCTATATCGACGAAAATTATCCCTTTTCGAGGCCATCTTCCTTACACTTCTCGGCTTGACTTTCGTCTGCTTTGCTGCCTACTTCTTGGTCCAGGAGATTCCATATATCGTTGAACATCGCGGTATCTCTGATCCATTTATGGGTCTCATCCTAGTCCCACTAGTTGAAAAGGCGGCCGAACATTTGACGGCATTGGATGAAGCTTGGGATAGTAAGTCGCCTTACAAATTTGCCTCCTCACAGTGTAACATGTGTTAATCATCATAACAGGACAAATGGATCTCGCTCTCTCCCACTGTCTCGGCGCAACGATCCAAACCGCCCTCCTTGTCGCTCCAATCGTCGTCATCGTCGGCTGGATCGCAGGACTCAACATGGATTTGAATTTCGAATACTTTATGGCATTCGCTCTCCTCTTAGCCGTTCTCGTCGTTGGAAACTTCGTAAGAGACAGGAAAACGAATTGGTTGGAAGGCTCGTTCTTGTTGATGGTGTATTTCGTTGTTGCGGTGGCCGCGTTCTATTACCCCAATCCAGAGAATCACGGAAACAAAGTCGACTCTACAGTTGTTGAAGGTGAGGGCGCTAGTAGCGGGGAGGGCGAACATGCGAGCGAGACTACTTCGGCTCTGGCGGAGGCTGTTACTTCGGCTGCCGTGGAGCATATCAAGAGAATAATTGTTGGATAACTTGCTTGAAGCGTTTGAAAGGTTGTCTTGATGTTTGAGGGAAGCAAAAGTCGGGATTTTTGTGATGAATACATGAGTTATCTAGCGAATTTGGTTTTACACTTTTTAATGGTTTCACTTGAGCATTTGAGCATGCTTTTACCGTACATGCATTTACAACAACCTTGTATTCGACTTGATGCTTTCTTTACTTTTATTCAGGCGCAGGTTTTTTCATTATTTTCTTTCGGCTGGTACATGCAGCGTTGTCGAGTGACTTATGGGATATCATAATCATCACCTTGTTATATTAAACATTAAAGATGCCGCTCGTCATCGGCATTACTTGCTTGCACTATATTTATATTACGGGTAAAAGAATGGCTGCTTTTCTGGTTTACAGCGAATGTCGCCACCAGGTAAGTTTCCATCTTGAAAATATCGAAGTGCATGGTTGAAGGCGCAGGTATTTCTTGTGCTCATAAGAGAATGCTAATTTTTCAAACAAGAAAGTTAGTAAAAGTATTCTTCTGAGAGAAAGAGGTATGCGTGAACTTACTCCGACCTCGTCAACGTATATCATTCGAGCTCCTTTGAACAACGAAGTCGCTCTCTTAGCGCTACACGAACAGTTAGCCTTTTCATCTTAAATAATTGAATGGAAGGGGCGTTATACATACTTATCAAAGGGTGTGACTGGATCGAATAAATTTCCCGCGAATAGCATTGGTGTCGCGGTTTCTCCCCCTACGGGCCCGTACCACTCCCACGACGGTCGAATCGGCCATTTCATACACTTAATTTTCGTAAGAAACAGCGAGAACCCGACAATTTTGCTTGAATTCCGCCATGCCATCGGTTCGTCCTCACCGATCACTTTCTCACGTAAGTCGCGAGCGTCGGTGCAAGAAACTTGTACAAAGGACTCCCCGAGTTCTGCCAATGCTGCGGGAAGAGCATCCGTCAGGGATGACGTTGCGGGAGGTGGATAGCTGCTCTTCAAGGTTGGAATACCGGTCCTAATTGTCTCCGCATCCCACTTCGACGGATCATCGGCTGCGATCAATGGTTCTATGAATGTCAAGTAATCCGCAACGTCGGGCCATCCGTTTTGTGGACTATACATCGAATTAAAGACCTTTTCTTTAGTCCGAACCATCAACTCTCCGACCACTTCCGCAGCAGGATGTTTCTCTCTTTCATATTTCGTCCCATCTAGCTTCAACATAATCTTGTTGAATCGCTGTTTGATGTCATCCGGCCCATCGCCTGTCGCAAAACTACAATTCCGCGGTCCGGCTTTATGACACAACGGGAAGAATCTATTCCATCCCTCATCCACGTGAAGAACAGTAGTATTTTCTTCCCTCTTTGTAACCCACGTGTCCGCATCAACGACTCCATCCAACATGAACTTTCCCACGTTCTTAGGATACAATGTCGCGAAATATTGTCCGATGATTGTGCCGTAGCTCACACCGTAGAAATTTACTTTGAGGTCATCTTCCGGAGCACCTTTTTCCCGAGCGAGTGCTTTGGCGATGGATAACATATCCGTAGCCACGACGACGGTGTTCATATGCTGACCGGCTTGGTTATATTGTCCCGTCGTGCTAAGACAATGAGAATTATCCCGTTTTATCTCCTCTGCGAGCCCGGAATCCCACGAGGGCACATCCCTAGGAATTTTCATCCCGAAAACCTCATCGTATGCATCGCTGGGCCCGGCGATGCTAATTCCCGTGGGAATCTTCGAACTATTGCTGAAAGTAAACCGAATGGGTCGTATAACCTTCTTATCTCCGCCACCATCCTCGTTGTTGATATTATCCATATCCATATCCATATCCTCCCGTCGCCGGGATAATGTTCTAAGCGTCGCATTCCCCCGTTCGGGCTCGATGGTTCCAGGAGCAATCCCACAACTGCCATAGGGAATCGAATACCCGATCCCCCGCGGATCGAAACAAATGATATCGTACCCGTCGCCTACGATTCTAGATCGAATCTTTTGTACCATATCTACATTATGGAATTCTTCTGTAGCGGGGACTCCTGGACCACCTGGGTTGAATAATACGGTGCCTTTGTACGGATATCCCTTTAATGCTGGGGCTTTCATTACCGGGATACTTGCTCGGAGGCCGTTGTCGGGTTTGTTATAGTCGAGGGGTACCTGCATGTGAATAATTATTAGATTCAAACTCGGGGACGTGATATTATTGATAATAGTGGATTGTACTCACGCTTAACATTGCGCATTCGTATCGGACATCTAGTTTCTCATTGCTGCACGGTCCCCATTTCAGATTTACATCTTCTGTTAACTAGCGTTCGAATTAGGAAAAGTTAGTTTTATAGACGCTAGATAAAGATTGAGCTGGAATTTTCGATTGTGTATACTTACGCCTCTGAAAAGTCTCTCCTTTCTCATATTATTGATACCAACAACCTCTTGTTTCTGTCGTTTGGATTTCACATGAGCCGGGATCGTTAACGCTTCAACGCTGGCGAGTAGCCATAATATGACGCCTAGGCTTTGTACCATTTTTCTAAATCGAGCCAGCAGTAGTATATTTAATTAATCGATTAAGAAAAAGAAAGTATATTGAACAAAATAAGTAGAATAAGAAGTCGAATTGAAAAGGTCTTTTGGGGCGACCGGCGCTATAATGATCGTAAGTCTTCACTCGAGATATCAATTCATCGAGGGATTATCTAGGAAAGGCATATACTTTCCGGTTCCCGGAAAAATGGAGAAAAATCTCTATTTATACGTATTTACATATATCCACGTAGTTCAAAGGACCTTAAGCCAATGTTTCCAGCTAAATCTTTAGCGTCATGAGACGTTTCTAAACGACATTCGCTGCAAGTTTCAACCCCGCAAGAAACAGATGTGTTGTTCGTAAACACGTTTTTAACATGGCTGATTTCAAACCCGCCAGAGACCGTTCTATCTAGTGCCAGATTCAGTGAGGCTAGATTTAAAGAAAGCTATCCCTTTTCCTAAGTTAAGGGACAATGCATTTGTCTACATTCGGTTACCTTTTCGATGCGAAGTAGCTCGCAGTCTCGCGCAAGCAACCCCTGTGTGTCGAAGTGTTGTGGGATGAGACTGCCAGGCGTTTCGTGGGGAAGATACGCTGGCTCTGCTGGCCTAACCAAGCTTGGTATCACTCAGATCGCATATCGCCATTATTACACCGAGATCAAGAGGATGATTCCGGGAGGACTAGTTACCGAACTGATTGACGACGGTAAAAAAATCTTTGGGTATCTAGACTGTCATTGGACAATTGGCGACAAAATATTGTCGCATCAAGAACTATTTAGGGATAGATAGGCCGAATCTTTAAAGATGTAACGCGCGCTGGATCTACCAGCGGTATTCTTATGTCGATTCTTGCTTCAACCCGAATGATTATCTGTACTTCTCAGGCTATTGTTCGCCTGATCGCCAAATGGTAGCGCTAGATAATCCTGAGCGGTTGTTTTTGATATTTCAATATAGAACCTCTGGAGATAACAAACAGTTACACCTTATTTCATATATCTGTGACTTCTGTAGGGAACCTTTGGCGGGGGGGATATATTACTAGTGTCTACTTGCAACATTCAAGTGGTAGAAGTAAATCTTACACCGTCGAGACTAAGAAGATTATTTTGTTACAACTAGTCGACTGTAGTTAATTAGATGGACTTTGTTCGAGAAAAATTATTTTGCAAAACGAAAATGCCACGGACTCAAAGGCTTCTCGCGACAAAATCCGTGTCCCAAGTCTTATAACACGGAGAAAGCTCCCGTAATCTAAGTTCCTGGACCTCCTTCTCAGCCATCTGAGCCTCATGCTGTACAAGTCTTTCCCACGTCGGATCATTAGACGGCAAACCCGGTGGAGCAGGCTCTTGTTGCATATTGGTTGATCCAGCGTAAACACCATTTTGTCCTCTGGGTACCGAATAACCAAAATCCGTAGGATGAGTACCGTTGTAGTATGGCTGCGGTAATCGTGGCCAAGTAGACCCTTGCCGCGGATTGAGATATTCAAGCTGAGGAAGTTGTATCCTTGGAGTCGGCAGACGGCCGCTCGGATACCAATTATTGGGGTTTATGCCCTCTGTACGAAGCATATCTTCGAACCTGTCGCGGGTGCATAATTGGGCCAGTGTGACATGTTGATTTAACTCCGGGTTACTGGGAATACCTAAGAAGGGCGGCATTTCGTCGGTCGAATAGAGGGAGAGGAACTCGACAGCGCAGCTGGAAATTGGCTTTGGGGAATAGATGGTTGGCGCATCTTTCTTGCATCCCTCGAGCTGCAGCTGGCCTTCAGCGGGAGTCGTTATTATTGTCGATAATTCGGACATTTCGAATATAGTCCCAAGACATGCCAGCACGCATTAAATTTTGAAATTCGGACAAAGTATGGTTTGTTATTTTGATTAGTATAGGGGGAAGTTTAGAGGAGGGGTACGGACCGTGTCGCTAGACTATCCTGCGGATCATAACGACGATTAGAATGCAACATCGCAGGAAAGATTGAAGGGCCATTCAGACACTGCAATAGTATCAATTGCTAGTACACGTGGAATAGATCGTAAATCATTGCATTTCAATTAGCTACATCATTATAATTTTTCTTTATCTTTTTTGCTATACGTTCCCTCGTAAAGATTCAGAATCAACGACAGTAAAGCCGTCAGAAAAATACTTGGTCATCCCATCATGAGTCCGTGCCATATTTTAAAAGCATATCCTAAGAGTCTTTAGTATCCATCTTGACGGGCCTTGCCTCCTGGTCGCCCCTCTGTAACAATATCCAAAACTCTATGATCACTGTACTGAACAAACTCGCCTGGTTGCGATGGAAGTGTAGCGGAACACTCCACGACCGATATCTTGAGCGTGTTTAACTGAGCACGGGGAATCTCGTGTCCGTTTGGCTGTCACACATGTTAGCTTTGGAAATGATATACTTATAAGCCTCGATTATCCTTACATCAGTGATACGCCAGTGGAGATGTCGTTGCAGGTATGGGATGACTTCCTCTGGAATCAAACTGCTCAAACCATTGGCTGGGTCTTCGACATCGTCGAGAAGCGCATTAGTGAGGGAAACCTGTCCGGTGACGATGGTATGATCTTCTTGTTGTTGTTCGCAATTGGAACAGTTGCTCCCATCGCTACGTTGAACACCAGCGGCAAAGTTATAGACACCACCAACACGGTTCTTGTCCCACATCCAAGTCCTCGCATCAGGGTTGAAATCTCCGATAAAGATATGAACCGTAAATGGACGGCCCCCAAGATCAAATCTACGATTCCTTGATATTAGTAGAGAGCTTCTAAAACGCAAAGCTATATTCCTTACCGTTCGAATCGAATATTAGCGTCGTATTCATGATATGTGATTGCCTCTCCCATACCCTGACCGCCTTGGCCTAAACTCATATCACCGAGCCCACGACTTAACTCTCCTTCATTGCCGGGTTCATCATCGATACCACGGGAGCCGCCAGGTGCACCTGGTTGCTTGTTCTTGTTCAAACGCTCTTGGGCCATATGAATGCCGCCTCCGACGATTCCGCCGAACTTGGTAGCAAGAGAACTAGCCCCGCTGGCTTTTTGACCAGGTTGGAGAGGCTGCTGCTGTTGCTGATGTTGTTGTGGTGGTGCCTGTTGACCGTGAGCGGCCTGGCGGCCCGCGGCGACAGCCTCGTCAAAATGCTTTTGAGCAGAGCCAAACAATCCACGAAGACCAGATTGCTTCTGCGCTGGAGCACCAGGTTGCACTTGCCCAGGTGGGCCGTGTTGAGGTGGCGCGAATTGCTGTCCAAGATTGCTTGGAGGTGGAGAGAATGTCGCACCAACTGGAGGGCCAGCCGGATGCTGCTCCTGGGTAGGAGGACCCGGAAACTGGGGCTGCGGTGGTGGCGCAAATTGCTGGCTTTGTGCGGTAGGAGGTGGAGCAAATTGCTGCGCTTGATCATGAGTAGGCGGTGGAGATGTAAACTGCTGGCCCTGCGCCGTCGTTGGAGGAGGAGCAAATTGAGGGGTTTGTGTTGTAGGCACTGCAGCAAACACGTTTCCTGCACCGCTGGGACCCGCTAGGTTGGATGGGCCAGTCGAGGCGGTTGCGAATAGACGGTTGCGTGGAACGGTCGTTCGTTGGACGCGGCCTCGGACGCGAGAGTAGAGACTTGTGACTTGTTGGACGATGTCGTTGCGATAGGTAATCGGATTGAACTGTCCATTCACGTCCTGATACTTGGGAAGCCATGGCTGGAGCTCTGGATAAGACGAACCGAATTGAGTCCAGTCCCTGATATCGTTGGAGGTGAAGACACTCCCGCGCTCATCTTTGTGGAACGGGGTGAGAGGCGTATTTGGAGTTTCGCGCGTCCCCGCCGGGATAGACCAGGTTCCACGATCATCCCGAAGCTGTGACGATGGTGCATCAAACCAATTGTTTGGGAAGCTTGAGGCATTTGCGTAAATGGCTTGCCAGATTGCAAAGAGGCGGTCTACATTGCAATGGTGAAGCCAGAAAATTGGATCTATAGAATATTAGTGGTCGGAGGGGATCTAATAACGTGAACGAAAGGGTTTATCATACCGAAAGAGGAAACTCTGAATTGGATGAGAGAGCAAGTGGATTAGCAAGAGGGTAACGAGGTCTTGTATCTAAAGATCTCACTTACGTATTCCAGCTCATGTGTCCACCACCACCAGTGATGCCATGAATTTCATTGTGGATAGCCTCCAATGACTGGTAGCTGTATATATTGTTATTTGTCTTTCCTTTTGCCGTGGATCTTGTGCGAAGAAAATTCTGGACATACCTGTTGGGAGCTGGAGGATTCGATTGCTGGGTGCTAGCATACCATACGTAGTTGCTAGTAGTGAACGATCTGTATACATCCTCACCTAGAGAGCTCAAATTTCGTAGTGCCTCCGTGATCGAATCATTATCGACATAGCCTTGAGTCCATTGTGCGGTCACAGATGGGTTGCGCGAATCGTAGGCGGGAGGGTAGCGAGACGTTCCTAGAGAGGTCGCAAACTGTTTCGTTTTATCAGATCTGCAAAGCTTTGCTATTTATAAGATGGGACCTTACCGGATAAAAGTTCCCATCTTGGTCTTGAAAGCTGGTAACACCCCGAGGAGGCTGAGAGAACTTGTAGCTGTACAATGGATTGTCAATCGTCTGCATTCCACCCGGGGTGAACACATCTACGCTTGGGAGAGTGCAAAGATATGGGACATTCAAAGATGTCCTTCCTCCACGGTTCTTGAGCTGAGCGCTATCCCAATACGGAATTCGGAAAGTATCGGCGGCGGCCTGGTATCGAGCGCGTAATTCTGTATCCGGGTATGTTGCAACGATTTGAGTCATGATTTGGTGAAGTATTTGCTAAAAATCACGCCGTCAGTAAAGTCTTTTGACATCTTTGAGGCAAATGCGTTTACCTCGAACACTGCAAGATAAGGTCGGTGCCATGTTCTAGTGTGTCCTAATTAGCTACTGCTATGCTACTGGCGATACCTCTCTTGTAATCCGTCTAGCTTACGGGAACAAGACCGATGCGTGCGTGCAATATCCTGTTCAATTCATCAGATTTAATATGTATGATTTTTCTATCGGGCTAAGCTCACCTCGCCATCTAGTACCGGGATTGGGTGGTGTGTTTTCGTCCCAGGGCTGGAATGGTTCGCCTTCGCAAGAAATCTCAATAAGAGCTTATCAAGTGTGAAGCGACCTCGGATGATATAACATACCATGAATTCCTAGGCACCATAAACTTAGTAATGCGGTTTGAGAAATTCAAGTGAGGGTTTGGTACCGAGAACCTACCGGCGAGTTGAAAGTACGAGAGTTTATCGCTTGGTGGTAAGGCCTGGAAAGAAGCCAGCGCCTGAAGATACAAGTTTACTTGATCTACGTTTTCCGGAGCGGCAGACCATGCATCGATTTCTTGGCGAAGGGGAAGGGCGTTCCCCTGCTTACCGGTTTGGACACCGGTGATGGCGTAGGTTCCTGACATTTTTTTCTGAACAAATCGATAGGAAAGATGTTGAGACTAATTATCGGGCCTTGAAGGTGTAGAGTTGATGTGTTAGCGTTAGTCGGTGTCAGTTGCTAGAATATCAGAATGTGGTTTCGGTAACTTTGAAATTTATATATGCTTACGTTACTATTTTGCACGGTCACAGTTCAAACCGATGATTTCACGCGAAGGAGTCTTGTACACTACGCGCAATAAGAGGGTCAATGAAAGGGTCCTCGGCACATCTGGAAAGCGGGGGAATACCTTTATAAAGATTACTCGGAGAATAACTGGATAGGCAAATTCCGTTATTTGAGTCTTACTCGGAAACCGGATATTCACATCCGATAGACTCGAACTTGACGAAGTCTCGTAGACGATACAGCGGGAAGGATATAACCGTGATTCTGCGGCTGAAGCGTGCTGATGGTGTCGTGACCGAGTTACCCCGCGCTGGATGTAACTTCCTTTCGACGACCAAATGAGGGGTCGTTCTAGCCGGGTAGATGTCATCGCGCGCTGGGGGTCCACCGGACGTTATGTCCCTCAGCCCTAAATAGAATAGCTCATATCGACGAGGTTATCCTTCCGAAAAATGTGAGCCGAGTGCGAACGAATGTCTGGGCGATACCATTGGCCAATGAGGCCTGCAAAGATGACTGCATGCTGCGCCGGAATGATAACGCGGCCAGGTCGTCGAGGGTCCGGCAGCTTGGTTAGTGCGACCACAACACGGAACTTGCAACAATTATCAGCCTAAGCAAGAGAAATTCGGCAAGATCTCATTAAAATCCCATTTCGAAGGTTAACCTTGGGTGAGAGATATTCGAGGTATAATGAACTGTCGTACTATTGTACAAGGAAACGTAATTTATTTGTTACTCTGACCGCCTGGAGAAAGGCTAAAGGTAGACGTGTGCTCACATCCAAAACGAATTCACTCGATCTACCTATTGAAATGTGTTTGTTGATATATGTTGAGCTCAGGATTCCACTAATAAGGATATATCGAATATTGCGCTGCGAATTGACTGATTTTATTCACTTAGAACGCTTTGATGGTATACAGGAATGAATTACGATCAACTTAAATGCCTATTCCCTAATAGATACGTGTACAACCCCAGGACCCATAAATTCGATTACAATACATGCCTAACTGCTTTTATAGATTATGTCCATTGAACTAGAGCTATTCTCGGATTCACGAACTTGTCATCGGCTAGGTAGGAATCGTCTAGTCGGGTAAATCGATAAACGGATTTGTCTGGTTCGGAATCGTCTCTGGGTCCGTCGTTCGAAAGCTTCCAGCTCTGCACAAGCTTGTCAAACCACAACGGCGGGATATATCCCTTCGTGGTTTGCTTAGGAAAGCAAAATGTACCTTTGCTTGGATCTTCGTGTTGAATGGTTAACGCGCGTCCGTCGAAAATGTCGCTGCTCGATTTCCAATGTTCTAGCATCAGTAGCGTCGCCGAAAGGCCGGTATCTTTTGGAGCGTCCATGAAGAAGGACATATTGACAGTGTGCAAGTTTGGACAGACAGCGACAAGATTTTCGACTAATTCTGTGATCCAGCTAGTTCTCCCTTCACAAAAGGCTATGGTGAGTTCTTCCAGAAGTTTGCATTTTGGTAAAGCGGCTTTGGCTTTGTTAGTGGTGTAATTGAACCAACTCCAAGCTTCTCGATTCTCGTCGGTATCCAGCCACGGTTCGAGACCCGAGTGATTTTGAATCTTAAGCCGCTTCAAGGCTGGGGCGTGTTTCGGAATTACATCGTCCCAGAAACTGTGTGCAAGGGGCACATCCCTCCACGACCCCCAGATTTCAAGTTCGGTGAGCAAGCCGTCGCATTGGACTAGATAATTGTGAGTAGGTAGAATATATCTCTCAACAGAAAACTTGTCCAACCGAGTCCCTGCTGAGGCGAAGCCATCGTAAATCTCTTCAAGATCTTCTCGGGCTGTGACGGACCCTTCTACTGACGCCCAGAACTCTTTGACCTTTCCTAGTTTCTTCCAGTTCATGGCATGAGTGAATCCGAGGTTTGAATCTATCTTGAACACTTCCAAGTTGTTGGTGGCGTTGAGCGAGCCTCGGAGAGAGTTCGAGGTCTCATACGCAAACACCGGGGCTTGAGAATAGAATTCGAAACCTCTGATATCCGGACAACGGGATACCGCTTTGCCAGCTTCCTGCATTTCTTTAAACCCATCGTGGGAACTGTAATCGAGTGTGGAAACCTTGATCGCCAAGAATTGAACATTCGCGAGCGGATTCAGATATTCGGATTCCTCTTGGAAAGTGTATATAGTGATAGCAACATCCAAAGTCCAATCACGAGTGCTTGCGGGGGTGCATAGAAGTGAGCAGATGCTCGAATGTAATTGCGTCGGTAAGTCTTCGGTGGTTCGCCATCTGTGTGACCCTACTATCAGCATCTACCCGCGAGACAATTGCGAGGCTGTACGACATCTATGTGTTGTTCTCACAAGCAGCTGTGATGCTAGTGCATGAAGGAAGTAGAGACTCTAACTTACTCGACGGCTCTCAAATCTTTAGCGCCCGTCAAAAACCTACGTAATAGCTCGAGGAAAGCAGCTTCCTCGGAGACCGAGACTATCTCCCTAAGAGGATCCAACAAAAAATCGTCCAGTGCGATTTCTCCTTCATCGTCGATTCGTCTATGTAATTCAATGCAATCTTCGGGTTTGACCACAAATGGGTATCGGGTATCCAGAACCAGCTTTCTGCATTTGGAGAAAAGCGGTGAACCAGACCCGAAATCATGGAGACCATCGAGATATGAAAGTCGTGGCCCGGCGCCCCAGCGTGTCCATTCTAATGTTCCTAGCCGTAGGGTAGCGGTGTCGAACAGGAGCTTACTGGTAGAATCGCGTACTTTGGGGACAGGATACGCTAACCGGAAAGCTTTTAGAGAAGCCTTGTCGAGATGAATGCTGATTTCCCTCACGAGTTCAAAAGGAAGCTCTATGAACGGGTTGGGCGCGGACGTTCTCTGCGGCCCAAGGAAGAGATTGACCGTTCGCAACATGGCTCAAACGGGGCAAGCGGCGAGGTTAGAGGTTCGGATGAAGGGTAATAACCATGCGAACAAGGAAGTTTGAGAAGCGCTGTAACTGCGATGTAGATGTTTTGGTGACGTGAGAAGTCCAAGGTCGCTCCACTTTGCTGCAGACAGGATCCGGATCTTAGACTCGAACAAGCAGCCAGCCGTTTTATAGCGCCGATGTCATTGGCTCGTTACGGGTGCTGCATCGGTATGGGTTGGTCGCTTCGGGGAACAACGCAGCGACACCTGAATATGGCGCCCGCTTTTGTGAGGGTATGTATTATCAGTAGCAGCTTGCTCTGGTCTAAGTTCTTACCAATGTAATCCCTTGGGTTCCTTTAGTATAACGGAGATAGTAATTTGGAAAGTAATGGAGTTGCTATTTAACTTGACTGAGCTTTCCGGTCCTCTCTAGAAAACCATAACTATAACAATGTACACCAAGGGGTATTTCGAATTTGCAAAAACAGAAAACATTTCAGAGACCACGCTCACCAAACAATAATCACAAGACGATATCTAAGAGATATTATTCATAACCCTCCGAAATAGTTGAGTCCGCACCAAAACAAATAGCATAAGCCTCCGCATGCCCTGTTACGAAGTCCTTGCATTCTCATGGGCCGTTCTGATAGCGCAGCCATCTTTGAGCTTCGGGACTGGACATGTTCCAGTTCACAAGAGCACGATCCATGACTCCAGGAAGCAAATATTTCTTATCTTGCTCGCAAGGCGGCGCTAAAGTTTGTTCATTGCCGCATACAACTTTGACTAAAGTCGTTAAAAAAAGCATTAGTGGCTACGATCGTTTGAAAATATAGGATCATTGAAACTCACCAATTATAAGAGCACCTTCGGTTTGGTCCTTCGAGTTTCGCCAGGGCACATCGACACAGACGTTCTCCCAAGTGACAGGCCTAGCATTGAAATCACACAACTTGCTAGTAGACCCCATCGGTCCAACGATGGTTGTTCTTGGCCATTTGCTTATAGTCCCGCAAGTTCTCATCATTTTTGGAAGAAGAGTGAAGAATCCACAATAAGGATACATAATATCCCAAGTTGGCGCTAGATATGATCTGGAGTTGACCCACGTCCACGATCTTGTGAAAACAACACCGGCTCCGAGACTGAGGACGGCTGCTAGATCCACACCAAGACTGAAATCCATTGCCATACCAATGGTAATCATTTCACCTTCTAAGACAGACACTCTCGGGGCGTCTGGGTAAGGAAATATCTCTGGCGACGGCGTCCACCTTTGCTCTTTCCCATAGAAATAACTCCTTGACTTTTCACAGTAATATGCGCAATCCTGATTCGGTTGTTTGAATGGGCAAACCCCATCGGGACCAGTTGGACTGGAATTACAACCATCGACATGAGATGGGTATCCCTCATCTGGGAAGATCGGATTCGGGTGATGGCACGGGTCGCTAGGTAGGATTGACTGTCGTCTTATGAACCGTTTTATAGTTTCCAACATGTGGGCGAGCGTGTCGTTCGAGGGTCCTGCTGGACTTGAAACGGTGCTGCCCATCTCCATAGCCGGTTCCGCATCCATAGATTGCATCGGAGGCCCGAGAGTTGATGTCGGCTTCGGGACAGCCACATTCGAACCCATCGATGCACCGGGCTCTTCGAACATCATGTCTTCTTTCCCTTTCTTTATTTCTTTTGCTTTTAACGCTTTATCCGAATTATCCGCACACCAGCTGTGTGCACTCATGCCGGGGTTGCCAATAGTATCCTTCCCTGATTCGTCGAATTGAGGCCATGGAATCGGGGCAGGTATGGCCGTTGTGAGCTCAAAGAATAAAATAAATGTGAAAAGTAGGATAATGGACGCGCCGAGGCGACATTGTTGGTCAGCATACATTTTACGCTGATATTTCGATGTAATTTAGAGTAAATACGAAAATAGAGCTTAGATACCCAGGCTTGAGCTGGCGATATACTTAGATATTGATATGAATACCAAGAATTTAACTTCTGGAGTGCTCACACGTGTGTTTATGGTACTGTGAAAAATGTACTCTTTGACGAAACATGAGATCTTTATAGAAGCTCTACAGGATGTCTTCCGCAATTTCAGCTAGTTTCTGGCTATCTCATACCTTCCACACTTATTATTGAACTTTGTCCCGATATATCGGTATATTTCTATTAGCTTCATGTTTGCCGGGGGTCTACAAGCTGAACGTGATGATTATTCGGAAGTTACGTGATTGGTCGATTACCGTGATCGCTGTTGCCTACGTTATCTTCGAGGATTGGTAAATTAAGCTTCGCAAACTCGTAAAGTGTAGCCACACGCCCATTCTAGAAAAACCGCGATTGGACAGCTCATTGCAGTAGGTTGGCCGATCCGCAGGTGAGTATGGTATTCGACAGGGGAAAGATGTTGGACGTCGGTACCCCCACAGTCATTTCCCTATATGCTGTAGGCTACAGGATTCACGCTATCTGGGTTGGACGCAGATAGCATAACAATTCGAGGGATCTTCAGGGTCCTGGAATTGATAACTACCTGCCATGAAGTAGGATGGTCATTTCTCATGGCTAACGCCGATACAGGAGTTCGAATTGCAGGGAATCCACGGTCTTCTTGACTCGACTTTGTGTTGGAAAACGATTGCGCTATCGTACCTGCATACTGTCACATTCTCGGAGCTTCTTCTTAGATGTGTATGTAATAGAAGTCTTTGTGGATGGGTGTCTTAGACGTTATATCTGTTGGTTATCTATTCGGCCAAGTCCTGTGTTCTGTAGAACCCTAAAATATATCTTGACCCGCTTTCTGTGAAATTTCGGGAGGTAGGCACGTGTGATATACCTTAGCTCGCGGCAAGGGTTTCATGATAACTACTCCAAAGAGTTAGGCTCATTTGGATGATATTGATATCACTCGACGAACTCGTGGGCTGTTGATAGATGTACAAAAGGATCCTTTTACAGAATATCGCCTGGCTGGAATGGCGTGTTAAAACATTTTACATAGTTTTGAGAACGTCTCAGTGATATTAATATTGGTGTAGGTCTGGAATATGATAGCTCTCTCGAGCATATATCAACAAACGTCTATGAGTGTTTATCGTGTTATTATGTCGCAACGCTGAGCAAATATTACTAAACATAATGAATATTAATATATTTGACCTAGTTGTCGCTAGTAGTTTGCCGCCGCTGATAAATGCCATCGCTAGACTAACGGGAGGGAACGGTACTCTCAAAAGGTTCAGGGTAATGAAATCGCATCCCCTCAAGATCTGCCACGCCCGGAATACGGTAAAGAGGGTGCTGCTCTTCAAGAGGTGCGAGAACGGTTCGGTTGTCGCAATACACTTTAACTACACGAATACGAGCATTAGCATATAACATTTTTTGCTCCGAAATGTTGGCTAGTTCTGTTTCTGTCTGCCATGAATTCCTAGGGTGTGTTTCAAAATGATTTACTTACCAACAATCGTTTCACCAGAAGGATTTCCGTTTTCCTTCAGGTGAGGGTACTGAATACATTGATCCACCCTTGTAACACTCTCGTTATCAATATCACAGATCGATTTGGTGGTATTGCTAGACGTATTAACTACGTCCGCTCTAAAAAATCGGCTCATAGTTCCGCATGATTCGATCATTGCCGGGACAAACGTAAAGTAGCCACACCACGGCGCAATCCGCTTTGGAAGCATGGAAGGCTTTCGTCTTTCCCGGCTGTAATCATATTCCCATACTGCCTTAATATCTTGCTTGAGATAGCCACCAAACACCTCATATGGGTCTGTCAAAGACATTCGGATATTGAGCGGTGGTGATGCAAATGTGAAAACACCTTTCTTGATTGTCATTGTGTTATTGTTTTCGTGGTAGTCTATCGTGAGCGGTTGGAGGCGAACTTCTTTCCCCCACATATACCTCCGGCGCTCCTCACAAAAGGAAGCGCAGTCGTGGAAGAGTATATCCAAGGGACACATGCCTTTCGTGACGGGATGGCTGGTGCAATTGAGAACTACTCGATCATCCATATAGATAGGATGGACGGTGCAGGGGTCTTCGGGTCTAATCAAACAGTTTACGTCAACTTGCGGTCAAGCCAATGCTTTTGGAAACGGCTGGAGACTAAAGGTGCGAGCAGGAAGTTGTGGTAGAATACTAACGGTTTGTTAGTTGACACTCGCCTGACCAAAGACACCAACAAAGCTAAGACAAGAACGCTCGAGCGCCTTGTAGGTAACGCCGGCATGCCGATTCTTCAGCCTACTGGCTTAATTGACGGATGTTGTAAATACTTCACGAGACTACCTACCCACCGCATGGGCTCTTTACTTTGGGGAGGACGGATATGTGTTGAGAGATATGCTATAATCGGCCTCATGTCGATCTAGCGATACGAGTTAGATATACTGATATAGGACTAATACAGCAACCGATCATGCTGTTAACTGGGGGTTGGAGCTACAATAGCACGTTTTCGTGACGATATGCTAGCATGTCTTGCCACACCGGAGCTATCAAGTAAAAATCTGAGTGCTCAAATTCGCGGTTTGCAAACCGAAGCCCCGAATTTCGCCTTCAACTGCGGTTATTAAGTGAATATATCCGTCGGTTCTTAATACTATGAATTGCAGGCGCGACGAATCTCAAGAATGAATGTGCACATTCTTGAGATTCGTCGCGCCTGCAATTCATGGACTCACTGATCTTGTATTCAATCAAGTCCGTATTTCGGACTAGCCGCTAGTTTTCTAGGCAACAAAAACTAGAATCCAACTTTCCAACATGTGTATGCGCTTGTCTCCGATGAAATAACGACCACCTCGGCGTAGTCCTCGAGGATCCTCTAATTAGAAAGAGTATCATTCGAAATGCTCCGTAACTGTACATGGTAATTTTGGTATTAGAAGTTTCAATGTATTCTAGATACAGACAGATAAGGATAAGAAAGGGCGATATGTCTTCTATGATCAGTGATAGGAATGCAGAAGAATGAAGATGCGAGAATGCATTAATACAATGGTATCAAAATATGTGAACACACAGACAAATCCGCTAAAGCAACCAATCTGGCGGAAAAAGATACAAGAAAATCAATACTTACCAACCGCATATCCCGGCTGTCGGTCAGCGTTTTTAGATTCGAGAATCCAAATCTCGAATAAATTCTTATCCTGCTGCAAATTGACTCTGTTCTCTGAGCGTTGCACCCCATTTCCACAAGATGAACGGGCCCGGCCACCCAATCACAATACCAGCCAATGCGAGCGTAGTATTTCCCCACCCGTACTGAAGCTTTGCGTACATCTGAGGCGCGAACAAGGGAAATGCGAACCCTGCCAAACTCCTCGTGACGGTAATTGAAGCGATAGCGCTAGCCGCATATCTCGTGTAAGTGTCAATGACATATGTTTGAATACTCTGAAATCCAATAATAGAACCACCTGTGAATATACAGGCTCCGATATTGGGCCATATCCAATGAGTTTTTGCTTGTGCCGTCCATCCGTAGATTAATAATCCCACGGGTACAAGGACTGCACCAATCGGCATGAGCGGGACACGGAATTCTGGAAGACCGACGTTGTTATTTCTTTTGGTGAGTCTTACGTATATCTAGGATGATTGTTAGTGAGGCCGTGCTGTTAAAAGCCGGAATATGCTTTTTGGGATGCCTTACCTTATCGTTGATTGGGGCGCATATCTGTGTTCCGAGGAAAAACCCAAGACCCAAAGATATGTAATTTAGGCCACCAATGCCAACTGATTCACCATATCTGCCCTCCCAGAGTAGCGGAAACGTTGACAGGACAAGATACAACATGCCATACAAAAATGCCATATAGGCTGCAAGAAATTGGACGATAGGTTGGGTTCCAAGGAGGATGAAAGGTCTTACAAGTGCCTTTTTTAGACTCTTGCTCAACTTTCTCTTCTCGTCGGCCTCGTATGGGGTATGCAGATGTGTGTTTCCGGTTTCTTTTCGTAGACGGCGGGCCTTGACCTGGAGAAGTTTGGGGGCATATGTTTCCTTCAAAAAGAAAAGACCAATGATTTGGATGACGGCGTCGGCGATCGAAACGATATAGAAGATCCAACGCCAGCCGAGACCGGCCTGAATGATCCAACCGCCGGCTATCGGACCAATGGCTGGTCCAAGAAGAGGAGCTAGGGAATACATGGAGATGCCCTTCCCACGTTGCTCAGGGGGCTAAAACGTGGAGATGATTGCATTAACCGCGAGGGAACTCTTGCAAAAAAACCAATGGAAGGATCGAAACCTACCCAAACATCGCTAAGTACTCCACCACCGAGAGCGAGAGGTGCCGCTCCACCAGCACCCGCTAAAAACCGAAAGACAATCATCTGTGCTTTAGTCTGACTAGCTCCACATGCTGTATTGAAGATTAGGTAGAATAGATTCGAAAGTTGAATCACAGGCACACGGCCAAACACTTCACTTAACGGCCCCACGAACAAGGGCGCTATAGCATACGCGAGCACGAACACCGAGAGCGTCAGCTGCTGGTCAACGGTTCCTGTGATATTCAAATCATTTGATATTGAGACTATAGCAGGAGCAACCATCGAAGATGAAACCGGAGAGATGAAAGTGAAAGAAGATACAACAACAGTTGCTAGCCATTTTTTTTTTATACTCCAGTTCAGAGGATTCGCTGGATCATTATCCCCGTCCCAAGTCACCTGTGTGGAGATTATACAACGTCAGTCCGGTTTAAACCGTGTTGTGTTGGGGGGAACTTCAGACTCACAATATTCGGGTCCCTTTTCACGCTCTTACCACTCTTTGTCTTACATAACTTAAGTGTCCTGTCCTCTGCCGACGAACTTAAATCCTCTTCTTTAAATTCGCCGCTATTACCATCAGGGTCCGAGATATCTTCAATTTTTTGTTTCTCAAGGTCAATATCGGCAGGCGACAAATTTCCCAATTTGGCAGCATCCGACTTTTCGACCGCGGTTAAATCGACCGCTTCGTCAGGATCCTCATCTGAAGTGCTATCATACTGAGTTTGCGGTTGATGATGATTATAGACTGAATGATCATCTATAAATTGCGCTGAGAAGGTTCTTTGAAGTTCCAGATCTAATCTCGAAACATCTTCAGCGTCTGGGGCCGTAGATGGTCGACACCCGGCCGGTCTTGCTGTCGCAGGCCGGCGTTCATCTGCCATTGGTTCAAACGGCGGGAATATTGAATTACCATGAACCCAGCGCGGGAAGGCAGGGTAATTGACGAAATTGTTAAGAAAAAATATGCGCGCGAAAATAATGGTAGATATGGGATGGTACAATAGAAACTGTCTCGATTAAAGCACGAGTATCACGAGGCTATAGAGGGAGTTGCATTCAATCATAGGATAATCTGATGACTATAAGGAAGGCAAGGCATATTTATTGGATTCTGCGGGTGTCAAGAAAAATTGCTCGCCATGGGCGAAATTTTTTCCTGTTCAGTACAGAAAGCTAAATCATTTTTTTTTCGCAGGTTCCCATCTAGGGAGATGTGATTTGTTGCCGCATTATCCGACCTTGTTGCCAAAGAGCTCGATTAGGTAAACTCTGCAAGGCTCGGTTGAAACGGCAAGGGTTATTTGCAGAGATCCTTAACATTACAATAACGATTTTTTAACGGTCTGAGATGCCTGGAAGTCGTTTGAAAACGCGCGAGAGACGACGGAATCCGCCCGATATATGCGTTCTGAGAGCACAACCAGCTATTTTTGCGTGCTGACAACCGAGGATATGGTATATCCACAATGGCGCTCTTGGAAATATCAAGCTTTTGCGTTAAGACCCACTCGCCACTTGGCTCTAGCTGGAAAAGTCGAATTAACCGCAGATTGATAATGCACGATTCATGCGTTTTCCCATAATTCTTCGGTTACATTGTCGGATTTTGTTGAGTCACCTCTTTGACGGGCACTTTTCGCTGGGAGATTTCAGTCGTCAAGAATTTTTTTCCCCTCCGTGCTTCTGCGTGGGCAAATTCTAAGCGTGGCTGCTGAATAAGCCTTCGTTTATCGAACTTTGAACTTTTGACGTCACATCCGCCAAAGGGCTGCAACGTCGGATAGCGATGGCATTTAGGACTAGATATATGATTCAGATTAAAATACCTCAAAATTTTCCAACCAGTCCCCTAATATGCTAGCTAGTAGCTACTCTTCTAATCCGAATTACTTCAAAGAGCACTTGTATTTTGGCGTGACACGAAGCCAAGTGCTCGGGGCTCAACCGAAGAAATTCAACAGACTGCTCGCAGAGAGCATTCGCGACTATAGAAGTTTGATGTCTACCGATAGCCACTTATTTCTTTGAAACTTCCCTCGGATGCCAAATAGGCCAACATTATAATGTTGTTACTGTGTCCATATATTTATTTCGATGCGAAATGTGACCTTCTGATTGTCTCGAAGTATCGAGATATATCAGAAATCGCGGTTTTGTGAGAATAAACCTGAGCATGTCTTTATAGACATTGATTGATAAACCAACCTTGGTAAAAGATCTGGAAAATATTCGAATTCACTATATGCGTACATGTGATAAAATTCCCCGAAGCAGCTCATATCCGTCAGGAACCCCGAAATGTAAAGAAGATATTAAGCAAACGCACAGCCAACTTCCTGGATATCTCTTCTTGATAAAGGAGAGATGTTCGGCCAGAGTGCGTAGAATAGCCATGCAGCATGCATCTCCCGCCAAGTGGTCCTAATCGTGAATTCAGCCGTCCTTGCCAAGGGGCACGCCAAAAATCTCGTATCTAGGAAGTCCATCGAAAACTTTATATAGGTGTCTGAAAACTGATACACAATATCTATAAAACCAACACTAAATATATATCTAGGGTATCTCTTTTTTCTATAAGGCTCTATTACAACTCCTGGTGGTCCCTAGCGTGGTCGCCATCACTGGTCTCCCTCTCAGCGACCATCTTTGATTTCTTCTCCTCATCCTCGAGTCTCTTCAGCACGGTTTCGGATTTTATGAAAACCGCTTCATTCCACAAGGGATACTTCATATATCCAATCGAAGAGTGCATGTCCAATATAACATGTAGATGCAGGTGTTTCACAGAGATCACATCCGGTAGAGAAAACTTCATTGATCGAAATATATGAATGTCTCTACCACCTCGATGGAACCCGGAACGCAACCTGTGATGTCTTGTGGCTTCGGTAAGCTCCGGATAATGTGTTTGCAAGAGCTGTTCTCTAACGGATAGCATCCTACGGTCTGATAAAATGCATTAATGAGCGCGATTGTGTTGGTATGTGGTTAAACTGAGGGAGGAAGGAGTGGTTACACAGAGGTAAATCGGCTGCGGTAAGGACTTCGACGGATCGAATGTGCCGCAGAGGCATTATTAGCCAATGTGTTCGGCCTGCCTGGTATAATTGTTAGTTTTTGTTGAATAACATTTACCATCCAATATATTGGGCATTGGACTAAGCGAGACTAATACTGACTGGACGGACATCGTCAATTACAATCATATCATCATCCTACTCATGTATTAAATATGAGCATTCTCGAATAACCACGACGTATCGTTGAGGGTTTGCATAAGGGGTTGTGATTTATACCTGATAGATGACAGAGGTTACAATAAAGTCGCCCTTGCAAAAGATACACTCTGATGGTGCGGTGGATGCGTCAGGGAGGACTGGGGGGAGGATGTTGTCCAACGCCATGTCGGAGTCAATATGGATCTGGTAGACGAACACCCGAAATCCACCAAACCTTGGTAGCTTTGTACCCCCAAGTAGCAGCTAGATCTGTCCAGCCGAAAACAGCTACGTGTCGAGGTTCGAGAAAAGTATGTGCGCCCTAAATTGCCTTTGAGGTAGGTCTCGAGTCCAACTGCTGACCAGGCTTATGCAAGGACCCGCGATCAGGAGGCCGGATTAGTTTAGGAGAGCGGGGACCTCGTACGCGCGCACTCAACCAACGAGAAAGAACGCTCTGGTATCGATATTTCGGTTTTGATACGTATCGATACGGTCTCGGCCACGGAGAAAAACAATTTATAAGAGGGCGCAAACTCGGCTTACCCGCGACTGTGGCCTTTGGACTCTTCGTCATCTGAAACAGCTGCAGTTCTAGCATACGAGACTGAAAAGGAAAGCACACTGCGCAACACATCGGTTCCTTGCTACTCATCTCGAGATATCACGGCATTGCATAAAAAGTCCCGACACGAATCTCTACAGCAACTGGGACACTTTATTCTTTGATTCTTACCTTTAGCCCTTTCGTTTCAAGAAAACCTTCCCCGATCTAACTAAATAACACAATGGCATCCTTCAACACTGCATCAACCATATCTGAGTTGGAGCACATCATTGATAATTGCCCCATCATTGATAACCACGCTCACCCGCTTCTGAAGAAGCTTCCTGTTAAAGCTTACAACTCTGTGGGCTTGAATCTCTTAAGAGTAGTGTCGGAAGCTAATACGGATAGTCTCAAGGATATCCCAAACACACTTGCATACCACCGCGCCTTTCGAGCTCTCCAGAGAAAATTTCAAGGCCAGTCGCCAGAACAGATCTCCGACTGGGATGGCTGGCAGAGGTATAGAGACGAGTTGGATGAGATCATTTTCACAAAAGAGGCTTTTAACGGATTGCAGACCATCCTTCTCGACGATGGGTTGAGACTTCATAGTCTTTTAAGCACACGCGAAATCATCTGGCACGACCAGTTTCTCAAGTCGCCAGCGAAGCGCATCGCGAGGCTTGAAACTGTCGCTGAGGATCTGATGAGCCAAAATATTTCATTTGAGGACTGGGCTGGCATCTTTGCTGCGGAGATCAGAACACTCATCCAAGACCCCGAGGTTGTTGGGTTCAAATCAGTAATCTGTTATCGGACCGGCTTGGAAATTACTCATATAGACACCGACGAAAGGTTCATGAAGCATTCTGCTAAGCTAGGCTTTGAAGAGACCAAACAGAAAGCCCGTTCTCTCGGAGGGAAGTTTAGAATAAAAGAAGAAGCGCTCAACACCTATATCGTTGACACTTTTGCAGTCGAGATGGCGGCTGCTTTGGCAGATGGACACCGCGCTAAGCCGTTGCAATTTCATACGGGACTCGGCGATAGCGATCTGATATTACGGAATGCGAATCCTGTTTTGCTACAAAAATTCATCGAGGCATATCCTTCCTTACCTATTGTGCTACTTCACGCTGGGTATCCTTACACCCGGGAAGGTGAGATCCTGGTCCCGCAGTGCAACAAATACATCTGGCTAATTGACTTTGATGGCTAGCTGGATATCTTGCACAAGTGTACAACAATGTTTATCTTGACTTCAGCCTCGTGTTCCCAACAGTATCACAGGAAGGCCAAGAGGCGGTCGTCAAACAAGTGCTAGAGCTCACGCCTAGCTCCAAAGCGATGTGGTCAACTGATGGTAACACTTTTGCAGAAACTTACTTTCTGGCTATCCAGCAAGTGAGAGAGGTCCTCAAGAAGGTCGCGGGAGAAATATACGCCAAGGATAACGTTCACATCAAAGATATATCCACTATTGTGACCGATGTATTATTCAATACCGCAAATAGGCTGTATGACTTAGGACTGGAGCTTTACATTCCTCCGCCGTCCGAAGCCATCCTCATTGCAAAGAAGCCGCCTAGGGATGAAAATTCATCAACAAGTAAAGGAGCTAGATCCCTTGGATTATTGAGACAATTCCTTACCGAACACGAAGGAATTGAGTATATCCGACTGAATTGGTTTGACTACTCGGCCATACTTCGTACCCGAATAGTCAAAGTGCGGCACGCTATAAACCAACTCGAGAAAAACGAAGACGGAGCAATAATTGGTATTACGCAAGCTACATTATATCTTCTTGTAAACTGCCATACAGCAGAAGGAAGTGGCCCCGTTGGTGAATACCGTCTCTGTCCGGATTTCACTTCGATCCGACTTCATCCGCACAAACGAGACATGGAAACGAAGCCAAATCACGCATCGGTGATGTGTTATTTCCAGGACGACTCTCAAGAGCCCATCAGTATTTGCCCTCGTGGTATTCTCCAGCGAGCGATATCCCGCGCCGAGAACGTTGGTCTCTCGGACTTTAAAATGGGATTTGAGATCGAATTCTGTATTTTTGATCAAGCCGCACTAGATAAAGGAGAGCTCGTGCCGATAGAATCACACCACACTTGGTCAACGTCTCGCGCATTCCAGTCCAAAGCACTCCAAATACTCGAAGATGTTGATAGGGAGCTCTCGAACGCTGGTATCGAAATTGAGCAGTTTCATAGTGAAGCTGCCAAGGGGCAATACGAGCTTATTGTATCCCCATTACCTCCGATGGAAGCTGTCGATAGCTTGCTGCACACAAAAGAAATCTTGCAATATGTCTGCGCTAAACATGGATATAGGGCAAGTCTGATCCCCAAGCCGTTTGACGGAGAGTGCGGGTCAGCTTTACATATGCACATGTCGTTTAAACCTGTCGAAAAACAGTGGAGCTTTTTTGCAGGTGTTTTGGATGAAATTCAAGCGGTGAACGCTTTGACGATGGGCGGAGACTTGAGTTATGAAAGGGTGCAAGCTGGATTTTGGGCTGGCGGGCTACGGGGTTGCTGGGGAAGGTTGAACAAAGAAGCGCCGTTGAGGTTGGTGGAAGAGGATAAAGCCCATTGGGAGGTGAAGTTTATGGACGGAATGGCGAATACATATTTGGGAGTAGCGGCAGTTCTCACCGCAGGGGCCAAAGGGGTCAAAGCAAATAGAGAAATATACGGCGAGGCTACCAGTAAGCAATTCAGTTTTTCCATAGATATCCCGTGTTTTAAAGCTAATGCAGATATAGCCGATGTGAATAAATGGAGCCGGGAAGCCCGAGCCGAGAAGGGGATTGAGACGCCTATGCTTCAATCCACGTCAGAAGGAATCGAGGCTCTATTCAAAAGTGATGGAACAACCCCAACTGAATTCTCAAAGGAGATTGGAGACGGATTTGCAGAGATCTTTGCTGCTGTAAGGGAGGCTGAGAGCAAAACCATTTGGCGAAAATTCCCGACATCGATGGGTGATGTTGCCTTGAAGCGGAGAGCGTGGGCCGCTCAATGGTACTAAATAAGGCGTCACATATAAGCATAAACACGTAAGCTTAAACAAAGACTCAATAAGTCTCATGGCCGAGAACAATTAGCCAATACAGTACCTCCAACATTATATCCATCCCAAAAACTAGTAGACCTTAATGTCAAAATCATCTATTTCCCTTGACATCCAGTCAACACAATTCAGGTTGAAATACAACATCTGCTGGAGGATTCGTGATTGAAGAATGATCTACTTCCCAAGATATACGTGGAAGAATAAATCAACCCTACCTAGATAGATCTCGATGTATCTTTCAAGTGTAAACGAGCCTTTGCCAGAGTATACCACTATAAAAGCATATTAGGTGGGGTGATGGGAGAATTCGAGTTGGGCGGATCTGGTGGAGAAACGTCAATTGGCATCTGCGCTCTCCTCATATTTATGCTGGCTTATCTATAAAGGCCTCCTTCCTCTCACCCGAGTCATCACCTCTATCTCATCAACCGACCGCCATCTTGATACTGTACCGGATATCCAGTCTCCAATACAATACACGTGGTAAGCATCCCTTCACCTTCACCTGGTCCCAGAAACCATCAATCCGGGGACGCCCTCGACCTGGAAGGCCCCATCAATCCTATCCACCGCGCCTTATACTGATTGATGTATTTATTTTGTTGATGAGTATATACGTGTAAACCAGAGGGTTCTTTCGACATCCCATCAGACATTACTCGAAAAGGCCTCTTGAGCTATCCTCCCCGCAACGGGCCGTACGGAAAACCCTTTACCCTCCTTTAAAAGACATTTTGATAGCCTAAGAAATCCAACTTCTTCTTGTATACTCATAAGTAAGTCTTCGCCAAATACCTTTTTGTCGTCGGTATGGCCAATTGTTCTGATGTTGAATTGTGGGGCAAGCTCCTCTCAAGTCATGTGTTATCTCTCTCTCGAATGCTCCTGCAAGCACAATATTGCCCTCCCAAACATCATCAAACCATGCGTCCGCCCACGTCACCCACGCGGTTGCTGGATCATCCGTCGTGGGCAACCACTCGAGGCGCGATGTCCGGCCTGTGAAGAATACTTCAATCCGATCAATGAACAATTTCTCTGGTCGGAGGTAATGCAACATCATGCGGATGTAACGTGCGATTGGTCTCAAGCTACGTTGAGGAATATCATTGCTGCGGATCGGAATCGTCACAGGGGTTGCGAGGTTGAGCGACTTGATCTTAGGAGGAAACTTAGATGGAAGGCTATGATCCGTGTTGGGTTATTGGTAGGGTGGAAGCTGACTGACAGAGGAGCTATGGTTCAAGATACGCAATATCTTGAAGAAGCTGAAGACGATGAGATTATGGAAGTTTTGAGTCCGAAAGCAATGGGAGAAGAGAGTGAGACTAGAATTGCTGGGAACATTGAGACTGAAGATGCTCCAATCGGGTATGAGCTCAGACGAGTCTCTGGTGGAACCCTGGGGGCGATTATGGAAGAAAATGCCGAAGAGGAAGCCACTGTCGAAACTATTGAGAACGTTGCTGGAAAATTCCAAATTACTTCTTCAACTGACACTTCGACTACTTCGACTCCATCGGAGGCTTCCGATTCTTCGTCTGATTTCAATTTCAGGGACTTGGGGTTAGAACAGGTCGCTATTGGCTCTATTGCTGAAAATGCGGGAAATGAGCAACTTGAACAAAGTGCCAACATGGAGGGGGAAGAAAGAGAGGATATTGGTGGTTCGAAGCCTGTCCAGGAGTCCGACAGACAGGTCGAAGTTGATGGCGCAGCTAATTTCCTCACCGCCGCAGATTGGGTGGCCCATGAAGAAGAACATGTCGGCGGCGATCCAGAAAAGCAACATGGCATTCGAGCCAGTCTTGACCTCAACGACCCCCCAGCTAGTACCGCCGACGCTGGAACTACCGTTACAGAAACCGTCACTTCCGCTACCCCCATCCAAGATAAAGCTACCTCTGAAAAGCAAAGTTTCGCGGGACGAGATCCTCTCTCGCGATGTGTTAGTGTAGGGGTTCCCGAAGACTCCCAAACGCAACCAACGTCTCCCCAAACGCATAAACAACCTCTATCAAATGAACCTGAGGCTCCTCAAAACCGAATGTCTAATCTGTCTTCTAGTGAGGAAGAAGGGTTGTCTGGGGTCAATACTGACAGTCCAGCTTGACGGAGTGGTCGATTGATTAATGAAATATTTCATTGGTCAAAAAGTCTATAGAGCTTGTGATATTATCTCTCCATCTCTTTTGTTGTTATTAATTACGAGAAGTCCTATTCGCACAGCCGACTTTATGATGTGGTTAGGTTGGCGGAGGAATGGAAGGTTTTATTTAGAATAGGGAACGTTTAGGAAATAGGAGGTTGGTTTAGATTAAGGAAAAAATAGACATGTTTCTAGACTAAAACCAATGCTAACTAGACGACTTATCCCGTAAGAATTGATGCCCCTCTTGACTAATAACGCTTGACGTTACTGGTATTACGTTAGCCCACCTCGCTGTTTCAAGATACAACAAAAGACTAACAATCGATACTTCCTTACGACTTTCGAGACGTCCCGAAGCACGTCCTTAACCATCGGCTAGTGACTACTGAGCGAATGTTCCTAGTCCAGGCTTAGCCAAATAAGCTGTCCGCATCCAACACCAAGCAATGTTGGATAACAGTTGCTGGTTTCAAGCATACCCATAAAACCGCTAAATCATGTGTTAGTTATCCGTGCGGCCGCACTTTCCATCTACGAAATTAACTAAAAGGCTATGGTTGGCTAACTTTGTGGCGGTGCCAAATGGAAAAAAAAGGGCCCTACTTTCCCAATCAGAATCGCACACTTTTGTGTCATGCTTGTAACATTGTCATTATATGTATACAGGTGAAGCCAAGATGGGGAGATAACTAACATTCATGTTTCCGAGCCCCATTTGTAGTGAGTGAAGAGCCAACTTTCATGAATGAAATTACTTTCCCTTGACTAAGCCACGCCAGATAACTTGCAACTCAGGTTGAAACCGTGAAACATAACTCCTTATTTCCGCCTTCTAGATTTTAAGCTTTGCCTCAACAACTCTCTACTGTCGAATACGGGAGAATTCGTGATTATGGAAACGTAGCTTGAGTGAGGAGAGACTTGGGAAAATACTTATATGATGCCTTTTCACATCCTTCTCGATCTTAAAACTACCATGGTCATATGATCATTCACCAGTCACTTAGCAAGATCTTGGATCGTTTAAAGAATAATTATCCTTCAATATTTTCAGGATAGAGAGTGGCGATATTGGGTAGACGCGTCTCATAGTTGTGTGGGGCATTGGCTTCTCCGTTCACGGAAGAATAACACAGCGTTGGTGACTCCTTCTAGACACCTAACTATCATTGCAAGATATCAATATATATTTTATTATTATATCTCCACTCTTTTCTGACTTACGTATTATCGAAAGACCTCTAAAACATGCGTATGATGCGTATGCAAAACTTGTTTTTGGGGTTGCTTTTAAGCTCCCCAGCCTTTGGGGCACCAGCCGGTTCCATGTCCTCGGGCGGCGGCGCAACTTCGACTATGATGAGTACGACCTCAAGCGAGATGTCAGTTCGGGAAACCGGCGAACCTACAGATTCAATGGAATCTATGATGAGCTCCATGGAGTCTACCATGCCGATGGGTGGTACTTCAATGACATCTATGGACTCAATGGAATCCAGCAAAACCAGCATGATGTCGATGAGTTCGACTCCAACTCATCTCATCATGATCACCAGTGGGACCTCCGTGGTATCCACACTCACTTACAATCATGATATGATGTTCGGAACCGGAACTGCGGGAACCGCTGGAACTGGGGGAATGCTTATTCCAACTTATCTCAACCAATCTATGAAGACAACTTCCATGATGTCTAGCGTCATGATGGATACTACTTCTATGATGATGTCCATGACATCTGAGGGCTCGATGGCTGAGACCACAGTGAGCTCTATCATGGATACGTCTTCTATGGACTCTATGACGCCCGAATCATCGATGATGGATACGTCGACGACGACTTCCATGATGGATATGACTTCAACGACGTCTATGGTGGAAACGACTTCAACTACCTCTGTGATGGATACGGCTACCATGAGCTCGCCGAGTGTCGTTTATGTCACAACTTCGCTGACTGGAGAATCCACTGTTACTTCGACTGCTTATGTTACCGCTTCATCCATGACGGGGTCTTCGACAACACAGGTAGTCCAATCTGTCGGGGCTATAACATCGACCATGACGGCAGCATCGACGGTACGAAACAACCAATTCGCTCTAGAGAGCCTGAGATCTAGCCCATGGACCGACGGAACCGAACTAAACGACAAAAAACTCATTTTTATCAGCCACCATGTCTTCCCTGAGGTTGAATGGAATAAAGATAAAACAGAACAAATAAACGAGTTAGTCAATAGTATGGTGGATGCAAAGCTTATTTTCGAAGGAACCCCAAAGGAGTTTTCGCCAAAAGATGGAAGTTATAATGTATCTGAAGGTAGGCAGGGGCTTGTCTATTGTAATCGAGCGAGCCGTTATGGCATCCGCCTGGTGCACAATTCGCTAGGTGGCGCCCCCCCTAGCCATCCTTGGAGAATAAATGTCACGGATGTTGGTGTTTGGGCCACTTGGTTAGCACTTGCGATGACAAGCCAGGGTTCTAGCGCCATCTTGGACCTGGAGACTAAGGCAAATGACATACCAAGCGACATTCCTCCTACGAGATACTTCCAATATTCCCCTTTGAAAAACGTTGGTGGCTACGGGTGGGACGCCGTTGGGCGAATGTTTCTCGCTGGTAATCCGGCCCATACCCTTTTTATCACTCTAGAACCCCAATGCAGTTACCGGGACTTTTCTCCGGACGGATCCTACAGCTTCGATAACCACAATGGCTGGATAAGCTCTGGTACCAGTAGTCCATTCAAAGTAATAAGCAACCTAAAATGAAACAACTGGTTCATGGCCAGCCTTCTTCGCTGAATTTAGTCACCTTAGAACGTGTCAATTCGAGACGGGCAGGAACCTTGGTTCTATAGCACGGCAATGACTATAGTCCTAAGACTGAAAAGCATGATTTAATTGGTTTTTATGGGTCATTGTTGCAGAAAGTGAGCTTGTAACATGCTCTCGATAGTTCGGTTTCCACGGCTCGTTTTTTTTTGTCTATGTAGATTAGACATCCTTTCTTGCCATGTATATGTCATATTTCGTCTAAACGGCTCGTTTAGATGACGTAGATACTCTGACAGTCTGTTCCAATCTCAATGAAATGCCAAACGTAATCAAAAATTTCTCCAGAGTCTTTTCCAGAATTTGTCATTAGGATTTAAACCCTGTCTGTGATATTCCTCTTCATATCCCACAGAACCACCTCCTAATGTCTTCTTGGCACTATCAAGGTCCAGTCTCCTGCCATCGTCGAGGTTAACATCAGCTAGGTTCCAATAAGTGGTCCTGTTCCACCATTTGAATACAAAATATATAATCGGAAACAGAGGAAGCAGAATGTACGCATCGACAAAGTTGCCTGCATCAAAAGGTGATAACGTACTCCAACCCTGAACAAGGGCGAGGAATACATTTGAAAAGACACCGAAGTAAGCGTTCCATGGATATAACCAGGATTTAAACGGAAGTTCATCAACCGATCTGCCCTGGGCTGCCCACGCGCCCCTGAATCTGATGTGAATGAAGCTTATGGCACCCCATACCAAAAACGTAGACACACCGGAAAGGTTCACGATGTATCCGTACGCTTTTCCGGCACCAGTCGATACATTCATCATGGATAAAGCGCCGAATAGGTTGGAGAAGACAATCGCTGCGATAGGAACGCCACGGGAATCGGTCCACCCGAGGAACCTGGGTGCTTTCCCGTCTTGCGCCATAAATAGAACGGTGCGAGAGGCTATATATATGGAAGCATTGACGGCCGATAGACAGGTGAGAAAGATGAAAGTATTGATAAGATGTACACCTCCCTCCCATCCGGCGTTCTGGATCGCAATTGTCATCGGGGATTTGAGTGCCCGGGATTTGCCGTTTGCGAGGCCGTCGGCGTCCCACGGGCAGACGAGACCGAAGAAAAAGGCGGATCCCATGTAAATGAAAACGATGCGCCAGAAAACTTGTCGAATAGCTAAAGGCACAGCCTTGGAAGGATTTTTCGTTTCGGTAGCGGCAACAGCTACGGATTCGACGCCGGCGTAAAAGGTCGAACAGAAGACAAATACTGTAGCGACGCCTCTGAATCCATTGGCAAAAGCGCCTGGGTTATGCCAATACTGGAATCCGATTGCTGATTCTTGGCCGACAAGGCCACCAGATGCATATATAATGGCGAAGAAGAAGAAGGCAAGTAGCCCACCGAGTTTCAGTAACGCTAGCCAGAATTCAGCTTCGCCAAATGCTTCAACACCCAGTAGCTGGAAAGCAAGAAATGCGAACCAGAATATTAGGAAGTATCCCCACAGAGGAACTTTATCCGACCAAAAGACCATGATGGAAGATATGGCATTGTATTCGTTTGCGAGGACGGCGACCCAGATTATAAAGTAATTCCAGCCAACCGCTGCACCGAAAGCTTTGTCCACGAATCTATCGGCAAGTTTGGTGAAGGCGCCGCCAGAAGGATAAAGAGTAGTAAGTTCACCCAACGATTGCATGATGCTAAAAGCGATGATACCAATAACACCAAAGCCAATGATCAATGCAGCTGGCCCACCAGAAGAAAGCGCACCTCCAGAGCCGACAAGAAGGCCAGGTCCAATGATACCAGCGAGCGCCATCATAGATAAGTGGCGAGTCTTGAGGCCGCGCTTGACACCAGATTCTGGGTCAATTGCGTCTGCATCTGCGGCTAGGTGGGTTTCTGCCGCCGCAACAGCGGTAGAACTATGTTTGCGATCTCCCTCATCAGAAGAAGCCATTTTGAAGTCGCAAGGTTGGTTTGTGTCGGTTTCGGATGCCGGCTTCAAGACTTTGGGGATCGAAAGAGCGCGCCAGGTAATGGAATTCCTCCCATTGACCTAGATCCATGCAGAGACCCTTTCTTTCTCTTTATACCCTTTCTCTTCCCGAGATTCTTTTACTCATTTCTTTAAACAGGAAAACTTATCTCTTATTTCTTATCAGCTATTCTGATTAAACAACAGCCAAGCCTGTGCATTGCATATTTCAGTTCACAGCGTGGGTCAACATCCCATGTGGACTACAGATGTTAGTGTGCCGAGATATGGTCCCCGTCGGAGGCAAGTGCGGCCAGTTTTAGCATGGGGAATCCTTGCGAGTGGTAGCGAAAACCATACAGAAAGCTACTTCATGACGCCATTTCCGAGCGAAAGCACACCAATCGCTAGAACTATACATAAAACGGTGAAAATTTCTTTCGAGATGTTTGAGGGTTCGAAAACCTCTAGCGCATGGACAGCACAAAGAAGTTAGATTACGTGAAATTAATTCAGGGAATTGGCGCTCGGAGGGATAGTGGAGGAAAGAGAACGTTGTCAATTCCGATTCCCAGGTAACAAAATTCAAAGCATTCCTTTAGAAGCAGACACGCGAGGGGAACCCCCCCCCGAGTCCCACGCCGTCGGTGTTGGCCGACCAAATATCATGTAGACAATAGGTGCATCTGTATTCCATCTTGCGTATCGATTACTGGATGCTAGATTGCCCAGGAACGGTCGCGTGCTTTGAGGCTTGAATTGCTAAAACAGGGGCGGTCTTTGCATTGGGAGCTCCGTTGTCCGCTAGGACTCGTTGTGCCTAGCAATCCTCGCAGCGTTGACCGCACGAATCCTGGTTCAGGAACCTAGAAGGAGAAGATATTAAAGTTACTGAAACGTATATAGCCCTTGCCGGAGTAGAGAATCACAGATCTTGTTGTCTGTTCGCTAATGATATTGAAGTTGAGTCTGAGAGTACGCGAGAAAAGAGTATAAGCGCGAGTGTTCTGAGAGGAACATCGATGTTCCTTGTAAACATGATCTCAACGCAAATCTAAAGCACCGAACATCTAGCTCAATGTTCTCGAACCACATTGTCATTATATTTGAACTATATCTAGTTCCTACCTAGGTAATCAGTACTTTTGCTACCGCTTGATATATACTGACAGAAATCTTCATTGTTGTGTTTCCTAACACCATTAATGTGGCATATATCTACCAGTGATAAAGAAAAGATTAAAGATTTCTAACAACCAAAGCTCTTATTCCGAACATTGTTACCTAGTTGATAGACAAGGATGGCATTTTCATGCCTTACATCTAGTCTCATCACGATGTATCGCAGCAAGAAGATATCAATCTACTTAACCTTGTTTAATATTCGAGATTTCCGTCTCCATCAGTAACAACTGAAGGCCCAGGTTTCGTAAAAAGCAATACATCGGAACTAAACGCTGGAATCTCCTCCAGCACGGCCATGAAGGACTCGTTACTGCGCAAATCAACAATATGTGACGCAGCGAACTTTGCTAGAAGCATGCGAAACCCGTCTCTTCTAGTTGGAGTAAATTTGATGGAAACCGCATCTGAAACTCCAGCCTCAACCAACGTCGTTGTAGGTTTTCCAGTGTTCGCGTCGTAAGTCCCACTATAAATTATTTTGACCGTTTCCGGAAGTGCAAATTGAAGAACTTTGACTAGTCGAGCTTTGGGATGGTTCGAGAGGGCACTTGATGCGCAGAGGTTTGCTGCCTTTTTGAGGGCAAGAGCCTTCAGTTCCAAAGCCTCGATTTTCTCTGCCAAGACGTAGACGGAAGCATGTACTGCAAGGGCGTCTTCCTTTTGGTCCTCATCGTAGCCGTAGCCGCCGAAATAACAGAATTGCAGAAACAGTCCGAAGGCCAAGCAGTCATCCGCCGTGCTGTTCAAAGTGATCTTCTTCGTGATACCTTCTGTCATCTTCGTTTCCATTTCCTTTTTCAAAACCGCTGAAGCATCCCCGATAGCAGCCTGATGAACATAGTACTTTTTACTTTCCCCAACTTCAACAGTGAAGATATCACTTTCACAAATGCTTTATCCGGGCACAATAGCTGCATTAATTTTGTACGCAGAATATGTATGGGATTTCAACTACCTACCGCATGCATTTATCTGATGTTGCTTTTAAGAATGGGCCAATATCTGGTTGCTTCCGACCTCCGCTGGCCGTCTTCCCAGTACATTTGTGTCTCCATTGATGGTTGGTTCCACCTTGGTTGTACGCGTTGTAAAGCTGGCAGCTGTGACAATAACCGCATTGCTCACAGGTGCAATCTTTCCCGCAACTATTACAATACCGTTCACGTCTATACCTCCGATTCGTAAGTCCTAGACTATCTGTAAAATGGGATTGTCGGGAGAGATTGAGTATCAATCGAAGTACCCTTGTAGTCCGCGTTTCTCCATCTTCGATTCGATTCGATTATACTTTATCCTACCACCGTGCTGGAGATTCTAAACGCAAAGTCAGCTATTCTCTGATTTTCTGATATCTCTTCGTCGAAGGGATCCTGTTGTGAGGAAGTTGCATGTGAATGGGATGGCGGCTGAGCATCATGAGGGGTGACATCTAGATAACAACGCGACTGGTTGCAGGGTTGACGTCATTCATTCTATACGGAAGCCCTTAGATCCTCTCATAAACAAAGGCGCGGGTAGCTGCAGGCTGGGATTCCGGCCTTCATCGATGCCCACCGTTGGTTTCTGCGATAGCTAAGCCCTAAGAGATGGCAAGGCTCTAGGACAAGCTAGCTCCATTACTACCTAAAGCTTGTTCATTCGCTAATATTCCAGCACCTTTTACGTATGAAGATAGGCATGCGAAATGGGACCTTCTCCTCCACATATTTATCATCTTCCATTGACTAGATCTTCCGTAGTGTCATTGGACCAAATCCGAAATCATTCAACTCTCCTTCCAACATACTTGTAAGGGGAATGGTGGATATCAAGAGATTTCCTCACACAGTCTAAACCGTGTGTTCTTCTTGGTTGTTCAGGTTGGATATTTGTTAATATCTCCCGCATAGACCAAGGGAAGGCTATCAAGATGTCGATACAACGTAAATTACCGAGTTTTAGGTGCTCAAAAGACAATTCGGTCTCTAAAACTACTTACTAAGTAGTAAATTTAACCTCTATTAATACCCTTCATGTATTCTCGCATTCTCGGAAAACTGAGGTCATTTTGCACCTAAGCTATAAGCCCATCACGGCGGAGGAGTGCTTTGACAAGTGGTCAACTTACAAAAGCAAATCCATTTCGCGTGTTATGTATTCGTAAATGGCTTAGCTCGTTTAGACCTGTGATAAGTTAAATCTTACAAGATCGCTTTTCTCGCGAGATCTCGGACCAACGAGTCCAAACATTAACATGGACACGCCCCTTCATTCTACGAGAGAGGGTTACCTACACCTGGGCGATTTGTAAGCGCATTATCAAAAGCAGCCATTTGCATTGCTTCACACCCGAGTGTCTACAGATTTGTCAGCGAGCGGCCAAAGCTTAACTTAAGCGAGCGAGCTGCAGGTGCCGCTCTCAAGCGTGTCGACACAATGACCTAGTATCTTAAGAACTTCAGGCATCAAATAAACAGGCCATCCAACTACATTGAAGCCAGAATCAGAATACTCACACAAGTGCAGCATCTACGAATCATTCTCCTTCGGCTTCCAACCCCGCTTTCACGCGTGTGTAATCTCAAAATGCCACAAACGGGGGCGTCAACACATCCATCTACCCTGGCCTTCATAAACGTCACCCATCCCTCCGGAGTCAAGCGGCATTCGACCGAAATTCGAAAACATGTGATGAAAGATATTGGTCGCGCAAGACGGCGGCCAAAGTCCAAAGACATCCGCCGAGTCCAAAATAAAACTAGCAATCTTTCAAATATAGAGGAAACAACCCCTTCGGTGGTGCAGGCGCCTTCAAGGTCCAGTACGCAACCCGAGACGCAAGTTGTGCGTCTTGTGACACAGATGGCATCACGGCATAGCCCCCTCGATGAAACGAATCTCCATACTTTTTCATACCCTATGGAAATGGAGGAGAGTCAACTACAGCTCGTACGCAATCGTATGTGTTTTTCTCATATCAAGTAAAAGTAACAAAATTGTTAAATTGTAATACATAGTGTTCAGTCAAGTCACCCAGCCTCGGAGACGACCACTTCAAGCTATTTGGTTCACTCTAATGACGACGGATCTCGGTGCTTTCCATCTTCTGTTGGCCTCATCTTCAATCTCGTCGGATTGCTCTGTTACTACAAAGAAGACGCTTTCCATTCCGTTTCACAAACACAATACCACAGCGCTAGCCTATTACAACAAATCAATCGAAGACGTCAAAAAGCGAATTCTGAAAGCTGACGCGTTATCAGATGATGGACTCGTCATAGCTGTGCTTTCCTTCCTTTGTTACAATGTAAGAAACATTGATGAGAACTTCAAAACTCAATCTCACATACGGTCAATAAAACTAACAACATTGTAGGTCAAAGTAGAGAACTACGATCAATGGAATATTCATATAGACGGTCTTGCCCGACTTATCGCCCTAAGAGGCGGGCTAGATAACCTGAATGATGCTTATACACGACTTCTTACCGTCTGGTAATTAAAGGCAATCCTTTTTGAATACATCTGTTTGCTAAACATTAGATTAAGGCAAGATTTATGCGGTGCCGCAGCACTTGACATCTCTCCGCGTTTCCCGTTATCTCGAGAATTGGCCTTCTATCCTGGGGACCAGGGGGTCTTAAACACAAGCCGAGTCTTTCGCTCTAATCTAGAAGGTTTAAGAATCGCCTTCTCTGACTTCGAAGAAATCATCGATGCGTTGGAATTTACCTCTGGATTATCTATATTCATCAACAACGGAGCTACGGACGTGAAGTTCTGGGATAACGATATCCAAACCGCTCGATTGATCATTAACTCGTTTCACAGAGCGTTATCATTACCGCGAATGGGTGATGGGAATATTTATTTGAACGCGCTACTCACTCCAAATATCATAATTCGAGAAGTGTTACGACGTAGCCTACTCATCTTTATAGCTCTTTTGAAAGTTCGATCAGATTTTTCAAAGTCGCCCGTGGAGCTTGATAAGCATTTTTCGAGACTGAAAACTCTATTGTCGGTGTCTGGTGTCGATTGGTCGTTTGTTTTGGAATTGAAATTATGGGCGTTTTGGATTTGCTCGCTTGATATGGCGGGTGATGATAAGGATTGGCGGGTGGGCCATATAAGAGAAGAGATGGGAAAACTTCAGCTGACGAATTCGGCCGATGTTTTGAAGGTGGTGAAGCAGATTATATGGATTGAGGATCTGGTACCGATGGAGAATTTACGGCGATTACGCGCAGAGATTGATGGAGAGATTTAATAACAAGTCTATCAATCCAATCAATCAAACAAATCAAAGATGGGCTCCTAGGTAATTCAGATATACTGAACAGTGTTTAATTAATCATGTACAATACATTTAGACCTCAAATAATTTCAAAATACAAGACTCGATACAATCAATCAGCTCCTGGGTTCTTCACGATCACTCTCTTACAAACCAGTCATGCCACCGCTAGCAGAGATGAATTGTCCAGTGATCCAGCGCGCCTTCTCAGAGGTGACCAACAAAACCAAATCGGCAATATCCTCAGTAGTTCCAACACGAGCAGCAGCGCGAGTATTGGCTACCCAAGCACCTGTAGCTTGTTCGTATTGTTCCTTAGTAGTAGCACCAAGGACCTTGAGAGCCTGGTCAGTCTCCACAGGACCCGGCGCAATAGTATTGACCGTAACACCATGGCTCTTTCCAAACTAAAACCCCAAAATTATACTCATTAGCCTCATTCTTATAGAATATCTCCCAAACGGGTATCGACCAGATTGCAACGGGTTGAGATATACCTCCATAGCCATTGCGTATGTCAAGGCGTCTTGTGCAGCCTTGGCAGCGCCGTAGATACCAGCCATGTCAATGCCCATCTTCGAAGCGACGCTACCAATGTTGATAATCCGGCCGCCTTGTGGCATATGCGGAATCGTTTGTTGGATGAGATATAGAGGACCGAAGACGTTGATTCCGAACTCTTTGTGGACGATTTCTGGAGTCGCGTCGACGGATTTATATAGACCGTGGGACCAACCGGCGTTGTTAACTAGAATGATGTTTGACATTAGCGATTTACTCTTACGTGTAACCTAATAAGAAAGCAGTAATATCATACCAAGGATGTCGATGTGGTCGGTCTTGAGTAACCTGAGTGTTTCCTTCACAATTTTCGCGGCGTCTTCGGGCACGGTGATATCGCCTTGTACGAGATCAGACTGAGCACCACCAGCGCGAAGTTCCGCCACGATCTTCTCCGCGCGAGATTTAGATGATTCGGAAACGTGGTGGATCATAACCGCGGCACCATTTCGGGCGAGAGCTCTTGCGATGGCGGCACCGATGCCATTTTCCCGGCCAGAACCGGTGACAATGGCAACTTTGCCGGCCAAAGAGAGATTCTCAGGAACGAATTTGGCGGACATTTTGAAGTATATATTGTATATGATTGAGACTTATGGTGATAGAATTGAGTATGAATTGAAGATGAGGTTGAAATTTCTTGGTGGGAAATTGTTTGTATGTATGCGTATTAGATATTGAGCGATGTCGATAATGATAATGAAAAGACTCAATCCAAGCCGTCGAAGCTGCCATATTTATACATCTCTCCCTCGATATTCAGCGGACATCTAAGACGCGAAGTTGGATCAAAGAACATTGTACATTTGTAATCTTGAAAGCAGACTCGGTGCTACGGGCCATATTTTGTTCCGTTTTGACGTGAAGATTATTAAGACCCATTCGGTGTCGTCAACTAGTCAAGCTCCAAGATCAATCACCATTTTCCCAAAAGAGAAAATGGTGGTAGCTTGGCGTGAGGCTCTTGTGTGTTGGCTTGGTGGTGTTTCACGTCTGACCGGGGTGACCATTTTCCGCATTAGGAAAATGGTGCTCTCAGGTTGCCGCCCAATTGCAGGTGCCGACTCTTCTTGCGGATAGAGTTCTTTGTAATCGAATTCGGTGGGATAAATGATTAGATCAGCTTGTGCGTAGTAGGCTTCAAATTATCCCGGTTATAGGATCTAACCTGAGTCCGCTCTACGGTTTGTATATTTCTAAGTGTCCTAGAATGGCTTAACTTTGGCTTGACTTTTTTCAAGCGAGCGTAACGAACGTTCGAACGCGTTCGTCACGGTCAATAGAAAACACTAGAGAGACATATCGGGATTGAAATTAACCCGAATTCATTTTAGATGACATGATTTTTGACTGTCATTCTGGGGCTCTGCTCCGCTTGGGTCAACACAGCTATCATCGTCTTGAAAATCCTAATAGCTGGTATTAATTAGGTATGCGATCGCCTTCGACGTCCCATTCTAGCAGCGCGGCTCAACCGTGGAGGTACTTCGCTAAACTCAAAATCCGAAATTATCTCTTCCATAATTACCGTTGGGGCTATCTCTTTCTGAGGAGTTAAGAATAAGAGTAGGTCTAATCCAAATTCTGGGAATAGAGTATACGCCGCCATGAAGCTATCAACAAGTCTCAGTTCGTCTAGGTATCGAGCCGAGAATTTGGCAACCAGGACTCGGAACCCGTCCCGCGTAACTATATCTCGATCGGCCCATCGACTGGAGTCCTCTTCGATCGCGATTTTCGACTCTAGTTTTCCGCTATTTTTGTCATACGTATGGCGGTATATTGTCGCGATCACCTCATCGAGTGTTTTCAGAGTCGCCCTGGGAGGATGAAGAGACTCGCATTCTAATTGATAACGCCCGTTTGCTTTTTCCAAAGCTAAACCTTTAAGCCCGGAACTTCCCAATCTCTCCGCGAGAACGTAGACTTTCGCGTGAAATAGAAGTTCGTTTTTCGTTTCCTCGGGACAGGTATAAGTATTGATATAGCAGTACTGAAGAAAACAGCCAAACGCGGCCGGGTCGTCAACTTCGTCGCGCAATATTACACGCTTCTCTTCTGCTTCCTTCATGTTCGAGGTAATCATTTTCTCAAAATAAGTTGAGTTGCTCGAAACAGCGCTGACGTGGACGTTGAACAACTGTTCCTCTCCTCCTAGAACCACTTGGAGTATATGGGATTCAAAGTGTCGAACCCGCAAGTCGCCGGGCGTCATTGTCGGAGTGTCTACTCTGGTACTGACATATCCTTAGCTATCATATCATTACATTAAACGTATAGTCATTTGGGTATGGCCCATTTGTGCGGCTGATAAGAGCTACTATACCTTTCTTCAATTTCTTTGCAACGGTGAAACGGACCAAGGCAAGTCGCCCGCTTTGGATACATCCACGGTCTTGGACCCGGGCCGTAAAGCATAGGCAAGCAACTGTGGCAGTGATCGCAATTTTCACACACGCAATCAACCTTACAAGCATTGCAAAACCTCGGGCATCTGATGGCATCATAATAGGTCGATTTCAATAGGTCAGCTCGTTGACATTGCTAACTTGTATGACTAAATAGCGAGACTGTTACACCACGTACCTTTCACTCCCTCTCGACATATCTCTATCTATGCTGTTCCTTTGAGACCCAGGGACGCGTGGGAGGGGCTAATGGCGGCTGAAGACTGGAATTGACACACGACCAGTTGTGTTAGAGGTGAAATTGTTGTTTAGGGACGAGAGATAGATGAGGTCAAGTGTGTGGTGAAAAGATGTGATGGAGAGGAGATGTAATGAAAAGGTACGTGCAATCCTTTGTTTTTGAATAGCTGGGAGTGACGCTCAGAAGACAACTAACGGTACAACGCTCCAATAGTCACATTCTTATTATGCGCATAGATGCTGCTATTGCCTGGTAGTAAGTAGAGCCTCCCGGAAGCTAATAGAGCCTTGTCTTGCTGTGATTCGCCACAAATAATAGGAATTTTTTGATGCCAGAACTACATTAATGTAGCAATGCATTGCTCTTGACTATTCTTCCACTAAACTACAGCATAACTTGATACCCTCAAGACGCAGACATTTCGACCCAATGGCTCTATCGAATCAAACACTGACCCTGCCGACTAAACCGACCCTCTCACTTTTAAACCTATCAGAAACCTCGGAGTCTATATCCACAGACCGCAGAAGCTCAAAAGGTCAGATTCCCGTTGTCATCATGCGTCATAAATATACACGAACCAGCAAAAAGAATAACATCCGACCCAAAAGCCGGGTATTCCTCCACAAGACCCATAAACACTTCGTCATCCCGCAAATCCTCAAGACAATGCGCCGCAAACCGTGCCAGAAGCATCCGGAACCCATCCCTTTCGACCGCCTGCCTCTTACTTCCCTTCGCCAACGGGACCGGAGTAGGTCTCTTCCCCGTGTTTGAATCAAAAGTGCTGTTATATATGAGTGGCACGCACTCTATCAGGTTGTTCAGCAAGTTTTGTACGAGTTTCGACGCATCGATAGCGTGTTCCGAAGCTCTGATGACTACTAGAGTAGCTTTCCTCAACGCTAAAGTTTTGAGTTCCGGCGTGTCTAATTTCTCGGCGAGGACGTAGACTGAGGCGTGGATCTGCAAGGCATCTTTGTGGTCGCTTTCATCGTATCCGTATCCTCCAAAGTAGGCGTATTGAACAAAGAGACTGAACACGAGGCCGCCGTCCGTCATATCGTCGAATTCGATGGTTTGGGTAACGCCTTCTTTGAATCTGGACTCTAACTGTCTCTCGAGGACCGGTGATGCCTTTGTCAAGACTTCCTTGTGCAAATGGAAGGATACTTCTGGTCCAGTTTTGACCGTGACCATTGTTGTTTTCAAGATACTTGATTATTCAAGGGCTTGGTTAGTATTCATTTTGTAATCGCTTTGAGGGAAGAGAATGAGACTAGCATTGTTCTTGTATCTGTCTCACACTTCCAAATTTAGATTTCAAAAGGCTACGGGGGTTACCTCATGAATTTTTCCTGGTATCTGTTCAGAAATAGCGTGATATAATCATTATTCCCCTCCTTTTCATATTCATCATCTTGCACAGAACAAATGTGATACCACTGATGTCCAGGTTCATAATCAGCGGATTCCGAAATCTCGCAGCTGTGGCAACGTCCGCAGCTCTCGCATATGCAATCCTTCCTACAGGATGTACAACGGTTGATACACCTATCAAGCAGTATACGGATTAGTCAACGGGTCATATATCCAAAGGGTATATAGCAGACTTGGTGGGATTGATACGGCTTCCGCGTATGGTGTTCGGGATATATGGAAATTTTGCGGCGGACTTACCCTGTCTGTCCTCGGTGGGATATTCGATGCCACTGCTTCTTAGATGATCTGCGCCCCGGGGAGGCCATCTTGGGAAGTATAGTCTGCGACAAGGGTAGTTGTTAATGTATTGCTGGACCTGCCGCTTCGTTATGTGCTTAAGGAGCCGTTCTATCGCGAGGTACTAGGTTAGGTACTAAGGAGCAACTAAGGTATTATATGCACTTATAAGCATACATGTAGTATTTACCTGCTTAGCAGTTATGCGTATGGCCCAAATACAATATCACACAAATATCTTGTCTCAGCAACAATACCGATCAAGTCCGTCAACTGGAGATCCGAATATTCACTTTGGTTCATCTTCATACTCACCTAAATTACCGACTATTTTAATACATAACACTTAATCCATAAATTTCAATATAAATAAAGGCACACAACCGCTCAATCATCATCACTCGACGTCCCGTTAAACCCAATCCACCCAAACTTCCCCCCGGACTTAACCTTACTACTCCCCTTCTCCTTCCTCTGAAACCACCACTCATCCCCATCCCTCCTCAGCATAACATAATCCAACGTATCCCTATGATCCCTCATCAAAACCTCCCTCATAGGCCCCGCGTTAAACTTCTCCTCCATATCCTCCCACTCCTCCAAGATCCCCCAATTGATCGGATACTGATAAACCTTGACCGTAACCAACTCGTCGCATATTTCAAAAAATTTCGCCAGATCCGTTGAAAAACACTCGATGGTGCTGAAATCCACGTGTTTCACCGAACAACTCCACTCGGCCTCTTCGAACCGTTCCACGAAGTCGAAATCTCCCGCGCAGGTGTCTAACGATATATATTCTATCCCCGGGATCAGAAATATCGCGGTGACGTGGGATATCCCAAACCCATCATCATCGTTCCAATGGCCTTGGCTGTACGATTTCAATCCTAATAAACTCGCCGGATAATCACGTAATAAAACTTCGGGATCTTTAACGTCTTTTTTCCCGTCGGTGCCGTGGCTGTTTACCAGTGAGTCGAAGAAATTTGTCAAGTCGTCGTATGTATCTGAACTACCGACTCGGGATACCGGAACACCCATGTGGAATTCCTCCATACTGTTGAGTAGACATATAATCGGTATTAACAATGTCGATGGGTCTAAAAACTCCTCGATGGATTTCTTCCATGTTTCTCGGTATTTATATTTCTCAAACATTTCGTTTAGGAGCCTCAATTCATGGTCGGTCCATTTAAATTCCCGGTTCTTCTTCTCGGCATCTACGCGGAGGTAAGATTTCCCACCCCATCGGATAGTAATCTTGCGGAAATGCTGGGAAAAGGCGTCTCCGTCGTTGAGGAGACGTGAGAGGAAGGAGGTTAGTTGGGAGTAACTGTACGCTGACAGTCTGATCTCGTTTTCGGAAGGGAGGATGTATTGTCGAGATATGTGGTAGAATGAACTACAGACGAGCGTCGAGTTGAATAAATCCTTTTCTGATAATGACGGTTGGGAGAAGATTTCGTGGAGGATTTCGGGAGGGAGGGAGGTTGCTGAAGCGGGCATGGTTGTTGGATATCTCGTGTTGATCGGGGTGTCCAGTTCAGGTGAACGAAGATAGCGATTCGAGCTGGGTCAGAGCCACCACCAAGAAGATACGAAATATCTAAGCTCAAGATGGCGATTTTTCAAAAGCACAGAGACTCAATTAGTCTCAGAAATGATGGATACTATTGTTGCCTCGTTGCGTCGAAAGGGGCGGTACCCGAGTTTTAAGCCATCTGACAGCCTACACGTTAGCTAACCCTGAAGCCAAAAGCGAAGTCCGAGCCAGCGATGCCGCTGCGCTTTCGTCCAACATTCGGCCGTACAAAAGGTTGATTCTCTGTTAGCCCTTCGACCATCAATAATCGATATCAGGTGTTTCTCAAAATCCAGATGAAGCAATGAGGAAAGTGGATCTCCTTCCATTTTATACATTTATCTAGGTACCCTCATTTTGAACTGTACAAACACTTGCATCCACACGCAAATATGATGCAATTGATGCGAACAACAAAACGTAGGGTATAATTATCCCCTATCTAGGAGAATTCGGCTTGTATAATCAATCCACTATACAAAGAGCGAACCGTATTCGGTGTAACCATCTTCCATGTATTCTTCACAGAGAAGAAACCGAATCTTCCCACAGAAAAATGCATACAAGGAAAATGCACCCAGTTAATAACCCTCACAGTCCCATACCAAAAGAAAAAGACCAGAAAAAACTCCATCATAAAAAAATCAAAACACGCTAATAAACATCGCAATAGTCATGATCATAACCAAAGTCCAACTAGAACTCTTCATTGAGCTCGCGGAATTCGGCTTCGATGTTTGCGTAGCTGAAACTTCCGAATTAGAACTCGTTGCGGTACTCGTAACACGTGTGGTAGTAGAGGTAGTAGGGCGAGGGGTAGTAGACGAACCAGTGCTTGATGATCCGGTGGCTTCAATGCTTGTCGCGACGTCGCCGAGGGTCGGAAGTGAGGCGCTCGGGTCGACGGTCCATGCGCCAGCTGAGGCTGGGCAATTGACATTGGTGTTCGTTGGTGTGTAACTGTGCTCAGTCTCGTTAACATAAAACCGATTGATTCGAGGGAATAGAGCTATCCATACGCGCTGAGGGTAAGGCTCGTCGGAGAAACGCTGGCCCATACCGTCTTGAGATTATTGAAATCGGGGGAAACCGGTGTGGGTGTTCCGGATCTATGATATGGAGTCAGGTATATAAACTTCGTCACGTCGTTTCACGATATAAATACCTCTCGTATGGATCACCGCCGACAGCCGTTGATGGATCCTCGACCATTCCATAAGTAACCAACCCGAACTTGTTGCTCTCATTGATCCATTCATAGACAATAGCTCCAGACCACCACTAAAGTTTACTATTAGTGAAAGTTTTTTGGTGTAAGAGAGAGTATTTGACCTACATCGGTCATGTTAGAACCGTAGACAGAATACATGTCCTCGAACAATCTAGGAGGACTAGTATTGCAACCGTCTTCGCTGAAGAATGCCGGAATGTCAAATTGAGCGTCGGAGAGATAACCAGTTAACCTGGAGTATCCGCTGCTCTGGAATGTATCGCCTGGGAGACACCATTCGTAGGCATTGACACCGTAAAAATCAATTGAGGAGTCTCTGTCTGAGAAACCTTCGTGGCTGCAAGCTAGATAGTTTTGGACGAACGGGCTACTATTTGTCAGAACGCTTTTCATTCTCTCGAGGGGATCCTATTAGGTGAAAGCAGCTTACCGCGTATCAGCGTTATCGGTGGAGGCGTAGCCGATATAAACCGGATGGTCGTAACCCTTATTTTTGATGTGAGTCTTGATGTCAGCGACAGCGGCGGCGATAAAATAGACAGCTCGCTCTCCGGCAGCTTAATTTAATCAGTTAGACTTTCATTCTATCAAAGTTCAGAAATCTCATATTACCTTTCGTGATGACTTCGTTTCCGATCCAGAAACCGACGGTATTCTCGTATCCAGCGAACGCATCCAAAGTAGCAGCAAACGAGGAGAGCTGGGTTTGACTCCAGTACGGGTTATCCTCATTGATACCGGTCTCGAAGTTAGCGAGGTCGACGAAGAGGTAAATCCCGGCATCTCCGAAAATCTTCATGCAGTCATCGTGGTTCGCGGAGGCATCGGTTTGGTAGACACGAATGGTGTTGACACCGAGCTGCTTCATCAGAGCCGCATCGAGAGCGCATTGGTCCTTGTCAACCAAGGGATCCTGCAGCGACAGTCAATATATTTCTATTCAGCCAATTCATCGAGGCTTCAGACTTACGGTTCTCGCGCGGAGCTGGTAGGCAACACCTGGTAATTATCGCCAAGGAGGGGTGTTGTCAGCCTCATCCGTCCACTCGTCCACCTCACCGGGTATATCAATCTTTATACCCGGTCCCGCCAATGGTAGCATACCTTTGATGTAGAATTGAAGTCCGGTCTTCGAGTTGAAGAACTTGTTACCCTTGATGGTCAGAGAATCTACGGCGCCGACCGTCTCAACATGCGAGACGGAGACGAAGAGCAGAGCCGCAAGAAGCGGACGAAGGAGGCCGCTCAGCCGACGTCCGAAAACCATGACGACAGACGGATGGAAATGATACGAATAGAAGTAATTGGCGGATTGCGGGGGAATTGCGTCGACAGCCTCGCCGGGATTCTGTCGGAGTACGCTTTTGCTGTGATTGTTCGAATTCTCACCTCAGAGACCGATCACAGAAGAGAAGACGGTGGAGGAGGAGGAGGGGAACGGGACATTATAAGAGCCTCCGTCTTGTTTATTCCTGTCGGACGCGACGGGGCCAGTAAACAGAGCTATTAATATCGCAGCCGTCTCAGAGACTCAGAGACTAGCAGGACGATACAGACATGCACGGTAATCGACGCTGCTTGCGTATGCACCTTGTGCCTGGCTAAACAAAACTAGCGGGGAACACAACAGAGGGGCGTCCCCAGGTAGCATCGGTGGGACTTGACCGTATGCATTATTTTGGCCCGGGAATCCTGTTATCAACCCTGTCTGCCACTTGCCTTCGCTGCTGGCCGTCAGCAAAAGAAGGCAGGCGAGTTGCTATTATCGATCCATCGCAATATCAGCATGTCAACGAGGTGACATTGGCCAATATCGGCCCCCAGTCCGCCCCTGTCCTCCAGGAAACGGGTGACGACTTGGCTGGGAAGCTTGAATCGCCTTGACCCAGCCCAGACCCACCGCCCAATGCCACCAATCACTGGTCCAGTCTGCTCTGCGCGTCCGCTTAGCCTCCGTCATGGTTGCTCGGCCGAAGTTCCTCTGTGGAACGGCACTTACCGCGAACAGAAGTCCAACAGCTGAGGAATGTGTTGAAGCCCGCCATCTCTCAAGATATTTCGATGATTCTGCGTGCGGTGAGAAGCATCGTCTTAGATTAGGCACTACGGATTAGAGATGCTTGATGTCGCAGTCTTCTCATATTATTACACTAAGACTCTCTACCAAATATTCAAAACTTCTGTGATCCCGGGAGTATCAACACAGTCCATAGCTGTGCCGAGGTTCTCCGGCCTGAGGGTAAGAGTCAAGGCATACATCCCCCAAGGAACTATCGCCAAACTCAATTCACCATGGAGGCCCTTAATTATTCACGCCTACTTGCCCGTACGAGTCGCGATCAACGGTGCTGTCCGGACTTCAATTTTACGCGGTTCTAGCCCACAAGCTCGTACCTGCATATGTGCCGGGTATTTACGGATATTCAGTTCTTTAAACATTTACAATATAAAAACCCTTGACAGCTTGCCCATCTGGCCACCGAAAAAAGAAAAAAGGGAAAAGAGATAAAAAACAATTTCCTGAACGAATCACGCGTCACTTGTCGTGAAATATTTGCTATCGCCTCATCCGCAAGTAGCATAGTCTTTCTCCATCTTTGCCAAATCATGAAACCCTTAGCTAACGATTCGCATTAGATCAATTAATCTTGCCTCCAAGCGACTCGTCAATCGCCCAGATCGATCTGACGAAGAGACTTTAACCTCGCGCGTGCCAAGGACTCAGGTACAAAGCCACATCGTGTTTCATCTAAGCTTCTAGACGTTACTTTTAAAGCTCTCACCACCATATACAATAGATCTCGCCAACCGAAACGAACTCAATGGTATGCCATTTCCACATCCGGCCCAACAGCTAGCTTACCATAAACCAAGAATTCCCAAATCCGTTGAATGGCTCCCATTTCGAGTAAGCTCGCTCAGCTGCAATCGCTATCGCGCGGTCTAATCTATCCCCAATGAGGCCGCAACACACCGCCATTTCTTTCGCGCTGAGGCCGCCTCTGTCTCGATCGACGTATAGCATTCAAAGACAGGGTTTGATAGTGACGAAAGTTACCATGATGGAGAATATTGCTAGCACACACTCGCGTCGAGAATGGCTGCCTCGAATATCTCTTTCTAGTCACCATAAAGGTATAAAAGTCACAGAGTTTTGCGGCTCGATTTCTGGAAACATCACTCCATATACGCACACCTATACATATTTAAGATCATTCACTGCTTTAGATCGCGAAATATATATCTTATCAATATCAATTCTTCCAAACACTACCCTTACCTGTATATAGATACCCCCTGGATTGAAAAGGTTAGTAAATATTTTTCATTAGTACTCCGTCAACTTTTGGGGACGCTGTGGGCGGTTCTCACCACAAACCGCCAAAATGGATAGCGTCTACAGCATGCTTCTTTCCCTTCTAAGCAGCCAAATCCTGCCTCTTCTCACGCAAATCCAAGGAAGAGCAGCAATAACAACTACCAGCAAGCTTCCAACTTCAACTTCGGTATTCACAACGACTTCCACAGGACTGACGACAACAACTTCGGGAACCGGCAAGGCATCCATAACGAGTGTGAGCTCAACGGTTCCTGCTTCTAGCGTCAGATCAACTAGCTCTTCATCTAGCACTACCTCTTCAGCGTCGATTGTACTTACATCTTCAACTACACCTAACACTGACTTTGCACTTTCGTCCGGTGCTGGCACAATCTCTCCCGTAGCAACTGACAATATCCCTTCTGTTGAAAATCAAGGACCGTCTTCATCTGCCATTGGACCTCCTCCGTCTGCCCCATCCATATCTTCAGTCAGCTTAGCTTCGTCGGTGGCTCCGAAGTCTACTTCTGCTTATGCTCTGTTCAATAATGTACTCATCTTAGCGCCTGACTCCGCCAGCGCAGACTTGACGGAGTCAGCACTCGATGGATATGGCATGGCATGGGATACCATAATCGTTCCAAGTACCGGTGTCGATCTTCCGCCGTTGAATACCACGCAAAACGGGGTGCCTACATGCAATTACAATGTTATAGTTGTTCATTCTCAGCTCTCTTATGATTATGGCGCCGACGGGTGGAGGAGCGCCTTGACCACAGCTCAATGGGCGCAACTTTACGCGTATCAAGTCATGTGTAATGTTCGCATGGTCCATTTTAACGTCTGGCCAACGTCGGCTGCATTTGGAGCCGAGGCACTGGGAGGATGTTGCGATTCTCCTGATGATCAGAACGTCACGCTTGTCGCGAATGTTGCGACTGCGAGATTTCCGACTGCGGGGCTTAATTCTGTTCCGATGCCGTTGACTGGGTTATACCATTCGCCGTCTCAGATTACGGATACCAACAAGACGCAGACGACCGAGTTCTTGCAGTTTGCTCCGAACGCTGTTTTCCCTACTACCACCAGTGGTGGAGTAATCAATACATACCCCGATGGAAGATCTCAAATGGCATTCTTTCTCAGTTTCGGAACATGGAGTCCCACCAGTGCTTACTTGAACCATATTTGGATCCATTGGGCGACTCACGGTCTTTACGATGGATACCGTCGTGCACATCTCAGCAGTCAAATCGATGACGTCCTTTTGGGAACCGATATGTATTATCCACCAAACAGCACATACCGGCTCACAGTCGCAGATTTAACGACTCACGGTACATGGGTCGCGGATGTCAACAAAAGACTCACCAAAACCAACCCTGGCTCAAGATATTTTATCGAACTCGGACTCAACGGTAACGGCAACTTGCTTCAAGCGAATGATCTCGACCCTCTAGAGAAAGTCTGCAAGCAAGATCCAATCTGGTACGCGAAGGATCCCGACACCACTCCGCTCGAATTCATGAAGGTTCTCGGTACCGGCACCGACAGCTGGCCGACCACACCCAGCAGCTTCCTCAGTTACCCTCTCAAATGCTTTAAATTGGATGTGTTAGCGGTATATATCTGGGGTCTCGGTACCAAAGCTTCTACCGCATACTCTTTCGTCAGCCATACCTTCACTCATTTATCCCTCAATAACGCGACCTATAGCGACGTCGCGAAGGAAATAGGTTGGAATCTGCAGTATTTCAAACTATCCGCTTTGGATTCGAGTTCGATGATGAGTATCGGTGGATTAATCCCTCCAGCCATCACAGGATTACATAACGGTGACGCGTTGGCTGCATTCGCAGCGAATGGACTCTGGAACGCGGTGGGGGATAATACTCGATCTGTTTTGAGGAATCCCGAAAGTCCTTACTGGCCATTAAATACTACTATTGCCAATAACGGGTATGACGGATTTCAGATTACCCCCAGATTCGCTACTAGGATCTATTTTAACTGGTAAGTGTATATTTCATACGTGGTTAGAATCTCTCACAAAGGGACAAATGTGCTAATCTTTGGTGATCGTGTGATTTATAGCGATACCGTGGAGTGTAATCTAAAGGAATGGGTCGATACTTCCAGCGCTAACAGTGTTGGCGGCGGCACGATACGCGATCTACTTGAGCAGGAGAGAATGAGTACTTCAAACCAACTACTCAGTCTAATGGGAGGTAAGCATCATTTCTAAACCCCCAATTCTCTATTTTCTTAGCTTGAAAAATCCTGACTTTGCATGGTTATAGACGCATACATGTTCCACCAAGCCAACATGCGAACCAGCGTAACCGATACAGTCTCAATCCCCTCCACCTCCCTCACCAACAAATATTCCCTGCTACAAATGTGGGTCGAAACCCAAGTCAACGAATTCCAAAGAGTGGTAAACTGGCCATTAATAACGCTCAAACACGACGATCTGGCGTTAAGTTTCAAGAATCGATATATTAGAGATCAATGCAACACGCAAGTCAAACAGACTATCGTTAGCGGGAAGATCACGGGAGTGGTGGTTACGACTAATGGGAATAGTTGTCCCGTTGAGGTTCCGGTTACTGTCGTTGGTGGGGTCAAGGAGACCGGGTTTAGGGTTGAGCAGGTGGGGAAGGATCCGGCTACTGTGTGGGTTACTATGAAAGGGTCGCCGGTTACTTTGACGCTCAATAAACCGATTACACTTTCTACTTTGTGATCAGCGGATTTATTGACGATTTGAATTAGTTTGTTTATATTTTTGCGATTTTCATTTTCTTGGGATTCTTGCTTCTTGGAAAACGCGGCAAAATACGGCGAGAAAACTTGAATAGAAACGAAGCTGGGCTTTAGCGCAACCTGTAGATTATTATTAAGATGTATATAATTCTTTCACATTCATCAGTATCTTGTAAGTTTTGTCCCAAAACAATGCATGTCGCTAATTCTATAAGAGATTCACTTTTGTTCAAACAGCCGATCCGCAATCGAGGCTCGGACTGCTAGTATCCCTTGCCTCCTTCTCCAAACTATTACTACTCAAGTTCCCTCCATCCCCCTGCATATGCATCTTTTTAATTTTCTCTCCTTCGCGCTTCGCCATTTTTCTGAATATGTTACTACCGTGTAGTTGTGACGACGAAAAAGCGACATGAAGCATTGGCGTGGTGATTTTTAGACTGAGGTCCCATTGATCCCACAGGATGCCGAAGAGGTACATTGTCACTATGGTTTCTATTATCGTACCCAGGAACGTCCAGATCATTGTGATATGGAAGAGGGTGCGAAGCCGCCGGTGGTTTTGCGAATGCGTTCGATAGATTATTATAGCGAGCGTAGGGAGGAACTCGACAAGTACGTCAAAGGCTCCTAAATTTTGTAAGAAACAATTAGCTTCCGTGATTCTCGAGATACCATGACTGCACTCATAAGCACAACTGTTTGGATGAACTTACCCCAAACGCAACATAGAATAAACTCCAACCGCGCATTATGATGTCCGTAGATACTAATAGCCACCGCCGCCTCCCCGATAAGAATCGTCCCCAAATGATGCAAACATCCAATAATCGAAATCTGTGTCCGATAAATCAATTCGAAAATATACATCCCGACCAACAACTGCGAACAAACGATCAAACAATCACCCATAGTAACCCCTCCCTTCCCGCTCACCGGATCAGATAACGTTGATTTACCGAATACCACGGCCATGAAGGGGTATACCCCCAACGCAAGAATTGCCACACGGATAATTATCCCCACATGCTGGTTCAAAAATGACCTTTTCGTGATTTCCGGAAGCGACGGGTGGGTTTTAGGATATATACGAGGTAGTAAAGGTTCGAGAATATAATTTTTTAGGATAAACAGGACTGAGAGGGTGACGGTAAGTATTAGACCCGCGTATAGCGCGAGCGTGGAGAATTGAGTCGAGGAGTTCGGAATCCTTGTTCCATCGTGCGTGTCGTAGGGCGCTATAGTCATGGCTTATTCGGCGATGCTCGGGTAAGCCCGTCGCTTATTCGGCCGTTGAAATGGAGTTTTAGATAAACTCGCTGGGGAGAATAATGATCTTTGCTGGATCGACGAGGGAGGGTGTGATTAGGTACGGATCGACATTGTGGTATATCGCTGTGGTCGGGTTATATGCTTATATACGTTTTCAGTCTCGCTAATCGTGGGGAAAGGGCTTTAAATTCCATTTGAGTCGTTTTTTCGAAGTAGTATGGTGGAATATAGAGTTCTGGTTTGAGTGTGGAGATTGGCTTGTCGAAATTACCACTTGCGGAAAATATTTATTTGTGTGAAGGTCTTCTAAAACCCAGAGGTTTTAGACATATGCTGGTAGATTGGTTGAATTCGTTACTGAGTCAAACTTTGACGTACACTCTTCCGCACGGACTAAGGTACTGGCATATCTTTTCTCTAGCAAGAACGTTGAGGATTTGGAGAGGGTCAGAAACCCCACTCTACGGGATCATGCTGTTGTAGCTGTGAAGAGGAACAGAAACTATGTCAAAAGATCATAGTAGGTTACATGTAACTAATATATAAACTTCTAAGCTGTATTTATCTATCACTTAAATAGTATAATTTAGGGTATTGATTTGCCTTCTAAAAATATCGGGCTGTCTAAATTCGAGGTTAGAAAGTGATCCTAGTTGGGGTCCCGCGTCTACAAATTTAAAAAACGTTACATTTTATGGATATGCCATCGATTTTCCATGCTTAACGTGACCTCTAGATTGCACCAACGATCTTCTGGGAAAGATATTGGCAAGATCTCAAAGATATTTCGTTACATACCGTCGTTCGTCCTCTTGCAGGGGCGATTTGCAGCCCAATTAGGGAATCCAACGTTCTACAACGCAACTTAGTACCGCAGAGCCCTATGATCTAGTCCACTTTTCTCGATGATAGCCGGACGATAGTAGTATCTAGATATCTAGCCACAATGGAGTCCTGGGGGCTTATAAACAAAACTCCTTGTGAAAGCAGGTACTACTTCTTAACTTATTTTACATTTTCTGGCTTATCCACAGAATCTGGAATTTTGAAGTTGCAAACTGCGGCTGCCAAAGATCCCACCGCACGGCGTTTATACGACGACTCCCCATCGTTTTTAAGAAGATATGAAGGTCTCAACACTGCTTGCGCCAGCCTTGGCTGCCTCTTTGGCTTCAGCTATCGTTTTACCCCGGTTTAACGATATTGCTGCCCCAGGAGTGCCCAGAATCGGCCACCCTTTCAAGTTGCCGTTCGGTACTTTCAAGCGTCAGGATCCTGCTGCTAGCGTTGAGTCTAGCGCCGATGCTACCGTCAATACCGCTTCTGATGATATTTCGTCTAACACTAGCCCAGATGCTACTCCGTCTGAGGATTTAAGTACAACAATCGTCACCGTTGATGATAGCAGCGCCTCTGCTACCCCGGTGATTCTAATCGAGACTCCTACTACAACCCCTAACATTGACGAAACTAGCAGCGAATCTGCTACCATTGCTGCTATAACTGATGCCGAGAGCTCGGATCCCAATTCTTCAATTACTGCCACTATCACTCCAGTGACGACTGAGATCACGGAGACCGTCCCCGCCGCTACCACCACATTGACGGAGACTGCTCCTAACGGTGTCGCCCAGGTCATCATAAGTACTGTGAGGGCTGAGTTCACCACAGTTAGAACTTATGTGGTTGAAAAGCATGAGCATACCACCGTCACCCGAACATATACTAGCGAGTATCCGAGCTCCACTGTGGTCAAGTCTACTACCACTACCTTGTCTCCGATCACGATTGAAACAACCTACACGACAGTTGTTACAGTTACAGAGACTTTCTCCACTACTTATCGATCGTGGGACTTGACTCGTTACACTACCTCCAGGCCTATCACCGCACTTGCTCTCGGTGAGGTCACTGGCTATATTACCACCAGGCCAGTCACCCAGACGCTCACCACTACTTTGACCACAACCGAGGAAGTGTTCCCAAGCTTCGTCGCCACCACTTATATTGACAACGGAAGACCGGTTGTCAGCACCGTTCATGTTCATCATCACTCTGATGACTTTGGAATTCACTCGAGCTGGCAATCTCCTCCTATCGATATCGGGACCGCAAGTGATGAATCTTTGTCGGTGCCGCCAACTCAGGCCAACATTGTTCCCACGGCTGAGGTCTCGACTGATACTCCTACTGTTACACCTACTGTGTCTATTACCAGTGAGTCCGCTTCTACGGATGTCGATACTTCCATTGAGTCAAATGCTCTGACTACGCTGCCGTCTATCTCTGTACCGACGGATATCGTTTCGGTTTCATCCGAAGTGCCCAGCACCATCTCGACTCCTTCCGTCTCCGTATCAACTGAGAATGTCCCGTCCTTGACCTCCGAGATTACCACCTCGGTTTCTGTACCTGAGGATGTTGTTTCGGTGTTCAACTTGAACGATCTGACTACTACTTTGAGCACGAGCACTTGGGTTACTACTGAGCTAGTGACTCTCTCCGATGCTGTCACCACGGTTGTTGGTATCCCGACTCACATTCCTGCCGTCTCTCTTTTTACCAGCGTTCAAAGCTTGATTACTACGCTCGAGACTGTCATGACCATTACGGGCATTCCGACTACGTATGATGCGCCGGTTACTTCTTTGATTGATATCGCGTCGTCAGTCTCAGTCACTAACGTTTCGGCCCCGACAAGCAGTCTTCCGATATTTGTCGACTTACCAGCAACTGTTCCCAAGCTCACTATCGCGACGCTGTCTCAATACACTATTCCGGGTTATAGTGTTCCGACGGTATCTACTCCAAGTGTGGATATTCCAACATTGCCTTCGATCAGTATCCCGACGGTTACCACCCCGACAGTCAGTATCCCCACGGACATTGTCTCTCTGGTCAGCATCCCTGCTGTCAGTCCAACTGTTCCCACCGTCAGTGTTCCGACTGCTGGCGTCCCTACGCTTCCAGTTGTCACGGCCCCCGCTGTGAGCGCTGTGAGCGCCCTCCAGGCTACTGCACCAAGCGTCAATGTTCCGGTAGTCGCTGTACCTACTCCTGCCGCTCCCACAGTCGCGACTCCAAATCTTCCTCCTAAGAAGCCGACGTTCAAGAGTAATCAGGAACTCGCCATCGAACAACTCAAGAATCACGCGCAGTTGGTTCAAAATGGGTATAAGCTCCGCGAGTCAACTGATGCACCGAGTAAGTGAATCAAGTAACACATAAAAGCTACCTTTGTCGACTTGCTAATCATTTCTCAGCAGATCAAAATCTCAAGAAACTCGTGATTCGAGGGAGCAGCGATTCTCGCAAGGAGGCAACAGAGTAAATCCATTTGTCGTGAATGACTGACTCCAATCATTCCCATCTAATTATAAGATGTCTGTTTTGTCACTTGTTTAATTATTTGTCTGATGTGTGAGCCTCGATATCTTCACGTATACGCAGTTTGAAGATTTAATGCCAAGAAAGAGCCGAAAGATATATCAACCTGTACTTTATAAAGTCCAATAAGCATCATATAAATAGCTTTAATAATAATGATCTATCTGGAGGACTATATCATCGTTGTATCTATATAAAAAAGCTCCATGAGAATATTATCTCAACTACTGAGGCAGAAACTGCTTGACACTATCAACCGTCGCCAAAACGCTATCCTTCAAGGAAACGTAATTTAGTCCCAGAACATCTACGCTCTTCTTATTATTGAAGCTCATGTCTGGAACCTGCTCGGGAATCTCCGGAGGGAACGATCTCTCTGGATACGCTTCCTTCAGGATCTTTACAACACCCGCCCACGTGAAGATTCCACCAACGTTCAAGAACCTTTGACCTTTCGCCTCTTCGACTTGCAGCGCTCTGATATGTGCGTCTGCTACATCTCTCACATCGACGAATCCTTTAACACCGGGACCTTCTTCGATTGTCTTGTTGATACCAGCAAAGTATTTGTAGAGCAGGAAAACGGATGTGTTGATGCTCTCCGCGTCCTTGACGGAGTGGATGACGGGTCCGAAGACGAATGTAGGGTTAATGGCGGCTACTTCGAAAGAGGGACTTTCTGTTTTTACGAATTCCCAGAGCGCTTGTTCCGCGAGAGATTTTGAGGCTCTGTATGCTTCGTTTGGTGCGACTTTGGTTGGGGGTTTTTTGCTGGAGTCCTTTTGATATTCTTCGTTCGCCTTTTTGTAGTCCTCGCAGATTTTGACGGAGAATTTGTTCCATTGGGTTTCGTCGTATACGTGGCCGGAGTCGTGGGGTTCCATGATTGAAGCGAATGAGGAAGTAATGACAACCCGTTTGAGTTGAGGACCAGCATGCTAGAATTGAACATTCAATCAGATATCATTAACGGTTGATGCATGTTGGATTGCCATTTCTTACTTTTTTTGCCGCTTTTAGTAGATTTATAGTTCCATTGACCGCGGGATTGATCAGGTCGACGTATGGATCTGTGACTCGGTAGTGGAACGGGCTGGCGATATGTGCTATCCCATCTACGCCCTTAACAGCTTCGTCAAAAGCAGCGTTGAGTTCTAAGTCGGCGACTTCAGCGATCTCGAAGTTGTCCGCATATTTTGCGTACGGGCCTTTCTTCAGATATTCGGCTTTGCTGAGGGTCCGTGCGGTTCCTCGGACTTTATAACCCTGTTCGAGAAGCTTGAGAGCGGTCCAGGACGCGATCTTTGGGAATAACTTGTTAGATTCAAGTGATTGTTGGATATTCTACTATTGTACTCACGTATCCTAAGTATCAACGAATGTTTAGTTTTCGTTCTTCCATCCATCTACCCGAGATTATAGCAGACTGATCAAAAAACATACCTGTAACACCGGTCACGAGAATCAAGCTGCCTTTCGGTGGAGTGGTCATTTCTGCGTTGGGTATCGTCTGCGCGAAGTCGGCAAATGTGTTGAGAGAGAAGGATGTAGTTATTCGACAATGCGAAGAGTGAACTCTGAACTCCAGGGTCTTCAATTGGACTTTATATACTTATCCCAAGCTCTAAAGCTCTCCGAGTATCGTGTGCCTTCGAATCGATACCGACAGGGTCCCGGAAATCCGCAGCGGGGTATCGAAACGCTATCTCACCCGCAAATATCGCAATACCGACAATTTCTCAACCTGAATCCGGACATCGAGACGAAAAAAAACCCAGCCCAGACAAACGCAGCACGATGAGCTCATTCTTTTTAGTCTTTCGGTGAAATTTGTGCCGTGGGATACCGTACATTACTAAGACGGGATTACTAACCCGGCTGCGTTTTCGGCTAAGGTGCTGAGTTTGATATATAAAAGCTATGCGGCTGCACCGATGTATCGATACGGGGTGCGCTCGAATCCGTTTCGTTCGATCTAACGCGCGAAATGAAATCTGAGATCTCGGGAAGCGGAGTTAATGTCGGGATTTATAGTATTCCCATGTTATTTTCGGGAGTTAGCGATGGCGGAAAGGTGGAGTTAACGTTTGGGAACCTTGCGGTGCATGGATTAAACGCCTCACAACGTTATGAATATATCAACATATAGCCTTCGCAGAGGAAGTGGCATTTCAATATCCCACGAGTAAAGATCCAAGAATTCATATCTTTGCATTCCGGATTATGATCCAAGAAAAAGTGATAGCGGTGGTACGGTCCGTGATTTTATGCTGTAAGAGGAATCATCACTCAGAGTCGGAAGGCGCGTTTGGGAAGTTCATGATCATGGAACGAGGTTGTTGCCAAGCTTCAAACAGCAGCGCTGGAAATATGCGTCGTAGAGCCATGACACAACGTAACCGAGATTCTTGTTGCATCGGAGGGCGGGCCAATTACCGGAGTACCGCCCGTTCTATCCTAAACTATAAATATGACCTACCCCGAGTGTTCAGAAATCTTCAAGACTGATTTGCAGGAGGAACACTCTAGATATACTATTTTTGAGACTGGATGCGCTAAGCGTGATCGTTGAGATAAAAGCGACTGTATTGACCTGGCTATTATATGTATGATGCTAAGTAGGTCCTAGCAAGAGCAATGCCGATACAATTAATATAATCCACCTAGATAATGATCCTGCTACTATAGTTGAGGGCTAATTGTGGCTCCAGGCATACTGGTACTCCAATATTTATATAGGTCCATGCTGTGAATGTGAGCATGCAACGAATCTCCTTAGTTTCTAGAATCCCATACCAGTGATCCTGACTTAAAAGCCTAAAATCTACTGGTCGGATGGACTATTCATTCGCAGCGCGATACAAAAATCTTCTAGAGGAGACGTAAATGTATCGATATAGTTTCTAACTAACTTCTATCGCTTGTGAGGTATGTAGAAATAGTTTCAGACACCCCATCCAAATATAATTTTCACTTGAGATATCGCCAAGCTGCCCTCGAGAATAAACCGTAACAATTGACTACGAGAGATGTATTCAAGGTATCTACGTCTCATTATCTCTCCGGATCACAACACAAATATTTCAAGAATGCAACAAGAAGCCAATGGCAGTGATAAGGTACCGGCGGCCAGTATTGACGATTACTAAACTAAATAGGAAACAACGAAGAGAGATTCGCAATACAGACTTGAAATAGGGCTCAGCAGCGTGGCGCAAACCCCCAGCCTTGACTTGGCCGAGATCCTACCACGTCATACCAACACTGCGAACGAATCCTTGTTGGGAAGTCGGAAAATTATCCATTTCGATTAAAATCTTTTAACTATCATGTTACCAGGGTCTTAAAGGTAGTTACATTGCAGTAATTTCTGAGGAAGATATAGCAGCCTCGTATAAATGCTAAAACATAGCAAGGATGATTCGCTAGTGGGCCGGTGACTTTGTGATTACGAGATCATTGTTTCACAAAGCTTCCCTGCAGCTTCTACTTTAGCTCGAGGTACATACCCGACCGGACGCGTAAAGCTAGGGCGGTGAGTTAAGCCCTAACATGATTACTCCGAGGCTCCTCTCCTTTTAGTAGCTAGTAGTAGTAATATTTGTCAATGGCGCGGAAACATTAAGTGTGGCGCCTCAATATACGGTAACGCGAAATGCCATAGAGTAAGCTACAGCTGCCGCAGTTTAGGAAATATTGAAATGCTAAAACTCCTTCTAGGCTGCCAAGAGATTATCTCAACCATTTGATTTTGTCAACATCATCGCACGAGGTGAGTCAGGTTCGAGGAACTGGTTCCTGCGGGTTTGTGTTGGAAGTCCAGTGCACTCAACCAATGACCTACCTAACAACGAGACTTTTTACCGATCCAAATTTCGGGACCAAGAAACCCTCGGAATTCGGATCACATGGAGCTAGAGACAAATATAGACCTAGTTGAAAGGCGTCTGCAAAGGCGGCATAATGTACTCCCCACTTAGTACACGAGTCGCCGTGGTGTTTACTGTTCTGGAAATTTTAATCCCTGGTTCAGGCCCCTCCACCCAACTTACGACTGAACACCAAGGGTTCAGCTCCCTGGTGGTGTATAGATCATGCAATATTGCCATTCAGTCGGCAACCATCCTGAGGCTCTGCATGAGCGTACATATCCCGACATTCCGATCTCGATAAACAAGAAAGGCCAAAGGTTCAGCTCGGTTGATATTTCACTCAAACAAGTAGCACCAACTGCATACGCGACTTGCTGGGGTTTGGAACCAGCGAATAACGAGTTTAACAAGCGATCTACAAGCTGCAGAGGATCGGGAAGCAAATTGCAATACGTATGTAGGGGAGGCTTTTGAAATTCGATCACGAATCGTTACTGAATCCCAACAGCCTCGAAGGATCGCTAGTCTCGTTGGGGTTCTTTCAAAGCCTTCTTCGTAGACTCACAGCTTTTGAAATCAAAGGCGAAAAATTGTAAAGATTTACCACGGAGTCCTGACAATCCCATCAGGGTCTGGAATCCATCAAGGAACACATGATGCTTAAAATAAAAAAAAAGTCGCCATCACCTTTGCAGCAAGCCATTCCAGAAAACGTATCCTTGCCATCCTGGCGCAGCAGGCAAGAAAAAAATGTCCAAATCATTGTGCGAAACGCAAGAAATCCACACAAACCATTCAGCCGCCCCTCTTTGACAAAGCAAACGTATTCCGATAGGTTCGCCATGTTCAGCCAAGAGTGTCGAACAATCCAGGACTCAAACTCCACTTGCAGCAAAAGTCCGCCAGGATTCTCTGGGTAACCCCGACGTTATTGGACGTTTAGCGAAGCCAGCCGCATCTAGCGCCCCACGCCAAGCAGAAAGCAGGGATTGATTTGGATTTCTCGAACAGTTGGGTGGCCGCTCGGTGGTCTGCTATTCCAGATCTGGTTTTCATGTCCTCGGACTCAGCCTCAGTAGCGTAGAAAGAGCGAGGGGTACAAACCCAGCATGAAGCTTGAAACTCAGAACTGCAGCGATATCCACAGTCATTCGCTGGCGGCATATGGGTATTTATTTTCTTATGCAGTGAATGTAAGATTTTTAGTGTTTTGAGACTGGTTTGATATATAAACAAGAGAGCAAGGTTTCTATTTCGTTTTTCATCCGTCTGACACTCTCAAAAAAGTACCTGTGCCTTTTTAAGATACCTCCATTTCCTTTGTTCAACGGTACAATATCTTTGTCCGTTTCGTTCAGCATCAATATACGAAGTTTTCGATTTCTTTAAAAGTCAGTGGAGGAGGTATTTTTTCAAAGAATAGGAGGAGCATCTACTCAGGTATTGTTATTTTGGAAAGAAAATGCTAGGGAAGGTTTCCGCGGCTCTGTTGAGCTTGGGTGCCTTAGCCCATGCGGTAGCGGTGCCGCAGAACTCTGTGCCGTCGGCAACACGAACAGGAGCGCCGTCGAGTCCTTCGAGTTACGTTCCTGGACCGAACGATATATCGTCAGGATGTGCGAATATCGGTCGGGTTGCGGCGTCAATTGGCAGGTCGTCCTCAGCAGGAAGTAAGCTCATTCCCATGTTATATTCGGGCCGTTATGATCTATGCGCGTCGTGTGGATACCATGTCGCTAACGTTATTATTGTCTCGTAGACGCGAATGCGTTCCAGATCGATGCCAAAATTGGTTACGACTGTCTACAAAGTATCCCGCTCGAAGTAGAACCGACACTCGATTTCTTATTTGAGCTTTCGAAATTCGTTCAATTCCAGAGTACGGTCGCGTACCTGGCGAGACCACCAGCAAACTCCGGCCAAGACCCTATGGATATTTTGGGTGGTTTGACGGATCTGTACAATAGTGTCGAAGCTGGTTCATTAACACAGTGGAACGAACTCGAGACTAGGGTCGAGCGACTACTTAGCGGATGTCATGAAGGGCATTTGTATGTCGCGTGGGTTCTGCCCTCATTGATCAGCTTTCGTGCGCCATTCAGTCTTGTGGATCTCAGCCCGGATGGAAAACAGCTTTCGAAAGTTTATGTCGTGGACGACGTTAATAGATCGAGAGATCTGGACGGGTCAGCTATCACCCAAATCGATGGAGAGGACACGCTCACTGCCATTGAGAAACTCACATATTACGAATCTTCCCAGTCGCCTGATACCCGGTGGAACTCAGCTTTCCAATCTCAGAATCCTCCCAAGAGAGGAGGTTTTTATACTCGTCCGAGATATCCTGGCGCGAACACCTTCACTTTGAGATTTGAGAACGGTACAACGACAGAATACCGATATGAAGGGTATGCGCTTAATGTTCCTGGCCAAAATATCTGGAATAATCTACAGAGCGGTCAGGATATCTGGGATAGGCTTATCAACACCCCTCCAGATTCCGGTTCCACCGCAGGAAAACTTAGAAAGCGAGCCATGGAGATGAATAACGAGAAAAGAACTCAAGGCGGCCCATTAGATGACATGATCAACCGTCTTAAAAAGCGTCAATCCGGGTCGAACACTGCTCCAAGGCCTTCCCAGTTAGTTCGCTTCAACGAAAGTTTCCCGGATACCCCAAGAGTCAACCCATATATCCAGGATATTAACAAAGTCGTTGGTGGTTACTTTATGGACGACTATGCAAATGATGGTAGCAGAACGGCTATTATCGATATCACCGGTTTTGCTCCTGATGACCCGAACGCCCAATTCGCAACCCATGCCGTACAAGCCGCCGTCGAGATGTTTCTTGAGGAGTGTCAGAGACGTAATATGGAGAGATTGATTATCGATGTTCGCGGTAACGGCGGCGGATACGTCAACATGGGCTATGACCTGTACAAACAGCTCTTCCCCAGCTCTGATCCGTACTCTGGAACTCGCCTTCGAAGCCACCCAGCATCCGAAAAGATTGCGCAAGCTTTCACTCAACTCGTTAATCAGGATGTCATCGATGGCCTCATCAGAGCCATTGGTGGTGGGATGGGTGAGAATTTGAGTACCAGTCAAGTCAACCAATATCAAGTCGCCTCTTATGCATCCCTCTCGAGCTTGGATCAATTTCTAACTCTCGATGAGAATGGCGAACGGTTCACCTCTTTCGCGGATTTTTTTGGCCCAGCTCAGATCTACGGCGATGAGTTTACCAACGTTCAGACCTATGATCTCAATAACTTGATTGCAGTTGGTGATCTTAGTTACGACATCACCGGTTATGGCGACCGTGCATCGTATCGTACCAGAAGCCCGCCCTTTGCTCCAGAAAACATCATTCTCCTCACTGACGGTGTTTGCGCTTCCACTTGCGGCATCTTTGGCGAATTCCTCCGTAACCAGCAAAAAGTCCGAACGGTCGTGGTCGGTGGTAGACCGAACAATGAGCAATCCGCTGCCATTGGCGGCACACGCGGAACTCAAGTCATCCAGCACAACGCCCATATGCTCAACTTTGTTCAGATCGTTGAAAATAGCTTTCAGCCAGCAAACGCTCAGGAGCGACAGCAATGGGAACAAATCTTCCCCCGTCCGTTCAAGCTCAACATCGCCGAAGCAGCCGTCAACTGGAAGGATAACATTCGCCGCACGGATCCGACATCGACACCGCTACAGTTTTATCTTGAACCCGCTGATTGTCGATTGTTCTATACCCGAGATACCCTTGTCCTCTCCCACAACCTGTGGGCTCAGGTTGATGGTCTTGCTTGGGGTTCCGATAATGATTGCGCTGTAGGAAGCATTAAGAATGCAACCGTCGTGTTGGGGGATGCCAACGGCGTTCCTGTTTCTATCGGATCAACCGGAACAGCTGGTGTCAACAGCGGATACGGAGATGTCCCGCAGTTGACCGGCGATAGAAATATCGACACTGGTATCTGGATTTGGTATGGTGTTAGGGACTCCCTTGGTTCGTCCAACGGTCGACGTCCATACTAAAAGTGTGTTTCTTTTTTTTCAACGTCGAGGAATATTTCGAGTCATGTTGAAGCAGATTTAAAGGAGCAGTTGGCCTAGCAAATGTTGGCCCAGTTTTTGGATATTCTTTACTTATGTTGTACATAGCATTCTTAGGCGTTTGTAGGAGTTCGTGAACAGTAAAGTTGTTTGTTTTGTTTTTGTTTCCTCTTGCCTTTAGGGGGACAGCACACGATATCCAGAGATTTGAAGTTTGAAATTTAAATCAATAATGAGATTCCGAATCTTGACATTCTATAAACCACTTCTTTGTGCCACGTCGTGTGGTTTAAACCGATGCGTATCTTGAAGTTTCTAAGAACTCGAGAGGAAGGTTCGTTCATGAACCAACAAATGCTCACCACAAGTTGGTGTGTTAGTGTATGTGCAAACAGAACGACTCGTACCTTCGATCACAAGCCAGAATCTAGGGCATATCCTTCTACATGGCACCTCAGGGATTATATTTTGATAGAAGCTTTTTGCATTCCCCGCGTTTCTGCATATCGAATCCCTACTTAGTCCGATGTCGCCCAGTGGCCGAAACCCCGTAATGCCGGTGGTACCTGCCTCCCAGGAGTTCTTGTCCCTCGTCCCAAGTTCTTGTGATTTCTTGTCCCAAGGTTTCGCTCCCTGTGGATTGCTCGTGATAGACATCGCCAAAAACCCTGAGGGGTGAAGTTTGATATAATCCTAGATTTCCGTCAAGCCGCTCGTAGTCCGGCCTGGTGGTAACAAAACGGCTCTGTGCGCGTCTGCCTTCACCAGCAAAGCTCTCGCCAATTTTGGCTGTATTCTCCGCACCGTTGAAGGGTCTGCCCTAGAGTGCTTTTAACCTGGTGGGCAGAGACCCAGGCCGGAAGAAATCTTCTCCAGATCCACATGCGCATTCGGGATCGGCTGGCTGGGGTACATTAACCGGGGTAATGGCGTACCGCGATACTGTGGCATCCAGCAGAAGGTACCTCTCGGGCACGAAACGGACAGGCAAAGTGAGCTAGCTATGATGTCGTGGGAAGTGGCAGGTCAGGGCGTCCATGCATGGACTGTCCGAAACAGTCCAACTTCCAGGCACTAAAAACTGGCCAGCTGACTCCGTCCCAAATTTGCGTTGGCCACGAGCGAATCAACTTTGAACCGTAGGAATTCCTTGGACGACGCCGACGCCTGCGAGAGAAAAAAGAAACCGTGAAAAAGTCTGCATGCGCCTTCATTGCTCATAGGCCAGTCTCCGTCATGCGACTCGCAGCTGAGCATATGAGCAGCTGTAGTAAACAGTTATTATTCAGGCGACATTACATATGTTGTACCGAGGCAAGCTGGCTGGCTGCCATGGCTGGAGCCCTATAATCCCCCAGCTAACCAGCTCCGTGACGTGCGCCGATATCCTCCACGGCCGGCCGGGTATCGAAATGACATTTCTTCATCTCCTTCCAATCCCGTCTTCTTTTCTCGTCTTCATCCTTGACCTTACCCGGTATTCTGTCAACATACACTAACTCGATAGTGATACTCCAATCTGCTATCGATATTGTAACCTTGTGAGATCTTCAACTCAATAATGGCGCCTTTAACCCAGGCGCTGGCCTATTTAACAAGCCAACGGCCGCTGGGACTCCAACATGTCCCCGTCGAATATTCCGAGCGGTTGCAGGAGGTGTCTTCTTACTGGGAATCAATAGCCAGTCACTGTGCCTCTCTCACCATGAAGCTCTCGTCTCAGCTTCGCTTCCTCGGTCTTCTGACCCTGCTGAACACCTCACCTTCTCTCTCTGCTACCGGAGGAGAATGCGAGATTGTTCAAACTCAAGGAAATATCCCAAGCTATCCGGTGGCTTTGCAACAATACTCTTATTGCGGTGGTTATCTGAACGTTTCTGCGTGGATTCAAAATGTCAACTACAACAAGGTTGTTCAGCTGTATTACGCTGATGCATCAGGGAGGGTTACACCATTGAATGTCATTTCCCTTGGATGGGTTAAAATGGCTGAAGGCACAAACAATGGATGGGAATACTGGGCTGCTCAAACTCCTGGTAGGTTTTTGAATACATTAGATTAAAATTAATGTATCGAATCTGAAGCTAACAAATTAATTACTAGTTTACCTGGATGGTGTGACCAAGCTCGTCAATCTCACTTATGAGGCTTTGGACATACAGCAACAATTCGTCCAGCCTCTGAATCTTGAGGTTGAGCCCTCTGGCCCTCCGCCACCAGCTCCGCCACCAGAGCCAAAGCCCTATGCTAGACCGCAAGGGTTCTCTTCTGATATTTCTGACTACATGAATGTCGCTGCATCAAGTCAGCCCGGTATCAGCAAGAAACGCATGTTTGACAACATCTCCCCAGAGGGTGCCGTCAGAGGTCTTGTAACTGCTGCTCAATCCCGAGCTGATCCTGACTACTGGTACCACTGGGTTAGAGATGCAGCTTTGACTATGGACGTAGTAGTCCAACTCTACGAAGCTGCCAGTCCTGGAAAGAAGGCTTTCTACGAAGAGAGACTTTTCTGGTACGCTGAAGCCAGTGTCAATGAACAAAACGACCCGACTGCGATAACGGGACTCGGAGAGCCAAAATTCTATCTTGATACAAATACTGGATTCACTGGTGTAAGTTTTCTCATCCTTGATTTGAACTGATTTTAGAAAATATCTGACGCAATTTTGGTTATACAGCCATGGGGACGTCCACAAAACGACGGGCCTGGCGCACGTGCGATTACCCTGATACGCTTTGCAGAGGCTTATCTGAGCAATGGTGGCTCCAGAGACGTTGTCTTCCAAAAGCTCTGGACAGCCATATCTCGCGACCTTGCCTACGTGGCAGCCAACTGGGGCTATTCGTCCTTTGACCTCTGGGAGGAGGTCAGTTCCCAGCACTTCTATAATAGAATGGTCCATCGTAGAGCCCTACTCCTCGGCGCATCATTCGCTCGAAAATTCGGGTTCAACGATGACGCGGCTACTTACACGTCGGTAGCAGCACAAATATACACCAGTGTACAAGGTTTCTGGGACGAGCAGAGGAACATGGTTTTGTATCAATATGGACCAGTACTGAGAGGCAAGAGCTCGTTCAAGGATATCAGCGTGGTACTCGGAGTCTTGCACGGGTACAACAATGATACCGTGTACAGCTACACCAGTGACCAGATACTAGCAACCGCGTATCAAATTGCTACTAGCTTTTTGGATATCTATCCTATCGCAAATACGAAGAAGGATAAGAGCGGGAATCCGTTGGGGATGCCTATTGGGTGAGTTGATATCTTCCTCTCACCACCATATACAAATTTGCAGTAACGCGGTGGAAGAAACAAATATTCGGGTTCGAAAAACACGCTAACCACAGAATTCTTACCGTCTATAGACGATACCCGGAAGATATCTACGATGGGGTAGGTACCAGTCGCGGCAACCCATGGTACCTCACCACCGCCGCGATGGCCGAACTGTTCTACAACGCAGCCGCAGCCTTCACCGCCGCGGATAAGATCACGGTCACCCCTCAAACCGAAAAATTCTGGAATTACTTCGCGCCACCCGCATCGGCCACATTAAACCGACAATACTCCAGCAGATCGCACACTTTTAAGGAGATGGTACGAGCTTTGCAAGGGTGGGGTGATATGTGGATGCGAACTGTGAAATATTGGGCACCAGCCGATGGAAGATTTCCTGAGGAATTCGATAGGGAGGACGGAAGAGGTGTTGGGGCGAAGGATTTAACCTGGAGTTACGCTAGCTTCATCACAGCGGGAGCCGCGAGAGCTAGAGCTTCCGGAGATGACGGATGGTTGAGGCGGGTCGCGGATCTGTGAGCTGAGCTGGCGGAGGAGAGGATGTATCCTGCAGGGGCAAAGTTAATGCTGACGTAGACGGGAGCCAGTCGCGAATGCGATTGGGAGAAGATAAGCTATTGTTAAATCCCGATCGCGTGGGATGCAAGATACGGATACTTTGAAGGCTAGAGGAATGTTGGCTCGAGCTGCTGGAGCTTTGATTTGTTTTTTTGGCATGTGATACCCGTTTCCTTTGGTGTACATGTAGTACACTCGTTTTTTTCGCCGTTTTCGTATAGCGTGTATACTAAAGGTGCCTAGTGACATTCGTTTCGAAGCTTGGGGAGTCAAGGTAATATCCCATGAGTTTTTCCGGTGTCTACCGATCCTTATCTTCGTATCATTTTTCCGTTTTTTATTTTGTACATTCTAAAAGCTGCCGTGTCAGGTTTACGTTTCTAAGATATCTCTATAGACACTTTTCTAAGATTCATTACATCTATTATATCATAATTATATACATTACGAATAGGTAAAGTTGGATCCTAGGACACTAACTGGACTTTAAAAGAAATGGTATACCGCTTCTCGTGCTTGATATCGCTGCAACAAAAACACAACTTTGCTAATCCAAAAATTCTAACATAGCAGCCACCGGAATACTTACTCCTCGGGTCCCGCAACCAAAAACGAATCTTATAACCTTTTAAAACGCGTAGCCACCGCTATTGTACTGCCTTGGCTCACCGGCTGCCTCGAACGTTCCATTCGGCAAAAGTCTCACCGCTTGCGCAGCAGATTGGTTAGGGAAGACATAACCAATCTTATGACCCAGACTCTTGAGATACTCAACGGTCCCGTTGTCGAATGCATACTCGACGTTACAGATGTCCGGTGTTAGTTGATCGTGGAGTCTCGGTCTGGCGAGGGCTTGTGGTGCGCTATCACCAAAGTCGATGATGTTGTGGATATTTTGGATCGTGGAAGAGATGATTCTGCTACCACCGGCAGCACCAACGATGAGATAAAGTCTACCATTCGCGTCTTCAATGATTGTGGGAGTCGCGGAGCTGAGAGGACGTTTGAATGGTCTGATGAAATTTGCTGGGGATGGGATGTATCCGAACGCGTTCGAAGATCCTGGGATGCTGAAGTCGTTCATCTGGTTGTTCATTATGACACCAGTTTCTGGGACCATGACTGTAGATCCGAAGAGAAGGTTTATAGTGGAAGTAATGGAAATAGCGAGTCCAGATTTGTCGGCGGTGGACATTTGAGCAGTTCCCGGGGTATCGAGAGACTCGAGGCCCTTAGGATTGTACTCTGAGATATTCAGCGTACGTTGAAGATTAATTTTGGAACGAATTTCAGCAGCTGTTGCCTCTGTGAGCATGGAATCTTGGTACTCGACCAGGCCCTTAACGTAATCCGGGTCACCGATTTCCGAGCGCATGGAGTATCCAAACCGTATAGCCTCGATAAGAAGATGGGTGGTCTGGTTATACTTTGTGAGGTCTCCCATACAATCATAACCTTCCAGAATTTTGAGCACCGATTGGGTTACTGCGCCGCTAGCTGGAGCAGAGACACTCCAGAGCTTGTATCCCCGATAGGTGCTATGAGCAGGCTTCCTCAGCGCAATTTTGTAAGCCTTTAAATCGTCCATGGTCATGATACCGCCAGTTTTGTTCAGCGCCTTGATCGTGAGCTCGGCCAAGTTACCCTCGTAAAACGCATCCGCTCCTTCATTCGCGATTGTTTCGAGGGTATCCGCGTATCTTTTCCGGTACATTATATCGCCAACTCCGACGAGAGTTCCGTTAGGAGCAAAGTCCATCGCCCATGTAGGATCCTCGATCAAGAATTTGGTAGGCGCAGAAGCATGGACCATTTTGAAGTATTTCACATGGTCCTTGTTAACATAGAAACCATGTCTAGCCAACCGAATCGATGGCTCTATGAGCTTCTTCCATGGTAGTTTGCCATACTTATCATGGAGATACTGAAGGCCTCTCAGTTCACCGGGTATTCCGCTATTCAAAAGATTAGCTTGATTTGTCTTTAGTTGAAAACAGAGATCTTGCAAGACCAAGAATGATATCCTACCTAGCCATACCTCCAAACATACTCAATTCCGTCCTATTGACAAACATTTCCTCATAGCTTGCCGCTGGCGCCATCTCCCTAAAATCGACATATTCATATTGACCTTCAGGGCTCCTGATGAGCATGAATCCACCACCTCCAATGCCAGTATGGTACATTCCAACCGTTCCAACACAGATAACGGTTCCGACCATGGCGTCGGCAGCATTGCCACCTTGTTTCATTAGCTGGATGCCAATTTGGCTGCATATATCGGTTTCTGATGCGACACCTCCATTGGAATCTTCTCTTTGGTATCGGCCATGTAAGGCTGGTAGCGAGTTTACGGTCGTTAAGGAAGCAAGAAGGAGAGCGAAGGACGATAACGACTTCATTGTCGTGAATGTGTTGCGAGGTTCAAGCACCTCGACTCTGCGAATTCAGAAAAAAATATATTCGCTGAGACTTTGCAGAGAGCTCTTGAGTCTCTTTACGAAGTGTGTCTATCAGAATAAAATCTTCGAAATGAAAGGACGGTGACCGAAGAATACCTTATTAAAGAAGTATACAAACTACCAGACCATTAAACCAGACTCCGAGGATCGGATCTCGTTCATTATATAAAACACCCCCCCCCATTCCTTAAAACCTCGATACTCCAGATATTTTAAACTTCATATTTTGCAAGACAGAGATAGAAGGAACCGAACCCGAATCCTTGCATTCTCACGTCCTTGCCCCGTCGCATAGAAACGTAACGCAGCTTCCAAAAGCGTCCAAGAACGCGATACTAGGGCATAGCTTGCATGCAAGGGAATGCTTTCCTTGGATAGATCGATCTGTCAATCATGGTACTCTAACGGGTTCTCAACGGAGAATGCTTTGCTGGCAAGGTGCAGAAGCACATGCTGTATCCTACTCTGGTATCTAGAAAAATGCTGGGAGCCGATGTCGCGATATGGTAACATTAACACGACTTTGGTTAGAGGAAATGGTTAATAAGTGATAGTATCCCCCCAAAAAAGAATGTCTACGGAAGCTTTTGGAATCGGATTTATTTTGTGAGAATACCTTGCTTGGTTTCTTCAGGCCGTTAAGTCATCATAGTTGCCTGAATGGCTGTTAGTTGGGTTATACAGTCGTGGGACAGAGTTTAGTGGTAACCGACACCCGCAACGTGCATCCTTTGACAGACGGCGTTCGCGGGTATAGACTCGCCAGAGCTAAAAGTTGGAGAAAATTGTTGAATTGATGCCTAACTTGTCCTGCATTGGAGCTGTCGCTATTCCTCGCGCGAATAACGTCATTAAATGCGAAAGGAAAATTTTTCTGTTTTATCAAACTGTGAAACATAAACACGAACTCGAAACTTACTCTTCAAAGCGTTCGAGCTAAATGCCTTCTAGAAGATATTTGAAGATTGGACGAAGCGTTTTTTGGTCAAGATCCTTGGCACGGTTTCAGCAAGGTCCATCCTCTTTCTTTTCATGGGATCGGGAAATTAATTATAAATGCCAAACCAAAAAACGACGTTGACTTTATGCGGAGTATCGCAAATCAAATAAAGGAAGCTGGTGTCTCATGTGACGGCCCGGAAGTTGATCCGACGTGAATACATAGGATCACTGGCTTTGGAAAGGATGAATTCATGATGGTGCTGACTCGAGAATTGACAACCGAGTCTCGATATATTCGCCAAAACTGCGAGCGCTCCTGCTACCCCTGTTCTTCGTTGACAGGTAGGGAAGCTGGGGAAACAAGGTTTTAGGACGCTTTTCGATTGTCATAAACATCATCGTTCACAGTTCAATAGTCCAAAGTGCCCCATGCTTAGTTGGAGAATGAATTTATTCTGTTCCACTACTCTCGAGTTTCAAACTAGCTTTGGGTTAGCCCAGGCTCCCCGCCAAATATCCGGGCGAACCAGTTAAATTACGAGTATATTGAAGTTCTACTCCGCTGCTGTGATGAGCTTTGATAAGGATAATGCGCGCCAATGAACCCCTGCTGTAAATACTTTATGGACGCGGTTTTAATTACGGCTTAACTTATGTTATCCAAGGCCTATGCATAACATCCCCTGATATCAGGGACATTCGAAGCCAACACATTCGAAAATTTGGGAGCTTGCGAGTCTATCCGTACGGCTGAACTGACTACAGAATGCAACTTCGAAATACTCGGAGATATATCTACGCGTCTAGTTACTGCTTAATCACTATCTATAGTTGCATCCTCGAGAGGGCGATGCAGGGTTCTCGCAAACCGGATGCAGCGTTTCTCCATTTGAGTTTAAACTAACCGTCTACGGACTCGAGATGCCGTTCTTCGCTCTCGGGTTCGAGCGGCTGAGACGTCGCAGTCGGAGGCTTGCATTCAGAAAAGCCCGCTCTAGAAAAACCTGGAGGGGTCCACCCGAATGGATGCGGGAACGACTCGACAGCCGTGTTCACATAACGTTGCACCAACCGAGCCGTCGCGCTGAGGAACAGCTGAATGCAAGCTTGCATTCAAATTAGCAACTATACTAGTATAACTCCCATAACATCACATTATATCCCACCACATTTTTCCTTTGAAGTCTAGGCTCTGCGGGGTCGAGGTTTTGGCGTCCAATGAGATGGTTTGCCTTATAGCCCATTTACTCAAGATGCAGGAGCAACACGCATATGGAATGTATTGTTCGTTGTGCTGTATCAGATCCTCGAAGTCCTTCCTCGGAGTATATATCACAGCAGAAGCATCTAGCCCTATCTAGCCTGAGAAGGCATGCAGGTTGAAACTCAACGTCCCCGTGCAGCTTGCGTCGTTCTTACCCCTCATCATCCATCTTTAGATGTTGGATAAGTATAAATATGTTCCCTGACGACCATTGATCATTCAATTGTACTTATCGACCAGCATCAGGAACAAAAAAACAGTCCGAGTGATAAAGCAAAATCAAAATCTATTCTCATATTTTACGTCACCACATTGGCAATGTCGGCTCCTAAATTTGATAAATTCAAAACCGTACCGGAGAAAGGCGATCCCACACCAGTGAGGGAAGACCCTATCTATCCATGGACGGTCGATGGTATCCCTCTCGAGCCCGGCGAGAAACCCTACCCACGTCGAGAGTTGGAAGAGATCTTCCGCTCCGGGACTAAGGAAGACAAGGCCCAAATCAACATCTTCCTGTTGGCCCTCACTCGTCTCCAAAAGAGGGACGAATACCGAACGGATTCGTATTTCATGATGGCAGGTTAGTTTCATTAGCTGAGAAGATATCTACATAGAAAGTTGTATATGTGCTTATTGTATAATGTTTATGAGGTATCCACGGGCTTCCATCGTACACTAACCTCGATGAGAAGAAATGGGGAAACGGTAGAATGGACTACCGTACTGGTGGGTTCTGCACTCACGCTAGCATCCTATTTCCAACCTGGCATCGATTATACCTTTCTCTATTTGAGGTTTGTAGTTCCTACGATATTTCATAATTATGGTACCCAGAGGCTTATATCAAAACCTAATTCTGGCTAATAAACAATTTAGAAAACGCTATGGACGATCATGCAAGAAATCGCGGAAGAGTACGAAGACAAGACATTGAAAGAGAAATACAAAAAGGCTGCGAAAGAATGGAGACTTCCGTACTGGGACCCAGCTAAAGTCTACGATCAACACGCCTATAATGGTGTCAGCATTCCTTCCTTGATCACTTGGCCTTACCGATATGTCGAAGATACCGATGGTGTCACCAAGACACTCCGCAATCCACTTTACTCGTATATCTATCATACAAAGAGAGTGGAGAATCCGTCAAATCCTGCCAGGATCACCAGCATGAAGTACCCGTACTGGGTTAAGAAAATTGATCCTAGAACTGGACAACCTGAAATGGACAAGAACGGACAGCCTGTATATGTTGAAAGAGTCGTTGATGTCCGTAACACTACACTCTATTCTAGGTGCTAAATAACCAAAGGCTAATACTTAGTTCGTGTTTAGTATTCGGACTTGAAAACTACTACCCGGCAGCCTTATTCCACCACGCGTTCCCGTTCATTCGCGAGAGATAGTACCGAAAAGGACGACGACGGAGAATGGAAAAAAGTGCAAATCGATTTGAATACTCGACAACCGGACGCTAACCAGAATAACTACCATATCGTCGAAATTTTCAGAGAGGATGTGTCGTTCAGGAAAAACGTCCACGATGCTATTCTCGAGAATAGTAGTTATGCTAGAATGGCTTGCAGCATAAAATATCCATTCCGTGGGTCAAAGGAAGGTAGTACTTCGATGGAGAGCGTCCATAACACCGTTCACGGTTACTCTGGTGGTCTTGGACAGATGGGAGACGTTCCGGTAGCGGCTTATGATCCGATCTTTTGGCTACACCACTGGTACGTCGAATGTTCTCTTTGGATCATGATACTCTTAGAGCTCTTTCAATTTTTTTTTTTTTTGGCAGGTTGCAGCATGAATACAAGCCAGACACAGCTGTTTTAACGCCAGAATATCTTATATAATATTGAGGGCATCACTAACATTGCATTACGTGAGTCTAGTAACATTGACCGATTGGTAGCCATCTGGGAAAAACTCAACCCGAACGCCTGGTGGTCCAAAGAAGACATCGCAGACCCACGCTACAAATCCGCATTCGGGCTCCCGGACTCGGACCTCTTCCCATTCTACCAACCCAACGGAGAAGTATACACCCCCAACGACATGAGATACATCATGCGCGACGGCGGACTAGGCTACACTTATGCCGAAATCAACCAAGACCCCGCGATAGTCAAATCCATCGTTGGAGAAATGTATAACGGTCTCGCCGAAGATCTCAGGGAGCCGCATATCAGACAGAGTTTTCTCAAGGGAGATGTTTTGAAATTGATCGGTAAAGAAAAAGGGAAGTTGATACCGCAGGGTGAATCTCTTGATGAGAATAATATATACTTTGAGGATTATTGCGCTGTGGCGTCCTTTGAAAGGTTTGTGATATTACTACCCATCATTTCTCTACAAATTTCCACGGGACGTATAGCTAAGTCGGTTATATTATAGATTTGCTCTAAATGGAACGCCGTTTATCCTTCACTTCTTCATGGGCAAGTTCGACGAAAGTCGTCCGGATACTTGGAGTACAGCGAAAGCTAGATTAGGATCGATCTATAACTTTGTCTCTATAACCAAGCGGGGTGAAGGTGTCTGTGCCAACTGCGTGGCTCAGCAAAAATCAAACACCGAAGTCACCGGAACCGTGTCGTTAACCCAAGCGGTCTTACAAGCGCTACAAGATCCAGCAGTAAAGACCGGCGCTATGAATTTGATTGATAAAAACGGTGTGGTTTCGTTCTTGGACCAATATTTCCAATGTCGAGTTACATTGGTAAGTATATAAATTTTGTCTTCTACAATAAGTATTAGACTAACATGGTGGTTTATAGGTCGATGGAACACCAATCCCAAACCAGACAGAAGTTATCAAGGGCTTGGAAGTTTCAATTCTCGCCAGACAAGGTCGGATGAATGTTTCGGGAGATGGGAAAGATCGGTATAAACTCCCAGAGTATTCCGAATGGGAGAAGATCTGGCCAGCAACCAAAGAACATGCGGATCAAGGGACCAGTACCGAAGATAGAGGTGTTTAAGCTTCCTTGTGAAGTGTTTCATTGGCTTTAGCATACATTCAACTTATATTCTCAGATTGTTATATCAAAATCCCATGATTCGGTTGAAGAAAAATATATATCTTATTACCCACACATTCATGAGCATGGGTAGTATTCTTTGATATATATTCGCATATCTGCTAAATAAGCCATAGAAATTGCGCAAGTCTAAGTATGCACGCCTGGCTCGTATTAAGCTTCAGTGCGCTTAACTCATCAAGGTACCAATCATACGCGATACAACATTTATTCTGAACGAAAAATCGAATAAGGTACTTCAAAAATCAAGGAATGCCAGCCATCGGTACCCACAATCTACAAGTGTGGCTGTTACGAAAACGCCACACGTCATAGATGCATCATACCCAGAACAACCATGACCACGACCACTCCTCGCAAAGAGGCTTGTTAAAAACCCACTTTCCAATAACCACAAAAACCCATCTACGGAAATATATAAAAAGGAAGTAATACCTCCATCAACCGTATCACAAACCGTGTGACTCTAAAAACTTACACAAAAAAACGTTATCGACGGTTTCGTATACTACTACTCATCGAATCGTTACACAAAAGCCACCTGCGAACACTCACGCAACGCATCTCGTCCGCGATATACAAACCCGCGTACAGTCCAACGTCGACGGTGATTCTATCAAAGCACAGACGCCATGCAGACCGCCAAGCAATACTACAACCAACAATACGAAAGATGGGTCCCGTGGCTCGAGGATATGTATCTTCATTACTTCGGCAAAGATAATAAAGCCTCATACGTGACAAAACGTAAGCAAGGCCTTCTCATATTACATAACGCAACCGATGTCGTGCAATGTGTTCGCGATATGTTTTTTATGCAGAATATATGACTCAGCTGGCTAATACTCATATTTTATCGTTATCGAAACAGAACAATTGGATAAAACGAAGGTTACGGGAGTAAAACAAGTCGATAACCTTCAAGACGGCGTGCATAATCTCGTCGGGGGACAGGTTGGAAAAGACGGGTTGTTGGAACCTGTTGGGGATATTGCTTCGAAGCAGGGGATTAATAGAGCTGAGCGGGGTGGGAAGGATGATGCTGGAAGTTACGGTGGTCCTCTAGGTGGGGTTACTGATCCTGTTGTAGATGGAGTGAAGACTGGTGGAAATATGGTTGGTGATGGGGTTAAGGGAGCTGGTGGGTACGTTGGTGGACTTACTGGAATGGGACAGAAGTAGGATATGCATATTACCATGATACTATGAGAAGCTGGAACTTTCTCTCGAATTTCCTTTAGTTGATTTTTTAATCTTTTGGGGTTTACGTTTTCTAATGAGCTTGTTGTATGACTTTGTTTCTTTCCGTGGAATTCGTTAATTAAGGTTAGCTACAAAAATTATAATGATCAGGTTCCGTTTCCTTTTCCCTGTGCCCACACCCGCGAAAAATATCCTTTACATCAAAACACCTGTGAACGCCGTAATTTTGGTATTTAAAACAAAAAGTCGTAATATGCATCTCGTCTCATCCCATAGTCGTAGTCGTCACATTGAGATCAGCGTTTCGGTTCGCCATCGACCCAGAGCCTCCTTTATTATCACCCAACGTCGATCCCACAAACACCACCAGAACGGCACAATATCTAGCCAACCCCAAAGTAAATTAGCACCAAAACCGCAATCTTTGAATATATATCTATACTTACGCAGCAGTAGCCCCCATGATCTCTCCCTTCTTAGCCGTCGTAAACAATGCCATGACCAAACCGCACAAGAAGGTGGCCACGCACAAACACGCCAGCCGTCCGGTATCCGAATCGATGAAAAATAGTAAAATGACACCAGCGATCAGTACCACACTAACGAGCGTGGCGTAAGCCATTCTCGAAAGCGCATCTTTCCATTCGGTGTTGTAGTATGTGATCGTTGGATCCCCGTAGCTTGCTGGGTTTCCCTTCTTACGAAACAGCCAGGCTAGACCGCCGAGCGAGTCGCGAGCCCAGGTCCGCAATGCGTCGGTCAGGACGGCGGAATCCTCGGAGCCTGATTGGAGAGTGCAGACGTCGCCGACATCTTCGAGAAATTTCGATTCGGTGGGGACTAGAGGATGAGGACGTTGGTTGTTCATCCACGTCTGTACGTTTCTGATTTGCCATTCCGTGGCGGTTCGTAGGCCGAGTTTCTGCTTGTAACGGAACAATTCGTCGTCTGAGAAGTTGATTGAAAAAGATTTGTTAGCCTTGTGATACTTCTTGACCGTGCCTTAGGCTAGCTTTGGTGCGCGTTATGTTGATTATTCTGATCCTTCACTCACCGTACGCCTTCATATGCTTCCTTAGCTTCTTGACTAATTGGATGCGATATTCCTCTAAATCCTTCTCTCTTCTCCAGGAGCGATTCAAGGCGGTATCGGGTTTTCCTTCCATCCTAGCTTCTTCTGCTTCGATTCTATCGAGTTCGATCATTTCTTCTTCTATCTCTTCGATGTCCGCTTGTCGGTATAATAACAGCTGCGCATGCATTCTGCTGAAGCGCCGGAATATAGCGAGGTCATCTTCGAGATCGATGAAGGCTGCGAGCCTAGAGTACCCGATCGGGACATCCTGTACTGTAACATTTTAATGACAATAGTTAGCATCGAGAATGCCATTGAGGGTGTAGCGTTCTGTACCTGGCGTAGGGCGACTCGGTCGGAATTCGGCCGTATTATGTCGCCCGGTAAGACGAGTCGCTCGACGACCTGCCCCGCCATTCAGCGGTCGCGGATAGTCCCCGCCTGCTACGGAATCCGAGAATCTACCGACTTCGAGGTCGCGACTTCGCCGTCTTCGCGACCGGGAGCTGTGACTTGACGCTGTGCTGACCGAATATGTTCCCATGGGGCCGTCAGCTTTATCCTTCGAAGCGCAAAAGGAATAGAAGTCATTAATAGATGTCAGAGGAGGGATTATATTTACTTCTTGGTGGCCGGCCGCCGTTATCATCGCGAGCTGGTGAGCTGGTCGCGGGCGCCGGTCGTGGTGGCTCCTGATTTGTTGCGCTGGTGGTTTGCTGCAGTTCGACAGCTTCGCTCGCCATCCGTATGAATCGCTATCTTTGTATCGCGCGGGATTCGATATCGTAGACGAAGGTGTATGCGATTATTATTAGGTATCAATCCAGCATGTTTCAATCGCTTTTCGACGGGAATATATTCGGGGACGTTTGAGAAGTCTTGCGATCGGGCCAGATGACGCCTGTTCAGCCTCCCCTCTTCTCTCTCCGCATAACGCGAACAGGCTGCAGGGGTTGTGTGACTGTCCCGGGTAGTCTTATTAAACAGTCCGCCTTGCGCTTGGCGGCACTGCCTCCTGGAGATGGGATCCAGGCTGCCAGAGCTTTTCTCTGCAGCCTTCTAGAAATTCGCAGGGTCTGCTATTGTCTATGGTATGTCTCAATTGATATGATCCGATCGGGTTGTTAAAACAGGTACAGTTATTTGATTAACCAGTAGTAAGGCTGAGGGTAGAAAGCTATGTACATGAAGGTATTAAGAAGACTGGTTATTGAAAGAAAGGAGAAAAGTCCGATCGCAGGCCCGAATGCAATGGTGAGAAAACAGAAGGCTGATAGCAGTGTCATGAGTGTCGTGATTATCATCGTCGTAACGCGTCCCGAGTAAATGCAAAGACAGGATGAAAAAGAGCATGCAGCTAAGAAAGTAGAAAAAGACTATGGGTGTCGGAAAATAGAATCCATCAGATTGCTGAAGCTGCTCCTTGGAGAAGAATGGCGGGACGGCGAGTGTCGTGATTGCGGTGGAGTCAGGTGAGAATCGCTCGAATCGACCCTCGTCAATTTCCCCTCGAAAGCGTTTCTCTTGATATCGCCCCCTTCGCTCTCGCTGTATCGCTTGATCTTGTAGTCCCAGACAAACTCCTGAGGTAAGAAGGCAGCTCCTACAATCTCATATCTCTTGCCATCTCTCTCGTGTCGAACAATTGCTCCTGTTTCAAAACGGCGAGGAGGGATTCGGACGAGATACTCCTCAAGAACGTTGATGGGACGGCCGTGATCATGCTTGTGGCGGATTTCATAGCGCCATGTTTCACGACGGCCATCTCGCGTGAGTTTTGGCTTGCTCACGATTTCGAAGATGTCATTGTCATAGATGACTTCCTGTCTGAAATGGAAGCGCGGTGTGACTTCCTGAACAAAAACGATACCGAGTTAGACTAGTTCAACAGGTGCGCTGGGGAAGCGGACTTACTCTTTCGAGTTCGTCCGGCGTGTCCGGGTACAGCGGTTCGACGCGGATGCCGAGCGATGCTGAGGTCAACATTGGCTCAGGCACCATCGTTCTGCCATACTCGTCAGGACGGACGTCAACGACATAGCTTCTCATCTCACGATCTAGATCCCCGGATGACTGTGTTAGCAAGGCAGATACGGGCTCCCGTTTGACATAAGTCATACATTGTTCGCTTAAGCCATTAGAAATACTATATTGATCATTTCTAGATGACGATGAGTGATAGTGGAAGTGGCCGCGGCCATCGTGGTTGTGGTTGTGGTTGCGGTGGGAGCTGGAGCTGGAGCCCGACTGGGAGCTCGAGTGAGATCGTGATCTGTTCATCTCTGATTCGATTTTGAAGAACACCCCGATGCGTACGATGGAAGAACAGGATCACAAGAGGGTAAGGATAGGGAAGGAGGAAGAAGAAGATGTCAAATGTGAAATGCACGAATGGTAGATTGACTCGCAGGTGGGCTGGGAATGGTGTCTTATACCAGATGCCGGCGTAAACCCCAGACTTTCGTTTCCTGGTAGCCTCACCGAGCTTGAAAGCGCTTGCAGACTACCGATATGAATTGACGTGGTCAGAGAATAGCTCTGGAGTGCTTTCTTCACCCAAGCACGGGTCTGGTAGGAAAGCACGGTGTTTCATGCAAGGAGCTCTAAGCAGACTGGAAATCCGCCAGTGATCGAGCCGCATCGTTTCCTGAGATTGGCTGCCTTCTCTGCGGGCCTGGTCGACTAGTCCTGTGCTGGGCAAGCGGATGCAGCCGAATGACTCTGATCGCAGTAGCAAGACCATGTTAGATACTCTCGAGCAGGCCTATCGCGGTGCCATTCCTGAACGGTGAGCCTGAAGCACAATGCATCCGCCCGGGTTAGGTGGTTTATCAGTCCAACCAGCGGGGTAAGGATATCCTCCTTCAGCAAGGTCAGGCGGGTCTCAACCGGGCTTCCGATTTGACCGTTCCCCGCGAAGGATCCTGACCGAACGAGACTCGCACATGATTCGATACGCTGGAGGTATCAAGTAATACAATCACACACCCAGGACTGGCGGTTCTGTCGCTGGCGCGGTCGACTCAGCCTTGCCTACCAGATTTAGCACAGCCTGGGCTTGGGAGGCCAAAGGCCCTCACTCCGCTTTCTCGCCTGGGCAGGTATCGTCTGCGATTTGCGCCGCACAGCGTACATATATGCGGGATGCAGGCTGACTCCCTTACTCTTGCAGCTAGTCTCCCATTTCCACCCTTTCCGCGCCTGCAGCTATCGATTTATCTCAGCATCATTATCGACAGTTCGGAACTTCACTAACAATAGGAGTTTTTTTTCACCTTGCGTTGACGGCGTAGACCAGTATCACAAAACATGGCGCTGGTGTCCCTGTTACCGTACATGGACAGTCGGCAGGACCCTTGGTCCCATATGCGATCAAATCTAGATATGGGTGAGTGGAAGAGCTTCGGATCGTTCAAAATAGAGACCGCGCGTGCTGACTTTATACCTGTCGTATGTTATAGCAAACTACATAGAACAAATCTCGGCCGTTTTCGAGAACCCGAGTATTCAACAGATTCCAGGAGGCGATGCGAAAGCAATCTGGGATACTAGAACCACATACGACTTTCCGAATAATGTAATCGACGAAATGGAAGTCTATCCTAGGAAGAAAAGAAAGGCCCCGAGATCAGTCAAAAGCATGGATCCCGACTCACCAACCGGTGATAAGACGTTTGAAAATTATCATAAGGATGTCTGGGCTGCGGCACCATCAGGACTCAAAAGGCGCGCGAGGAGAACTTGGAGAACGACAGAGCAGAGGCAAGCGGACGACTTGCGGCAGGTCGGACAGCTGTCGTCAGAGGTTTCAGACGTCCCGTCTTTAACTGACTCTGCCAGCTTACCGACGTTAACTCTATCTACCCCGACAAGCACCAATATGGATAACCTGGAGCCTCATATTTTGACTTCCGGATACCAAGAACTGGAATCTATAGATCCAATAGAGAGACTGGACTCCTGGATGGAAAGCCTTCAAGCTGGAATGGACAGCTCTGTAGAATTAGAATCGCCTCACCCATTATCCCAGGAACCACCCCCAATCGCTACCCTACAGGACCTAGGACCCCCCAGGCGATCGAATACTATGCCAGTATCCGGACCAGGCAAAAAGCCAAAGAAATTACGACACGACAGCAAACGTGATTCGTGGCCTAGCCCTGTTGTCGCACTCAAACGACCAGCTTTCCCCAGGAAAAAGCTCCAGGAATTACAAACCACTACCACCCGGGAAGAATTCAGAAAGTCTTTAACTCTTGCTGAAAACGAGAAGCGTGCGAGGAGTAAGCGCATGTTATCATTATTGTTGCCCCTCGTAAAGCCCAAGGAAGCCATACAATTTTTCCCTCTGTTCACAAAAAGGGAGGTCAAGCTATTGACCGAGTTGCTAGAAGAGGATAAAAAGCTCGCTGCTCGACTGGCCAAAGTTGGTATAAAACTTCCTCTCAGCAGAGAACAAATCCTTCAACTAGCATTCACCCGAAAAGACATGGACACGGAAAGCATTAGTAGCGTTTCAACAGATGACGGTTCCCGTTTTTCAATCGACACCGAAAGCCTCGCCTCTAGTAGACTCGAGCTCCCGAGGATGAATTCGAACGTTGCAGATAGACAGATGGACGAATTCCCACCGGACCAAGAGGTCGACAAGGAAATCAACAAGCGTCGAGAAACGCCCAGCCATTTGCTTCCAAACTCAAAGGCGACAGATAAAAGCTGGACCAAGATTGTAAAACAACTTGATCCTCAATTTCGATACATCATGTGGTGCAAAGGAGTCTGGACTTTGGAACTCGAGTCGTTTAATGCTATGGATGTACCCAGCATCCCACTCTACATCGCCAACGCCCCAGTCATCCTCTCCTACGCGAAAGCGACCCCTCAGATTAGTGGACAACGTCCACCAGATCCACTTCGAGATTATCCGTTGCCTGTGGGAACTTTGCCAAACCTCTCCGATGAAGTCCTCAAAATCCTTTTCAAAACCTTTCCTCGAGCAGTCATGGCATGCGTGTTCATAAACCAACGCATGAGCATTGTATACGAACACGATTTCGACCACGGCATCGAGCATATGACAAAACCAGAAACATTCGGCGGCTACCGCGTCAGTTTTATGAAGAACAATCGCGCTTTTACGACAACTACGAATCCATTTCATAATGAGCGGCTGTTGACTGGCAAACGGGTCGACGTGTGTAGGCCAGAAAACGATAACGGGTGGACAAGCTGCCTCGGTGTACGATTACGGCGAAAAAATACATCAAAGGATCCCAAAGAACCTAACGATGCCATCACGATGACAACCCATGCATTCCTCACCGCCCTCCGTCTTCCAGGCCCCGAACAATCATCCAAACCCCAAGACCTCGAAACTCAACAGTTCAATTCCCGCGGCTCGAACGCGAGTCTGTCGTCTTCCGAAGTCACTAACGATGATTTTTCCCGAATGAAAATCTTCGATAGAACTAAAAAGGGGATGTTTGGTCAATACTACCAAACCTACGACGACCTCTCCCGACTCCGCGGGAACATCGAAGCCTCGAAATTCCAACACGACCTCTGCTTAATCAAATCCCTCACGAACTCTCCCTCCGAACTCCCCGTCATCTCATTCCAACGAAAGAAAAAGAACGAATTCAAAAAAATGGAATGGTGCACCTCCACCGAAACCCTATCCGACAAAAAGGGTAAAATGTACCTCCTAAACTCCTGGACCGGCGCCGATTCGAAGAACCCCAAAAACGGCAACGTAGTCGCCGAGGGATTAGTCATCGGAGAATCATACCAGAATATATCCACCAGTAACAAAGAGATGTATAGCCGCAGTATTCTCTGGCGACAGAACTTTACTTCGAAACAGTGGCAGGTCGGACAAGTTCAGGGGCTTCGAGAACGGGCTTATCGGGTTTGGAACGGTGCGCCGGTTAGGAGGATCAGACTTGAACAACATCTCGTGATTCAGGAACACGGGTATAGCGGATCTCCGCTCGCTGTTAAAGTTAGTGATAAGAAAGGAGAGGAATCGTATGCGATTTTCGGTTTTCAGAATTATGCTATGAGGTGTTGGAGAGGGGATGAGGATGACGGGTTTAGGAAGAGTGCGTTTGGGGGTAGACGACAGCAAGGGGGTAGTGTGGTTAACAGGGTGTTGATGGAGGCGTTGGATCATGGGGCTTATGAGTTTTTTGGGAGCTATAGGCTGCCGCATAAGGTTATCGAGGATTGGGAGATCGTTTATGATTTCGAAGAGGTGGTGCCGGGTGTTACCAGAAGCTTAGGGGTTGGTGACGAAGATCATGCGGATGAGGTTAGTAGTGTTGAGAGTGAGGGGAAGGGGAAGAACGTGGTGAGTGGGAGAGAGGAGGACGGGTTTATTCAGAGGTCTAGTAGACGTATTGGTGAAAGTTCAAGGCGCAGGGGTAGGAGGAGTAGCAGTGCTGCTAAGTGTGTTATTATGTGATTAACTTGCATTTTTTCTTTCTTTTTGCTTCTATTCACTTTATAGGGCTATGACGGTTATGTTCTAACGGCGTTGGGTGGTGTTTTCTATGTGCATCTTTCAATCTGGAGTTTTGGTTTTTTCTTTGCTTTCTGTTTCAAAAATTTCTTCTCGATGATACCCACTTCATGCATATGCTCAACGAAATTGTGCGTACATTTCTTTGGCTCTATCATGGTCTCAACCATGATAAAACAAAAATAGGTGGGAACACCAGCTCCTCATTCGTATCCCTCTCCCAAGTTTTACCCACGCCGAGAATACGTGATAAGAGAGCGCTTTATTGCAAACTTTGCAAACTTCTTACTTAACTCTTGATTAAGAAATCGAGGGTTCTTGTCCCTTCAAGCTAGCTCCCAATTAACGACTGAATAGTCATCATTGTTTCATCCTCAGCTAGCATTATAAACCCCTTTCTCTCGGACGATTGAAATACGAGCGAGGCGGATTTCGTAACTCTTCTCCAGAAAAAAGCTGGATATACACCACGCGAAAAAAAACTTGGTAATTGACATTGTTATTATCGCCCCCTGCAGATACAAGGTAAAACGATCCCCAAGGCGCCCTGCAGATGTAAGCAGCTCGGTTCGCATTTCGGATATCGAAGCAGTTTGGGGTCGCTAAGCTTTTTTCTCTCCAACTGACCCCCCGGTCCATTATTAAAGCTGCATTGCAGGGCAAATACGAAGGGGGTCCCTCCGCACGCAGCTCTATAATTAACGTTTAACATTAGCGAGGATTTTCAAGCATGGTTCTAAAATGGCATAATGGGGATTTTGTTGATGGAGGAAATATTTTTTGACTTGCTGTTTTTGGGGTATGGAGGATATTATGAATCTGTAGGGAATATATTTTGTAAGATGTGTAATAGGATAACTCATCCAACGGGTTTGAGATGAGTTGGGCTGTGCTTACTCTTGGCGGGCTGGATAGGGCGAGATCGAGGGGTGACCAATAGATGTCAACTGTGTAAAATCCAACAATCGGTGAACTGCGAGTTGTTGAGGATGCACGATGATAGTATAAATGTAAAGCCGTCGCTCGTTATTCCAGAGTCAAACAATCATCAAAAAGGCTTTATATACTAGCACACCGAGTACTTATTCAATTTCCTTTAATTTGCTTTAACGCTTTTCTGTTCTATATTGTTAAACAATGCGTTCAATTTTTAGCGTCTCTCTTGTTTCGCTATCTTTTCTTTCTCTCAGCCATGCGATCCCAGCGCCGCAAGGACGAATCATAGGTATCCAACAACCTGCATCTGCAATATGTGCCATGAACCCTAGCGACCTGGTGACCTGGCAAAACAGCGGTGCTTCATTCTTCCTCGACAACTTTATCCAAACCACCGGTGGTCAAAAGGGTTGGTCGAAGAGGCTCGGTCAACTAACCTCAGGACCCAACCCCATCGATTCGAATCTACGATGTACGGAACTCGAAGCCGGAAACTGCGACGCACCGCAAATGCAATGCGAGCAGTTCAACCCTCCCCAACTACGATTTATCCGAGTAGCCATGCAAAACGTATACAAGGTTTTACAGACGACAGCTAAGGAACTCACTGATACCGTCCTCATTGAAAGTTTAGCCATAAGCCGAATTGTTTCAGATTTCGGTGAACCACCGAAAGGCGAAACCGATATCTTTGCAATTATCAGCGGTGCGTTCGGGGTCCTGTCTGGTGTCTCTGCAGCTGTACCAGCGTTCAGCGGATTCTTCGGCGCGTTTAGTGGGGTTTTCAGTATCGTTGCGGGTATTAAGCCCGCTGAAGATGATCCGAACCAAAGTATCCAAGCGGATATTAGTGATCAGTTACGAGCGGCGTTTATAAGTGCTAGGAACAGACTCATATTCTTCGCGGATGCGTTGTTCGGCGGACAAGATGATACTTCTATTCTCCGGGGTCCTGGACTTGGGGTTGTCGTTAGTAACGGGGAGCAGAGCGATCCTGCCAGATTCTTTTCCGGTGGAAGGTGGTTGATCGCTGGTGCTGGGGATTCGAACCTTGAAGCTCCGGTTAGGAGTATGCTAGACATCTGGATCACTCGATTCGTAAGTCCTTTACTATCATTTGCCTTACTTGTCCGTATGAAAGATTATACGAGTGCTGATTGTATGATTAGAGACAAGGTATCGTCGCTCGTTCATTGAAGGGGCGAGGTTTCTTCATCTGGGTCGACGTAAGTACTAACAACCCTTACCTCCGATCTTACCCCGTTACTAACGTCAATTGTTTGTAAACATATAGTCCGAAGCAACTACCCAAGAAGCCTGTACCCCAGCAGGCTCCCGTTTCATCAACAACCAATGCTACAAAATGATCAGAGCTCTGGGTGGCATAGACTCCGAAGTCATCCCGAGTGACATGGCCGTTAAACTCGACAACTCATTCTACCAAATCGACATGATTGAATTCTATCAAAACGCTCAAGCTTGTCAGGATGCTAACCCTGGCCGCGATGGGGATATTGATCCTTCCGCTTTACCGATCGGAGGAAGTCTTCCGCAGTGTTATTTCAATTTGGCGGTTATTAAAGGGAAGTTTTGTCAAAAGTTTTGTTCGAAGACGAATCTCAGCGATTGTAGGCTTGGGTTTCAGATTATTGATGATCCAAATTGTCTCGTTGATGATTTACAGAATCCTGTTCCTCGGGGTGGCTGAAATGGTCCCGGTGAAAAGCGTTTAGATGTAAACATGTGGATGTTACTTTTTGTCATTATTCTGAGTCGATAGATTTAAAAGTTAGGCATGGTCAGTAGTTCTCAATAGAATCAATGCAACCGCTTAAAGCACATTTAAACATGAAACTTCATTTGCTCAGCAGACTTTCAAGTTCACTGTACAATTATATAACACGACTTAAATGCAACGCTGCCAACGCAAGTCACTGATTCACTAATCAGAGGACCGGGAGAACACTAATTGACATCCCCGCTTGCACCGTGCATAATTTCTAGCAGTCGTCGGTAGTAGGCCTTTCTCGCAGCTGGCGAGCCCCAGTTTGGTTGGTCCGATGCCTCAGACTCACCAACGCGCTCGCGCTTTCGTATCAATATTCTGGAGGACTGGAAAGGCATCGTGTCAGAATTACTGCTAGGTGCGAGTAGTTGCCGAGATTCTTCATCCTGGAGTAGAACTTCTACTGCTAGGAATGTATTAGGGTACTCTCCACACTACGAGGAACATCGGCACCCGCGGCGAGTAATAGTCGCGCCGCGTCCTCATTTCCTGCCTTAATTGCTGTCAAAAGGACGTTAGAGCCTTCACACCATCGCAAATTGATCTCAGCACCCCCATTCAACAACAATTTGATCATCCGCACATTCCCTTTATCCACCGCAATGTCAAGCCAACATGCTTTTGTTTTAGAATCAAGGTGGTCCATAAGCAGTCTAACGACGCGTAGATGGCCTTTCGAGACGGCATCGCGGAACGGGTAGATGCCATTTTCTGGGGGATGATTTTCTGATTACAGTAGCGTAGTAGCACTTCAACTATTCGATCGAAACCTCTTCCTGCAGCGCTTTCCAGCAGAGAGACTTGTGATTTTCCGAAGTTGATATCGGCTCTGTTCGCTAGAAGGAGTGCTGTTATCTCTGGGCGACCTTCACACACTGCCAGGTCAAGATGTATCCCCCTAACCCCTTCTCTATTGACTTCTCGCAAGTCAGATACAGTTCCCATATGAGAATGAGAATGAGGATCTTAAGTGCCTGTTTCTCGGAATTGCGGATGTCAAAAGAAATACATGGTATAATGCTGGTTCCCATTTTATTGTTCGTGAAGCAGACTCTTGATGATTTTCACGCTAAATATGGTTTTTTATGATGGATTTCTAAAGTTTGTAGCAAGCTGCTTTCTAAGGCGGGAGATTATAGCCACGTCTTTAATTTTTCAATTTGAGCCTCTAATCAGAGCTTACCATTCCAGTACCAATATCATTTACTTTTCGTTCAACTATATGATATTTTATAAAAAACAAAGATTAACTAACTGCTTCCGAGACGACCTAGCAATTTAGCCGCCGTCTCACCAATATGAACCTCCCCTGGACGAATAAAATCCAATAATTCTTTCGCACATGCGGCTGCGCTGGCAGCTGCATACCGTTGCCACTGATCATTTTTATGAGAGTCTGCGTAGTCTGAAATTCCTCGTAGAATGACACATGGGAAGGTGTTCATCAAGCCCGCGGCTTCCATTTCAAGACATATAGCATTATGATCTTTCCTGATTTGATCTCTTGTCGGTGCGTGCTCAACCTCCGATCCGGTGGCGATAATGCCATAGTGAATAACAGGAGTACTACTGGTTCGGGGCTGGGAGTTTCGTAGGATCGCTTGCCCAGGATCACAGTCTTTGCATGTTTTACCACCCTGATGAGGGTAGCCCTCAGAAAAGAGAACATCCATTTTTGGCCCAGGAAATGTCCATTGCGCTCTCTTATCCTCGGAGAACTTTTCCAACATCTGGTTGATGTACTTTGGTATGAGATTGTCCTGCGCCTCGTGCCGTGCCTCCAGATTGGCAAGCGCGGTACGCAGCATCCTTGGAGGCTGGTTAAGATGATATGCCACTTGGAAAGACCCATCTGCTAGCCGTTTCCCAAAGTTATATGCAACCACCCCGCCTGTTCTCTTGTCACTGCTGATCACAACATCACCAAGATGTATGCCAATTTCATCCTCATCACTATCCGGAAGACCTGCTCCAATTCCAACCATCAAAACAATCCGAACATTTGGGAAACTGGTCACCATGTCGTTGGCAACCAATGCCGCAGAACTTGCCCCCACTTCCTCTCTTGGAAGACAGGCAATAACCACATTATGTTTTTTCATGCGCCCAAGGACATAAGTGTTGTTGTCAGTTTTTCTCGGCAAGGTTTGTGGGCTCCCGTGCTCCTCATCAAGCATTCCCTTCGCAGCCGCAAGTTCCAAGGGGAGAGCCGAGATCCAGCCTATCTGGTAGTCATCGTTAGGGTAAGGGGAGGCGGCCTCGACTTCAATTTGCCCAAGAACTTGAGAAGGTTCATCAGGGGTTTTCGGGAGGGCTGGAGCTCGATTGGTTCCTATTTCTCCTCAGCGTGGTGGTTCGTGTCGTTGAAATAAACGAAGCCTCGTTATTAAGTAGATTGCCCGGGGTTTCGGTTGGGGAAAAGTACTCACCAAACGGAATTCTAGTAATCGCATTCATGAAAGATTTATTGATTTGAAGCAATATCCACACTTATTCGAGTAGACTCGAGTGACTGGAAGCCAGGGTGAGCAAAGAAAAGTGGGACAAGTATTCAAATATTCGTTAACCCTCAATAATACAGAACAAGATACCCTCGCATCCCGTAAAGGTTAGATTTCAAAACTAGCTTTACCGCCTATGAAAGATAGATTCGTCATTCACTGAAATGTGCATTTATCCTCGATTTTATATACGCATGACGGGAGCTTCATTGAAAATTCTATCGTTTTGTTGTTGTGGGTGCGGGGCTGTCTGGTTAACTCCTAGAAATAAGATAAACCTGTAAAAGAAAACTTTCGGTCTATGCACCTGCGAGAAAAGGGGTTTGTTGTTGTTATATCATGCCATTCTGCAGGGATCCTTGGATTCGCCTTGCGGCTTGCTTCAATGCTCACAAGTCGAAGAAGAGGGCATCATGCCTCTCTCCAAGGATCAAAACCGATTATTAAGATTATATACCTAGCGCTAGATAACCCGGGATCCTTCAACTAGTCTGAAACAAGGCGGCTTACAAACGATATCCACTCTCGTGCGCCAGTTGTCCGTCTACGAAGTACGAAGTAGATAGAAGGCGCCCACTATGTAGACCGGCTAATTTATACAAAATGAGAGTCGATCGTTAGTTCAAGCCCTCCTCCGATATGTGTATAAACATATGTACATATACTTATACACGAAGTCCATGGAACCACTCGGGTGAGCGGACATGCGAAAAATCATTAGTCTAGTATCAGATCAAATCGCATTTATACGAAGGTTACGTTGGGACTACTCTGTTGAGTGTAAAATACTTCATGTATATCAAAACTTACCAAGCACTACTCCTAAGCAGGGCTTGGTAGTAGTTGAGAAAGTTTCGAGACTAAATCGGGCAATACGCAACCTTACAACGCACTACACTATAGATCGCTTCTATAAGCTGCTTTCAAATCGCTATGGTTATCGGGATTACCGAGTACTTGTTGTGCCTTAATTATCCATGCTTAATATTTCCGAAGGAAGATCTTGGTACTTTTATCCCTTAGGAATGTTTTGTTCCTATCAACGCTAATTCAAACGGATCTACTTTGGAGCCCCAAATCGAGTGTTCTGACCACAAAATCACCAAGCTTGCGGATGCCTATGATTCTTGTCAACCTAAAAGGCTCAGTAAAGGAAACAAAAGAAGACTCAGAAAGTCTGCGACTAATGTAGGAAATACCTACTGTTGCACTAAAATCTTCTTTATATTTGAGCTGGAGCAGCCGCAATACCTCTTTGAGATATGATGCGGGCGAATTCATAGATTTATACTTTTCTCTGACCTTCCGCTACTTTGGGACCTGTAGAAGACAGTATTTGGTTACATTACTAACAAATTGTTTCGAGATACAGCGCAAAAAAACCGAAAATGGATCATGTCAAAATAAGGTTTTCCAGGGTACCTGTCCAAGACACGTTCCAACCGCGTGTTCACACATGTTAGCCACATGTCCCTCCGTAAGTAATAAATCGTCGAGACTTCTTCATCATCCTATCACATTATCCATCGTGATGCTGGATTCACACCAATAGACCTACACCTCAGTCGACACCTACGGCAGGCCCGCGGCACTAAAAACACAAAATTACATTCCATTATTCATACCTATATCGACTATAGCTACATAAACCCACCTATATACCCATCTAAATAATTTTTTTTTTTTTTTTAATTTTGATAATTCACTAAAGACTGCGAGCGGTCGATATTCTCGTTATTCAAATGGGCTTCGGCAAAACACTCGCAACAGCATGCGCCACCTTCGCCCTCACGAACATCGACGACCTCTTCGTCCTCGTTACCTTCTTCGCCGAATCATCGATAAACAAAAACCTCACCCCTCTTAAAATCGTCGCCGGTCAATACACCGGCTTCTCCATAATAATCCTCATCAGCATGATCGGATACGCCGTCGCCCAAGCGATCCCCCCCAACCCGATCGGATTCCTCGGCCTCCTCCCCATATCCCTCGGCCTCTGGAAAATCCTCAACTTAATCTTCCCCGATACGGAAGCCGAGCCCGAAGAAATCAAAGCCGCGGGAGCGAAAAGTATAATTAAAGTAGCAACCATCACCGTTATGAACGGCGGTGACAACATCGGCACGTACGTCCCGTTATTCTCTCAAGCTAAGGGTGTAGAGATCGCGATATACGTGGTTACGTATTACATCCTCCTCGGGATATTATGTTTGGTGTGTTTTTTAGTGATCAAGCAGAGGTATATACTTAAAGTGGCGCGGACGTATGCGAGGTATTTGGTGCCGTTTTTGTATGTTGGGTTGGGGGTGTTTATTATCGTCAAGTCGGAGTGTTATCCGTGGTCGATACAGCGGATCGATGATCGGTTTTTGAAGCATCCGGGGAAGATTATATTGGGGGTCATGACGGCGTTTTTGCTGTCGGCGTTGGTGGGGAGTATAGTTTGTGTTAGGTTAAGGAAGCGGTATGCTCAACGGCCGCTTGATGGTGGGAATGCGGATGAGATGGCTTTAAAGCCTGATCCGGTTCTTGAAATTCCGATTACTTCGAGCAAGACTAGCGAGCCCGGAGACCTAGAGGATGGTAAGGATGTGGATGGAATGGCGGGTATGAATGGCTGGCAGGGATCCCCAGATGAAATCACGGCTGTGGAAGCACAAGTTCGTTGATAAATATCAAGTTTGGATAACGTATAGATATTGTAAATAGTTGCTGGGTACTGTATATAACTATCTTAGGTATTCGAGCTGGTCTCATTATCTAAGTTCTCGTTCCCATTCCCGTGGTCTTTGTGTTTAATCGCATCTCTCGCAGTTTCTTTGACCTTATCTTTAGCCCAATCCATACCACGAATTACCTACATCACTTGTTAGCCACGAATCCCATATTTGTAAGACACAGAATAGGGGTAGTGAGTTACCTTGTATTGCATCAATCCCCTATGGTGTCGATGCAGCTCTCGTCTATTCTTCTTATATTCTTTCAAATCGTCTACCATCCCTCGCTTCCCACTCTCCTCTAGTTCTTCATCCGAGCTACTATCGCTGCTGCTATCATTATCAAATAATGATCCGGCGTTTTCGTCACCGTAGACTTCATCCCGTAGTTCCTTTCCTTCACTCGCGCAATCTAGAATTTCCATGACACCCTTCATTTGATCATCCTTCTTGGCCAGTTTCAAATGATACCCGGAAAGTCCGCTGTGTAGCTTAACTTTCAACTTAATGCTTCCCAACTTTTTCCCATATTCTTCTTCGATATTTTTCTCCGCTCGTATAATATTATGCCCGTCATTATCCCAGACAGGCAATTCAATTTCCCGATCCTCGTCATCGGGAAGATCCTGAAGCCAGAGAACAGCGAACGCAACAGTAGAATCCGCTCCAACCCTCTTCTTCCGGAACGAAAAGACGACATTCGAAGAATACCTCTGCTTAATCGGTAAATTCACCTCCCTCTCTCGTTTCCAGACGCCGCGGTCACCAGAATCTTTACTAGCCGGTAGCTTCGATTTCCGTCCGTTATTAGTCTTCATCGAAATCCTCGCGCATTCCAAAACTTCCTGAGGTAACTCCCCAGCCGCTTTAATCTCCGGTTCGATAACCAACGTTCCAACATCCCACCCTAATAGCTGCGGAGGAAGCTTACAACTAACGCTCCTCCACACCATCGAAATCCTAATACGTCCGTATCCTAACCCTCCCACTAACGGGTAGGTATCGCACACCTGACTCCGCTCTTTGAAAACGTTGCCCAGGGGTAATACAACGCATCCTAGAATCGGATTATTCTCGTGTAATCTATTATCGTGAACCGATACGATAACCTCCGCGTTTCTCCAATCTTTGACGAATCGTTCGGTGGCGGCGTTGAAGAATGGGATTGAAGATTTTGGCTTTACTCGCGTTTTATATATCTTCCGGTGGTTGATAGTTATCACGCAGTATGAAGAAGGTAGATCTGAACCTTCTTCGTTTTGTTCTACATCTTCGTTATGGTGTTTTCTTTCCGTGGAGAGCTTTTCGAGGGTTAGGTTTGCGATTTGGTGGATTTGGATACTTAGGATTCCGGAGGGATATTCTGATAATGGTTGGGAGGTGTTGATGATATCGTTTGAAAGGGTGGTTATGTCTTCTTGAAGTTGTTGAGATGTTTCTGATGTTTTGTCTTTATCCGCGTTTGCTTCGCGGGTTTTTCTGAGTGTCGAGGATTTGGCGTCAGAGATTACCTTTGACGGACTAGATTTTTGAGAGGAGCTTGTGGTGGTTGAAGAACGGATTTGTTCGGTTGTTAAATTCGTTTTGGGGAACCAGCCGACTTGCCAGGTTATCGTGCCAGGCATTGGATTATCCCCGTTACTACTTTGGAACCTATCTTCTCTAGTATTCAAACTCTCCCCATCATCGCTTTCTTTCATTAAATACTTTAAATCTACCTGTACGGTGCCTAGGTGGTCATCTGCGGACGCTCGATCGGAATCCCAGAGCGTGAGTTGCAATTTTTCTTCAGCATTTATTTCTTCGGGACCCACGATCATTACCGCAGTTTCATCCCAGACCGGAGTCTGACATTTCGTTATGATTCGTGTTTGCCCGAGTGATTTTCCGTATTTACTCCAAGAGAGTGATACGTATGCATCGGACCCGGTTTCGGTGGATAATCCCATAGCCTTCCCCACAATTTCAGTCGTATCTTTTGTTCCATCACCGTTTTTGAAATCAACGGCCCGGATGATTCGGATTACTAGAATGCCTTTTCCGCTAACATCGTTTTTGAAATCGTCGCCGACAAGAGATTTCTTTAGGTCTAGTGTAAGACTTCTGGGCGCGACGTATTCACTCATCGCTGCGTCGATTGACGACTGAACGAACGATGAAATGAGAGGTACATCCATGATATTCGGCATCTTTTTCATCAAAGGGACGCAGGAGAGTGTGACTTTCGGTTGACCGAGGAATGTGAAAGTCATTACGCCGAAGAACGGGGGGTCCGGTGTAGTTTGTAGTCGAACGCGGCAGGTTCCAATCATGCCTTTGAGTTCCACCCAGACGGCTACATATATCAAAAACCGTTAGAATTGCATGCTACCAGGACACGCGTTAAGTGACGAGATATGCGTACGAAAGGGAATCGCTCCGGCTAGATAAAACTCTAGTAAAAGATGAGCGTTCTTTACTTTACTGCTAACACTCTTATCCGACGGCCGTGATTTATACGCCAGTGCGATTTCCAAGTTCACGAAATCGCCTTCTTCAGCCTTCATCCCGTCTTTGGTGTCTTGATCGGCGAGACCTTCGCGTAACCAACGTACTCCGAGAATACGAACCGGTTCGTTACCTTGGCCTAAATCTGCTATGCGCACCATTTTGACGAACCGGGGTAGGGAAGCCTGCATCACATCTTCCAACATGTCGGAGAGACTGACCTGTATAAATACTGTCAGAACGAACTAAATGTTTAAAAGATAGGTTATTTTCTTACGAATAAATCAGGATTGACGAGCGGCCAGACACTCGAGAGGGTATTGTTCAGCCATGCTGCCGTCTCTGGTTGTTGTTTTTGAGATATATGTTTTTCTTTCGCTTGGCGAGTATAAGTCGTTGGCGCCTGAACGGTGTATCTATGTAATAAAGAATTCGCGAGAATTCCTAGAAGTACCGCTGAAGCTAACTTGAGAGATAATCCGACACCCGGTTGTCGCGTATTATCGCCGTCTGAACGGGGATAAGAGTATTCGACGGCATAGCTGATAAGGATACCCGCGGCGACAAAAGCGAATGTCTTGAACGCGGAATGGCCGGCATGTTCCTGTTTATCCTGTTCAAGCTCCTCTTCCACCAGCTGGTTCAAAGAATCATGCCGTTTTTGACTCCATTTCACGTCATCTTCCTCGCTCAATTTCTGTTCTTGTTCGTTTGACTTTTCGTGTTTCGTGACTTGGTCTAATTCGTATGTTGTAAAATCGTGGATATTGACAGGTAAGTGGGTAACCGGATCTGTAACTTCTCTGACCTTCATCTTTGGTTTATTGTGGAATAGTGACTGTGAGTTAGAACTATCATCCTTCGCCTCGGTCTGTTCGGTTTGTTCCGTCGTCTTATTTGCTAGCTCTGAAGCCGACATGGGTTCCCGGGCAGAACTATCACCGCGCCTTCTCTTCTCCGTAGCGGCGCTCTGCTGGGTATTTTGTTGGTTGGCTTGTCCTGCAGCAGTGTCTATCTTTAATTCATCGTTATCATCGAAATAGCCATCCGTCGGCGTTTCTGGCGGGGTGTGGTGAACGCTGCTCGTCGAGCTTGTGGTAGATGTCTCTACATTTATGGGAGTTCCGGGAACGGAGCTATTCTTGTCTCTGTCGTGGAGTATTTTTTCCTTGTAGTTTCGAATGTTCGGGACCGGGTGGTGGGTTGTGTATGGTTCGCCGAAGCGGTGGGACGGCGGCTGCTGGTCTTGATCCATCGTTCTACAATTACATTCAAATATAAATGACGATTCAACTCCGGTATTGAATTCGGAAGGTTTTAAAATGCAGGTCGATATGTATATTTACAACCGGTCTCAAGCGAAGGATGAAAGATAAAAATCTCGGGGCGAAGGCATTAAATGGAATAGCAGGGCGGATGATGGAATGGTACGTAATGTTCAAGAGAACACCCCCGTTCATGGGACGGTTTCTGCCCAGTTAGCGGTCGATCCGGATGCAAACCGAGCGGTCAAGAAGGTGTTCAGACAATACGACAGAGGCCATTGGCCGTTTATTGTGTCAATTGCGGGGACATTGATGCAGCTGGCTGGCTGTCAGGACGTGGTATATTTGGTGTTGTTGCCTTGGTCGGTTGAGCATGACGTCGGAATGACCAGGCCCAGCCAATGTAACGAGACAAGCGGTGGGCGAGTGTCACAATTCCACGCCTTGAAAGCCCGGCTGGCCTTGGATGTTTGCTTTGAATGCGAAAGGTCGGATTTGTTATTTTCGCGGGGTTTGGCTATTCCAAAAGGACAGGAGTGCTTCTCTCGCACATGGGAAATGGCACTTTGCGAGCCTCATTTCCCATCCTCAGCCTGTCGAGCAAATGCGGAAGGCATGTAAAACTGTTCATCCGCTAATTATAATCTTAACATCTCTCTCGTACAAAGTGCAGGCAGATTAGATCTCGTACAAACCGCAAAAAGGAAATTAGATAAAGTCGTTAGCGTCGCGCACGTGGAGTCGAGAACTTCACGGTCGACGGAGAGCAACCGCAACCGACGGATTCAAGCTAGACAACTGAGGATAAAATATCTCCTGTCGACGACGGATATTCCACATGCGTCTACCGACAGTAGATACGGCACGTGCGGTTGACCGGCCGGTTCCTGTAGCGTAATGCAGGTGGTATCGGAAACAAGGCTGTGTAGAACGGTCTCAAAGACGTCTTTTATATCGGACTCCAGCTTCCACAATCGTACCGTCGATACTGGGAATGTCCTAGCTTCACTTCCTAACCGCAGCAAGCGCAGCAAGACGGAGACCAAGACGAAACCGAATGCATGGCTTGCACTGTCACCCTTCTCGCGATGCCATTGGCCGGCGGGGTGAAACGGAGAAGGGCCGCTGAAACAACCGCACAGTTTTTCACTCCCTGGCAGAACCCCTTTTCCATGCATCCAATTAGAGGCCAGAACGGAGAAGAAGAAAGGTTGCATTTGTACCTGCAGAAATGAGAGAGACTCGTTCCAAGCTAATCAAGCTTCAGCCGAGAGAAGGCTTCTTAATCTCCCCTTCGCGCTGACCGGTTGTTTCTGTTCTTTCATTTCTTCCAGACGTTCGTTCCTTATTCCAGTCCGCTCTCTCCACAGGCAGCTACCGTTGCTGCCGCTGTTTTTTGCTAATTGAATATACGCCGCTGTCGCTGGGTATTTTCGTTCACTCCTGAATCATTTTTAAAATTCCCGCCAGTCCTTCACATTGAATTTCGAACGTTGAAAAGAAGAAAAAGAAGAAATGCGCTCGTCGGTTCTCTTTCTCGCCGCCGCTTTGGCGCGCCTCACTCAGGCAGTGACCCCTCTCACCATCAAAGACGCCGGCTTCTTCGCAAACGACCAGCAGGTATGCGCCCCTCTACAATATTGATATATTGCATGGACGATAATTGACAATGAACAGTTCTACCTCGTCGGTGTCGGTTACCAGCCCGGCGGTCCCGTCGACCTCGACAAGGGCGTCGACCCTTTCTCTAAGATCGAAGACTGTCAGCGCGACGTCTATCTCCTCCAGCAACTGGGCATTAACACCATCCGAACTTATGCCGTGAACACCACCCTCAACCATGACGCCTGCATGTCGCTTTTCGCCGCCGCGGGTATCTATGTCGTCCTCGACGTCAATGCGCCCGGCTGGAGATACTCCGTCAACCGTGAGGAACCCTGGACTTCCTACCACGGCGGATACATGGCCAACGTCTTCTCCGTCATGGAACAATTCTCCCCTTACCCGAACGTCCTCGGTTTCTTCTCCGGTAACGAGTTAGCCAACAAGCCCAAGAACGTGAACGCCACGGCTCCGTACATGCGCGCCATCCAGCGTGACATGCGACAATATCAAAAGGCGCAAAACCTCCGTGAAGTCCCCATCGGATACTCCACCGCCGATGTCATCGCATTCCGACAGGATTTGGGGTTCTACCTCAGCTGCACCGCTGACGACGAAGGTCACAGCGATTTCTACGGCATCAACTCGTACGAATGGTGTGGTGCTAGCACCTTCCAAAAGTCCGGATATGACAAGTTGACCGACCTGATGAAGGATGTTCAAATGCCAAACTTCTTCTCCGAGTACGGCTGCAATAAAATTCTTCCCAGAACTTTCGGCGACGCCAATGCCATCTACTCCGCCGACATGAATACCGTCTTTTCCGGTGGTATTGTCTACGAGTTCAACCAGGAAGTCAACGTAAGTTCACTTAACTTCCCCAAGATATCGATAATACTCGATGCTAATGATCGATTTTAGAACTTCGGTCTCGTCGATGTCAACGCGAAAACCGGCGACGCCAAAATCCTCCCCGACTACGTTACCCTCCGCGACGTCTACAGCAAAGTCCAACTCCCCACCGGCAACACCGCCCGCAAAATCTCCCGACCAAAGTGCTCCGACGTCTTCGGCAAGATCAAGTCCTTCGACCCCCGTCTCGCCGTCGACCAAATCGACGACATCACCAAACTCATCAAATCCGGTGTCAAGGGTGTTACTCCCGGCAAACTCATCGATGTCGATTTGGACCTCACCGGACACAAGTGGACCATCACCGATGTTTCCGGAAACCAGATCCAAAACCCCACCATCACCAGAGTCAACACCTGGAATCAAGTCCCCGACGCTGCTCAGAGCACCGATGGCGCCGGTAAAGATGGTAAGAAGAACTCCGCAGCCGGAAATAAGATCGCTGGAGCCTTTGTTCTCACTGTCAGCATGATGATTGGCGGATTCTTGGCCCTGTAGACGACTGGACCATTTGAATTTCTGAGTCACCTCTGGTTCCTTTTAATTAGACAGCCGATGAATCGATTCGCGCGTTTCTTTTGATTTTCTTTTAGCATTTATACCACCTACATCTTTCTTCACAAATGTGTATATTCCATTGTACAGACTATAGTATATTGTAGTGTTCCTGATACGACTATCCGAACAATTTTTTTTTTGGCACTTTTGCGCTTATATATTGAGGCCCACTGTTGTGTAACACTTATTCCGTAGCTGCATGCCCAGGTTAATTTTCGAGAGTTGGAGCGAGCTTCGTTGTTGGTGATTGCACCTCATTGCAGGCTTGGAATTGAATATTCCTCAGGAATCTGAGATCATATATCCAGCCCGTGTGACCTTCGGTATACTTTTCACTTAATCTTAGTTAGTTTTTCCCCCGAACGCACCTCGATTGATTACTCAACGCCGCCACATTTCTTGTTAGTCATTTGCACTTTGGTCCGTACCCTCGACATGAATTAACAAAAAAAAACACTTAAACATCCACACTCTGGGACACGAAATGCGAAATGCGACCGAGAACCTGTGAGCCGCTAAAGATAGCGCAATATGATAATTCGTGGACTCGCATGAGACATTACCAATATGCCATTCCTGCAAGACTGGGGTTTAGACTGGAGAATTTAAATCCAAAAGCTCAGCTAGCTTAGCTTATGAGCAAGGTAGCAAGCTCGATTACAAATGAACGCCGCAGATAACTATTTGGTACCCGGACGCACTTGCGTGATCTGCTGTACTTCTTCACCGGATTATTAAGATTTACACTCGGCTTATACAGTCGATTACCAGAATCCAAGTTTTGTTATTTCAGGAACAAGGCTTAACGCAGACAGGAATTCTGCGAAAATGGGATAGATCGAGTATGGATTCGTGGGTGTGGGTGGCGAAGGATGGCCAGGTTTTTTTTTTTGGGAGTCGTGAGATTTTAGCTCTCCCGCGCGCCCGCTCGTTGACGAGTTCCCCTTCTTGTTCTCTGTGGGTTTCCCTGCCCCGCAGCTAACGACGCATGCGTGCGGTGCATGATGGACGAGTTTGCGCGGGCTCGGGTATCTTGACCTGGCTGTTGCTTTTCGTGATGGGAGGTGCACGGATGAGGTAAATAGTGTTACGGCAGCTGCCGAAGTATAGGAATCTTGCAGGAGGAGTAGCTAGCAAGTTCTGATTCTATATATGACGGCAGGCGGGGCAGTTGAAATAGTTATTCAACCACTTCTCGCTTCTACGTTTTTCCGTTCTCTGGACGTTTGCACGAACTGTTTATTGTCAACTTGCATTTTTATCTTTCGTTCTTGCTTCGGAGTGTGGTCGAGGAGGTAGGACTATTTTACAACAGCAACCATGGCGAACCGGCCGGATGAGTATAGTCCGAGCATATACAGCCAACCCTCGATATCATACTCGAGGGTAGGCACGATGCGCACAATGTCTTCGCAGTCGATGGATACCATCGTCTCCAACTCGTCAGCGAATACGGTTGTGCCTACGCGAACGCAGGATATTGACAGTGACGGGTATGCCAACAGCAATGACGAGAAGGCGGCGTTGAAACAGCAGGAGGTCGGTTTGCCTTGATTATTATACACGTCTTGCACGGTTTATATTGACGGTGAATTTTTTTATTTTATTTTTAGTCTGCGAGGAATAGCGGGATGAGTATGCAGACGCCATTGTTGGACCAGCCTGCGCCGTTCAGCAGTCAATTTACGTTAAACTCCACGCCGACATACCATCGGGTCAGTCGTTCTATCTCCAAGTATCTTCAAATGTATCCACCGTATCAAATGTCTAACGAACCGATATGTATTGCAGACCGACACCGAATCATCCCACCATAAAACTGCCAACGTACCCGACTTCGGCCTCCCCCTCCCTCGATTCTATCTCCGCGGCGTAATATCCATCGCTACTCCTTTGGCATTAGTATTTTACTACTATTTGACTTATTGGAGATGGCTGCGGTTTCCCGAGAATAGTCCGGAAACCTGGCGGCGGACGGGGTACCTCGATAATGTCAATATCGTGAACTACAGTTGGTTCGTTATCGCGACTTTTGCTCTCAATTTGGGTACCTATGCTACGGCCGGGAGCGTGGCTAGCATGGTCATGAGAAAACGATGGGCGCCGAAGAATTTAAGGAGGTGAGTGGTATTTATATCTGCTGATATCAGTTTATATCTTGATCGGACGACGGTATTGATAGTTCAACGCTGATTGGTAGATTGATTATTCTCGCGGCGAGTACGTTCCAGGATCCCGCCGGATGGGCGGGCGCAATCGTCAAGATCGCGAAGAAGAGAAAGTTCTATAAGAGAAACGGAGCGCTATGGGACCTTTTGGCCTTCTTCAGCATCATCGGATTCGCTGCTTGGCCGTTGACCGGTTTGACGATGCAGACGGCGGATGGATTCTCGATATCTCGACGACTCAAAGAAGGAGCCACATTCGTCGTCGGACGAAATTTCACCAGCGTCAAGTATGTTCGATATATCTAAACTCTTATTATAGACTATGCTGACTGTGATGTAGCGCTCGCGATGGTGTTCTGACGACTAGTCGGGCGACCGAATTCTGGTCCGCCGGGTTCTCACCTCAAATGCCCCTCCGCAAGCAATTCTACATCTTACCGGGCTCCAACATCCAACTAAACATCTCCACTTCCAACGACCTCCCCAATGATGCCTCTGAATCCATCTTCCTCGGGCCTCAGGCCACAGGTCCTCTCATCGGTCAAGTTTTCGGTCTCGCGATCCGATACAACTGCAGTATCGTAAACTCCACCTCCCAATTCACAATCCTCAACCGTCGGCGCCGAACATTAAACCTCCCACCGCAAGCGAGAGGCGGTCCCACGTCCGGCTACCAGCTCCCAGGCGGCTCTGTAATCCTCCTCCGGAATAAAACCTCCAACGGCGGTCTAATATCCAACGTCAACGCCTCTCTAGAACTCGGCTCTGATATCGGCGTATACAACCTCACCGACCCCTCCGACAGCGAAAACATCGGTTACGCATCAATACTAGGTCCTTATCCGGGGTTAAATCACATCGTCACCCTCGAAGCAGCGCTCTGGCAATCCATCGAACCGATAGAATCCTACGGTCTCCTCGGCGTCAACCGCGAAAACTTCAATTTCCGCGATGCCGAAAACGACATTCCCGAATTACGCGATGAGCCGTTATACCCTAACCAAAAGGCCGTCGGCGTGCGATGTCAAGCATCCTCCGCGATCGGTACAGCGATGGTCAACGGTGTAACCGGCGAATACACCAACTTCACGCAACTGGACGCCAACGCCCGTAACGGCGGCGGCATCAAAAGATTCGAAACAGGGATCCCGCACATGATACTCCAAACGCCGTATATACCACTCACGTTCCAACTATCCGATACGGGAGATCAATGGTTAACTTCCCTCTACGGCTCGATCGAAAAATCCTCGTTAACGACCAACTCCTTCGGCGACTTTCTCGACGCCCAACCGAGCGTTTTACAACCCGAGGATTTAAAAAACGCGATGTTGAGGGCGCATAAAACTTGGGCTGTACACATCATGTACGACGGGTTGAGCCAGCCGACGTATCAATGGAAACTTGGCAATGTGACGTTGGGATACGCGGCGATGACGTTGACGAGGGGTGTGGTACCCCCGGAAGCGATATTGGCCATGTTGACTATCTGGGCGTTGAGTATTATCATCCTCGCGGCAGTTTATCAGTTTAGGAGACGGTGGACGGAGACGTTGGATGGGTATACTATTTTCCGGTTCGGGGTTGATAGGCCTGAGGATGTGGTTCCGGAGATGTTGGCCGGAGAGTTTGATAATGCGGCGGTTTTGGAGGGGTTGCCCGGTATGGTTGGGGATTTGGAGCCCGAGAAGGAGGTTGGGTATATCGGACTCGTCAGGACGGGTGTTGAAGCTCGGTGGGATAAACGGTATGGTTAAATGTATTTGAAGAGTCAGGGAAAAGTGGTTGTATTTTATGGGTTTGCGATGCTTCACCGTATATAATAGGGATACCACCGTATATATAATGACCTTAACGAATTTAAGCGATAAATATATATCATTAACGTTCGATAGCTAGCTAATTATTACACCTCGAGTGATGTATGGTATTTGCTTAGAATACTGGAAAGACTTTGACTCCCTTTCGCGGTTTATACCACTTGCCGTACGCCAAAAACGTGTATAACCTAAAACAAAGCACCGCGAATCCACCCCACTTCCCACCTTGATCCTCTTTCTCGATATCCTCTGGATATTCCGCACCTAGACTCCAAGCTGCAGAGATCCCGCTGATTACTGCGACTTCGTGAGCGTTGACTAACGTCCAACTACCGCAATATCTTGTGTGATTACGGTTATTCAACAGCCACAACCACGGAACGACTAAGACGTAGTGTTTCCAGGAGTGACATAACTGATGCCACCAGTTTTCTTGGATTATTTTTGAAGAATCAATTTCATGTTTCGGCCAAAGATGAGTGTCGCGGGATTTGTTTAGAAAGATTGTTTGGAAGATTTGGTGGTTGAAGGGGGTTGTCGGGACCTGCAGTTCTTCTGGATTCGAGCTATTCGGTCGTTTCGGGAATTGGTATTGATATGCGGAACAATTGAAGGCGTAAAACCCAAAAATGTCAGTACCACTATTTCAACAAATTGAGGTTAAGAAAGGAAGACTTATCATTTCAAGTTTATCGGGCTCCTCATCATACGGTTTGATGTAATACATCGGTGAAAATTCCTTTCCTTGAGCGATCCGAGCAGAATCATCCCTTCCTTCGACTTTATCAACCGCTTGGTCTTCGTCATAATGATTCGTGTAATGCTTCTCCATATATTCTGAGTCCCAATGGGTAACCGTAACATCATCCGCCCACTTCGTCTTTCCTAAAACAAATCTCTCTCGCCAGGTAGCTTGCTTTCCGAGTAACCTCTTCGCAGTATCAGCTTGACACGCGAAGACAATCTCATCGAACTCTTCGATGGTTTCCTCTCCTTCTCCCGAATCGCCTTCGTCGTTATTTTTCTTGATAGCGAGTTTAACTCCGTTCTTTCCTCGTTCGATCACTCTCACGAGTTCGGTGTTTAATCTGACATCCACACCCTTTTTCACCAAATCCTTCCTCCAAGTTTCGTAGAATTCTGAGAGGTTAGGGAATACCACCATTGGAGGATTGTTCCCCGATAGCACCCCTTCTTTCCCATTCTTTTTATCCTCGACTTCTTCGTCATACCACATCCCCATCGTCGGACTGGTGAATAATCTCTCCAAAATGACGCTGTTAACTTCCGGTGTATCATTTCCTGTACCCAAGAATAACGCCAACGTAGGCATGATCATATAATCCCCAAACTCGCTCGAAAACCTAAACATTTTCAACATAGTCCGAATCGGCACCATCACAAAAAACAACTCGAACCGTCGAATGATCTTTAACACTTTCCGAAACTTGACGATTTCATCTTTATGTTTTTTGTGGAATTTCGTCGGGAAGACGTTTGTCCAGAATTTCGAATCCTTGCCGAATGAGATTTGAAGATTCACGGGGTGGACGTCGTACCCTTGTTGTTTGAACATGGAGAACGTGTGCCGGAAGATGTGGGAGCCGCCTTGGACGCCTTGGTTTAGGAATGCCGCGTCGTGTTTTGTTTTATCGATGGGGATCGAGAAGGCTTGGCCGCCGCAGTAGGAGTTCGGGTCGATGAGGGTTACGGTGAATTTTTGCGGGGAGGTGGAGAGGTGGTGGGCGCAGGACATGCCCGCGGCGCCGGCACCTATGATAATAACCTTCTTTGGCGGCATGATGTCTGAATCTCTATCCGAAGTATTTCTCCAGATTTTATTATCGAAGCTTCAAAAGTTGGAGATATTATTAAGGTGGCTTTTTTGGTCTCGGTACGAGATCTGTATTGTCAAAATCCGAAGTTATACATGAGCAAGATAGTTTATTCCAGAAGAGAAGATATGATTTGTTCGCCCATATATACTCCCCCAACTGAGAGGAACGCGCAAGGACGACATGACGTCGAACAGTCGCCCGATTAGATCGAGCGCCGTCCCTTCGATCGATAAGCGAGTCTGCGTTGAGGGATCGCGAGATCGGTGCGAATTGCGTTGTCCTGTGTTCAGCTTAGTCAGCCACCCAATTTTTCCTTCTGTTCGATACACCTGCGGTACTACCTGAAGTACTTGTCGGAGATGGCGAGTGGCCTCCTGAGGGCTAAACCTCAAGGTCGACGCACGGTAACCAAGCATCATTGGTCTAATGGTTAGGATTGCTGCCTTCCAAGCAGCCGGTTCGGGTTCGATTCCCGAATGATGCATTCTCAATTGTTCTCACAGCAATAACCGCGAAATCGGTTAGCGCGCCTTCCTTTTTGCACCAGGGATTTCAGATAGGCAATTCAATGCTACCACTTTTTGTAGTGTCAATGATAGGAATCTTCCGTATTGTGGCAATGATATGTATTTTCGCCCCCGTTGCTCCTCTGGATGATACAACTAGTAAACCTTCAGAATGAAAAATGCAATGTCGCTATGCAAAGCTGTCGAACCAAAAACAATAATCCGGTGTGATATGAATGAGCCCGGTACAAGTGTGTGCATTAAAATTCCCAAAATTATGCAATGGGGGAACCCTTCTACCAAGATTCCCACTTCTGCGCTCCCATACTAATCAACCGATTGAACAGCTCCTCCCTCAAAGTAATAGCTGTGCAAAGATACTTATTCCCCCTGCGATCAATAATCTCCAATCCATCCGTAACAGTCTTCTCCAACGCCCACCCCACGATCAATTTCCCTTTCCAACCCAGTCCACCTAGCTTCCTCACTTCTTTGATCTCATTGATCGCTACACTCCAAACGGGCTTCAAACCCGGCCCATCCAACGCTTCGCCGTTGTTATCGTTCCCAACACCCGGTTTCCCGGAATTATCGTCTGATGTGATCATGTTTTTCAATTGTTCGGTTGTAGTTTGAAATGCGAAGGATACGCATGGTGTGACTGCCGTAGCGGTGATGTATATCGATCCCTTCTTACCGTGCATTCTCGCCGGAAAATCTACCGGTCCCATCGGCGGGATATCCTTCTCGTCTGGTAGGATACCTAATCGCTGTTTGGCGTGTTCACTTCCAACCTGTGCTTTGATCTTATCGGTTCCAAGAGCTGTTGCGACACCCGTTTTTGTGGTAGATTTGAAAAACGAGAGGACTTTGGACCCTGTTTTCTTCTTTGCTGGTTTCGCGGACGCCGGGTCTGTGACGTGCGGTGGGGTGGAAGGACGGATGGCTTTCTCGAGTTCTTCCGGGGAGGCGTCGAGACCTTCTGAAAGCTCGGCGTGGTCGTAGTCGGAATGGGGGGTTATCGCGCCGGATGAAGGTGGGGATGTGGCTCGAGGGGGTGGTGGGATTGGGGCTTTATTAGCCTCACCAACACGTAGGAGCGTGATCGCGAGCTGAGCATTGGTTGGGATACCCTTGAGAATGGTGCTTTGGTAAAGTTAGCTTTAGTCTTTTGGGGATCAATTATCTTCAACATACTTGCGTAATTCGAGAAGTTTCTGCCAGTGAGGGAACTGTTTGTTCAACATCTTGATACCTCGCTCAATTATTGGTTGCCCGAAGAATGTAAACCCAAGTCCGAAGCCGAGTCCCTTCATGATCATATACGAGGTCACAAAAAAAGAGCCCAATAGCGCTGGAACAAGGATACCAGCTAGCCGAATACGAGGCGTTCTCTGAGGAAATGGCGGTGTCGGCGCAAGTGCACTAAGCGTCCGTTAGCAATTCATAACATCTCATACCGATTCAATTTTTCTAGAACTTACTTTCCAAACCGTTCCCAGGTATCGGCGGCACTCTCAAGCCCATGCATCAACGGCCGCATCTTCGACCACATTGCATTCTGCATCGGCTCCTTAGCTTTATCATGCTTTTTACCCGTCCCACCAGAAGCTTTATCCTTCGCATCGGCAGCTTTAATAGCGACAGTACTAGGATCCGGGACTTTCGTATCGATAGTGCCTTCTTCGTCCTGCTTAGGGTTTTCTGGATGCTGTCCCGTCGCACTATTGATCCCGATAGCGGCGATTCCGCTCACAAAATTACTGGCTTCTTGTTCAACCGCTTCTCCCTCGAATTTCTCGGGGGCACCAGTGAGGGAGCCTTTGGATGCTAAGACTCCAGCAGCGGGTTCTTGGAGCTGACCAGTCGCCGTGTCTACTAATGCTAGCGGAGTAGGTGGGAATAAAAATCTTCGAGATTTCGGGAAAGCGATTAAGGTGATGAAGAAAGCTAGGAGGAGTGGCACGACTAGATCGAGGAGCCAGGCGATGAAATATACGGCGCAGAAAGTGCCTGTACGTTTTCGTTCGTTCCAAGATCTTAATCTCGCGATGTGTTTGAAGCCCGCTATTACGCCAACGATCTATCATCTGATAAGCGTTTGCTTCTATCGAACCGTTTTTGTAGAACAGTTGTACTTACCACCGTCATGTATAGTCTTTCTAGAGTTGATCGGAATTTATCTGGAGAGAACTCGTCCTCGTCCGCGATATTAAGGTCGATCCCGCCTGGTGGGGCATGCGGCATAGCCTTTACATGATATATTTGCTATATTTAAATCGCCTTATTAGCCTTTAATAGCCCTTACTAAGCCTTACTAGCCACTAGTAACCCTCAGTATCCTGGAACGGCACCCGACTTACCTTATTGAACCTTCTAACTAAAGTCCAAAGCTCCTAATAGTTAATGTATCCAATTAGTAACGGTATGCTTTGTATTTGTAGCTTTGCTCGATTATTTTCAACCCACCTCGTTGGATATGCCCCCGACCAACGACCTGGGAATCTCGTGGGTGGCATCATTCCACCCGAGATCTTTTACTTCCCGATGACTGTGATCTATCTGCGCAGCGCCTTTGATATCTTGATCAGCAGCTGCTAGTGCGTGGCTGTCGCTCGGGGCGTTCGCGGAGCCATATTTCTGGGAGGGAGAGGTTGCTGGGAGGGGGAGTATACTGGAGGCGTGGGTTGAGACCGGATCGTTGTCTTCCGCTGCAGACATTGTATCGAGTATGCTATCGTGTAAAAGAGCGAAATAGGTGGGTTTGAACTAGTTATTATGACGTTGATGGTTTCGCGTGGAGGTTCGCTACCGACACCCGGGTTGGTATCAATTATATATCGTAGTTATCTTTTTAAAAGATCGATTCCGGTACCCGCTCCTCGTAAAAGTTTAATATGACCGTTATACTGTCTTAAAGCTGCATATAACAGATGGGACGAAATCGCTGCGTATGGGTAGGAATCCAAGTCTGCAGGGTCACCGGCAGTTGGGCAACCTTATATCTGAAGCCCTTGCGCGCGGTGTGCGACGTAAAGCTTTTGTGTTGAGCAGCCAGGAAATTTGGTCGAGGATCCCATTGCATACGCATGACGTCAGGGGGCCCCAATCGCGATTAGCTCGGGTATTTTTACACTTTTGCCATATCGAATTCTAAACATTGTCCTTGTTTCTGGGGTCGCAAATGTTAATTGTTAGCGTCTACGTTTGGAGCGGAGTGTTACGTAGCTAACGGGCGGAATCATACATTTGTGTCATCTGAACACCAAGGTCGCACAAGATATCTCGATGCGTTTTCTATATATCATAGTTGAAAACCACTAAGAGAATTAATTCTCATGTCTGGCAAATTCGAATTTGCCAGATATGAGTCGCACGCAGATATGCTGTGAATACCTCTACTCATGTCTCAATGCATAAAGTTGATTAAATATTCCATAGCATTCTAGCCTAATGGCACCCGGGTCTCAAAAAAAAAAAAAGTGAAGAGAAAGGATGCAAGACCCATGGGACGCGATCACGAATTCTGTAGAGCGGCTCCGATAAATGCCAATGAGGCGAACATGCTCATCGCCCCAAACACCCCTCCGATGATATATGGCTTGACCGAGCCCCGTTTGAACACTTTCTGTTCGAGCTCGACTTTTTCAGCCTCCATCTTCGCGGCGAGTAGTTGAGATTCAATCAGCTTGAGCCTATATTCATCTGTTTCCGACTTGATATCATTTTTCAGCTTTTCCAATTTCTCCTCATAGAGCGCTTTCAACTCCTCCAGCTCTTGGTTCAGCGCCTTGCCAGCCAACGTATCAAACGCCTTTTTATTCTCGTCCACCATCTCCTTTTGAATCCTCATCGGTCTCGGAATATTATCCACGATTCTCAAAAGGATCCCTTGAGCTTTCTTCTGAGCTTGTTGGAAAGCATCCGCTCCATAGTTGTGATACCGATCCGTTTTAGCGCCTTGTTTGATCATTGCCCCCCAATATTCCGCCAATCCAAATAATTGCGCCTCCTTCCGAATCTCCTGAGGTTTCTCAGGCGTGGACCAATTATTGCTAACAAGTATCACGTTATCCATATACGATTTCCCGCATAGATCTTCCAACATCGAGATATTTCGAACCGCCGCAGCAGACATTCTGTTGTCCGTAATCAGGTGTAAATATATTATCCCCGCGAGAAGTTTCCCTTCTTGGTAACTTTCTTTCAACCAGTTTGCGAGGTCCGTGAAGACTACCGTGCTCGGGATACCGCTGTCAGCGAAACCCGGCATGTCTACTAGGACCACTCGTCGGCCGCCGATGAATAGTTCGTATTCGTGTATCTCTCGAGTCCCTGACTAATATTGGTCATCGGGTCGAAAAAAGCTGCTAGATATTGGTTTATTAATGTGGAATTAGAAGCTTACCAGAGGTGTAATCATCGCTCACGGTTACGTCGGGATTTCCAGTCGCATTTCCAACGAATGTGCTTTTGCCCGTGCCTGTTAATCCGGTGACGAGGATAATTATATCCTATTCGATTTTAATACTCAACGTTAGACATAAAGTGCTGACGCCATGGATGGTAGGAGATGGAGTAACTCACATCATCTAGTTTTACAATTTGTTCCTGCATTTTAAAGCTATATGGTGGCGGGTTGTCTTGATAACTGGTCATGAAACCTTTATCGGAACTTCCCAAGCTTCAAGCTGGGGCTAGCTGATGGATATCGCGTGAGAATTTAAGGGACCTAAGTCTGAATGCCTCGGAATATCGTCCCAAAAAAAGGGAGTTCCAACCCAAAAGCGACCAAAATCTATGGTATCAAGATTTCACAAAAGGATTGATTTAAATAGAGAAGCCATCGAGTGAATGCGGGGCCGATGGCCGTCGCACAGCTTAAGTAGTTCACCGGTTTTTCGATTAAGGACCCCGTTCTTGGCTAACTGAGCCAAGAGTCTGGTTTATCTTTCAGCCTTGACCATTCTCAGCCGCGCGCCTTCGTGAGGCCAAAGGCTCGGATTTTAGTAGCCTCAAATATTTTTGTATCAAGCCTTCTGGCAAAAATGTGTCTGCCATTGGTTTAGATGCCATTTTAACTTCTACGAGCCCAATAGAGTCTTTGAGAATACACAGACGGAATGTATTCAGAATCCCGACTCGTAGCGTCATAAGATAGACTTCGTCTCATTGTGATTCAGGTTTAAAATCCTGAACGACAGTGAGACAACTTTATCATATCGACTATCGATTTATCCGAAGAAGTAGACGAAGAAGAATGTTGATGCTCCTACGTCAGGTTGCAAAATCCCTGTACCCTACCTGTTATTTGTATTTCTGACTGGGTATCGCGATAACGATGCTAGCATTTGGTCTGAATGCCGAGCACCAAGATGCTTGGCAGATAGCCACATCATATGGAAGCCCCACCGCCATTTCAACTTGCATCGGTCAACTCATAGTCAGGTGTTGCAAAATTTTGAAGCTGGCAGCCTTCATTCTCTCACAATGGGCGTAGATCAAGCTTAAAAGACTATAAACCTCATATCGATTTCCTCGTTGTTACTTGTGATAGAATGGTAAGCTTTATCGACAAGAAAAATAACATGGGTGACATTTCATTGTCTCAGACATTAATTATCCATAGAAGTCGCTACAAATGAGCCCTACCAATTATAATACATGCAGATAGGGTCATTGATTCCACATATTTTATGGAAATAATTGAATCAGACACCCGCTCAAGTTGTCTTCATCACTTTCTCTCTACACTCATGAGAAGCCCTTACTCCGGCCGTTCGATCATCTCCAATACCCACTCCTGCGCTTGTCGTGCGAACAGGGCGATGGTATTATAATGACCACCAAGATTTCCTTTACCCTTGACGGCGCACAATGCGTCCTTAGCGTTACAATACGACGAAATCTTATCTTTATTTGCGTTAAGAATCGCCATCTGTTCCGGAGAACGCGGGAAGACACCGTCTCCAGCTTGAGCAGCGGCTGTACCGTGTTGATATTCTTCACTGGCCATGTGGCGGGGATCCCCCATCAGTACTACTGCAGTAACTAACAATCATAGAAGAAACGAGTTAGAAGAATGGCTTCAATAGAAGGAAGAAGTAATTAGAGCATACGCCTGTCGATAAGTTCTGGCGTCATTCCGGGTATCAATTCTGCACCCATTTGTCCAAATCCTCCACCGCTGATTGCGTCTCCAACGACTTGAGCACCCTGAGAGTATCCCAACAGTACAATCTTCTGGGCTGGACACTCGCCCGCCTGCTTGGCCACCAAGTCTTTCAAGGCCTTGGCTCCAATGGCCGCGGACCTAGCGTATCCTTCCAATACGGCAGGGTACTCTACGTGTATAAATTAGTTTCCTAATATGCTAGAGGAGAAAATATGGGATTACTTACCTAAGGCAACCCTCTCCACGGTTTGCATAGATGCATGCTGCACGTACTCTGCAACCGTCCCAATCTGACCCTCACCGGTAACCTCGAGCGTGGCACGGCAAGAGATGACATATACATCCGCGCAATACGGCTTGCACGGATCGATTGGAGGAGGCGGTATCGCCTGCGATAACGCAAGGAGAGAGGATAAGAAGAAAAACGTGGAAAGCATGCTGAAATAAAGCTTGGAAGGCGCCCGTACGAACAAAGAAGAAGAGGAAGAACAACAGCGGAAAGAGTGGATGTCCTATGCCAACGCCTGTAGCTCTACTGATGTTGATATAGCTGCTTCTTTATAGCGGGGTACGGAGAGAATAGCTAGCCGCTGGTGTTAGCTCTCCAGGTTTCCTGAAATTTTCACGAGAAGAAAATACTCCGCTGTGCAAATCGTGTGGAGAAACCAGCTGGGTTCTCAACAAAATAGACAGGGTGGCGGCACATATCCGTTGAGAGAATGCGGAGGAGCCATAGCTCAACTTAGGCTAGTATGGCCTTGTGATATTATCGAATTCGAATGTAAAACCGAGAATTTCTGTCCTTGAGTCGCTAACATTTTCGGGGCTCACGTATCCCTTCACTGGTGTTTTGAAAATTGCCCGCAAATTTCGCGGCTGCGTTGTGTTTTTCTCCATGCACTTCGCATTTCAGGTTCTTGTGTTGACTGCACCAAATTCCAACAAGGTTAGAGCAATTTTCCCAGAATCGTTTGGGAAAGATGGACGAGAAAGTTAATTATACGGCTGGTGAGGGATCGATAAGAGTTCGCCTTCATTCATCATGAGTTGAGGGGAAATTCCGAAACTTTAAAAGCATAATTAAACGAATAAACGTGCTAGCCTTATAGAGATTTGGTTAGATACCTATCGTAGTGCTACCCATACACCTGCCACCGTGTATACAATGACCCGGGGCAATATTTTCGAATTAATTCGAAAATCAATTAGCTATTCCTTTGGAACCCTTGAAAGCCGATACATTGAGCACTCTCAAGCTTGTTTTTGATCTTTCAAACACCAATTAAATTAGCGTCGGTGAACTACGGATGTTAGTAGCAGCTATTAGCTGTGTGAGGTGATAAATACAATCGTGAATGGATAGCCCGTAGCTGAAAGTTTCTCGAAAATCCCACGATATTATCGAGTAGAATTGAGAGCTCTCGTGATTCGCTAGTTATATCCCGCTGTACATGAAAACAACTCTTATCGACAAAACCACCCAACTTCAGTTTCCTTAAAAGTGCACGATATCGGTACAGTTGATGTCATATAATACCCTCTACGAAGACTCCCGGCGCCAGGAAGGTCATGCGTAGCATGGTGAGGTTGGATTAAACAGCTCAACATGCGCAGTTGCATCTACAGAAATACCGCTTCGGTGTTTATCTTCCCATATACGAGCCCTACCCAGGCTTACGCATGGCCGATAGGTACATGTAACCCTTGGGAAATCAATAACTCAATTCTAACGTGGATCAAGTCCTCGTCTGGTAAAAGATGATTGAGTGCGACAATAATCCAACACCAAACAACACACATTTAGGAAAGTAACTTGACCATCAAGATGCGCGGGTATCGTAGACGATCTCGCAGAGCGTAGCAATCGTCGAGTTGCACCTTTACGCAATGTAGTTATAAGCATTGAGCGTCCCAATCGTAGAGACAAAATTCTCAAAATTTTGCAAACATAATTGTTTCAATCGTATTCAAAGCAGCATAAGCGTCTCGAAAAATAAAGTCAAAACACAAAGTCATTTTGTGCGGAGACAATTGTTCAATATAAAGGACATCGACGATATTGAGCAATCAGAGCACTCTTTTTCAAGATGTCTTGCAGTCTTTTCTACAATTACAGCCCGGGTGTTGTCGCCGGCAACATCTTCTATTATAACAGCGACAACTCGTGTCTTGGTGTTCCCAGTTTCGTCAATGGATCAGGTATGGCATCATCTTACACATGCGAACATATCATTTGAGGCTGAACTTGCTAACATAGTTGAATCATACAGATTGTTCGGGATGGCCACCAGCAAACAATGTGTCGTCTGCCACTTTCATTTACAACCCTGTGAACACGGGGTCACAGGTGGCATTGCCGATTACAACTACATGTCTCCCCCCTATTTACACTTCGGAGATTTATGCAACCACTGTCTATGAGACTTTACCATGTGCGGTCTCGAACAGCATGTTCACTCAAACTGGTCTAGCCACTTTCAGGTTCACCACTGATATCTATGGTGGCATGTCCTCTCTTGTTTGGACTATTGGACCTGCTCCCCCTTCAAATACCACCACTAACGCGGCTTCGACTTTTGGTATGCATTTTATCCTCGATACGGAAATAGAATATCACTAACGTCATCGCAGTCGTCCCCAGCTATGAGCTTGCTACTTCCACCATGACCATCACCAATATCATGTATAGCACCTCCTTTTACAGCTCCACGAGTACAACTATTCTTACTTCTACTGTTACAACCCTTACCACTACTCTCACCAGAACTACGGGTGTGACTACCATACTCGGCAGACGTGATCTATGGGGTAACAGTAACAGTAAGAGTAAGAAGAAGAAGAGACAGAACTGTGTGGCCGAAGGTCCCGCTGGTGAATACGGTAGACAAGTTAACGTTGCTACCTTGGTCCGTACCATCACCATGTATGCAGGGACCTCGACCATGCTGTCTACCCTCAACCCCTTGGCTTGGACTCCAGGAACTGGTGTCACAACCCTTTACTCAAATACGTACGTGTTCATCCTCTAAGAGTGTGATGTCTAAGAACCCTCACCGCTAATACCGCCTATAGAACGACCACCTTGATTCAACAGGAGACTGCTCTTGTGACTGGAACAACTGATGTCGACTCTACTGTCACGTAAGATCCCCCTATAACCCATACTATTTCGCATCACAGGTAGATCTAACAAAATTTACAGAATCGGTACTACAACTACAACTACCAGTCCTACCGGTGGTACACAGGGCCCTTACTACGTCACAGTCTCTGCGGCAGGGACAACTTATACCGCCCCAATTAATAAGCGCTCCGAGCCCACCCAAGCTCCCAAGGCGAAAAAACGCCAGACTTCTACCGACGGGTACATCGGTCTTGCAGACAGCGATGGTACCGTTGGTATCGTCCAAAGCACAGCCGATGCCTTGGAGTTCTATGTTATTAACGGAGAACTTCTTGCCCTCATCGGTGATACCGACTGGTATACCTACACCGAACTCTCAATCATTGCAGACCCTGGTTATGAAACCTGGGTTCTTCAAGCCAACCCTCCAGCAGTTGATTCCATCGCGACTGAGTGGACCGGCACTGATTTGGGAGGTCTTGACTGGGCAAATGATGCGTTTGGACCATTGGGACTGGCCCAAATGTGTGCTGGAGATGCCTTGACTACTGCACCTGATATCGCTGTGATCGACTTCTGGTATGATACCAGTTTGGATCCCCCAGGTGGCAGCTGTGTTCTCGTCAATGCCGGAGTTATTGGTATGTTAAGCTCCCGAATCTTAAACTCTCTTCGGCCCGTGCTAACATAACAAAATTCAGATGCTAGCCCATTACCAAGCTCTACAGCGATTGTCACTGAGATGGTTACTGTGACAAGTATCTCCACCATTACCGGAGCACCAATTACCACTTATGTTTGCAATAATGGTGTCTGCCCACAGAGCTGTCAATATGACACCAATCTCATGACAACGTCTGTCTGTTCGACCGCCGCTGACGGTCTCAGCACTTGTCAAGCTTGCTTGATGTCTACTCCGGCTCCAATCATCGAGACAGATCTCGTATGGGTTACCTCCACGATCCCATGCACGAACCCTCCTTGTCCCCAAGTTGTCACCCAATGGAATGCTGTCCCAACGACTCCATGTGCTGGTGATAATACTGTCACTGTCTATGGTAACAATGCCGCCGGTGGCGGTGGCGGTGCTGCTGCTGCCCCTGCTGCTACTGACGTTGCTACTGATGGTGCTAATACCTACGTTGCAACTGATTCCTCTGGCACTACCCCAACTACTTCCACCAGGTCTACCACTCGAACAGGAACTCCAACTGCCTCCCCCTCAGTTGGTTTGGCTGGTAAGGTCGAGGCTCACTCAGGCAGCGTTATGGCTCTCGCCCTCGTTGCTGCTGCCTTTGCCTTCCTCGCCTAAACCTAGCCTAGGTAAGTTGAGCGCCAGTTCGACTCGCAGACAATTACATGGACGGCAGGAGAGACAAGATCTTCACGACCATTTTCAGCTATTGGCATTTTTTCGATTTTCAGTTATACTCTTTTAATATCATAGCACGGGTTCCTTGACACGGGAAAGAGATATGATTCCAAACTTCAAGTTGAATATCTAGCATACCTTCTAATAGAAAGCGTGTCTACGAAGAAGGGTTGTGAAAATATAACGGGATGAATTATATATAGCATCATATTTCATAAATTGTCCGAGTCGCCTAGCTTTCCTGCTATCTAATCTCTTTTTTTCAAACGCTTGAAGAATCTCTTGTAATCAACTAGCTCAAAAAATTCAAATTTTCATTTTCCAAACAAAGTGATTATGAAAAATGGTCTATCTTTAGAAATGTGCGGGAAAATTCAAGAATGCACCTTGAAAGCCGCCAGCCGTGTAGTTTCATTCAAGAGATAATTTGGAAATATTAACTCCCGCTATGAGATCAGCATGCAAATCGAATGTAACTACTTCTTCACCAAGCTTTCATGGTCGGCAGCTGCTCTTCAATTTACCAGTCGCGGACAACCCCGCTTTTGGGTATAGTATAATATCGGTTTGTTATGCTCTGCGACAAACAACGTTCTCAGCAGGTAGTAGTCTGTTACTACTGCTACAATAAGTCATGTATTTTGAGTCTTAGAACAATTTCAAGAAATAAAGAAACTATCATCCTTTATCTCCCCATCATTATTTCTTATATCGTATACTTCGAAACTAATGCGAGAAGATTGGCCTATTATTAAGGCTGGGGGTATGAGATAAACAATATGATAATTATACCCGAAGTGTAAGCTTTCAAGTATTATACCAACTTACTATTGGCTTGAATATACATGCTTAAATAAACGATGTGGTTGTAACGGTTTTATGGTTCATTCCCCCATTTTGCAAATGAGGGCTGAGATCCATCGCAAGCTTTCGTGACCAACCACGGGGTTTGCAAGCCATACGAAACATATACGGTACCCAAAGTATCAGATAACCTGAAGTTAACCCAATATCCACCACCGTTATCAGCGGCTACGATTCGTAGCGGTGTATAACTACCTGCTTCTAAAAAGACCGTGTAAGACTTCGCAGCTTGTTGCCACCAGCTGTGAATCTTCCAATTGGTGTTGTTCCACCCAGAGTAAGCTTCATCTCCAACCCACAGATTCCCGTCATCAGCCAGAACGATGATTTCAAATGTATAGTTTCTTGAGTAGGGAGCATAGAAATATCCGCGCTGATTGATACAGGGGGGTTGTCCAGATGGCCTTACAAAGCCATAAGGCGCGACCGTATCGCTGCTGCTGGTGGACCATCCAACCGTGGTTACCGTTTTATTGTTGTAAGGAGTAGCAGTTTTGAAATATTGTGGACTCCAACCGTCGAGTTGTAGAGTGTTTGAGTTATGATTGCTGAAAGGATTTCGGTAGATGGCGACATCTGTTCCACCATTCCCGCAGGTATTGTCTGGCGAGGGAATCTCCCTACCCCACGCGCGGAAAGGTCTGTCATCGGTGCAAAGTTTTGTGACCATGAATCTCGAAGGCGCGGATGGGCTTATGTAAGTAGCCCCGTTTGTACCAACAACCTTGAAATTGTACCTAAGCGCACCAGTCGGGCTACCTACCATGATCCTGAAAGGTGTGTATGATCCAGCAGTCAGTCTCAACGTGATTGATTGGCTAGCGGCCCCATAGTAGACTAGTATGTCAGCATTGTTAGTTGACCACATCGAAAAAGCCATATCTCCTAGCCAGAAAGCAGCGACATCGTCCGCGTCAGTCAATGTAAACGTATAATTCTGGTCAACTGGCGCGTAAAACCATCCGCGATACCCCAGGACCATCGGTGGACCGCCGGCTACTTGACCATCTTGTGGCGTGAACCCATATGGTTCTGTCGTACCCGCAACTACAGTGCTAAGAGCCTGGGTGGTATTTGTTCCATACGGCAAAGTAGCCCCAAAAAACTCGAATGAATACATATTTGCACTCGCAGCTGTGCTGGTGGGGATATTGTTATGGAATATAGCAACCTCTGCTCCTGAGTTTCCGCAGCTGGTATCAGGATAAGGAAATGGCAACTCGGCGCCCCAATCAGAGTAGGAATCAATGCCACTAGCGCAAGACCCGTCAACAATATATGATGAGTAAAGCCCGTAGCGAACGAATCTAAAGCCCGTGTCGAGGTCAGTGATGGCTAGTTGGTATCTTGCCGCAACCCCCGTGTCGCCCAACGCCAGCCTTATCGGATAGTATGTGCCAGCTGCTAATGCTATAATCTTCGTGCTATTTTGCGTCACTGTTCCGGATCTGCTTTCGGCATCGGCATTTGCTCTGCTGTAATCCATGATAGCATCATCACCAATCCATACATTTGCAATGTCGTCGACTAAGCTTATCGTGAAATTGTAAGTCGATGTGTAAGATGCATAAAAGTATGCTCGGTATTGCAAAGCGAAAGGTCCGGAGATTCGCTGTAAGCCGGAGAGTTCATCATTTGTACTCCCCAAACTTTCCAAACCATTTTCCGTAGTAAAATTACTGCTAGACGGTGGAACCCCTTTGAGGTATTGTGGATCCCAGACGCTATAAAGGGAGGATGACGTATATGGGTTGGTAAAGATGGCAACTTCCCATCCCTTATTAGTGCAATTCTTGTCGCCACTGTCAAATTCTGCGCCGTAGGGTGGATAAGATGGAGTAGAGCCATCGCAAGACTTCGAGACGAGATATTGGGATGGCGACGTCGAGTTGACGTACAGCACGTTGTTACTTGCTCCCTTGATGTCAAGATCATAAAACGAACCACCCCCTCGATTACCGTAAATAATTCTAAAGGGGGTGTACGACCCTGCTTCAAGTGTGATGTTAAATTGAGAGGTTGCGCTGGAGCCTTGCAACCAGATAAGGTAGGCATCATAGTTAGCAGTACGCCAACTATTAAGAGCCTTTTCGCCAACCCAAATACCAACCGCCTCGTCCAAGTTAGAGATTGTGAATATGTACGACTGAGTTACGTTTGCATAGAAAAATCCTCGGTAATTGAGAACATATTGAGGGCCGGTTGCGTAAAGGGGTTGACGGGGCCAAAACCCGTGAGGATGTAGGTCTACACCTTGAATAGTTTTGGAAATTCCAATAGTATCAGTCTTGTTTGTGCCATATGGAAGCTTCGTGCCAAATTGCTCGAATGTCCAGTCCCAATCAGCCGCGGCAAGTGAGTCAATGGTATAAGGGTTATCATATATTGCAACCTCTAATCCTGCGTTGCCGCAGCTGAGATCTGGGACCGAGAGAAGACTAGCATATGCAATGACCGAGACAGTCGCAGAGACATCGAGAGTATCGCTCGGGTATACTGTTTGTGTGAACAAGGTTGCGACTGTGGTTTGGAAAATAGTTATTGTGGTCGTCGGTCGCACTACAAATTTGATGACCGTTATAGGGGCGTCAAGGTCAGCAGTATCCGTAGGGAATACTGTGGTGATAGATGAACTGTTCCCAGTGGCCGGTCTGGCGGAGGCGGTAATCAACGGACGGAACGGGATCAATACAATGCGCCCAGTTTCTATTTTCGTAGAAGTATACGCTGTGTTACCAGTGGCAATTTGAATGCTACTTGTAAATGCTGGAAAATATGGTTGAACTGTGATGGTCTGATCCGCCTCATCGTCTTCTTCGGCAGGTAATCGAGTAGACGTATACTGAACAGATCCCGTTCCTATGAGAGGACTGAGGGTCACAGCAGGCAGGTATGGGACAATTGTTATTGTTGGACTGGTGTCACTAGCTGCCGGCTCCTTTGTTTCTGTGTATCGAGTCGGTCCGGTAGCGATGAAAGGTCTAAGAGTGGTAGCTGGGAAGAACGGTTGTAACTTAATCGTGCCGTCCAAGCTATCAGGTAGTTCGGTAGAAGTGGAAGCTGTTGAGCCTGACCAAGGTAGGGCAGGAAGCACAGTAGTAGGCAACAACGGCTGGATAAGAATTGTACCATCTCTTTCAGCGGGGAATCTTGTGGAAGTTGAGGCGCTAGATCCAGTCCAAGGCTTCGGGGGGAGCACTGTGACGGGAAGAAATGGCTGGAGGGTGACTGTGCCACCAGTCTCTGCTGGTATTCCAGTTGATGTATAAGCAACCGATCCCGTTCCAGGCAGCGGTGAAAGCGTAACGACTCCGATTGTAATATAACTGATAACGGTGATTGGGGCTGTTATATCTGTAGGCGTCACAGTAGTTGCGAAGGGAACACCATCACTTGCCAGGCTAGTTAAAGTCGTCGCTGGGCGAGTGACATAGCCTACAATTATCACTGGATCCGTAATATCTGAGGGTCTCAGAGTAACCACTGATGTCAAGCCATTTGTGGCCAAGCTCAACAGTGTTGTAGTCCGTTGAGTGACATAATTGATCAAGGTTACTGGTTGTAAAACGTCTGAGGGCGTCAAGGTTACCATTGATGTAACGCCGGCAACGGCAAGGCTGTTCAAAGTCGTGGTGCGCTGAACAACATATCTGATTAGGGTCACCGGTTGCAAAACATCTGTCGGCGTAATCACGACCGACAGATGTTATGCCGCTAGCTGCTAGGCTGTTTATCGTTGTTGTATACCGTGTGACATAATTTATGAGAGTAACCGGCTGCGCGGGATCTAGATTTGACAAAAGAGCTTGCGAGGTGACGCTACCTACAGCCAAGGTGTTCAAAGTAACAGTAAGCCGGGTTACATATCTTATTACTGTTAACGGCTGGTTGATGTTGGTAGGTGTCAAAGTGACCGCTGAAGTAACGCTATTGGCTGCAAGACTGGTCAATTTGACGACTGATCGCGTGGGTCTATGAATAAGTGTTATTTCCTGAAGTGAGTTTGTATGAAGTGAGTTTGTAGGTGTCCTGGTAACTATCAACGTCAGGGGCCTGGTCCTAGTCAGCCTTCCTGTAGTTGTCACCGATACGGAATCTGTAGGTGTTCTGGTAACTATCAACGTGAGGGGCCCGGTCCTAGTCGGCCTTCCTGTAGTTATCACCGATACGGAGTTTGTGTTCACCGTACTGGATGGCCTTTTTATGATGATAATCGTCGATCCTTGGGTAGGCTGTGTAGGATTTGTTGGAACAGTGTCTTTGCTAGTACTCGAAACTGAAATATCTTGAGTTATATACACCACTACGCTTATAGTGGCCTTAATATCTGTGGAGTCTGTTGGATATATCATAGTGGTATATTCTGAAGGACCAAGTTTGGTCAATGTAATGATAAGGCGGTTTGCAAACTCTATAATTGTTATTGGAGCCGTAGGATCTGTGGGAATAATCGTGGATCGATACGAAGTTGCTCCAGTGGCTATCCGTGTGACTTTCGTGGTTGTAGGAACAACGAAATCGAAGATTGATGCTGTGCCAGAAGGATCTGTCGGAAATACAGTTGTTGTTGAAGCGACAGAGCCAGTTCCTCGTTGTATCACTATAGTAGAACGCATAGTGACAAACTTCCAGACGGTAACTGTGCCCGAGGCGTCCGTGATGACTTCCCCAGAGCTGTCTGTGGGAAGTAGAGTTGTGACTGAAGATTTTGTCCCAGTAATTGGGTGATAGAAAGTCACAGTCTTTTGCGATATAGGTTTAGTGCTAGTAGCCTGTGTGGTATCAGAGTTCGGACCTTTTGAGACGCTAATTGTTGAGATAATCGAGGTCGTTTCTGGCCGTGTGACTATGGTGTTTGAACCGGGTTGGACTGTGGACCCAACCGGGACATATGTCGTCGAAGTAACTGTGGTTGTCTTCCATCTGGTAGAGTGGACGATCCCCCATTGTGTAACTTTGATACCCTGCGTAGACACAGAATAACGGGTGTTAGTACGGCTCGTGGTATGGGTAGTCCAACGCGTGGTCTTCGCGGAAATGCTATATTTCGTAGTCGTGACATATGCGATTTTGGATTTCCGGACTGTAGAAGTAGGAATTGTGATAGTTTCGGTCGTTTTTAAACCTGCTTTAGTGACCACTTTTGTTGTGGTAAGAAAGCACGCTAAATAGAGGCGGTACATGGTTAGTCTTTTTTTTAGATTTCCGTAAAAACGTGATGATAACTTACAGCAGGGTTTTGGTATAACGCAGTCAATCCGTTTCATCAAGCCAAGACCAGCGATATCAGTCTCGATTAGGATGTCTCCCACGATGGTTTTCGTCACGGTGATGGTTTTGGTTCTCGAAATCCATCTTGTATGGTCTGATGATTAGTATCCGTTATGAATCATGGGTTGTAGAAGAGAGATAAAAAGAATATTGAGACAAAAACGCACGATGTTGAATAGCTTTTCACAGTGTCTACCTTGGTAAAAGTTTCCCAAACAGTCTTCGCAAACATTTTCGTCGCGACTTTTGTCACGGTGACGACATTTCCACTTGTGCGGACAGTCCTGGTTGCTGTTGACGTCTTCCAGCGAGTACTAGTGGCTTTTCCTTTCTTCGTATACACTTTAAACGTTGCAGTGGGTCTTTTTATAGTCTTGGTACAAACTGGTATCGATATCGTATTTGATGCGTAGAACTTTGAGCAACTTGAAGATATGTTGCTCTTATTTGATATTGTCTTGCAGCTTGCAATCGAATTTCCGCATATGGTTGCAAGGGCTATGCTGGCAGAACCAGCCCACACAATTGTCCTTATGAAGAGCATTCTAAGCAATCTAGCTTATGAAGCTGGCCGATCCTATCATCCAAACTTCAGCAGAGTGAATCCAAACCTAGATTATTTATGGATAAAGAAGCTTGAACAAAACTTACTGCAGCTGGGATATAATCAGATCTACCCTAAGAAACCTCAAGCTGACAATTAAATGCCGAAGTTTTAATCTATGTTCCCTACAGCTTTTCGAGAGATACCCCTTGGTATTTATGTCTATTTCTAGCTTCCCGCCTTCGGAACACCATTTGGAAGGGTCCGTCCACATATTTTGTCTCGATCTAGATTTTACTCCGTGGGCAGTCTAGACTGTTCTCCACCGCAGTCCGAGGAATACTCATCAATTGAACGGAACATATTAGTCCAAATGAGAAGCCTAGCTCGTTGACACAGGAAAAAAGTATCACTAGTGGATTATCCCGGGATATCGCGAGTTGTTGTGCCACTTGTGGCTTTCTCACTAAGGCGCTTTCTAGTCAAGTCTTATAGACGATCCCGCTTTATTGCGCAAGCGAAATGTATTAAGCAAATATAAATATTCAAGGAAGCCCCAACCGTTAGCTCCGAGCGCTTTAGGTAAGTACTGACCCGCCACCTGCCGGTGCTAATTTCCCGACTTAATGGGTAGTTCGTTTCCTTAAACCTTATATTGAACTTTGTCATAAGGAAATATTCGATTATTTGGATATATATGTTTATTGAAAGTCTGGATACTTTTGCCAAAGGGTATAGCAAGAAGTTGCTACTCCGTGTAAAATTTGCGCGTAGGTGATTGGGCCCAATGGTAGGATATAACCCCAGGGGATTATATCCTACTTTACTCTGCGCAGTGCACGTCTCGAAGATGCCACTTGATCACGGCAGATTTAATCTACTATCAAATTTAGTACAAACTTAGCTAGGAGATTATAGAGTTTTACGTAGATATGAAAGTGTGACCTGAAACCAAGAATTTAATAAAATGGAACTCGACTTTCTGTGCAAGTTCAAAAGAAGTGAACCCTAATATACATGTATTGCTGCGCTATGTGAATTTCTCCGAAAACTCGCCCCTAAACACCAAAATTGCAAGGTATGAGATGATGTATGAAATAGAACATATGATTTTATACCCTTCTTCGGACAACCTTGATGAACCTCTTTTCCCGCCTGGCGGTACCGCTGCTCTTACAGTTGGCGGTACAGTCCTGTTGTTGAGTCTCGCAATCTGAGACTTTGACAGTCTTGTCACCACCGTTGGCAAGATTCGCACATCCGTTCTTCTGCACATCGCAAGAACGTTGGCATGCAGCTGCAAAGTTGACGAAAGAATCACCTTTGACAACGAATGGGCGGGAACCTCCCACGTTCTCGATGGCAACTGGTGGAACACCAACGGATCCAGTGAAAGTTTGAACGTTACAACCGGTGACAGGAGCAGGAGCTGGGGTGGCTACGGCGGTTGCAGTGGCAGATCCCACAACCTGGATAATGGTGCTGACGATAGTGCATTGGGATGGAGCGGCAGCGGCAGCAGATGTCGCAACAGCAGCAGGAGCGCTTGAAACGTCTCCAGCACCGGAGCCGGCACTGGCATCAACACCATCGTTCACGCAAGAATTCCATGCATCAGCAGTGGTTGCATCGCGTGTTCCCAATGCCTGGATTTGAGCCTGGCAAGACCTGCATCGATCCTTAGCAGCTTGGTTAGATTGGCAGACATTGGTAAGCTGATCGCAGATTCGGTTGGTGATGATGTTTGGGTTAAGGGCATCTTGTTGACCCTGCTTGGTGAGTGGATCGATGGGAAGGAAAGTGGACTCGTCTGGTTTTCTTCCTGGTCGTCCAGCGACGAAGTCCATGGAAGGATCGCAAAGGCCAAAGTCAATAGCACCACCGTTACCAGCGCTTGAGGTTGGAGCTGGCTGCACAACATTGTTGGCAGTGGTCGAGGCAGCTGGAGGTGCTGCTGCAACTGAAGAAGCGGCGCCAGTATTTCCGTTAACGACTGGACCACTACCATTATCGGCGATTCCTCGGAAATCGGTGAACCCATTCTCTGTAAGCAAATCTGCGATACTCTTTCCATCGGCGTTCAAAGGGGTAGTGAGAGTTTTAGCAGAAAGAGCATTGACGGCATCGGCACCGGGCACGGAAGGATCAATGAGAGGAATGATACCTCTCAAGATCGGGTTGGCAGGAAGTGAAGGATCGGTACAAATGGCTGGATTCGTGACAGCGAATGGGTTAAAGTTTTGTTCAGCGGCAACAATACCCTTAGCAGCGGCGATAGAATCGGCGCCGGTACCAAGTTCAGCGAGAATTTGGTCTCCACGCTTGAGCTTGGCACAAGGGTTGGCAGCGGCAAGAAGATCGGAGACAGCAGCTCCTGCAATTGTAGGAGCCTCACCCGGATCACCACCATTGACAGCGGCAATGGCCGGGATCGGAATCTGTTCCTGGCCGAATCTGGCCTGCGCAACTGCGGCGAGCAAAGATACAAGAATAACTTGGGAATACATGATGCTCGTGTATATGTAGGATAACCTGGAAGACAGAAAGCGTCGTTTTCTTGGTTTCGATTTTCGAACGATCGGTGCAAGTAGAAGCGTTAAAGGTGGTATACGTCTAAAAAGAACGTGGACTGAATCGAATCGAAATGAATGAATCACTGGCACTGCCGTGTAGAATCGAATTCAAATCAAGACCGACCGGCGGAGGGTTGCAAAAGCAAGGGAAAGAAAGAAAGTGAATGAATGTATAGCACCTGGCTTGCGGATCGATCGTCGAGATGATGGTGAGAGAAGAGGAAACTGTCAAAACCAGCAGGAAGGAGTCCTATTTAAGTTCTCCATCTGCAATCCTTAAGATCGTATGTTATGTCTGACATCCTCCAAGTCTCTCGGGTACGATTGCAGCCGTGGCGCATCATGAGATCGGACCCAAGCCCTGCCAGAAACAAACAGCTCCATGACGTTCGAGGTATTGAAACCATGGATCTCCTATCAGACCCACGAAGGAGGCCAGCCGGTCAGTTTCTTGTCTAGGATTCCCTGTCGCTCCTATCAACCATTTGGGTCGCAGTAATATCGAGCGTGACGACCCACCAAACAAACGCAAACCAAAATTTTGTTTTCTCGAAAATTGTTTATGTATCCATCCAGGCGCTGTGGACCATGGTTGCTCACCCATGTCAGTTTTGCGCTGCGACGTTTTGGAAACGACGAGATTTCGCTTAGCAGGCTAACTTGACATGACAGGGGCCATCCCACGCAGGATGTGCTTCAGGCATCCCCTCTCGCGCCCAAATCTGGTAGCATTGAAGCGTTCTCGGTGTCGACTAGTGAATCTGGAGAAACTACCTGTGTTTTGAGGCCATATTGGCACGGAGGTTGTGATGCCCTGTCGGTGAATGAACGTGCAGCGCAATATGCGCAACCGCTCCCCTGCCAGTGGCCGAGAGTGGTACTCCCACCCCTTCTCTGGCGTGACATATGCAGGAACTGCTTTTGAATCCCGGAAAAACTCTAACAGAGGTTTTTCCGTTTCCCCCAAAACCCGGTCCAATCCGTTGGCTATATCGTTTCTTGAGATAAGATTGTGGAGAAGAGGCGGTTTCTAACTCCATCACGCCGTCTATCCTTTCTCATTATTAAGTCTTCGGCCCTCCCTCAGCAACCGCGTATTTTCGGCCGTCTTGGCTCCGAGCATCTTGGACACGGAACTGTGAACTGGAATTGGATAGTCCCAATCTCGCGGTGAGCGCTTTGACCCTGATATTTCGTTGATGTTGTTTCCAAAGTTTCTAGAAGCACTTTGCGCGCTTCGAGTCAGGGATGGTAAGGCGGTCGACGTCTGGGAATATTAGCCTGGCCACAAGGTGGATCGTGCTCCAGCTCTTGCACCTGAGCACAGGCCATCCTGCCCGTATTTTGGGTTTTTTTGCTGCACATGTGGCCCCCCGCTTACTGCGCGCTGGATCGTAAAGAATCGGTACTCCAAACTGGGATGGTGAACATGAACAGAATAAAGGGGCTCTAAACTCAACGCATTTGTGATGTTGTCGTTCTATCAACTCGAAACATACCGCCCCACAGCTCCGTCTCCGTGACTCTGCTTCCTCTTGCCCAAAATAAATTCACATCTCAGCGGATGGGAAAGCCCCTGGTCGATCACACTTTGATCGTGCACACAGGAAGCTAACATAGATTTTTATAAGATCGCATATTATAGTGAAAAATGTTGAAATCGAAAGCGACAGGCTTACGACGCACGATGTGGACCCCAAACCAGAGGCGTTATCTGATGCACTCAATGTTGCTTATGAACAAGAGGTGGTATATCAGGACTTTTATATAGCTTCTTTAGAAGAATTTTCGTCTACTATAACTAGGTTCTAGGATATACAGACACGTGTAGACTTTCACTTCGCTCTTTGCCAGTTGTGGGTACCCCGATTTCGTGCTGGTGGCAAGTTTGCAAATAAATCTCCACCCGCCAGTATCTCAAAACCCTAATCCAGTGATAAATTTTCTGACCCAAAAGACTAGAGAGCTCCTAGAGACTCTTCGAGATCAATTAAAATTTATTAGTTGGCCCAAGCGCCGGACCAAAAAGGCAAGTATATACAAGCACCACTTCAAACACCAAAGCGCAGACGTCGGCATGCAGCTGCATTAACATCATATCTTGAGATTAAGAACCCCTATTTGATGAAAAAGAATTTCCTTCTAGATACTGCTGTAGAGAAACCCCACGGGTAATTTATCTCACTAGTCCAGTAGTGAGTTTACGCAACGACGGAAGCAAACAAAAGACAAAGAACTTTCAAAACAGTGTCATCCCAAATAGATATTACCGCATCTCATTAACACAAGGTTCGATAGGACGCCCTGGGCCAATCTTCGCCTGTTGGTACTCCCTCCGTCATTGGGGAATCCGCGTGAATAGTTTCCCTTAAAATTGACTCGTCTGGTGTCGAGATCTTTCTTTTGTATGGCGGCGGAGGCGTCATTTGTATTCCATCGTCCGTCTCTTGTCGTCCTCCACTCCCGGACTTCGTATTGATCGTGAGACTTGACTCAAGCCCTCTTATTTTTCGATATAAAGGCTTCAGTGTTGGGATAGAAGCCACTACTAAAATGCTATTGGATTCGAGTTGAGTGAAAATCCAAACCTTTACCAAGTTCTCTGAAATTATTGTTAACTAGGGCATCTTGTCCATTGCCACGCTTGAGTAGAGCTTACTTGCACTGAAGTTGCCTTGCTTTTTGAGAACACTAACAATAGGAATTCTAATGACACTGATGATAATGACACTGACAATTGTTAGTATTTTGTGACCCCGACTTCAACTTTAAACTTTGGCACTTACATGAATCCAAACCCGAACAAGACATACAGTTCTTGTCGCATTTTCTTTGACTTCAGTTTTCTATATTCAGTCAACGTCAGTACTTGTAAACCACCTAAGGAAAGATTTGCTAACCTCAAGAGCAAAAAAGGCATCATAAAGGTCACTGCATCGCAGACTACATTGCCGATCCCCATCCAATAGAACACCTGTCTCGGCGCGATACAATCCAGCTCTCCTCGGTGAATCGCATCCATGAAGTCTTTGTTATACATGATCAAATGAGGCGGATAGCAAGAGACGGTCGCTAACAGCACTGTCCCGATTCCCAGGGTTCCTGTCATAACCAAAGCCCCTACTATGACCGCCCTCATTATCTTCTGCTCTCGGGGAGTAAATCGAAGGTATGTGCATATTACGGCCATCCGAGAGAACATGTTGGCTAAGGAATAGACGCAAATGCCCACTTGCGCTAACTAAAGCATTGTTAGTCTCGTTCGAACACTGCGATGACTCCCCCAGGAGACCACATACCGTATTAAAAGACATTGCTACTTCCCATCGCCCATCGAGACCGAGAACGTTACTGCCCAAGTGGATACGGGTAAAATATTTGCAGGCGGCTATACCGTATAATCGTTAATGAATATTCGCTGTCCGTTAAACTTAATAAAGCTCAAGTCAAATGCTTACCGATCATTTCCGTAATATACCCCGCAAGCCCCCATAGCATTGAGAGACCTAACAACCCTATGTTTTGTGTTAGTCGTTGGCTATAAGCGTAGATGTAGCTTCCAGATTCTACCTACAGTCATCGAGGCCAAATACATCCCGAAGTCTAGACCGGACATATAATCTTAAGATAACGAAGATAGTACCGATAGCAGTAAAGACGCTTGCGCAAACCGTTAAAGGCGTGACGTCCGCTTTAGGCATTGTGAAAGAATAAGTGAAGGACTTCGGAAATCCCAACTGACGTTTCGGGTTGGCAGAACTTTAGAACAACAGGCGATATCAAGATTGAGTGATCGCTGCTGATATTGCTAAGTATGAAGACCAGATCCCAGGGATAGAGAGTCGCGGGTACCTGAGCGAGGATATGGCGGATATATATAACTGCAAGGAGCGAGATTTGGTAAACCCGGATCGGGATCCGAGGGTTTGGTAGGACTGATTTAGCTTTAGCTTTAGGTGCAGCTCCAAGCCGCGAGCACGGCAATATCGGAACTGACGAAATGTCAAAGCTTATGCGCCTAGACACGTATGGAGTTGATCATGAGGCCATGAATACCCCAATCAATTTTAAAGGTAATCGAATAAGGTAATAAAATGTAGTGGGGATGCTCAACCAACTGTAGCGGCGACTGAACTCCAGCTTGGATCTTTGCTAGATATAGAAGGCGGTAAAGGTCCACATTCAAGTTGGTCTAGTAGTCAGAGGAGCACTTTATATCTATCATCGCCACCACTTCTAAGGCAGTGTGAGTTCTTATCGCAACCACAAAATAGCCAAAATAGGTCATGGAAACCCATTTCCCGAGATTTTGACCAAAAGGAACTGCTTCTGATAGAAAATCTGTCAAAGATCCGCTTTGGGATCCTTTCAAATCATCGCTTGATGCCGCTGATACCACAGGATCCCAGGTTTTGGGAAAGAAACCATGTTTGCTTTTGGAGGCTGCGAAACACCCTCATCTTTATGAAGTCAATCAAACCCTAGTATGGCCATGCTTCCGTTCGACGTGACAGTCAGATAAGGCTAATGCAGTGAAGGAGCAATCCGTCGTTCGCGAGCCCCACCAATGCGGCCGCTCAGTTGGATTTGTAAATTATAAACCAGCTGGCTGGGTTTTCAAAAAGTGGTGAACCCCTCATCAAGTTCTCAAAATAGATCTCGCCGAGTTAGTCTAATCGACCTTCGAGAAAGGAAAGTGATGCACCTCAGATTGAGAGTCTCAGCAGCGATTTCGCAAGGCCAAGCGAGCTTCTCGCTTTGACTTCCACTTTTGTGTTGAGGTCGAAACTGGTGATCTTAACGCTTTACACTGAAAGCGAAGGGACGTGTCAGCAGATGTAGGAAAGGGCATTAAATAATATATTGCCTCCTGCGTACTGATTTTGCGTGAAAATGTCCTTTGATTCTATGCTCAAAGTCTTGGTTGAAGTGTATTCTTAGACTCCATTGGATCCAAGCGACACAAGCTTAAAGGGTGGCCAATATTGGAATCGGCTTTGATACAGATTTTGCCAAATTTGGCAATTATCACATTATCCCACACAGTCAACACCTCCCAAGGCTTACCCTGGCAGTTTACGGGTCTCAATCGTATGTGGGTGGTTATGATTCAGAGAAGAGTTCATATTACTAGACCGAGCTCACGTCACTACTTTAAGCTTAAAGACGCAATAATTGTTACTGATACCCTAGTTTTCGCACTCAAGTGTAGCTCGTTATCACTCACGCGGAAACTTCGTGGTTGGGTCAAATATTTAGGTTCCGATTTACCCGATTTGACAGCTCAAACCAATAACTCACCTTTCTAACAGTCCCTCACCTCATACCCCGATTTAGGTCCTATTCTCACTTGAATATCTACTCTAGGCTTGCTCAAACTTCAAAAACCGGGTCTGGCCTCAGGTGTAGATAAGAGCCGACCGGGATTCGATACTCGTTAAATACCGGTTCTTGCAGGACCAGTGTGAATGGAGGCCTAAAAATTTACAGCTAATGGAATCGCCGACTAAGTACCCGGAATAACCATCTTTTGTTGGCATATTCATAGCTATCTATGTATTACAAAATAATCAATATTTACGCGGGTCCCTCCAAAGACGCTACACTGTACGGAGTCCGAGTTCAACAGTCAGAGCCGTTAGATTTGCATGGCGTCGCGAAGCCAAACTCTCTCACGCGAATCAGCACGCACATGGTCTGGTTTGCACACCTCGCCTGGGTTCTAACCCCGTTTTCTAGCCTTTGCCTTCATAGACTTTTTGGTTGTATTCCACATCCACTTGTTACTAACGTTCCTGTGATGACACGGGCACATTACCATCCAACTAAGCAATATGGTCGAATGAGTCTAGAATTAAATAATCTATAGTTCATGGAGGAAAGCTCTTCGATGTTCATATCTTTGTAAAAATCAGAACAAGCCCAATACATAAAAGTAGGAATCTTATAGCAGAGTAATCAAATCAGTAACAAGGACAACATAAACGCCCACCAGAGGAGCTTGGTCCCTTAAAAATATAGGAGCCTGTTCCTTTTTATTGCTAGTAAGTTGTCGACTAATACCATCGGTTACTCAGTGACGTTTTCCAACTTTCCACCATCAATATCACCCATCTGCTTGAAAGTCTTCATTGCTGCGAGTTCGCCCAGATACGTATTGCGACGTTGGCGCTGTCGAGCGATTGCCTCAGTGGCCTGGTCTAAGGATGGCTCGTCTGAGTCGTAGAAGACAGGACGCTTGGTATAGTCCAACTCGACATATTCGCCCGGAGGGGCCTCTTCTTGGACCTTCTGTTGCAATTGGTTGCGAAGGAGGATCTGCTTCAAGCAGTTCGGGCACGGAAGGTGGCGATCCAATACCTGATGCATCTTTTGACAGAGGCACTTTGGATCGTCCCAGTTCTTGTTTGGATGGCGGTGAATGATGAGCATATGTTCATTCTCTTGCTCCAAGCGACGGTTACAATCGACGAATCGATACGTGGTGTAGCACATCTTGGACGACTTTTTAAAGGCAGGGTTAGTATTTGCAATACTTGAATAGAGTCACTAGGGGTAGTCCTCCACCTACCTGGTCAATCTTCTGATCGTTTCGTTGACTCTCTATCAAGGCAAATCTCTCAAAGATGCAGCTATCGCAACATCAGTCTAACGTGTAAACTCGCATAAACCTTATCCCTGGGGTAGAAGAGATACCTTCGTCGAGATTCTAATCGATAGTCAACTTGTCGGATGGCGAGGTTTGGTTAACGAGGAACTGCTTGTTAGCTGATGCTTCAAGTGAGGATTGAAGTTTGCTAGGAGTAAGAGGGCAGGTCTAGTATACCAGGTGGTCTTACCCCTTTATATATCTTTAACTGGAGCAACCAGAAAATTTCGTACCGAAGATGATGGTGATGATGGCGATGTCACAATGATGTCGGTAGCTGATGCTGAAGAGGCGTCGTTGAGGTTGACAGTCACGCAGTGCGAACTTTGAAGCAGCCATCTTTGGTGTTGCCGCAGCAAACAAAATTCAACCGTAGCTGAGATATAGTTCGTAGTCCTGTGTACATCATAGCCATAAATTTCAATTCTCAATACCGTATACCATCTATGAACGTCTAGCCGAAATATGTTCTACCAACATTCGATTGCGCAAGGTTATAGGCTGTCAGCCATTTTACAACAGCTATAGTGCGTTGATATGTACTCACAGGATCCAAAAGTACAACGACACCGCTTGCTGTAACAGTAGACTGGAGTTTCCTGCACGATGCAAAGAGATCATAATCGACAAGCTAACCCAAGAGAGTTGAATTCATTGCGGCCCCCATGATGGCCTCGGAGTTAGAGTGTGAGTCGTCACAGATTTCGCCCTTTCGCAATCTTCCGACAGAGATAATCACCGATGTCTTTCGATACCTACCGTCCCAAAAGGACAAAGCTTCGTTATCCATGGCATCCCATCGGTTTCACAAGATTGGCTTACCCGAGCTCTATAACGAGGTCGAGGTGATGATCTGTGGACCTATAAAGTCCCCGGAGTCGGAGAAGACCCGCCGCGATAGCTTCATCAAGTATCGCGAATACGTCCGGTATAGCTAGCATCATTTGCGTCCTTCGCGCTATGAATTCGTCCAAGCTATTTAGTATTAACAAAATATATTGCCCCCACAATCCAGTGTAATGAAAGTTCATGATCACGTCAACTCCGTATCAGTACACCACGACCAAGGGCCAGTAAACTATAAAAAGTACCTTTGGGCTTTCGGTGGTGCGTCTTGTGGCTTCGACAACTCGGACTTCAAAGCCGTCCCATTCATCCAGTATTTCAACCGGGTGACGCATTTATCGTTCGAGGCCATCTTTTGTGATCGGTTTCAAAACGACGGATTGATATTTACTCTCTTACAACACACCTTAAATCTCCTTCCTAGTCTCGGATCTATATCCTTCTATTACTCGCTACCTTCCGTCACTAAAATCTTAGCGTCGAAGATTTTGTACCCAGTCGTTCCCCTCCCTCCTCAACTGAAACGGTTCAACTTTTACCTCCTGGTCATAGATCGTCAATGGCGCAAAGACTACAACATCTCCTCTAATATCTTAGAACTCATGGCAGTAACGTTCAACCCATCAAAGATTGTCCAAGCAAAGATAAACAGCGGGGAAAAGCGAGATCATTGGCGATGGGATGATTTGAAACTTTCTATAGCACAGGGCGAGATTCGAGATAACGAGGAACAATTAAAGAGCGTCTCACCAGCAGAGTTTGTTACTCAAAAGATATATGATTATTCAGTTTTATGCCAAGATATCGAGCAGGGCTTGCTCCAGGTATGTGTGATAGTGGAATCCGAATATTTGATATAATTATATAGTCATATAATTTAATTCTAATTTTCATCAAGTTTCTACCTACAGCTTCTCGCTTTCAATTTCTCTACAGGATATTCATTCCAAATCAAAGAAAGAAGGACATCGCTGACAACAAAACCATTGAAGCTATAATCTTGAAGATTGCACAAAAGGCCCCTAAGCTATCGAAAATTATCTGGTGTATGGAGGAATTTCCCCTCCGAACAGATAGTATTAGGCCTCGGTCCGAATGGTGCTTCTGGACCGTTGAACGGAGAGGGGATGCTTCGGTCTCCCTTAACAAGGGGGGCTGGAAAAGCCCAGACGAGATCATAGAGACGTACGACCCCTTCTTTGATAGTGAAGACTTCCATCCACCAGGACCTACAATCGGTCACTACCCTACCCGTCTCGAGGATATTTACGAGGAGGCGGACGACGATGAAGAGTAGAGGACTTCCACAATCGTAACGCTAGAGCTATTAGAGCTGTTCACAGAGCCTCCCCGATATTACTCGCAAAGTCTCCCGAGCATCCTAGAACTAATTGCTAAAATTCAAACTCTCCGCCGAGTTCGACCAAGGACTTGATGCTGCTGCCGATTGCCAATAATTCTAGTGAAGGTTAAACGTACTGTATCACAAGACCAACTTAGAGTTTTCCCATAACTAATAAATCTTCCCGAGATGCAACGTAGCATGCTTCACCCGTGCCTCCCGGGTGCGACAATACGAAATTATTGGTAAGATATGGTGCCGTGTGGTAGGACGAGAATAAATATCCCGTGCCCAACCTGTGTGACGATGTTATCAATTCATATTCACAACACATCGTATTAGACACACCCTTCAGGTATTTGAGATCCAGACTCTTTTTTTCGGCAGCCACTCGAGGTAAGGTTCGACTGCCCGTACTGTTGCGACTATATCTTCCGAAATAATGGAAGAGAAAATGTAGATCGAAGATATTGTTTCGGTATAGTCTGGCATGATCAGTCTAGCTGGGTCTGGTATCCGAAAACGATATATGGCGATCTTGGTGGGTCTTCTGTTACACGAACATTCCAAAGGATTTCTCCGACCTTAGTATTCGACCTCGACGGCAGAACCTCAGATTGGCGAGCTCCCTTAAATTACTCTTGCTTACTGGAAGGAGTTTGTGCAACGCGGATCTCCTCTTGCTTAGACTTAGGAGTGAGTATTTAATATGATCTTCAGGGGCTACTACCTAGCGAGAAGTACCGAGACCAGCGAAAGTGATTCTAAGTTTTCCCCCACCTCCTCTTCACTGTTTCAACATCCTTATAACGCGTGGCAAGGTACTAATCTTGACCGTCGCACACAATAGTCATTTTGAGCCTTTGCTATTGAAGGGGTAGGAATTTGCGAGCTTCAATTTTACCCCCACGATCAACCACATCTAAAAAACCTTTGAGCTCTCAATCTCTAATTATCCCTTACTTTGTGTAAACCAGTTTTATGGGGCCGGACCCTCACGTGTAATCTTTTCGCCTCTCTCCCCTCATCAGCGGACAAAGTAAGGGGGTGTCCGTACCCCGGATGGTCACAGAATGGCGATTGGGTAAAAGTTCTGAGATCTGGTGTAACGGCTCCCACCTGTGGGTTGTTTCAGATAGAGGTTACCCGAAGTGAGACCGACTCCATGAATGATTATTCTCGTGGTCTTCAAGATGGTAAGCGTAGATTCATAAATTCATTTCAAAAGTCAAACTCACAGTTACAGATCCGGGGCCTCAATTAACCCCGAGAGGCTTCAAGTTTCTGGCTACCTACATCTAGAGATGTCACTTATCTTCATAGTTACATCAAGCAAGTACTTACGGTACCGCAATCACCGTTGTAGGTACATTATCTCAAACTGTTTAAACGTTTAAGCAGTGTTTGTTAGCCAAAGCTTTGGACCTAAACCCCACAAAGAATATATGCTAAGGCAAACTCTCCGCCGAGATATAGCACCCGCAAATATCAAAACAGCCCCGTGTTAGTTTCGCCCTACCACCATCGGAGTTCACGTAGCAAGGGGAGATAACATAATCGGAATCTACTAGCACCACACATGTCACGGACCTCCCCCGGCATCTCGCCGACATCTTCGGGGCAAAACTGTGTTGCGATATATCTATCACACGATAGCAAAGACTTTATCACCCAATCACACGGAGCTACATTGCGAAAGTAATTTATTACATAATAAACTCTATTCAGACTCTTGGGAGAATACTATGTACTCATGAAAGCATCTTGTGGCTGTGTGGTTGTCTTTTCATGGATTCTCGAAAGCTTTCTGCTTTAAAGCACGATTACTTGCAGGGCGCATATAAACTCAAAAACCGGTTTCGTTGTTGCATCTACATGGCTAGCCAGCTACGGGCTTGTGGAATTCGTCGAACGCACGATGCTCCCGTCAGATCTAGCCTATAACAGCAACTACAAACGTCGATGGCCAGAGCTTTCGCTTGTTCCCTTCTGTTCCGATTACCGGGTCAATCGACGGGTTCCAAGTCCATGAGTTTCCCCTGCGAGGGCCTCGGCGACGTTAGGGTGTCGAAAGCTGCTCCGAGAACCTAGATATTGGGTGCGTTTTCGCGAAGTTTCCGAAGTACGGGCCGCAACTTAGCCTTTTCGTCCGATGTCACCTAGACGTGTTTGACGAGTAAGGCTGCTGCGGGGTGGAAAGGAGCTTCCTCATATGTGAATCGTCTATGAAAGATATACGAGACGGCTACCACTCGTTAGCCGAGTGATCCCGGGGCGTGCCAACGTCATCGACCAATTCATTGGTCACAATTGTGTTCCTGACGATCACAGCGGTCTTATAAATATCTTTGCACGGTCACGAATCTCAACGGCGCATTAGGTTCGTAAATGTGGTATTGAACGTCTTCTATAAAGGGCCGTTGCTGAGTAGCGTGGTAAATTTGCTGTCCCCGACTATCGAATACCATTAGCATGATATCCCTCTAAAGCACTCAGAAGATTTGATTCAGTAGATAAATTTTTAGTTGCCAATAAACTTGAAACCTTGAAGGGCTTAGAATTCAGGATGGGCGCATGCCTCTCAGAGGCTTCTATTCTCCAGCCTAAAGGGCGCAATCGGACAGACACAGACCGTAATCACTGCCCATGAACAGACACATTGAACAGAAACATCAGCATTACGGCACGGCATAATGTTTCCAGCCATATCAAGATCTTAGATCCAACATGGCCGCAACATCAGAGACAGATTGGCTTTCAGCAGACGATTTCGATATTTGGCAACAATCCTATTGCATGAGGTCTAATAATGTACACGTATTATCAACCCCGGAGTATGATTCAGTCCCCAGAACTCCGGGGCCCCGCTTGATGCCCCGCCACTGAACGACCAGGGAAAGATAAAACTACTCCTGATATAAAATTATTCTCGATATGTATCCTAGAAAGGGTTCACTGCGCAGGCTTGTTGCATTTTGGCAGGCACGTCTCCGGATCTACGACAAGGACAGGGGATAGAGAGCTCCCAGCTATTCGGACGTGGATGTGAGTTTTACATGTGAATGTGCTAGGGCTTGGAGGTAGTACTGCCTGGATGGGGCATCTCGGAACCGCTCCCAAAAAATCGTGATCGCCAGGAACCGAGCCAGGAGTTTTTGAGCTCGAGCCCATCACGGCGCATATGCGCCGAGAATGAGTAGTCTGAAGTTTGAGTGATTATGTCGCCATTGTCATTTGAGACTAGAAGCTTTTGCGGTAATATTGAATCATGAAACGGCAAGTAGTGATCAATTCCAACAGAATTGATACGTGACCCTGAATATTAATGCATCATTTCTACTTTCATTTCAAATTTCTTAAATACCAGTTGCCGGCGCGCCGGCCAATGCAGGAAGCGCAAATTGAGCCTATCACTCCAAGAATTGCCGGCATCAAGCACGTCCAGTGGCAGAAAGAAGCCCTATAAACGCATCCTGCCTTAGCTGGGGGATTTGACCCCAGTCATCGTGTAGATCAGGAACGTGATGCAGGATACCCTCACCACCGGGAGGGTGTAACAAACACTCACGATGTTCAATTTCGCAACTCGATACTGCAGCCTCTTTGTTGTGCCATCTCAATAAAATTATACATGGCGCCATGAAGAAGGAAATCCAATAGAAAAAAATCTGAGAGTTGCGTGAAGCATGCGCAAATGTTTCAAGGAACATCCCAGACACTTGCCTGCAGACCAAAAGTCGTTTCCTGTCGAGGTACAGCACTTTCCTCCAACGTAACATCGCAGCACCTGCCCCACGTCCGGCATGGGTTTCAGGACTCCACACAATTTACCACGTTGTTCCATGCTACCTTAAGGCTCGAGTTTTTGTTATCAACTTTTTTTTTTTTAAAAAAAAAATGAGACCCAATCAAGTCGTCGACTTTTAGTATTTCAAATGAGCGGCATTCCCGTTTGGTGCAACATTGGACGGAGAGTCTCCATCCGCGAAACCTAGGTTGCATGGGCTTTGTGTTGTTCGACCTCTTCTCCGCATTAGGTCTGGGCCTGCCCCTCGAGATGCCCGTCGGTAAGCCTTCATTGGTCGCTCAGTTTTCCTCGGCCAGGCCGTTGATTATCACAACCTTCACTAATCAAAAAAGCCATCATGTGCCCATGAGACCTTTCCCAGGTCCCTTGCCGTCAGCTGTGTGTTTCTTGGTGTAAGGACCCGAAGGAACTCTGTTGAATTTTTCCTGTTGGACTCCCCCGGAAAATCTCATTTCTCCATTCGCATTCGGATCCTAAAATTTGATGACGTCTTTTGGAAGACTCCACCAAGCCATGAGGTCCTATTGTTCGTCCGAGCTGAAACTGAACATCACGAAGAGACGCAAAGCAGATCGATCCTAACGGCCATAAGCAAAAAAACTTTATTCTAGAAAAAAAATTTCGACAAAGAGCTCAAGTTACCGATTCTTAGGCTTAGCTTAGGCTGCCCATGACCGCTCCACAGCACGCCACCAGCCTGCTTCGGCTCCAAGTTTCGGGAACTTTTTTTTTCTTCGATCGCTGAGAAAATGCCATTTAGCGTGGCTAGGCTTATCATGGCACTATTCCCAATACAGTTATGAATCCGAAATGTGGGGAAATCGCCCGGGCCCACACCCTCAAACCAAACGCGCTTAGATCCTGCTTTCGCATTTGCATTGTCGACGGGGGAAAAGATGGCCAAAAGCAGGAAATAATTGGATCCCGTCTTAGGACACCATCTTTTTTCGAAGAGATTTTAATGTTGATGGATGGGGAAATTCTCATGGGGAAATTTTGGCTCGAAACTAGAGCGAATGCGAAAAAATTATTGGCAAGCTCTGACTAGATATCCGTAGGCTAGGGGCATTTCAATCATTTGCTCAGGAAGGAAGGGCCTTAATCGATAACTTTGAGCTGGGAAATGGTACCACGCGACCACTCACGCAAGTGCTGTACGAAAGCGCACAGATACCTTGGTCATAGTCCTCGAATGTATCAATTTGCGGTAAGGACACTCGCGTTAGTCACCATTGGACGATGGAGCTTCGATCCCAGCCATCTGAAACGACTCCAACCGCTGATAACCACAGGCCAATGCGTTTGCGTTGTGTGGGTCGTTCCTCGTACAAATGGATCACATGTGCAGATTGCCGCTTAAACGCTGACGTCAATAATATTCACAGTCGTCGAAAACCTGCAAATTCCTCTTTGCTGTGAAGATATATCATAAAATACGCATATATCATGCTTATGATATTATTTGGAATGGGTGGAGTAGTGGAGTGTAATAAATGCGAATGCGGGGAAACTAGCTTTTTATTTTAACTGAATGGAGGTGAATATCGGATTGTCGGAGGGATTGCGTATAGCGATAATATCTAAAACAGATAATTCGATACCAAAGGATGAAAGAACGGGCCAAAGAAAACGGTCATTAAGCGACCTGTCTTGAATCTATGGCGAAGATCTACTTTTGAATGGCAAAAACCGCAATCGGAGCAGTACTATCTCGTTTTCAAGCATGATACCCCAGATAATCTCGTTATCTCTAACAGCCCTAAGTAATTACAAAGGAGCAATGATCGGTGTTCCTTGTTTAAAGGTCGCGTTAGCTAACAAGATCGGTCAAGACATTACGAAGTGTTGTATTCTTTCGCGGCAGCGATCCTGGGGACGTATTATACCTGGCATACGGTGATCGAGATCCATGGTATCGAATCTCCCAAACTAACACATCGTCGGCCCAAGTGTAAGGAACAAGCAGCTTCTTGTTATAGTTAGCGACCCGCAGACCGCCCAGCCATGCAAAGTCCCTGGTGCCGACCAATTGTAAGCTCGTCATACTGTGCACCGGGGGCCCGTGTAATACAGGGCAACCGTTGGTGAGAACCTAGTATATCACCAAGACTTCCTCAATTTCCGGGCGCATATAACTCCCCAAAACGTCTTCATGACAGTGACAGTTGATGCTTTGCTAAGCATATCAGATGCCAAGTATAGACGACTACAATTTACGTCAACCTTAATTTCCATGATGCCAGGGGAATTTTGTTGCAGTTGTTGGGATTAGTTTTAAAGAGCTTCCGGAAACACGAATGCACGAGCTTCTATGATCGTTAGTTTTCACCACACCTACCACTCAATTAATCTCTAAAAAAAAGGCGTTCCTTCACCTGCAGTTTCTCATCTGTGCGCTATCACAAGCCACAGTCATAGCCTCTGGAATGCAAAATCTGTCACCACTCTTTCCATCTCTTCGGTAAGAATATACAAATTTAACGTTCGAACGTTCCCACCTGTCGTTTTTTCCATAAACTTGTGCTAGCGCTCTAAACTCACACCACCTACGCACCGTTTCCTTTTCTCGTAACCATAAATTATTCCTCGGTATCTTCCCTATCCTTGCCTTAACATTTGCTCTTTTTGCAATACGCAGATGCCTTATCGAGCCAGGTACACCCGTTTCATCTCATCTCGCGTACCGTTCGCTCATGCAACGCAAAGGGAAAAAAACCGAGAGCGCTTGGACCGCCGAACCGAGCTGCCGTGGCCGAGTCCGCTGCTGCCATTTGAAGAATTTTAGTGGCTTCTGGAATACAGATAGAACAAACAATCACCCCAACATTTTCTTACGAGTTATAGGCGCCATAATGGTTATCGAACTGCGTATTGGTGATATCTGGGGAATATGATCCACTGTGTTGGTTGATATCTAATACTTTTACGGGATCACACGGATTATCTAGTGGAGTTTTGTGGCTTGCTGCGCGTTGAAAAGGTTAATGGAAGCCACCAGCGCCGGAATATCTCTCGGTGCCAACTCGGTGAGCCTCGAACCAACGAGACCGGGGTTTTCTGTTGTTCGAATAAGCCACCGGCGGACATGGAGTCGTGGTTTCCCAGCTGGCATAAGTAATAATCAATTTTACGGCGTAGATGCATCAACGTACATCTGTTTCATGTTTCATTTTGAAGCGTGGTCAGCTATTTTGTTGAGTTTAACCATTTCGTATACTATCTCGTATCATCAGTGTCACCGTAATCATGATACTCTCTCCCCTCATTGACATGAAATATACTCAACAACACCCTCGGCTTTAGCTGTTCGTGACCCATGATTCGTCGCACCCTGGTAGACGGAGTCAACCGCCAAGTCAATTAACAACCGCCCCCTCATTCTCTTAAGCAAAAGAGGCGTTTTTCGCTCCGTCGGGACAAGAGGAGCGAAGGAATAATAAAATATGAAAAATCTTTAAACAGACTACGAAAGACACCATGCGGTCTGTCACTTGAGGGAAAGGGTACAAGGGTATACCTGTGGGTCGAAACCAGCCCTAGCCTTTTCGACATGGTTAGAAAACTGGGCTCCCCCATGCGACGCCCAATGGCGAATTTTCCTCCTCGTTAGAGAAAAAAAAGTTGCAGTCTACGGAGCGTGTGCATTATAATGCTTACATGTTATGAAGTATGAGGTGGTGGTGGTGGTTTAGCCTGAGGCCTGTGATACACCAACAGAACAGCTATATTACAGGAGTATAACCATTAGGGAAAAAACCACACCCTCAGATAAGATGGGAGCCTAGAAGCTAGGATGCGTGGATACAGTCAAGGTTTGTGAGCCAGGTTTTTCGATATTCGCTTTGACAAGAATAAGGACTTTTATATTATATTGCGTGCATATAGCTAGTATAAACTATTACTGTTTTTTTTTTCGGCCGGTCGCATCGGTCGAGTGGGCCAGACCCCTACATCCGGCAAATATTTGGTAAAAATCCGAAAGAAGACCTGTCAGCGGCGTGCCGGTTCGATTGTCGAATCTAGGGTTAACAGTGTTTCTGACATGATGCGCGATAGCGGTTTTGACTACTGTGCATGGGCCACCGTCGATGAAAATCTGGGTTTCGCAGATCTATAGGGAACGGGATGCCGTTGGTTCCGGATATATTAAACAGGATAGCAGGTAGTCAGGCAGGAAAATGCGAGGTTTTTTTGAGAGATTCGGCGCTTCGATGCTAGATTGATTTGCCCGCGATCTAAGATACGGTCAATGCTTTCCCAGCTCGACGATACCGATTTCGTTTGACATTTTTCGATATCTTGCGTCCTGCAGCAGCGGCGGCCCATGACGAGTTTGTCTGCCGAGGGAATTAATTCTTGTTGCCAGTTTTTCTTCTTCTCACGGCTTGCTTTTTCCCCTTGGTTCAACATCAAATGTATCGTGTGGTACACACACTGGAGTCTCTTTGGGTCTTGGCCGACATGCTCTCTTATCCACCCCAGGGTTGCAGCGAGTAACATTGGGGCATTTGGATTATGGTCGCTGGTGTAACCCCAGGTCATACACTCCCACCCACGACAAGCTACGACCATCATCGGCGCGGTCGAGCTTGACCGAGCGAGCGAGCGATATTAAACCTGTGCGTGATATGAACATGGATATTGTTAAAACGGATGTCTAGGCTAGTCAGACTGCTTTCAATCTTGCAATTCTAACGGTGATAAGCTTTTCCATTCCTCCGTCGTGCAGATGTTTTTAATCGCGCGTTTCATGATGTGGTCTGGTAATGATGTGGAGCTGAGATACTTCGACATGATATTACTACTTAGTAATTACCAGTGCTGTTTCTGTATCGGCCGGGCCGGGTAGGAGCAGGCAATTATTGGGGAAGTTTTTGTCAGTATAGGATTAAAGATCCGGTGATTGATGGTGACATATCCGGACGCCTCTTTCTTTTTGTCATCGAGGTATCAATGTGGAGCAAAAACATGCGTTGTCTAAGAATCAGTGCTACAATAAAATATCACCAACGGCGATAAGCATCAGTCATGCACAGAGCATGCTATTTGCTAAGCCTCCGGGGCACTGTTCGAGTACGGCCCGGGTTATTGAGTTTTCGGCCTTCGGCCTCGCTCGGTCGTTCGTTCGGTGGGCGTCTAATTATGGTAGAGCTCTTCGCTTTGATCGCGCGATGTGGGCGTGGCTGGAACCGGATTCAGGCGATTGGTGAAAATTTGAGGGGTCATAGGATCTGGTGGTGCTTCTTTCGGTCTCAGACTTTTTGTGTTAAGGTTCGATGCATTGGTCAGTAGAGTTCCCCTCCCCAGCTCTCGGGACTGGATTCAGGAACTCAAAAAACATTTTTTTTGAACCAGAAACGCGTGGGCGAATAAAGTTAACGGCGAGAGACCGGGCGAAACGTTAAAAGAAACCCCGTGACTTCATATTCTAATCATAACTTGCGCATAAACTCGGCTCTTTCCCCATATTTTTTGTTTTGTGTTCAGCTGTATTTTGATACAAGAGCTCTTCTTGATGCCTCTTTTTTGGGTATTCGAGAAGCTCGGCTGCTCACGTGAGAATGACAAAAATCAGAAATCAGAAACAAATTGCCTTCGAGTAGCTGCCTGCTTCTTACCAGTTGCGATGTCCGGGGCGAAGAAAGCACCGAATTTAGACTAATCTCGGCCTTTATTCCCAAAGTAACCAGAAGAGTAAAGAAAATTTTAAATTATGAACGATTCAGTACAATATCACAGGACGTTGTTGCAGCACTATGCGCATTGCGGTTTGCGTTCAATTTAGCTAGTGTCGGTCATGATCGAGAAAATTAGCGTAAGCTCGTCGCCATTAGTTTCCACTTTATTCACTTCGGTTTTGAGCTAAACGTCAGCGCAGAATGGGCGCTTTGGGCATGCATCGTACCGCTGTTGCTAGTGGAGTACGAAGTATTCGTTGCCTTTGGCGCGGTCCCGAGATCGCAGGTTTAGCTCCAGTGGCTTCGGAGGCAAAGCAGGCAGGCAAGGCAAGGCAAGGCAAGGCAAAGCCTAATCAAAGATCACACACCCCGGAGTCCTAGCTTGTCAAAAATGAACGGGGTTTCGAAACGAGGAGGGTTGAGTGATGATTGTTGGAGTGGACTCGAGATTGTTGGTTGCAATCGTTACATCTGGGGGTGGAATTGATTGAACCAATCATGCAGTTTCGAATCTGGTTTTTTTTTCTGATTCGAGATTCATTACTTTTTCCTCTTCTGCGGAAGGGTGTGTGATAACCCATCCGCAGGTGGCTTGAAGATGTGCATTGACATTGCTTTAGAGTCTTGGAAAAGGCGGGGAAGGAGGACCACTATCCAGCTGATTCGTTACAGATGGCCATGTACCTTTGAGTCGCTCCGATGGTCCCCCCAAGCTAGTAGGCAAGCAATGAAGCAAGCTTTTTTCCTTTTGCATTCGCTCTTATGAGTGGAGACGAAGAGACTAGGCGTGTCAGTCGAAGTTCTCGGCCGTCATCATGGATCTTCTCTTTTTAACCTTGACGTCGTCGTTTTGCTTGTGACAAAGCGGCGAGGAATTAGGCAACACGACCGATTTTGTTGCTTGTGTTTTAGCATACGGTTTTGACCCGAGTTCTTCTAAATCCAGAAGCAAAGCAAAAGATATTTCTGTCTTGAGCTTTCTTTTTGATCCTTGCTTCCTCATGCGAAAGTTCGATGACGGTAGCGTGATTGAATTTTTCAGACTTTCCTCGAAGATCAAAATAAATTAAGGTGCAGCGGCGCACACACAGCGGAGACACGCCGGTACGAGTCAAAAAGTTAGATGTTGGATAGCAAAAAAAGCAAGAGGTCTTGGGTTTGACCACAAAAGTTGCCGGGTGAGGGAAGAGCCCCACAAGCGATACAAAACGGGAGTCCTCCACCGGGGTGTAAAAGAAATTATGGTGGGTGGTCCGGGGTACTGACGCCAGCTGCTTCATCGTGCAGGATTGACGAACAGGGAAAGGGAAGAGAGCAGGGACAAGGAAAATTCGCCGCCTCTTTCTTTTCTTTTCTGACGTTTTGGCAGGTTAACTTGGCTTGGTAAATTTACCCTTTTTATTTTTTTGGATTCTCTGGTTGATTGATGCACGTCTGGAAAAAAGGATTCGATTTTTAATTTTTTTGTTTTTCTGGTTTGCGAATACATGATTGCAAAGCAGACGGCCATGTGGGAGAGGGCCGTTCAATAATATTACGACCTGGCGTTGGAGGATTGACAGGGACAGCTGGTTAACCACCTGCGTTTGATATTGCCAACTGCTGTGTTATACTATCTGATGCCCTGCTCGCACGGCGAGAAATCCGCTTTGCTTCTGTATCAATTGGGGGAGAAAGGAAAGGCTTGACGGCCGGGGAAAGTCTCTCCACTCTCCACAAAGGCCCTCCGCGTTTCCCTCCCATGACGGTGCCCGGTCGATGCATATTTACAGAAACACAGGACGGTGTAGGAGCTAGCCTGGAGAGATATGCGGTGTGAAGGGACTAGGATTTCGCCCAAAAAGAAAAGAAAAGAAAAGTGAAAAAGGTCTCATATTTTCGAACGAGCACCGACTGACTTTTTTCTTTCTACCAATCGGTCCTTTCCCCAGGGTAACGTTCTGGAACGCTGAGCTAGATTTTGATTGATTTGGGGTGAAGTCTGGAACGGGGCTGTCGAAAGAGTGGAAAGAGACGAGATGGTGATTGCGGTGACGGTGATGACGATGTGAGAGAGAGCTAGCTAATCTTGACGGCGTGCTTCCGTATATGCACTCGACTGTGCATGACAGTAATAGTCAAGCTGTGATAATATACGAATGGAAGAGCAATGCAGAGGACCCGTTCGTACGGGACTGCTGCCAGGTGATCTGTTCCCGATTCAGAGGAAGGTTGGACACAGATGCTTCACCCACTTCTTTCCTCTCCGTAGAGAGTGGTTGGCTTGCCATGGGGGGGTCTGGGGGTTCTGGGGAGGGGGTCGGGGTGTCTCGGAGAGCCCATGATGTCGAGCCCTGGACTGGTGGTCCCTGGAGGCAATAGCAAGAGAACAGCATCTGGGGTGTCTCAAGCAAGAGGGACAAGAAGAAGAAGAAGAGCGTGCGGAGAGAGCGATCGTGTCTGTCTGTCTCTCTCGTCTCTCTGGCGGCCGAGCTTATAACCCCTCCTGCTCCCCCTCCAATTCAACCTGCCTTCTTCTTCTCCTCCTCCTTCTCACCATCATCATCCCCATCGCTCTTCCGTTATTCATCACAACATCCTCGCCTGGACGACTCTACGAATCGTATCCGAGCGTCTCTCGACTGTTCGGCTGGCTCTCGTTCTGGTGATAAAGGTATGTTTCTCTCCGTGTATCAATTGCACCTGCTCTCCCCTCCGCGTTACCTCCGCGCTACCCTCGCGTTACGCGGGCTATTTCAACCTCCTCCTCCCCTCTTCCCTTCCTCACCGGGCTATTTCTGGCCCCGTCTACGGCAAGTGGAGATAGACGCACCTGGTTATTTTCCTATGCACCTTGCATCCACACGTCCCAAACCTCGCAAAAAAGTGGCTTGCTCGCTTCCTTGCTTGGGTTCCTTCGCACTTCGCACTTCGGGAAGGTTTGCCTGGGCTTCAGCGTCCGCCATTGGCTGCGTTTCAACGCGGTCAACCTCACTTCCTTGACTTCATGTACCCCTTCCCCTTCACTTCTTCGAGCGAAAAGAAAAAGAAAAAAATATCAAAATTAGCTGGCACATGGGAAATTGGATCTGCTCGCGTTCACATGGACCGATGGACCGCTCTCCTGTGGAATGCATGGCCGCTCCGTCGAAGCAGCGTCGAAGCATTCCAGGCACCCAAAAGCAGCTGCACCTGAGATAGCACAAATCTGGGTGCAGTTCCCCAGAAAGATCCCCCAGCCTTGCCTCCTAATGCGAGATCCGAGATCCAATCTCCTCGCTGTCGCGTGTATCAATTCATTCACTCTCTCCTCAGATCACGCTCAATCCATCTCGCGCGATTCAAACCTCGTGTCATCACCGTGCTCACTTCAATGGCTGTCTGTAGGAAGAAGTAAACATCTCCCTTCGTTTCCCAACAACAACACTTTTCGTATAAATAGGAACGACTCCCTCGGTTTACCCGACCTTGAGGCTCCAATCTTCACGCCAAAATGACGGACGGTCAAATCAGCCGTGTTGAGGCTCCTATCACGGTCAGAGCTTACCTGCTCTGCGCCTTCGCCGCCTTTGGTGGTATCCTCTTCGGATATGACTCCGGTTACATCAGCGGTGTCCTCGGTATGGCCTATTTCAAGGAACATTTCGGCGGCCCCGTCCCTGTCGAAAATGATGCATCTGGTTACAACATCGAGACCTGGCAAAAGTCTTTGACCACCTCCATTCTCTCGGCCGGTACTTTCTTCGGTGCCCTCTTCGGAGGCGGTTGGGCCGACTTTGTCGGTCGTCGTCTTGCCATTATCTCTGCCTGCGGTGTCTTCATTGTCGGTGTCATCCTTCAAGTTGCCTCTACTTCTCTCGGTCTCCTCATCGCTGGTCGTGTCGTCGCTGGTTTCGGTGTCGGTATCGTCTCCGCCGTTGTCATCTTGTACATGTCCGAGATTGCTCCAAAGGCTGTTCGTGGTGCCATCGTCTCCGGATACCAATTCGCCATCACTCTCGGTATCTTCCTTGCCGCCTGCGTCAACTATGGTACCCAGAACCGCGACGATACCGGCTCTTACCGTATCCCAATCGCCATTCAGATGCTCTGGGCTATCATTTTGGGTACCGGTCTCTTCTTCCTCCCCGAATCTCCTCGTTTCTGGGTCAAGAAGGGTGAACTAGACAAGGCCGCTGCTGCTCTCGCTCGTGTCCGTGGTCAACCAGCCGACTCCGAGTATGTTATTGCTGAATTGGCCGAGATCCAAGCCAATTACGAATACGAAATGCAAATCGCTTCCGCTGGATGGATCGACATCTTCCGTGGTGGCGTTGGTAACCCAGCTGGCAACTTCCGTCGTGTCCTCATCGGTTTCTTCCTTCAAATGATGCAACAGTGGACCGGTGTCAACTTCATCTTCTACTACGGTACCACTTTCTTCCAACAGTCTGGTATCAAGAACGCGTTCACAATTCAGGTTATCACCAACGTTGTCAACGTCGTCACCACTCCTGTTTCATTCTGGGCCATTGAGAGACTCGGTCGTCGTACCCTCCTCATTGCTGGTGCCTGCCTCATGATCGTCTGCGAATTCATCATCGCCGCCGTCGGTACCGCTCTTCCAGGATCCAAGGCCGCCTCCACCACTTTGATCGTCTTCGTTTGTATCTACATTTTCGGATTCGCTACTACTTGGGGTCCAGGCGCTTGGGTGCTTATCGGAGAAATCTACCCGCTCCCAATCCGTGCCAAGGGTGTCGCTATCGCTACCGCCTCCAACTGGCTCTGGAATTTCGTCATCGGTTACATCACCCCATACATCGTCGATCCTGATCAGGGTAACCTCGGATCCAAGGTGTTCTTCGTTTGGGGATCTACCTGCTGTCTCGCCCTCGCTTTCGCCTACTTCTTCGTCCCAGAAACCAAGGGTCTCTCCCTCGAGCAGGTCGACAAGATGTTGGAAGAGACCACTCCACGTCAATCCGCCAAATGGGTATGTCTTTATTCGTTTCACACAATCTCTTCGTACATATGGCTAACATCACACGCTACAGGTCCCACACAGCACTTTCGCCAACCAGATGGGTATGACCGACAAGTCTGGAGGTACTGCCACCCACATCGACGATGTCCGACGCGGAAGCCAGTCCGGTGCCAACGAGAAGGTCTAAAGACCCTTGGTGGTTTTTTTGTCGACATTTTTTAATTCTCGTCCCAATGGCGTGCGGGTTTTGCTTCTTTTCTTCAATGAATTGTTCCTTTCTTATGTTTCTAATTGCAATGACCTGTTAATAATTGACATCCCCAGCGTCTTCCTTTTCTTTTGCATGGCCGGTTGTGTTTTCGTTGGAGGATTTTTCTTTCCTGCATTCTCCCTTTTCGGAGGAAGAGACGCTTCACGCTTCATGATTGCAAAAGTTGGAAACGACAAAGCGACAAAAGTTCCATGACTTATTGAATAATGGACTTGAGGGATCTGTTCTTTTTTCTTCTTTCTTTTTCTTACATTCTATCGCTACAACCACCACCCAAAACCTCCTATTCAATCGCTTTCTGGAAAAGAAACAGGAAGGGAATGACTATCCTTATTTTCATTTATGAATTATAGGGATAATGGAATGAAATCAAAAATAATTATTAAAAACTTTCCAAATCTTCATTCGTAGTGATGATATGACCAAAGATTAAATCAATCCGTATGTCAATTTACCAAAGTTTATATCAAGTCATAATACATGGTTCTACGGGCTACAAATCGAGTTTAAATAGTACAATTCCCTCCTTTCTCTCTATCAACCATCGCTTTAAGATGTCCTTCATGTAGTAATGATCCGTTTGCTCGATCGCTGAGAGAGTCGGAATTCGTTCCGCGAGTTTTGAGAAGGGATGTTCTTTCCGATTCCGCGGGTCCCAGTCCATATATCCCGTATGAGAGATACACAAAGTCTCGAGATTCGGTAATGCCGCAAGACCCTCATTGAACTACAAAAAAATCAATCAACATGAATATCTTGTTTACGATCATGTTTTATAAATTTATAAAACGGCTGGATACTCACTGTATTTTCTAACGTCTTTACTAAATCTTCAACTCTGACCCTTGTGGTTAATTTCCTCACGTTAGTCAGGTCTTTCTGAACGCTTCGCGGTCTAAACGCCGGGGCGTTGGGAGGTGGCGGGCCGCTCATCCGCATCGGCGTTTTCAAAGTGAATTCCTCGAGATTATCCCACGGCCACGACATCGCGTCGACGTCGTTACCGTCCTGATCTTTTAAATCCGCGTCGGGGGATTCGTGAGTATCAGCTGAATATATGAAACATTTCGCGGATCGCGTGGCGGGGGAGAGGATTTGAATCAGGTTATTCAACGCTGATTGGGATAATATATTCGGTGCATCCTTTTTGGAAAGTCGGAGGATGAAGGTATCGAGTTTGCTGAATCTTCCTGAGGTGTAGGCGTGGTTCGCTATCGTTTCGATGGCGGGATCGATCGGGGTGCGGGAGCCGTCTTGGTTGGTTAGGGTGCGTTGGATTTCGAGGATTTTGAGGTATGGGTGGGAGGTTATTACTATTGCGAGGATGTGGGTGAATTCGGACCAGGAGAGGGAGGCGGCATCGATTAGTTTTAGGGAGTGGAGGTTTATGAAGGTTGTTAGGAGGGGGAAGATTGTGGTTGGGACTGGCGGGGCGGTGAGGGTTGAGGCGTTGAGGTTTAGTACGAGATGGCTGGAGTAGAAGGATATTAGCTATACGAATTCCTCCAAGTGCGGAGTCTCAATATGTAGATATAGCTCGGGAATAAAATAAGTTGTCATGATACTCGAAACGTGAATCGATTCACGTTATCAAGATGGCTATGCGGGGCTGCGGAACTCCACATTTCTTAAATGCGTTGTAGACGTTGCATTTTTAAACAGCCGCTCGCCCCGCCAAACCTGCAAAGAAGTCCGGAATCCACGCTGTGGGGACTTTGTGCGACGAAACTTACCGAACGTATTTCCCATGTTTACCGAAAGTTTCCACCTTACGGGCATCCTTTTCGGTTGCACCGACGTAGGACAATTCCCCGGAACGATACAGCCGCGCACAAACGACGTCGCGGAAGGTTCGGCTGACGCAGGCGAGGTTCACCAGGTCTTCGTTTGTCAGGAACGCCTGGTTGGCGATTTCGCCGAGGAGTTCGTGCGGCAAAAAGTTCATGATTTTTCGGAGTAGGTCTTTTATCTAGAATCGAATTTGGTTTTATCCGTGGATGGGGCTTTCGTCCAGTCCTTCGGTCGTATTTATATATCTGGTGAAGAGAGGCTTGGTCTAGACTTTCATTCAGGTGCGCTTCTGTATCCTCCCAAACAATTAGGCGAAAACTTGCCCAATCTACGATCTGCAGAAAACCAAGGTTAATAAAATATATCGGTATGCTATTTTGAATACTAAGAAACATATCTATTGAGACCTTCAGTTTAATTACGAAAAGTACCATAATATTCGTTTAATTAATAAGGCTCATCGAGTAATAGAGGAGAGTAAAATCAAAGAATAAACTGAGGGTTGGATATAAGTACTCTATAGACCGTAGGGTTTATATAGAGAACAATATTAGACTCTGACACTTACCGTTCTTTGATAGCTAGCCTCACACTTTAATGAACAATCTAGGTATATTCGACAAATAATAAGGATTTATATCCTGAACCTAACTCTGTTTAGAACTACTATATCTTATGAAGCCCGCCGCAACATGTACCGAAATTTATATATCCCAAACTCTCCAAGATCATACTCATCGCTTCCTAGTTCCTGAAATCCAGACTTCAAATAGAGTTGATTCCCAGCAGGAGACGCATGGCACCAACAGGAAAGCCCTTTCGCATCAGCCTGTTCAACTCCCCACTTGACAAGGCCGGCGCCTATCCCTTGCTTTTGGTAATCTACATCTGTGACTAGTGCTTGGAGGACAAGGTAATCATCCTCGGTCATGGAATTTGTTTCCCAACGCATCGAGTCTTCTCGCATCTGGCGGCCCACTACCCGAGCCGCTGTATCAGGTATCTGCGGCGGCGGTTTGACTTGAGATTGACTGGAATTTTCCCCAGGTGGGTTTGTAGTATTGTTTCTGGATGGTTCTTGTGTCTCCTTCGCTTTGGATTCCGGAGCCGTTGCATCTTTGGTGGTACGCACCTTGGTGAGCCAACATGCCCAGCCAACAATACTTCCATCTTCTTTCACGGCTTTGACTATTTGAACTTTTGGATCGGATAACCAGAAGTTAAGTGATTTTTCCATGAGTTGCTCGTGTGCCCCCGGTGGCTTTTCGGAGAGCATGAAGTTTGAGAATTGGTCCGATTTGAATGCCTTCGTGTGTACTTCGACGAGCTCGGCAATGTCATTTGAGTCGACTTCCCGTATCTGGAACTCCATTGTGTTGGTGTTACTGATGTGCAGGCTGAACGAGTCAACTCCTTCTAGTAGTTATGGAGAATAACCGTTCGCAAAGGATAAAAAAAGTCGCGTGTAGAGTTAATTCGAGTTTAGAAAAAGGTCAGGGAACTGGGAAGAGATAAGGCAACGCGGCCCTTTATATAATGGGTACCGAATTCCTTTAGCGTGGCAGAATACGACTATTTAAACCTTCCTTATTTCGTGCCTTATAATACACCTCGTTTTTGTAACACGAATACCTCACTAAAGTCAATATTTCTTGGTGTGGGAAGATGAGATGGACTTAATCAATGCAGGTGGATATCTTCGCAATATTCAAATTATCAAAATTGATTAACTATGTGGGTAATATACAATAAAATTTTCACGGTACACGCTTCTGGTGAAGCTAAATATCATCGTTGGGATAGAAAATTTGTCCGGAAGCTAATACCTCCTCTTTTTTACCCGCAGCCCAGTTCTTGTAATCCGGTTGCTGCTTATTCCAGTCCGTGACCTCACCGTAATCTAGAATGAAATGAAAATCCGACCATCCCAGCGGATCTTCCGTGGTAACTTTGGTGGTGTTGAAGCCAGTTCTGAAGGCTCGTGCCTTCGCCCAATCTTGGATAGCATCGAAATCACGACATGTATGCGTGACGGTTGAAATGCCTTTAGCCTTCCCGTCTCGAGGATCTCGTGCCCACACAAAAGGAGACACGTCCGAATGACACTGGATCGCCTGTCGGATCATATCTACGCAGTGATCGAGATGTCGCATCTCGGTTTCGTCTTCGTCTTCGCGGAAGAGAGATTTGTTCCAAAGTGCCATACGGATGGCATTCTAAGATTACTGTTGTTAGTATGAACCTAATTAACTCGCGAAAATTGATGATAGAAATTTTACTCACCAAGCAATGCAGTTGGTGGTAAACCGCTAATGACGATATGTAATAGTCAGGATCATCAGGAATCGGAAGGGTTTTGTTTTGCATTGGCGCTGCTTCGGCGGCGCTGAGCCGTGTGAGCCCGTGAACGAAAAGTGCTCTCCACGCTTCATTACTCTTATTTGCTGGAGGGCCCTGATATATCGTCTTCCCGTAGTTGAGGCCGCTATCGAAGAGCCTTGTTTTGTATCTTATTGCACCCGCCGCAGGAGCTATTATCATCTTAGCTTGTGATCCTTAGATAAGATTCTTAGAAATTTACTTACAATATGTGAGCTGTGGGTTGAAGTGATTTGTAGTTCTGATATTGATCAACAGTACTATGGTAGTGAAGGCGAAAAAGAGGGTGATCGTGATATGAAGCCATTTGAAAATGCTGTGGTTAGAGGACCTGGACTCGACCTCAAGTTCTCCATGCGGCGAGAAATCCGCTTCAGCTATGCGATTCTCTGAATCTTCCTTCTCAGAAAGAAGCCTGCTTTCACTATCGCCAGACTCAGTCGATTCCTCCGATTTCCGTCGCTCAGGTATGAGACTGTAAATGAATTGGTGTATATAGGCCATTCTGTCGATTAGCCAGTGTTCCGGTAACAGATTAACAGGAGGACAAAAGCGACATTTGAACACCCAAAGGCGAGAAATCCACGATACAGCGCGAAATTACTGGAGCTTAGGTTATAGGGTCGCGAATACCTCAGCCGAGGCACGCAAAGCGACTTATTTGAGAGCTCACTGTCCAAAACGTTGAGTAATACATTGATGACAGAATCCCCAATCGTATGATTTGCTGTGCCACCAGATCAGCAGGCTCATCAGTAAGGATGAGGGATTCGTCGACAAGGTCCTTCGCGGCCTTCCGAAAGCACCATTTATACGAGCCAAGCCCCTGGAAGCTTGATTTTCGGGTAGATCAGCCATGCATTCAAGCTTTTGGGGCTTGCCGTACTACTTGCCTATCCGGGAAGGTGACCTATCAGACCCTAGCAGCTTAGTCCCTGTTTCCGAATCCGTGAATCAGAAAATAAGTAAAAGAGCATCAGAGCTGCAGCGAAGAGGATTCTTCTGCAGGTGCTTATCGTATTGCATCGATGTTTCATTGTTGACGGGACGTTGTTTTGGGCTGGTCTACCCGATACGAGGTTGACGAGTACTCGAGTACTCGTTGCGCAATTGTACAACATGTGCGCGTGCATGTATGTAAGAACGAAGTCGGACATTGGAGCCGACCTTCCGAGTTGGCATAAACCATGATTCCAGGATCCGAGATGCTCGGTGTGATTTTCCAAAGGCTCATTGCTGACTGGGAAAATCCATGGAACGGAATACCAACGAACGTCAATAAAGAATATGCGATGATCACGTTCGCGTTGGTGAATCTCATCATTGCTCCAGATCAGGGAGCTCGAGCATGACCGTTCCCACACCTAGAAGTATGAAATGAAGCAGTGAACAGTAAAGCTCGACCTTTCATACTAGACACACAGGCTCTTTACTCGCATCGACACAGAGTTCATTGAGCAAATCTTCAATACGCAATAATGCCACCAAAAGGACAAAGAACTTACTCCTGTCAATGGTTAGCCGGGCTCATCGTCGGCTTTCTTATTATTGTTACTATTACTCTCGCTGTATTCCGAGATCAAGTCATATCGTCTATTCAAACCTTAGCTGTCGTGCAGCCTACATGTTCTCCCGCGCCGACACCTCAACAGAGCCAATCCCATGGTGCTCATGAGCATCATAATCATCACGCCGAACACTCAAAGCAGGCGAATAAGCCGACCGTATATGCGGATCTAAAAATCCTCGAGGAACTCCCCAAAGCAAACGTCTTATGGGTTAACAAGACAGCGAATTCGAAACCCGAGGCTTGGGGTATCTCAATGTTTCACGCTCTCCACTGCGTCAAAATGTGGAAGGATTCCCTTAATCCGGCTACCATGATGAATCAACATGTGCATAGCGAGAGCGAATATGCAGAACACGCGGAACACTGCATCAACTATCTGGTCCAGGTATGAATCCTCAATCCCGCCTAAATTTTTATTGAAGACTAGGTGTTAATGAAAAAATATATATAGTCCATCATGTGTGCTGGGGATGCAACTATCGAGCCTGCGGAGCATGTAGTCATTGATGGGAAGCATGGAAGGAGAATTCATGGCATGGGATATACGCATCAATGTAAAGATACGAGCCTTTTATTCGAGATGAACGGCAAGAAAGTGGATCTTTGGAATTGGAAGCAAGGGGATACATTATATAGTGTCTTTGAACATTAGTCTTAAGCGATCGAAAATATACATATGCTTTAAGATAATGAAGGAAATAGAATTCTTTAATCTACAAGACAAGCCGCTGAGTCACCAGATTTACAGTGTCCCTGTTCATCACGATTATCTTTCCCATCCCACGCGCCTGTGAAAGTTCTTTCGAGAGCCCATTCTCGGACCTGTGTTAGAAGCTGTTAGCTAAATGGTGCCTATGTGCATATTTCAAATATATACTTACGGATTCGAAATTGCGGCATGTGTGGACTACGTTGGCGTACGCATGAACCGTCTGCGCTTCTTCGCTCCACTGAAATACATAGGGCGTCACATCTGAGAAACATTGGAGAGATTGTCTAACGATATTGATGCAATGATCAAGGTGAACGATCCCGTTTAAGCCCTGGGGCTGATACGTCTTCGGTCGCTCGATTGTGAATGGATTGTGTGTGCTATTCCATTGATCATCGTAGAAGTACCAAAGAGACTGCCGAATCCGATCCTATTGAATATAGATCAGTTTCTAGCTCAAGAGCCTTGAATTGCGAGCGAAACTTACCAGACAATGTAAATCATGAAATACCGAGATTACAACAAGATAGTCTTCACTATCCTTAGTCGCAGCAATCGTTTTGTTGGGTAGCTGTGCTGCTTCCGCTTTGCTGATACGCGAGTTGCCTACTCGATAAAGTTGTTTCCAACGTTTATTGATTTCGGCGTCAGGGAACCCAGTGTAGGGGCTGTTGTTATGGAACGAACTTTCGAATGTTTTGGTCTCATATCGAATGGCATCTTGTGCAGGAGCTAGGTGATGAATTGAATTAGCTGTCTACCACCAATATTGGTTTCCATACTTCGTGATATTCGGAATCATACAGTATACAAGCTGTGGAAATTGAGAAAGCCGACTTGATGTCAAATGGCGATGAGAAATGTAAAGAATTCCGATCAGAAAGATGTTAAGAATGACAGAAAGTCCGAACGAGAAATCGTAAACCGAAATTCGCTGCAGTCTGTCCCGCCATGTTGGGGGACCGAAATCGGTGCGTTCAACTACATCGTCTTCTTCTTCCTTCGGGAGAGGGTCGTAAACTTGATCGAACATATCACAGACAATAGAATGAACCGCTAGCTTAGGGATGGTATAATTCTGAGCTTGATCAGAAAATCGTTGTTGAGTTTTGCATACAGGCTGACCTGGTATCTAACCATATTCAATTTCCACGCGGTCAATAACCCGGCGTTTGAATATCCTCGTTCATGTTTATCTGTTGCCCACTTGAATTCGCGAGAATCCTTACTGCAATAGTAAGCTCAGTGCAACCGCTGAGTTAATACGAGGTTTCGTTCTGCTGGTCGGGATCCTCCCAGCTCAATGTTTCTGTGCAACCAGGAGGAAGCAGGGAGTCGGTCGGCTTCTAATCAAAGGAGGAAGGTTTCCAAATGAATCAAAGACTAAAAAACTGAAGCTTTTTCGGCTGACACGAGCCTCACCGCGTCGCTTGCACCGATTTGGAAACTCCACGCATTGTGACCCTCGTTCGGAGACTTGGCGTTGTTGAGACTTCGTATCAACAGCGGGATAAAAGCTTGTTCTCAGCGCTTGCTTCTCACCAAGATAATCGGGTTAAGAGAGAGAGAATGGAACGTAACAGCAAGTGTACGACGGGCGGAGGAACGTCATGGTGAAACCCTTGCCATTTGACATGACGCATTAGAATTAGGCAACTGGTGATGGTGACACATGCGAATATCTTTTTTCAAGTAGTTCAAAGTTCTATCTTACTACTTCGATGCAGGTAGAATAGATAACCTTGGGCCATGATTAGTGATATCCAGGGATGTTAGATATAACTCCAGTGCCTCAGGGAATTACCAGACGCAATACAACCCGTGATCCGGATATCCGGGCTTTCACACCTATCATACAATCAAAACGAATAGCGATCCTAGTGCCATAGCATCACGATCAGTGTCTATTGCGTATTTCTACATTCCTCTTGAAGAACTTTGATTCGTATTTTGAACATGGGTTCCAATGGTGGTAGGCTTAGCGTGTGTACCTTGGAAACCTGATGAGCGATATTCCATCGAATCCTCGTCTATTGATCAGCAGGATGGTCAGGTATGGCTGCTCAGGAGTGCTCTCCTTAGCCTAACCATCTCTTGTATGGGGGTATCGAGGAAGCTTTTCTAGAGAGGGAAGCCAAAGGCTAAAGTATTGCTTTTTGATGCTCTTGTGCTCAATATAAATACTCGAGCATCGTGTGGAGCAATACCTCTCAGACTCTGATTAAACTTGAGCCAAGTCCAAAATACTAGCTATTCCCAAAGTTGATAAAGTAAGTCCCATTTGATTCAAACGGATAATAAGATCAGTGCTAACAAAAGTTGTAGATGAAGTTTGTTACCAATTTAGCCCTCATTGCCCTGGTGGCCGGTGTTGGTGCCCATCCAACACCACACAACGACGCAGTTTCCAACGCCCCTGAGAGCGGCTCTACCGATGCCGCACTTTACGGGCCTGTTGGCTGGGACAAGAAGAAGCGCGATTCTACCAAAGCCCCAATAATCGAGCCCATTGGCTGGGAGAAGATCAAGCGCGATGAAAAGGCTACCGATGCTGCTCTCTACGGACCTGTAGGGTGGGACAAGAAGGAGAAGCGCGACGAGAAAGCAACTGACGCCGCTCTTTATGGACCTGTCGGATGGGACAAGAAGAAGCGTGATGAGAAAGCAACTGATGCGGCTTTGTATGGGCCCGTTGGTTGGGACAAGACCAAGCGGGACGAAAAAGCGACTGATGCTGCCCTCTACGGACCCGTAGGATGGGACAAGACCAAGCGGGACGAAAAAGCGACTGATGCTGCTCTCTACGGACCTGTTGGATGGGATAAGAAGAAGCGTGACGAAAAGGCGACTGATGCCGCATTGTATGGGCCTGTAGGTTGGGATAAAGCAAAGCGAGGCGAAGAGAAGGCAACTGATGCGGCGTTATACGGACCAGTCGGGTGGGACAAGAAGAAACGCGCTACTGCTTAAGTTGATGTAATTACTAGTACAATTTCTGTCCGACAGAACATCCTGGTTCTGTAACAACATGTCGTTACTTGATACTGATGAAAAGCTGTACTATCGCCTGGCAGGAAAGATAATTGACTTTGAGAATTTGACTATTTCATGGTATGGGTGGTCCGAGCTCACTCCTATTTCGCGGCGACTTTAGACATAGCTATGTTAGTCGGGGACGCCGCAACCCACAGAGACTATAGCTTTGTTAGAGATCTAACATACGGAGTCGATCTCCGAAAGAGCTAGTCAAGTGACTTTTCTCCAATAGGATGGCTTGAGTGTACACTTGTTTTGAGGTTAAGCTAGCTTGTAATACTAAATCCTCGACAACGGGCCGTTAGATACCAAATAAAGAATAGTCTGATTTGAAGTAAACGAGGCTTACCTAAAACCCATTAGCGCTCCCTAAAAGGGCAATTCACTTGGGAGAAACAAAGAATCCGGAATATTCTCGAGCAATCTTGCGACAAGATGTGTCTTTCATTCACACGGGAATACTTCCCGCAGCATCCGTATATTCCGTCATTGCATTGTATCAATATTGGACTGCGTCGGGATTCAAAATCTATAAAAGGGTCGAGTTAGATGCCCAGTTAGCAGACTTCTCTCATCACGCAAATCATATTCTCACATTCGCTTCTTTATACACATTCAAATCCAGACGCTGAGCGCCTACAAAATTTATTTATCTATCTTCAATCACTCGAAATTCTTTTCCAATCAAAGATACTCCCCTTAACCAATAAATCTGTAAAAATGAAATATTCTATTTTTACTCTTCCATTCCTCGCAGTCGGTGCGCTGGCCGCTCCATATGCTCAAGCACCAGCAGACGTCGGTCCGATCGGTCCCGATATCGCTAAAAGAGCTTTCGGCCACGTACACTTAGATAAGGATATAATCGCCGCTGGGTTCAAAAGGGCCTTATGCAATAGGGAACTCCAATACAAGAAGGATATGGTTGAAAAATACGCTTCAGTTCATCGCCTCAGTCTCAGCGGCATTAACAACATCCAAAGGCCTGAAGTGACGGCCAAAATTCAAGAGCTGTTAGATGACGCTATGAAGAAAAAGGGCATAGAGTATTGCATTAATGCGACCTACTCTCGTCTATTACCCAACGCTGCTGTTAAACAACCCATTCACGAAGAGGATCTAAAAAAATACTCGGCTTGTTTGATGCAGAAAAAGTCCGATTGTCCAAAGCCCAAGTTGGATTATCTCAAGGAGGAGCGTCCATAGATGGTTTGAGATGGCTGCATCTTTCGGGATAGCTAAGTTTGATGCTTAGTTTTAAGGCAGAGATAAGCGATATAGACCTATCGGTGTGCGGAGCTTCAGAGCTGGGATTACATAGAGAAGAAAGTCGAGGAAGTTGTATATAAGACTTAGATGAAATTTATATCTTGGTTGTTATTTGTTATCTTGCATCGTGAACCTCACCGCATACTGTCCGGCGGATCTAACGCCCTTGTAACCCTCTGCATCATCTATAAGTTTATAGATCTAAAATTCTAGAATCGCATAGAAGCGTAATCGTGTTAGTGTGTCGCCTTTGGCAAATATGGAGGGAAATGCTCCCATGCTACAAACGCAAGAATGGTCTGGACACCATGGGTAGGTCAATCGTGAGAACTGAGCCTAGTTCTAGCTTAGGTCGCCATGTAACGCTGAATAATTATCCGTGGTTATACTGGATGAAGTATAGACTTCATATATTACAAATTAAATTATAATCTATTCTTCCTATGATAGCTTTCCAGCCTAGATTATTCCTGTAACCTAAAGCTTACGGACGGAGAACGATCATCGGTGGCCAATAACAAAAGCATGTCCTACTCTTGATGTCATGCTCGAAATCTTCTTCGTCCATAAGCTCTTTGACCGTTCGCCAATAGCGAAGGAGGCATCCCTTCTTTACAATGCAAGGCAGCGGACCTTCTGGCTGTCCTGATTTTGATCTGCGGATGTGAAATTCCGTTGTTGGCACTTTGTCTACCCTCAAGGGAGTCGTCATGCTAACACCGATAGCTTCTCTGTATAATTTCAAAACCCTGCATGTTGTGAAAAGGTCGTTCGCGAGGAGCAATAGGGGATTCTCAAAGCCTCCCAGATAATCCTTTATCAGATTTGAATCACAAACCCTCCCACGCTGAGATAACACGAGGGAGCCCCTACCAACGTTTATAGTGATTTCCCGTGTAGACATGGCTAGTGCTGCTTCGGTCGACAGCAGTATGCATTTTGTCGCCTCAATTTTAGACGTGTCCACATCGCTTCGATGGCTTGTCCCGGGATAGTCCTGATACACAAAAATGTGCCTGAGTATAATCTTGCTGAACTCCACCGGAGCTATATTTAGGATTTGCTTGTTTTCGGAAACTAGTCTAAGGTGGGCCCAGAGGGTGGAGTGGTAGGCTTGGAAATCCATGTCGACACCCGGGCAGTTGTCGCTAACGATTAATTGGAGACTGCCACAATTCTGGGAGTTATGAGATCTGTGGTTCACGTCGAGTAATGTTTCCATTGGGAAATTCGCGAAACTGTTTGGGTGTTTTGGGTTATCGTACTTGCTATCTGTTTGCGGGTAAGGCCCAGGATCATCCACGATCCTGTCAAAGTTATCACCACCAAACTCGATAGCGCCGGGGAAGATGTGAACTTTCCCGACCTGTTCCTGGTCATCGGTAACGTTGAAAAGGGGCTGGAGAGCGAAGCAAAAGCCATTTACAGCCTCCGCGGCTACTAACTCGCCGTTTCCTATTGCTGGCTTCCAGACGCGGCTAGAAAATATGACTTTAGCTATGTGATGTGGAGGAATATCTCCAAATTTGAATGTGAAGAAAACGGTCTTTCCATGGAAGGCGTTTGATGAAATCGAAACAATCCAATTAATTGGATTGCAACCCTCTCCACCCAACTCGGGAATTGAATGCTCATATACACACAGCAATCCAGTTCTCGAAGGCAATAGCGAGTTATCGATATCACATGACGATAAACATCTGCCAAGATGATATAAAAATGAGAGAAAGTTTCCGTATCTATATGTTAATGTGGCAGGATCTTCGCTATCTTCTGCTAGTGACGAAAAGTGAGACTGGGCTTCGGTGAATGCAGCTATGAAGGCGGCACTCGCGACTGCGTAGTGCTGGCGATTGTCTGTATACTCTGAAATGAAATCCGCATAGGATGCCCTTGCGTACTGCGAGAATTTTGTGCCCAGGAGCTCAGGAAAACGCTGTTCCAAAGTGTCAAGTAGACCCTGGCCGCGGCTACCGCAACAAACGAATCTCCAGTAGCCGGGATCTTCGGGACCAGGCTTGAAATCCTCACGCCATTGAGCATTATTTTTAACTTTACTGAATACCATCAGTATCCCGAAGGCATGGCCGAGAACTTCCGCTAAAGGTCCTGATAATATAATATCGATAAAGTCACCAAACAAAGAGGTCAATACGTTACCCCAGTCTAGGCGGGTAGTCACATTCATACGCAACAGTCCCCCATTGCGTTTCGCGGTCGGACTATCGTCCCGACGGAAAATTTGGCTTGGGGCGAGGACGTGATAGTACCTAGAAATCTTGGTGGTAGGTTCCATAGCATCACTTGTAGGCTCTTCGAAAAGAATGACTACCCGGTACCCATGGCTATTTTCTCTGTCGGCCGAAGCTTGCCTGTGCAATACTTCGTTGGTGCTATAGAGCCTGATTTCTGTATTTAGATCGAGGATCCATGAAGCTATCGCTGCGATGAGAGCACAATCCAGGCCGCCGAGGAAAGTGACTTCGCTATCAGTCCCATCTGCAACTCTTCCTAACTGATTTAATGCGTTGGCAATCTGTCCGTGATTTGCCCTGTTAAATCGTTTTCTGGGTCCAAATATCTTCGTGTAGAGGTTGGAAATGTGGGCGAGATGGTGATTGAAATTAGAATGGCATAGAGCGCCCTCACAAGTCTTGATCAGGTTGCTCCATTGTCGGATGGACGGTGTCAAATGGGCCGGGGGCTGCAAGCGTTTGAAGAATTCGCGGAGGATGAGAGCAGAGTACTCGGTTCCATAAAAGTCAGTAAGCGTGGCGCATATTGCTATTGCTGACAAGCCTTCCGATGAGTCTGCCAGATTCCGGACGATATGCCGAACCCCGAACCCCAAAAAGAGGGCATCGTTTAAAGTAGAATAATGCTTTAGTTTATTCACTGAATCCTGTATTCTAAGCTCTGCCCTGTGGCCGAGTGTAAACCGTCCAAAAATTGCGTATGAGGCAGCGAGGGTGAGTCCTTCGATGCCGGCCTTTGACAACCGGGCGAGAACCTCAACTGTAAATTTGATGGAAGATCCTGCTAGCGTAACCCAATCTATCTGACCCGATGTTGAGAAACCGCTATCGGCAGGCGTTTGGAATGATACGAGAGCGTTGGAGTTCGGTTGCTTGGAGGCCATATCGTTGTCGTCTTATCTTACTTTACGACCCCACTTTCCTCCTTTACTAGTTTCCCTTGAGAATTCAGGGTTGAATATGAATAACTCAAATATTCGGTATCCGGAATCTTAGTGCTGGTAGGTTCCTGAAATCTCGAAGGACAGGCGTCCGGTTCACGAGACAGCTTCCCCTCTTATGAAAAGGGGAGTAAGGATCTAGATATCTGTATATTCGAACCATAGCGCTTTAACAGACAGCGCATAAATTACTACCTAGATCACTGCTTTAGAAGTTGAGCCAATGGGATATTTGGATCCGGTTCCAATTCTTCTAGCCTTGACCGCGGCACTGCAGCGTACTACTTGGCGCAGTAGGTCGCGTTGTCGAGGCTACGTTCTAATACAACCAGCCATTTCGAGCACGTTCAGATAGTCAGCAAAGAAAATTTATACGGGAAGAGTTAGAGTATCCTCGACATCAATCAATCAATTGTTGTTTCCTCTAAATTTAACTTCGCGATAGCTTGTCCCATACCATTTCGTTTGAAAAATATTCATGATGTGAATTTGAATGACGTCATTATCGTCCTAATCGGGATCTCTGAAAAGAGCGAAATCTTAGCTTTGAACCTTTGATATAATGCCGAAGGTGTACCATCTCGATTTAACTTTACTTCGATGAAATTGGATCCTTAGATAGATATCTACTTATCTTCGGTGGCAGAATTTCTTTATATCTTCACCATCAGAGGTCCTCGCGAGGCTACCTCTAAGGCGACTTTCCATGGGACCGAAACGGAAAACACCAGACACAAACGCGTCCTCCGTGCCTCGAAAGCGCGAGAAGATCGAGGAGCGGCCATTATCTCCGCGAAAGGATCTTTCAGACGACCAGGCTGCCAAATGGCCGGCTCCAAAACAGTCCATCCAAGCTGCAAGGGATTTTATTCTAACGTCCGGGGTATCGGTGCAGCCAACGCTTTTGGTTCCCGATCGGGATTGTGACGGACTGAGTTCCGGGCATATCCTCCGACAAACCCTTATTGCGCTGGGGAAACCGAAGGAAAAAATCGGTGTGCATTTCGTCGGGAAGGGTAGGAATATACACACTGACGAGGAGAGGGAAAAGCTTGAGAATAGGACGCTTGGTGATGAGAAGTGTGGTACTATAATTGTTTTGGATCAAGGAAGTAATAACGAGAACGAAATCGCCAAAGATATTTCAACACTGGTAATTAATCATTTGCAAATTTCTTATGATTTGATGTCTTTTGCTAACTCGAAATCCGTAGATTCTCGACCACCATTATTCGAAGAAATTTCCGAGGAATGCGGTGGTCTGTTCGGCGTGCGAGTCACCACCCATAGCCACATCGAGTTTATTGACGTATGTAGTCTGTAAAGGCTTGCTCTTAGAAGCTGGGTTATTGACGCCAGAACTGGGGAAGGCCCTGGCTTGGCTTGCACTTATTGGAAGTAAGTAGACATCAAAATCTCCACATATTGAAACTGATAGGAGTTTCGCTCACATCGTGGTGATGATCCAGTCACCGGAGACCTTGGTCCCAGTGTTCCACTCCATCAAGAACCATACCCTCCTGAACTGCACGAATCAAATTCCGCCTATAAAAGTGCAGTTTCAAAACTCGTATCATTCTTGAACGCACCTAGACGAACACCAAGCGCCGATCCAGGTGATGCCTGGGAACTTCTCCGGATAGCGAGCGATGCTATTCCATCAATCAACCCTAAACAAGTTCTGAGTCTCACTTCAGACGCTCTTCCTGGTGATCCAACGCTAGTTACTCTGCGGAAGATTCTTTTAAATTTGGACAAAGCCCGGAAGGCTACCTTTGAAGAAACTGAGCGGTGCAGTCATGTGCCTCCAGTTTTCAGCGAGGATGGGAGGTTAGCGATTTTAACTATCAGTTCTGGATATCAAGTTCATCCCTTGATCGCGACGAGGTGGGCGGGTCACCTAAAGGCGAAAAATCTGGTTGCTGTCGGGTGTGCGAACACCGGGTATCTCCCTGGCAGAGTGAATTTTAGTTGCCGACTGGCGAAGAAATCTATCAAAGCTCGCAACGATCTCAAACAAAATAGTACGGGAAAGCAACAAAGGAGTTCCGATGACATCCATCTCAAGGCAGGAGAAGCAGCTGGCGAATATGATGAAAACAGTGAGACGGATGAAGAAAGTAAAGATGAAGAAAATATCATAGCATTATTAAGGGGATACGCTTCTGAAGACGATGTATTTTTGTTGAGGCTTGCAGAGGCGGAAGCGAAAGACGAGAGCTCATTTGCTAAAGGCCATAAAGAGGCGTCGGGTGGGAGTCTCACATCTGAACTCTGGGAGATGTTTACGACAAAGTGCCTCAAACTGGTGAAGCGAGATAGTGCCTCTGCTACTTCGACGGCAAACTCAAAAGAGCAAAAGGCAGAAGCCATTGCTAAGAAGAATGGAAATACTCTGGACAACTACTTTTTTAGTCCTAAGAAGAAGACACCTGGCGTTTAGATAAAGGGTATTAGAAACATAGATCGCAGACAGCTAAATCCTTGTCTTCATCTGATATTAGTTCCCAAGAGACCACAAGACTTTGGTCATATTCAATCCGTTATGACATGCCTTCATTGTGTTTCACCTTCTTCTTAAGCTATTGGGGATGCATGTGATGGAGTTAAAGCGGCTCCAAAAAAAGGATACAGTATTCGTCTTTCTGAAACATTTAGAGCCAGACGCTTGTCTTTGTTCTCTTTACTGCCTAATCTCAAGACCAGGCGTTTATATTTCTCATCAGCTCGCGATTTCGACTCGTAGTATCGAAGTTGCAAATTTGCTGCGTAACTTAAGCACAAAAATGTATTGCAATAATTGCAGACCGTTGCACTCTGTGGCGTGCTTTGTACGCAAAATGTAAATGATATCTCTTCATACCGTCTTCGAAGCGGGACATACCACCTCTAAACCACCACACCCCCACCCTCATTGCCTAGAATCATCAAAACTATACTATCTTTACTTGAAAGCAAGATCTAATCATCAATCGCTAACAATGTGCTACGAATGCGTCTACAGATTATGCGGTATCCACGAGTACAAAGTCTTACTTGTACGTCCAGAGCACTGCCGTTGCAATCAAAAGACCACAAGACTTGACTATAGTAAAGATTGTGACGTCTGCTACCCGAAAACCCGAGAACCACTATCAACTGAGAATTTGCGCCATAGATCCTCAGGAAATTCGAATCCGATTAGTGAGCAGCGAGAGGGAGAGTCTAGTGTTACCAGCACGCCACTATGGAAGATTGATGTTCGAGGGGTACTGGCCGGTCATCCGTTACCTGAAGAACTTCAACCAGAATTCGGGACTCCAGACGTTGAGAGAAATGAAAAAGGACAATGGGTAATGGATGTTCGAGGAAAATTGAAAGGCCATGATTTTCCCAACAGCTCGGGACACGAAGGCTCTTCGTCACGCGCTAGAGCAACCGAAAGGGGGAGAGAAGAATACATTGAAGAACAAGGAGAAGAAAAAGAAGACACGACCGCCTGGGATATTGATAAGTCGGGAAGAGCCGGAGAGTATGATGAAGAACGTAACGAGTTTAAACCAACATCCAGATCCAAGGGTACGTGGAGAGATTTCTATTGATTAGTGTAACAGTGTACTAAATTTGTCTTTAGATTGGAGGTTTTGGTGGCGTTGATTATGAACTTAAGCTCGTCTAAGATTCGGAATTACCATTCCATGAGCCTATTTCATTTCATAGTTAGTCTATCCTAGAGTCATACAGTAAGTGTATTCTATTCTATATTTCTACAAATAATTGCTTGCTGATACTTCCAAATTTTTGATAGAAGGTCATATCGACTGTTACGCGAATCCGCGGAAGGAGATAAAAACGTGAACTAGCACTATAACCTATCTCTCCAAGGATCTTCATCATCCTCTACATCCTCAACCAGCGGCCGAACCATCTCATCATTCTGTTTTCTATTCTTTGCTTTCTCCCTCTTCCCGAATAACTCATCCAGCTCTTCCAATGTCTTGCCCTTGGTCTCCGGGTAATACATGTATATCAGCCAAATACTCACAGCGTTGAATGCAAAGAAAATATAATAAGTCTTGCTTCCAATATTGTGTATACCGACCGGCCAGATCTGAGTAACGATAATTGATCCGATTGAACTCCCGGAAGCTGCGATACATAAACCTTTGGCGCGGACGTGTGCTGGGAATATCTCAGATCCGTAGACCCAGGCGGTCGGCCCATATCCCATGCCGTTACCGAATGTGTAAATGAAAATAAAAACGATGCAGACAAAATTGGCCACTTTGTTGCTGTTGTTCGGGTAGATTTGGGGTAAGATTGCATTGATCTATCGAGTATAAGTTTGAGGCCGGGGTGGAAGAAAGATAGATACTACTTACGAGGAGGGACACCGCCATTATTGTGGCGCCAAGCATTAAACTCTTTCTGCGACCGAGTTTATCGATCAGGGTCATGGCTATCAGAGTACATCCAATCTTCAAAGTACTATCGATTCCACCAGCCAGGAGAGCCAGTTTAGTTGGCAGACCAAGAGCTTTGAAATTCGTTGGCAAGTAATATTTGATAGCTGTCGCGCCGCTCATCATAGCGATGAATTGTAGGAAAGTGGCACGCCATAAACGAGCGAATAAGCGTTCGTCGGTGAAGAGGACCTTCCAAGATCGGATATCGTGTTCTTGGTGGTAGCGAACGTTTTCCGTGATGACATTGATCTCAGGTTGTATTTTATCTTGGTCTGTGGTGCCCCGAATCCATGCCATTGCGCGACGGGCCTCGTCCATTCGATTATGGTCAATCAACCATCGGGGGCTACGTGACGTGGTTAGAGAGCTTTTAACATATGACAGTGTGTCTTGGACGAGTACCATACCTCTCAGGCACGAACGGTAAACCAATCATGAATGCTAGCGCGGGAATATATTGTACTGCCATAGAGAGTCTCCAGGCAAGATAAGTGCCTTTGCCAGTATCCCAGTAAGAGAAACCATATCCAACCCTAGCGAATATCAGCAACCATTCGAGCCTTCTGGATTGCACTTATAACTCACCAAAAGGCTACGGCAAGTCCAGTCACAAATCCAACATGGTTCATAATGATAAACCGGCCGCGCTGCCCGGCAGGCGATATCTCGCTATAATCGGATGGATGTTAGTTAGTGATAATAAGTAGGTTCTTTCGAAAAGAATTGATCATGCCTTTGGTATAGTGGGATTGTGGTCGCGATAAGACTAGTTCCGAGGCCGGAGATAACGCGACCAGAGATCATGATTGCTAGAGCCTTCGGACCGTGCGAATAGATCTGAACCGCGGAGCCAATGCAAATAACCAAGGAGCCAATGAAGGCGGTCCATCTTCGTCCTATCCGGTCGTTGAGCGGTCCAGATATAAAGACGAAACTCGTCCAAGTTCCCAAATAATATATCCCAGTGATCAGACCCTTTTGCGCCGCAGTCGGATTATGAAGATCATGTTTGTATCCCTTGTTCACGTATACAGTTCCTATCACACCGATGTTGTAACTTTGAGATTCTTATCGTTAGCATGGTGCAGTATTGACACTCGAAATGTGTCGCGCGACGTTCGAGAAGACAACCAACATACCCGAAGACGAAAGATGCCAATGCGAAGAAAATGCATAAAACATGGAGACGAAAGTCACCACGCTTGCTGCGGTATGTATCTGTGGCTGTAGTCTCAGGTGCTGTAGCATTGCTCGATCTCGCAGAATCCGGACTCGAAGGGTCTAGCTCCTCATACTGATATTGGTCCCTCCCGCCCCCGAACAGGGCGGACAAGAAGGACCAGTCGGGTCTGGTTTTGGGAGCCACCGTGCCGTCGCGAGTCGTCTAGATGCTTGTGATGGGATTCGCCAGCAGATCCACTCCACCCAGGCTCACGTCGTCGCTATCGCTGTTGGTACCGTATGTGAATATGTCTTCGTCAAAACGTAGCTGAAGGTGCCCCAGCCTGCACCTTAATTCGCTGCGCGCGGTGCCAAGGGTCTTCCCACGAGCTAACTTGGAGGAGGTTTAGTTCCGCTTCTTCACCGCATCCAAATCTTAACCAGCAACAAAATCGAAGGATGTATCGAGGGGCATCGTGTAGTAGCGGAGTCAAGATACTTACTCAGGGTACCTAGACGCTATGGCCACAACTCTCACATCGATATCGCTCGACTTCTGTGGGTTTTGCGGGGTGTCTTCTGTCGAACGAAGCCCGCAAGGTGGCACAAGTCGCGACGCCTGTTTTAAATTCGCTGTGGGCTGCAACACTCCCCGCGCTCGGGAAAAGGCTGGCATGTCCAATTAGGCTAAGGTATTCCTGGTCAGGCCCGCTCAACCGACGGCCACAGTGGGCACATGGGTTTTTCGGAGATTTTTTCACCATTTGAATGCTTCGATTCGACAGGCATAGCTGGCCGTTTCTCCATTGGTATCGCGATGCCGGTCTTGGCTTACACACTGACTTTTCTGGATACCCTCAGTCATGAAATCTCCTCACTGTGTATGCACGAATATTAGTTCGTGAATAGTTCTAAATGACATGACTAAGAGGCTCTATTCGGAACTAGATATATTGTTAGGATAAGTCGAAAGATTACTAGTTCTACGGTAATCTCGAAAATAGAATATTAGGCTCGGCACGAAGTGCTTCGTGTGATGTCTGCTTTACGAGACCAGGCTCAGCCCAGAAATCCTGTCGTACCTATTTCAAGGTCATCACGAGCGTGAAACGCCTGATATTGTTTCCACCTAACCTCGATATTAAATGCCATGAGGGTGGGTAAATCAAACCTTGCAATGTGATGATACTGACTATACATCATGATAAGATAGCCATTTTCCCTCCAGAATTCCTAGGATTGGCCATCTGAAGTCTAGTTTAGGGGTAAAGGCTATTGAGACTATTTAGGCAAGTCATCAAATAAACTATTCAATTTTAGAGTGATATAGTAGTCGATTAGAAATTCACAGAGACGGAGATGTTGCTTCTGGGGAGATCGCAAACTGGAATATTAGATTTTCGAAACATGAAGGGACTAATTTACGTTCTTTAGCGGAGTGATATGCTCGAGGCTTGTTTTCGGTCACTGGGCTAGCACCCAGAGCTCTGTAGCGTGAAAGCAAATCCAAGGGGATATTTGCATAGGAAAGCGAATTTCACTACAAAACGTGCAAAGGATTTAAGATTAATGCTTGTTATGGAGAGGGGGCTCCGAATGTAGCATAGTTCCGGTTAGACATCTCCCTGAAGGGCGTGGTGTAGGTTTTAAGACATGCTTGACATGCCAATGCTATGCACCGTATCGACTTGGAGCAACGCAGAAGTAACCATGGCGAAACGTCTAGTGATGGCCCTAGCTATAGCTTACCTAGAACGAACAGTGTGGGTTTAGGCTAGAATAGTCTCCCACTTTTTTATGGCAAGGTCGTAAATAGTGAATTTGCTGGAGGAGATCGGTATATAAAGGCCAAATGCTCGTCCTGTTATTCACCTTCTCTCATCATCAATTCAGATCACCAACAATCCATTCAATACATTCAATTCTTTCGTGGCTGGTCCACTCAAATTACCTCAGGCTGGTTCCTTTGAGAAAACATTTTTTCTTTCAAATTTCACCTTTCACGATAAAAAAAATAGAGATTTAATCTTTCTATACTTCAAATAACGAACTTCTTAATCCATTCAATTTTGATCCATCCCGTCGCATTTAAATTCCAGCAAAATGAAGGTCAACTCGCAACTCGTCGCCCTCATTCTCCTTACTGCTTCCGCTTCCGCAGCCTATGTTCCATACGGCCAGGAAGCTACCGGTGTTCGCAACTGGGATAGAAGCATTCAGAATGATAGAGCAATGCATTGGCGACGATCAATGGATGGTCTAGCTGCCCGTGCCGACCCGAAGGCTGCTCCTGCAACCCGCTCTGCTCGTGATCAATTCATCGCCCTGGCAGAGAAAAGGAAGGTCTCTCCAGAGGTCCTCGCTTTCCTCAAAACGGTTCCAGATGCCACTTACGAAAAGCTATCGAACAATAGCCGCAAGATCCGTCAGGCCCTGAACCAGCTTTGGGATAGCAAGATCCCGGATTTGTCCAAGCTCCCTAAAGCTTCAAAGAAGCCCACCCCTTTCAAAGTTCCATCGGGTCCACTTCAGTCTACAAAGGATAGGTTTATCGAATGGGCTAAGCGCAAAGGCTTTCCTGAGGATAAGATTAAGGCTCTCCAGGGACGTCCAGACTCTGATTTCAAAAAGCTTCGAGATATGCCTATTAAGGAGAAACTCCTCAAGGAGGCTGAGATGGTTGGAGCCCCAGCTGCCAAGGTCAAGGTCTTTAATGACGCTCCCAAGGCTCTCTACGACGAGCTTGACAAGTTGAATAAGGAGGTCAGGGAAGCCCGTAAGCAACTCTTCAGCGGCAAGCCGGTTACTCACCTCCATAAGAGACACGAATCCAAGAAAGCAAAGTATATCAAGATAGCCGAAAGAAAAGGAGCTGGGCATGAAGAAGTCAAGTTCCTGAGAACTGTTGACGACAGTATCTTTAATCAAATGGCTAAGATGAAGAAGATATACGGGCAAGCGACCGGCAAGCTGTGGAGATCTGAGGTTCCAAAGTTGAAGGACTTGCCCAAGGAAAACTTGTTTGGCAAGGTTGGTGACAAGGCTAAGCGTCGTCCGGAAGACGGAGCCACAGCGAAAGAGCAATTTCTTTTCTGGGCTAAGCTCCGAGGCGTCAAGAGTGACAAGCTTAAGAAGATCAATGAGATGACTAACGAAGAGTTCAAGAAAATCAGGAAGTTGAATACCAAGGAGCAATTGATCAAGTTGGCTGAGCTGACTGACGCCGGTTCTAAGCAAATCGAGTTCTTCAAGAGCAAGGTTCCAGATTCGTTCTACAAGGAAATGGATGATTTGAAGGCCAAGCTCAGAGCTGCTCGCAAGGATCTCAAGGACAAGAAGAAGCCAAGTTTGTAAAACTCTTCAACGCTTACACTTTAGCATTATTTGAAGCCATAGTGTGCTTATCACACTGACCGAATCAATTGAAAAGATTTATCTCTATAACCTAAACGCACTCGTGAATGAAATCGTTAGACTATTGACGCAGTTTGTAAGAGGATATGCTAATGACTGTATATACAACATATTGTGATAACACGACACCGCTGAAATGTTCACGTCTTAAAATTGCTCTCTATGAACAAGCGCTGTGACTTTACGAGGATGTCTGGACCTTGGACTTCGGGATCCCGGCAACCCTATCCGACACCTTTTGTTGTAAATTTTCGTGTTGCTTATATCATCACGATGCTACAGTATTCGATCCTCCGACTCTTTTCCTAGCTTCGATCTCGAGTTTTTTCTTTTACTCAACTGTTGGAGCTCTGCATGAATCCTTCATTTAGAGATGTCGCCAATTGACCTGGATTCGGACCATGCGAACGGTTCTGGTGAAACCAAAAAACCTACACCAAACATTGCAGCTGCGATACCGAGGATCCCTATCCCCGGACCTAAAGCATACAATCACGAGATAGAAACGAGAGGTGATGATAAATGGCCACCCGCTACGGTATGTGGTCCGAAATTTGGAAAATGAGACTTGGTGTTTTCAAGATGAAAGTGTTCTGCTTTGCTCACATTACTCCGCGCGACTAGCACCAAAACTACCTCCCCGTATGGCCCAATGACAAGTATCCCCCTATCGAGCCCTTCACCCACGTTGATCCGGGCCACAGGGCAGACTCCTCGTTCCCAGATTTACACCCTCCTGGGAGTAAACATACTATCATAAATCCAACGATTGGAACCAAAATAACTGGTGTACAATTATCTTCACTCTCGGATGCTGGGAAAGACCAAGTCGCGCTTCTCGCTGCACAAAGGAAGGTCCTCGTATTCCGTGACCAAGATTTCGCGGACTTGCCAATCGCGAAGGCGTTGGAATTTGGCTCGTTTTTTGGTAGATTGCATATCCACCATAGCAGCGCGACCACGGCAGAATCGAATCAAATACATATTGTACACCGAGGGGCTGGAGATGAAACTTGGAGTCGGTTCTTCAAAGGACGCTGTAGCCACGTGAGTTTTCACACAGATGTGATAACCGAGGAACAACCTGCGGGGACTACGGTAAGAATGAATCGATTGATTTGCGCGTGCGGTTTGAGTCGCGTACTAAATTCGTCGTAGTTCATGTATATCTTGGATCTCCCTGAAGCAGGTGGCGATACCATCTTTGCAGATCAAGTTCAAGCGTATAATCGGCTTTCGCCAGGATTCCAAGAACGGCTTCACGGACTAAAGGCTCAATATTCCGGACCGAATGGTGGGAGAGGTGGTATCTGTCGACGAGAACCTGTCATTGTCGAGCATCCAATTGTTCGCACCCACCCCGTCACTAATGAGAAAGCCTTATATTTCACCAAAGGATGTAAGTTTGCCAACCCGGCGATACCTTGAAATAGGGTTTGACTCAAATGAAATAGCTTGCCAAGGAATCGTCGGATATAAGAAAGAAGAAAGCGAGATGCTTCTAGGATTCTTGAACACCCATACAGCAGGAGGACAAGACTTTCAAATCCGAGTGAAGTGGAAGAAAGGAACAGTGGTAGTATGGGATGTAAGTTGACTTTCTATTCCTCAAAATCGGCTGTTAGAATGTGCTAAACTGATTGAACGTGTTCTAGAACCGCGTTACCGCCCACTCGTCTATTTTGGACTGGGAGACCGGAGAACGGAGACATTTGGCGAGAATTACACCACAAGCCGAAAAGCCATTTGAAACACCCTTCGCGCCTCCTAACAGTATCTAGAGCATGTATTTTACTAGCAGCTTAGTCATGTGATAGTGCCCATTAAAGTGGTCACTAGCCCAATGGGTGTGTTATTGTGAATATTTACCGTAGTAGGCGGGGAAGGGTCGTCGCCTGGAGATCTTACTGGTGTAGACTAGTCCAATCAACAATGGGCTTGCCAGTTCTTTTCTTGTTATCACTGGTAATCTACATCGCTATTTGACTATTTTCTGGCCCATGAATTATTCTGAAGGCAATACATTCTAGTGGAATTCGATGAGGAGACCGATCTAAGCGTCATTCCGCATAATCTACTCTAAGCCAATCGCCCTTCACGGAGACTAAAAAATACGTATTGGAGTCTTGCAAATACCCCCAAGGCAAGATCCTCCAAGCATCATCTCAAAATTTTGGGGCTAATATAGCCTTGAGGCCCTGCATCCGGCTTTGCGGAGTGTGATTTATATACCGAAGTTGTACTACTACGCAAAGAAACCGAAGACTAACCCCAAATCCGCCTATTCGAAGCGACTCGACGTTGCCCTTTCGGGGTACCTGAGCAAGGCTGCGCTTTCCTCCGAGGAAAAAGTAAAAACCACGTAGCCCCGGTGTGTCCGAAAAAGGGAGGGCCGATCAGCTGAGGTTCCTGGAAGCTCGGACCAGTAATATCGGTAAACTCAATGGTCACTTTTTCGGAGATATCAAGTTTAAATTCATTGATTGATACACCGCTTTGCCACATTATTCAAGCTCTCGAATAAACTATCTCCGTGTCTTAATAAGTTGGCGTGAATGAAAAATCCATTAATCCGGTATTTGGGAAATACTCAACTTCTACCTGGTAGTAGGATTAACCCGTTGTCAAAAATCGGGGACTGGGGTTACAGGTACATTGACGTGATAGATCCCGGAAAACGAGGAAGAATAACTCCGTAGGGGTGGTTAATGGCACTAGCCTTGGTATATCGGCCGGGGGCTGGTGATTTCGGAGGCCAACGGTCCCGCCAGGCTACGTGAACAATAGGGAATCACCACGATATAACGGAAATATTTTGTAAAAAAAACTCGGTTTTATATTATAGTACCCAGTAAAAAAATCAATTGACGCCGCATGATACCCGGAAAGATCTTGTGTACAGAAAGCAACGATATGGCGAGTTGATATTCAAAATTTGAGTTCCCAATTTGAAATACCTGAGATCGAGGAGACATGTATGCGTATGTATGTAAGATGTGCCAATAAAGCAAGGGGTCCTTGTATCTATCACAAGAAAAAGAAAGTGACATATGTTTAAAATATGCGGAAAGATGGAAAGATAGTACATGGCGTGCAAACGTGTAAAATATTCCAATATATTGTTGAATATGAGTTTTGATGGATGTGAACTGAGAGAAAGCTTTCAGGTGCGGGGATTTCAGTGAGCGCAAATTTCCTCCCCAAGCATGAATTGCTCGGATGGGAATAAGTTCTTCAATGCCATTTCGATGTCCATGATTGTCATCATGTTTTTCAACTCGTGCTCGGCGTAAGTCTCGTCGTCGGCGTCGGAGATTTCGTCTTCGTACATCTGATCAATCAATTTATACCCTTCGTCGTAGGTATAATGTGATGGCTCATCTTCGGAGGACGAGTCCTCGTAATCGTACATGTAGTCGCCCCAGTCTTCTTCCTTGATGAGGAGTCGGTCATCTTCGTCATAAATTACTTCGTCTTCGCGGATAGTTGGTGGAGGCAAGATGGGCGCTTTCAGGGCCATCGAGATTGTAGTCATGGAGTGGTGATGGATAGGTTCCATGGTTGTGAGATCGTCGTCACTATCGTCGCTGTCATCGTCGTCGTCGTCAAAGTCGAACCCCCCAGAATTCTTATCATCACCATAGTTTGATGCATCTGAGTGCTTGTCGTTTTCACTGATAGGGCTGGGAGGTCGTGGTAGTGGCATTTCTGGAGCATCGGTGGGAGGCTTTCGTGTAAGTGCCGATGGTGGTGGGGAAGTATTGACTGTGCTCGCAGGCGGCGAGAGTGCTAACATGGAGGAAGACATTTGACCCATAGGTGAAATTAATTCGGAATTTGGTCGACTGGATGGTGGAGATGGTGGGGGAGCAATGGCCGCAGGCATGGTTTTAATCGATTGTTTGCCCCATTGCGCAGATTCGACTGGGGGGGAAGGAGGTTTAGCGTCAACCAGCTTAACGGTTTCAACAATATTCTCAGTCTTCTCCGTCTTCTCTGCCTTCACATCTTTCTCAGCCATCGTAGGCTTATCAGCCTCCATTGGTGTTTCGACCTCCATTTTTTTCTCGGCCTCGATTGGTTTTTCGACATCCGCAGGTTTTTCTTCATCCTCAGCCCCAGCGGTCTCCATTGACTGTGTCAAAGGTGCGGCTTCTGATTTAGATCGAATAGTGGGAGGTGCCGCAGGCGTAGTAGTTACTACAGGTGCGCTCTTCTTCCTCGTGTTTTCTGGAGGCGAAGCTCCATTCGTGGCCGGTGTTGGTGCGGCCGGATCCTCAGATATACTGTCACTACGGCCACCTCCAAAGGCCTTTTTCACCCTGATATCACCCAACTATTAGAACCGACTTTCAATTAGACAGGGTTGAGATAGACTTACCATGATTTCCGAGATACGGATGATTTTCGTCTCTTCAATGACCACCACGAGCCGGCATTTTCGCCTGCAGGGACTTCCTCTCCACTCATTGTATATGATATCCTGAGAGTATTCACCTAGTGTATAGTCGAACAGGTAGTGAATAAGTCACCGATGGAAGACCAGGTGGGATATTAGTGTCGAATGCCGCAGATGTCGTTCGACAACTGATAATCCCTACCTCTTATCTAGACAATGAGAGAATCTCTTGAATAGAATTGGTTGACTGGCTCCTTTCCCTAGGATATACTAGACAGGGTATCATGCTGCAGGAGCGTTAGTATTTCTGGTCTTTCCCTGGTATATATACTTCATCGAACCGTGCACTATCTTTCATCCCATTTGAACTCGGGACCAAGTTGGACAACGGTCCAACCAAGCATCGAGGAGACGTGAAATTCCATAATTCTCCTCCATCTCGCCTAGGTTCCGCGTCCAACTGCATTTTGGTTTCCAAGAAATGCAGAGGGTGCATCAGCCTACCAGCAATGGAAAGTGAACCGCCAATCGGCCGTTTGATATCGGAGACTATATCGCGCTATCAACTTGCCCGGGCTAAACCATGTTAGCTAGCGTTAGCGAGAGACCTTACCGACCAGGGTTACTAGCGACATGTCTAAGGCCTTGTAAGCTAGTTCCTGTGAGGCTATGCCTAGATGCAGTAGTTTTCAGGGGCAGGAGGGGAGGCTTATTTCTCTGAATCTCCGAAGGGGGAAGTTATCGCTGGTTTAGTATCCCCAAAAGCGGTATGGTCGCAACCGTTCCGGTCTTGCAAGTTCAACACATCGGGACCACATTCCCCAATCGCTGGGTAGGAGTCTGACTTTGAGAACATGTTCCTTTAATCAAAGAAAAGGCTGGCGAGATTAAGTTTTGATTTGATATTCGTTCATTAAATTTTTAGACAAAACGAGGCTTTGGTCCGGACAATTCGAACAGGCGCTTTATTTTGGAAGACAGGGAGTAAATATTTCCTACGGGTTAAGGTATTGGATAGGATGGCTGAGATCAGGATTCGATACCCGCACTATGCCTGAGTTCATACGCCGTCACAATGATAGATCGGAGAGGTGTTTATTATGCAAATCAGCCTTGGCTAGCTGGGCGAGGCGTTCGTTCCAGTTTCAATAAGATTACTGTATATTGCAGGTTCTGAATCCAAGTGTCACTTCTAGCACAGCCTGTCATGCTGTCTGCTACCTAGATACATTTTAGTTTGAAAGTCTTGGAAATAAGCACTATTAGCTAACCTTTTTATACTAAGACACTTCTTTCTTAAGGTCAAGGTATAATAAGTATTAAGGGGCATGTGTGATTGCACGACCGCATGCGGCCGCGTTTGGCTAACCACATAACCACATTGCTATTTTTCTGGGGCTGTCGTCAAATTTCTAGCTCTCGGCCTCGTTCCTGTATTACAAAAGGATACTTTAATCTATCAAGCAATGTACCCATGTTTTAATACTGAAAGTCCGCGACATACTTTTTACCGAAATGATTTTTATGGCTACTCTGGGGGTACTTCTGTGTGCTGCGGCAAATACCGCGTTGGTTGTGTCACGCCCCGTCGACTACGGACTTACTACCCAATTGCCACCTCAAAGGGTAAATACTATATTTGCAACGAAAGTCGCATAATTTCAAGTTTCTCACAAATATCGCCCGTGCACGTACACGCGTGTAAATAACTTCGATCACTTGGAAATCCTCATTCCTTGGTTTCTACGGCTCGGCCCGTAGAGACGGGTCTTGAAATTACAATTCATATCGACGCCGGAATCCGAGAGCTTGCAGACTTCCCTGCGGAGACATGAGTTTCCAATCGGAGGTACTGCACTTCAGTAAAACCCATCAAGTGTGAACAACAATCTTGTCGATATAGCGTGGTACTAAAAGATCGATAGGCAAGACGGTATACGTTATGCAATTCTAAATAAATGCTAATGAGACGCGCCCGTCTCGTTGTCACTTTGACTCCTTGACTCGTTGTCTCTTTGTCTCTTTGTCGGAATCTCCTTGATAGTGTTGAAACCGAGATAACGCAACTAGGCAGGATAGCTTACCATATAATTGCATAGTCCTAGAACAAGGAAGCGACCACAAATAGCAATATAAATCTCGAGAGTAGGCTCGGGTCTGCGTAAAAGCACGTCTAAGTTGTTCTGGGCGTCATATCAGATCATCAAGCGCTTGAGGATTATATCGATATACTCACTACAGTGAAATGTTTCACTAAAAAAATCGTCTTCTGGAAGCGGCCGCCTGCGACGGATGACTTAAAAATAAGATCCAAACTATCTGCAGTACTACTCTTTGCTGTAGCTTCTAACGCATGTTCGTATCCCCCACATATTCGCTTTGTAGCTACATGTAGCTGCGTAGCTAACAATAAATAATTGATGACTAGATTGGCAGACTATAGGCTGAGGGGAACATACACCTGTGAGGCCTCGAGGACAAGTAGGACTATCTCCTCTTGGTGACTTGCATGATGAATATCAGTTTATAAAGCTTAAGAGCCCGTCGGAAAAATCTCGAGTGCAGGTGCGGCTGTGTGACTCGAGCACAAACCCTGCATTCGAAAAACCGAACAGCCGAATCATCCCGATGGTTGCGCAGACGGCAACGTCTATTTCCTTGGAAAGCTTGTGTCGCTGTCACGGACCCACGATGTGTTTCAATGAGCCTATCAGGAGCAGAGAAATCAGGGATGACTCTGCTGGACTTTAATTTCATTTGAACCCTAGGCCTCTGGTGGCGTTTTTGGGCGCGTTGGATATGCAAATATCAGGATTCGAAGGATTCAGCCGCGCACAAATTCGTGGCCCGCGTGGCCGCTCATATCTTGCAATTCGTCGTCTTGGACCCTGAGGACCCCAGGAGTCAATACTTTATAAGAACAATAGTCGCCAAGAAGGATTCTGCTTGGCCTTTCCTGGCATTGTTACGCAAATCCGCCAAGTAGACCATGATGGTTCGTTCCACCAGTTTTCCTGGCATCTTGCCAGTCCTTCTTTCGCTACTTTTGCTTCCACGACAATCCCTCGCAGTACTTGAGTTTACATATGCCTCAAAAGATTGTACAAGATACAATGTGATGGGCAAATCGCAGACCTGCTGTAATGGTCTTTGCTCAGACGGGAAACCTAATAATGACCCTTCCGGATCATGCGCCAACCTGAATAATTACTGCTCGGACCCGGTAACGAAAACCCACGCCTGCAACGCAGACCAGTATTGGTCGTACCTAGGCCTCGTGGCGATAAACACTGGTGGTATTTGCGATGCTTCGTCCAAATGTAAATTGCAAAATTACCAGTACTATTACCAGTGCTGTACCTGCCCGTCCGGCTATGTCTCGCTTTACACCGATTGCTTGAGTTTCTCGCAAGCACCTCCTGACGGTTCACTCGCTTCTTGCGCTCGCTGCACCGAAGACGACGAATATTTGACGTATCACACCGCGCTCAAGGTATATAGCTGCCAATACGGGAGCTTTTGCAGTCAAGTTGAAGGCCTGAAGAAGTGGATCACAGGTGTTAGCAATTTGAACTTGTGGTTGAATTCCGTGTGCTCTGCGGCGGGAGTAGGATTATATCTAAAACCGCTGGGCGCGATTCTCGCAGCGGTTAATGCGGTCGGAAAACCTACATCTGGAGTCACCGGTACCAAGTTCACCGCTGCTACTGTTGTGATTAGTGCCTTCAACTCTCTTGCGCTAGCGGCAGGACTGGCTGTTGCTGGAATCACGGCAGCAGATATCGCTGCAATATACGCTCAAGTCTGTTTCATAAGCGGTGTTCTTGGAGGTTTACTAGCTGGGACGAAGTTTGCTCTGAATGCAGCAGAAGGATGGAAGTGCCCTCACATCCTTTCGAAACGATCGGTTTCTTCTGGGCTTATAGATGCTGGTCTCGACTTTCCGGCATCTGAGCCTTTCAACTTGCTCTCTAGGGCAGATACGTTATACAACCCATGCTCAGATTTCTTATCTTATTTCCCAGGGAATTATACCCTCAATGCGGTCGTAAACTCCGACTGCGACTTGGTGGATGGCTTCGATGCGTCTAAGATCAAAGACTCCACCATCGCATCTGGAATTAAGGATATTCAGCAGTTTTGCCAAAGTTACAAGAGCACTGGGAATAGCACCCTGATTACCGACTTTGAGTCGTTTCTCAGAGCTGTCGAGGAATATGTGCCATATTGTGGCACTGATCAGGCTCTAACTTCAACATCGGATAGCACGATGCCTAGTTCATCTTCGACAAGCACTTCACCGGCTTCAATGTCAACTTCACCGCTCTCGACATCGATTCTCGGAAACTTCTCGTCGGTCACAACGATTGGACAGTCGGTTTATTTACCCTACTCTAGCGGATCTCCCAGTCCGAGCTCTTGCTCGACCACAGAATCGCAGCCTCAATCATACCCCATCATCCCAACACCCGATATGACCGTAACGTATTCAACTTACTCACCGGAATCCAACGCTCCTTATCAAAATCCATCGGTTAGCACAGAAGGAACCCCGTCGACTGCCAATGCTTACTCTAGTCCGCAATATGCGCCGACGAGCTCGCAAAGTCGTCCGGCCGCTATCACTCCTGCCGTTGCGAATGAAGCTAGCCAAGTGGTATTTACTAATAGGGCGTTCTTTGCTTATATCTGGTTAATATTGGTAACGATGTTCATGGTGGTCAATGCATGAAAGACCTTACAGGATGGACTCGAATGTTAATATTAATGCGTGTCTGTCCACGAAGCTTTAATCTTGCTTTGTCAGTCTAATACTTTTTTGAAAGGTGTGGGATGATCGAATAATGTTAATGAATTCAATCTATAACTTGAAATCAAGCCATATACTATACCCTAACTATAACGATATTCGAAGTTGCAAAGGCATTAAGCTGAAAAAAATACCACATTCAGGGCTATATATGCCCACGGGACTGTGATAGTAGTGATTTCGTGTGGGTAGTACTCGGTGGGCAAGTTAAGGGGGTAAAACTATACTTATTAACTTGTACCTAAGTCCTCGAATCACCGAGTTAGTCTCTTTTCGAAGAGGTGATTTAGTTCTGCTCATTTTATGTACTTGCTTCCCAAGTAAGGATGACAGACTATCGAGTGAGCCTTTAAAGAGACCGTGGTATCGATTTGGCGCTTCACTATATGCCTATGAGAAATTTAACTTCCTTTCCCTTCGTTTTGCTTTGCTGTGCTAGCCGTGGTTGGATCTTGCAACTCTACCTATAAATAAGTCCCCCGTCATTCTGTCGAACAAACTCAGCTCTTAATCTCCTTTTCCTTTAATCTACCCATCCACCAAATCCAATGTTCGTACCATCCTCGAAAGCTAAAAGCTTTCAATATGGCCATCTCTATCGAGAGCCTACATTCCAAGAGGCGTTTCTTGTCACGTTCGCGAAATCACTAAATACAACACTGTCAGCATATACCTGTTGACACATACTCATCCTGCAACGATCACATATGCCATAACTATCCACCGGGATATGACGCCGACCAACGTCGAAAATATATTCGTAGCAGGTCCAGGGCCTGCTTTCGAGAACGTGACGAGGAACGTCTCCTCCTCCTAGGCCCTCGATGATGATGAAGCGTTAGAATACCCGGCAATGAAGTCAATCAAGACGTCGCAGTCGCTCCGTCTCAGAAGCGACTAGCCGCCGAAATCCTAGGCATGGTGCAAATCGAATGAAGCGTTATCAGCGTCATCATCATCGAGGGCCTAATAAGTTACACTTCATAAGACTTATTTTCGGTACAGTGAGTTCGCCCCAACAGCAGAGCAATCGAAGAATGTAGTATTGACAAGCTAAGAATACATTAATAGTCACGTTCCACAAGAGCTTAATTTTCCACAACCAAGAGAACAAACGGAAAGAACCAGATAATCTTTGCAGAGCAACTCAAACGAAGGGACCAGTAAGGTCTCTCTAGGGCAGAAACTAATATCTGCGTCCTGGATATCGATCGTACGGATGTTCGTAAGGCCCACGCTGATGTATTGGAGGCGTTCGTGGCTGGACGACGTCAGGAGAAGAGGGTTCCGAATCAAGATACTGTTCCGCGACGAGACGTTCCAAGTCAAGCGCACGGTAATAGGCCAGAATAGAGGCCCTCGACCCGCTTCGAATATATCTTCGGCGTTGGTCGGCGTCGTATCCTGGTGGATAGTTGTAGGTTGGCTGGGTTGAGCGACCTGGCTGGCTGGCTTCGGATGGCTCCTGGTAGACTGGAGTTCTGGAGCGCCCTCTCGAAGGTGTTTGCGCAAAAGGTTCCCGAGGACCAAAGAGTGGAGGACTAGATGGATGATTTGCGCCATACCTAGAATCTCGGCGGCTAGTCGCCTCGGAGACGGAGCGACTGCGGCGCCTTGTTTGGCTTCGTTGCCGGGTGATCATGCAGCTACATATCCTGAAATCCGGACAAGTACAGAAAAGACAACCGCGGTCCTCTGGTGACGGAGTACGTTGACGCCTTATTCGTTGCTGTCTGATCTCATCGTCAAGATAGGCTCTACCATCATAATGGAAGCTGGAACGACGAGTGCCAGGCCTAGGAAGATCAGCTCCAATTTCATCACCAAATCTTCGATGATCAATATGACATCGGGGAGTTGGAGGAGCTTGGCTATTATTTTGGACGGTCTATTCAGCGACACGAAAGAAAAGGCGATACGGATTCGAGACTTACGCTTCACGAGCAGTACGGAACTCAGTACCACCACGCGGTTGTTCAGCTCGCCACTGTTGAGGAGGGCCATATCGACCATCATTCCAAGGAACTGAATGCTGCATTCTGGATTTTGAGGTTGGGAGAGTCTTGATAAAGGCCAAGTGGGCTTTGAAATTTTTTTCGAGGATTTGAGGATCGAGAAACAACCGATGGAGAAGTTTGAAGCTTTGATAATTGGTACAGTGGATAGAAAGATATGTATTATAGGGAAAGAAACATGGAAAATCATTAAGTACTTCTTCATTACAGCTTCAATCTAAAATGTATACAGAGTAGTCGTGACTGTCTTTTCCGGCGAAAACTCTCCTGAGTGACTAGATTCTATACTACAGCGTCGCATATATTCACCTGAGGGCTAGGGCTCATAGCTGATAGACGTCCCGAGCAAAATTAAGCTCGAGGATGTATTATATTTCCTTATATATCGATGGCTTTGATAGCTCAAAGGCCATCAGCTTTGGTATCACAAGGAAGTCAGGATCCTTGGGAAAATATTGAAGCGAGATATCAGAGACTCCATATAATAGGAGGATATCTAGGACTTCCGTATCCATTCTCTAGAAAGCTCTATCGGCTACAAAGATGTTTTGGTAATTTGAATATCTGGCTTTCAGTAAGAAATAAATGTAACAAGGAAACCTCCCCGAACTAAAGCTAGTATGATCCAATTTTTTCGTTTCTATCCTTGATTCTACCTCCAATCTAAGTAAGACTTGGGAATGTAAACTCACGATACGCGTATACGACCGAGACCCCGATATGAACATGAGATAAACGAATTAATTACTTTTTGGCATTACTTAAGACGACCCCAAAGTAGGTCCGATGTCTAAAATATTTACTGGGTTCAAAGGACCCACTTCTAAGACAATTTTGAAATCTAGGCCACCAATGCCTAACCCTCTCATACCAATATCCTCAACTACACTCCATGACACAAAGACATTAAGACCACAGGAAAATCGAAAATGTTCGACAAACTTGGTGCTGCATTTCAGAGGGTTTTCGTAAGACCAACTAAGCGCCCTACGCTGATCAGGGCGATGCCAGACCGCATTCTGGTAAATACGTCCAATCTTGACAGAGGCTTACAGCCAACAGAGTCGATAGAGATACGAGCGAGAGGAGAATGGATAGAAGTTGAAATATGTGATAGCGGCTTAAAATTCGAGCTTGCCTTGGAAGCTGAGGACAATGAGTATCTTTATGTGGGTTCGGACCTGAGGCTTTATCCCGTAATGATTTAAACAAGACAGGAGAACGGTGTATCGTGACTGTTTATCAAAAATACTCTTTAAAATTTGAGGTGATCATAAAATAATGCTATAGGGCCTATCTATTGTCCCATAAACTATACAAGCGTACTTAGGAAACAGCCAGACCTTGATTCTTAGTAAACTCCACCAACTCATGTAATTTGCAACCTTTCGTTCACATTATTTCTCAGCAACAATCTATCAACCTCTTATCCACCTCAGCTAATTGTTCTAGTTCCCAACTCTCATCGGTTTCTCTCCTATCATACCCAACTCTCGCTGTCGGCCTCTCATCACTTTCAAATTCACCACATAAATAGATATGTCGCTCAAGTTGAGGAGACGTGCAAGAGAAGGCGACCCTGATGACCACAGAGATAAGCGGCCAGATCCAGATGACATCAAACGTCACTACGAAAACAAGATAGGCGATTATGGTAAATACTGGACCAACGAAAGCGAGTGCTACGGCCTGACAGGCATGCGAAAGCCCCATCCGTTCCTCTTAACCTGGGATCGCAAGGAACGATTGATGCCCGATGGAAAGGTCGAATGGTATTACGATCGCAAGGGATCAGCTGTTAGATGTCCGTGCGTCTGTTGCGAAACCTGCATCAGTCCCCGGTAAGCACTTTCTTCATCCCCCATGATGCTATTTAAGTAATATCTCGTAACATATCTTCGGGGCGACGGACTATAGACGCTTTTGGACCTTGTTCTGGATCGTTGCGACGTGGTATCTCATTTGGAGCTGTATCTGCGCGAATGAAATCCGAACCTTCCCGGAACGTCGCAAGGTCCCCGTCAAGGCTATTTGGGTCAAGACGACGGTTTGGCTTGGGTCGACGATAACGTACACCACGACTGGCGCAATCTATACCGAGACTTTGAAAAATTATACCCTCGGAAATCCCACTTTCACGGTTGTTGGCTACACACCGACTTCTACTACACAAACAATCTCGCAAACCTCTCTTCATTGATCCCATCTTTGCTCTTGCGAAGGTTAACTATACGGAAGCTCTTCCAACGATTTATGAAATTGGAATATTGTTACTAGATAGCGAGAGTAATCAAGAACAACATATCTCTTGTCATTTTATTTGAGGGGATCCTGTGCTATCAAGCTGGTAGACCCAAGATAATAAGAGTAGCGCTCTGAGACCGCAGTATATGTCTACATATATTTCGTAGAAATATTTACATTAGTTTAGGATAAAAGACCACTAGTTCGGCGAGGTTCTTGCCCCCCGTGTGTCAATGTTTTACGATTTAATAAAAATCATCGCTTCTGATATAAGTCTGCGGCCATCAAATAATCGGTTACTGAAATGATATCTTAGCATTCTTAGTCCGCAAGGTTATAATTTTCTCGTCTGAACTGTCTCACCCTAAGTATATCTTAACCTCTAAAGGGACTGACTATACGCATAAAGTTACATCCAGAAAGTAAATCAAATAACAGTATACCCGAGCTTTGCTATTTCCGTATTTCGCACCTTATGTTGGATAGGGATGACGAACTGAGATTATAATTACAATTGTTACCAAGAAGAATAACCCGCAATTATAGCAGGCGCCGCGGATTTATTTCCTGACTCAAACAGGAGCATGGTACCCAGTTCATGGGTTAGTTGTCTGATCTTTAGGTGACCGTTCAGTCGCCAAGTCGGCTAAATTTGCAGCTTGCAGCTTCAGAGGTCGAGTTGAGATGTATTCGAACCAATCGCAGTGAATACACCGGTTCAATGCTCTCAAGTTTGTGATGCCGTTATATTATTGAATGTCGTTATCTTGGCCGCATCATAACTTTGATATCTTGTCATGCGAGGAGCTTGACACCGTGCTGTTTGATTCTGATTCGCTGTCGGAAAGCCCGTAAGGGGAGAAGTCCGTCAATAACTAAGCCTCTGATGACATCTGAATGGACTATAGGTATAGTCAATCCTATTTTCAAAAGTCTCTTGACACTTCAAAGGTACCAGAAAGAGACCAGATCTTCAACCAAACCATGCGACTTGGACTTGACTCGAGATCGTAATATGATAGCAAATTTATATGTATATAACCAGTATTATTCTTATACATGTACTTGACTAGCCTTCTTCGAATGGTCCAGTGATGTAAACTTGAAGTGTCGAAAATTCGATACATATATCGAATCTTCGGCACTTCAGAATAGAGCTTTATCGAGTGCATGGAATCCCTGTTGCGCCGTATTCAATCGCTCCAGGAACGTAAACGAGATAGATCTGTCTCGTTTAGCGACTGTAATGGAAACATGATTTATATTGACCGGCGCGTAGAGGGTTATTAAATGGTCTTGTATATCGATATTTCAACTTGGCTACTCATGGATAATTTCGGTCTTGGCGGTTGGAGTTTAGTAGAGTCGTAAAGGGCGCAATTGACTCCACACAAGTTCGTGATGGTACCGAGTAGCCGAATGATGACTCGCTCTCGATATGGCATGATCCAGATCCGTTGAGTATCCGGTGCTTAAAACTCCGCAAAAATAATGCATAATTCTTTTAAAACAAATTTGTTTTGAATTGAAAGTTCTCGACAGGTGTTAACGTGGCCGCCTCTTTTATTCCTTAGAAAAACTCGTAGTTCAAAGATTATGTTGAATCGAAGATATATAGATATCATAGCTTCAAATTTCTCGATACGGCATGAAGGTAGGCGTGGTGAGTAAGTTGAGGGTCGAAGGGAGCGCCGTGGTCTGTGACGAGTTATGACTTCCCATGGATAGGTTTAAGTCTTATATATACCGCTGGCGTGATTGTCGTGAGGGCACCTCCTTCTTATTTCAAAATCTGTCTTACGAACATGAATGAGGTAATTGAACTGTTGTGTCGCGAAAGTAATTCCGACGCCAAATATGGCCCTAGATTCTCCGCTTCTAGGCCGCTGGCCTGGGTAATTATAAGTCTTCTAAACACATTACTTATCTTGAAACAGGCTTTGTGAAAAAAGTGAAAGATTGAGTAATGATTGATCAGGATCAAAAATTGTTTTTATTCCAATCGATTGGGAAGACAAGAATTGATTTATAGAAGAGAATATATGCTTGGATATATAAGTATATATAAATAAGTCTCTGATGGGTTGTGGTAATGGTTTATGCGACTGTTGTGATTGCTCGAGGATGGCTCTGGATTACGGTTTATATATTGTTTGGCTCTGAGTTATCAGCGTTGAATCGCAAGATGGGGTCGAGTTCACAGCTCGAAGTGAGATCGAGGTCCACGACATTGATTCTGGAAGCCTTAACTGTTCTGCACTATCTGGAACATAAAGAAGCAACAATATCACATCTAGTCGTACAATTGTATAATTGTACGACTGGATTTGATAGATCATAGTCAACGTGTCTTTTCATCACGTACGAGCTGCTAGCAGCTCGCTATGATAAGTTGTCCAAGCATATATGCATACTCAAGTAATACCTGCTCCGCCATGTTTTGGGACCATGATCATGCGTGGTGCGCCAGCGGGTAGGTGCTTAACGCGCGCTGGATAACTGCCAGCAGTTTATTGTATTACCGAAACTTCTGCCACCTTGAGATGGTATAAGCCTGTGCTCCGCAGAGCGGTCGCTGGACGCCCCCGGCTCCGCCAAGCTCGGAGGGTTGCGTCCCCGAGACTAGCCTGTGCTACAGCGAAGAAACTCCATAATAAGTTTGACAGCTCATTTAATATTATGTGTATCAAGTTCGCCATGATTGGTTGCCATGTCAGTCAGGCTGCATACAGCCGTTCCTTCATCTCACAAACACCATTTGCAAATACGATGGCATATACTATCTAACATGGCATCAATAACGCCTTTATTGAGTTTAACATGCTAATACATTAGTGTATATCCGGATGTATCCATGCCCGAAACGCTTCGAAACTCGCTGTCTAATCGTGAACTAGTAATCGTCACCACCATCGTCACCGCCGTCATCGTAGTCTCCATCATCTCCTCCGTCATCGCTACTACTCGAACTGCTGCCGTCATCACCATACCTTCCCTCAGCCTTCCCAGCATCGTAAGCACCATCAATATTATCCCCAAACTGCTCCACCTCCCCAACTTTACCCCCAACCCAATTCGCAACATTCTCCGGTGCATTTTCAACACCTTGTTCGAGATTATCCCACTTCCCTTCCACATCTCCAACTTCTTGCCCAGCCCAGTTAGCCACATTCTGGGGGGCGTTGACAACGTCGGATTCGACATTGCTACCCCATTGTTCCGCTTCACCGACTTTTTGACCGGTCCAGTCGGCTACCTTCTCGCCTTCGTGGTCGATGACCGCGCCGCCGAGGAGACCGAGGCCTAATGCTCCCGCGCCTACGGCGGCGTATCCGCCCCAATTTTTGTGTTTTTTAGGAGCTTTCGGCGGGGAACTTGGGGTTACATGGTGGGCTTCGGCGGCATACGAAGATTGATGGCTCTCCCAGTCTATAAATCAACAAATGAATAAAAATTAATATTCCACTCGTACGAAAATCGTGAGAAATGAGTTTATTGCGCAGGGCGTACTTTTATGGTATCCCTTGTCATCAAAGTGATGGTCATAGTCACTACTCGATCCTCCTTGGCCGCTAGAATAATATCCCTGTTGCGGTGGGGGTTGGTTCGGCGGTGGGTTGTAACTGCTCGGTCGTTCCCATTGCGTGCGGCCGGAATTTGTATCGACGTAGAACCAATGCTGCGAGTTTTGGTCCCAGCGAGCGATCCAGCCTAGTGGGAGACCGACGTTGGGATCTCGCGGGTCGCCGATGAAGCTCTGTGCGTAGGAAGGCGCTGCGTTGTATGACATTTTGGCGAAGGCCGCGAAGGATTGTCCGAAGAGATGATAGAAGCAAATCAATGATACTCGTAGAGAATATGAATAATTCAGAGGGAAAATATGTTATTTAAACAAAAGGTTCAAGTGAAACGGCAGAGAAAGAGAAGAGGGGTCAAAGAGTGAAGCTCTCCACATTACGACATGTCGCCCGGCTTCAGCTCGGATCGCAGGCACCGATGAATGGCAATGGGTATATTCTTAGCTACCCGCATGGTATGAAAAAAAACCAGGTCTGGCCCTGGTCTCGGAGTCCGGATGGGAGCTTGTCAGTCAGTCAAGCTTTTTCAGCTGCGCTCTTTGGGCAGGTCAAACCAATTAACTCCGAAGCGCGATACCCGATTGCTCCAATCCACGACCAAGTCTGGCCATATGGCTTTCTCCGAGGGTTTCCGGGCTGGAGAGCCTACGTAATCACTGCATGTTTGAATTCTAGACTGCGGGAACTTTGTAGGAGTCAGCCACTCGTACGATCTATTGGGTTCTCCAGAATTGGTTGCAGCATCGCGATTAAGAAGCCCATAAGGCTAACTTGTGGACGCCCTCACTTCGCAGGGTACCGCGACGAGTAAAAGGGAAGTAAATATTATAAATATGTAAAGGGTCTATATGATCGCTCAAAAAGATATCGCCAATGAAAGCCCGCCAGTTTCTATTTCGTAACTCATCATTGCATGGACTTACCTTGCGCATCTGGTGAATTTATACCAATCACAACCTAACGCCCCAACCCCATAGACTGCCCTCGCTATCCCACCTCATCCACTCCCCAGGCGGTCCCCATCGATACGCTTGTTCTCCCGTATACCACCTCCACGTACTCCAGGCGACAGGTTCGCTACCCCCGACTCCACCATATAAGAAATCATAAAAAAATACATCGCAACTCCAAAGTAACCAGACTTCCATCCAAGCTGTCGTCACGAACTTCCCCAGCCTACTCTTCTCATCTATCTTTGCCATTTTCAAGCCTTTCAATACGACAGCTTCACCCAGAAACCCCACGGTTTGCAGTAGAAAGAAACTCGCTGCAGCGATTCCTCTACCGTTCTGCGTCCAACATCCCAGTCCATGCAGCCCCCCCGAATTCGCAAACGCGGATAAAATTATCATAACTTGTGCCCAGAAATCTTTTCTATCAAGCTTTAACACTTTCAGAGCGAGCCATTCGCCAGGATACGAAAACCCTTTTTTAAAAATTGAGTGCCAGAAGACAGTCCAGAACCCCCGCAGGCTTGTGGCTTGAGATAAGGGTCCAAACAATGGTGCCCAGCCGGATGGCTTTGTAATTGGTATAGGGACCGTAAGAGTTATCGCGGCAATGCTGAATAGCTGCGTGAGGATAGCATAAACCGAGACAAGTGTTAGGTGTTTCCGAAATAAATTATGATAAAGGAATGCCGCTATCGGAGTATCCGAAACATATGGCGGTAAGCACTGCTGTCGCCAGTCGCGGTTTGATAAGGGAGAAGGGTGGAATGGCGTGCTCCAGCAAGCTTGCGTAATGAAATACGGGTCGGTGGTAAGGTAATAGCCGAAGAGATCGAGTAGGATATACGTTATCAAGATATTGGTAAAGTGGCTCTTGAGAAAGGAGAAGAGCGTAGCAGATGCTGGTGGTGGAGGGCGTATCTGACGGACTTGGAAGTTCCAACCTACGCCGCGAGAAGACGATATAAGGGAGCCAGTGAATCGGATGCGCTGGATAAGCGGGTACGCCGATAGCTTTGGATATCCGATGCCCGATTGTGAGTTCTTTGATTCCGTGCCGCCTGTTGAACTTCCGTTCGGGATTCCTCTCGTGGTGCCATTAGTAGTCCCGTTTGTGGACCCATTGGCGGTTCCATTAGTAGAGCCGTTGGTAGAGCCGTTGGTAGAGCCGTTGGTAGAGCCGTTGGTAGAGCCGTTGGTAGAGCCGTTGGTATATTTGGTGGTTCCATTAAGAGCGCCGTTTGTACCCCCATTGGCGATTCCGTTGGTAGACCCATTCGCCGCCCCATTCACGACCCCGTTTCCCATCGGTTTGATAACATCACCGTTGACATGTCCATTCGAATGTCCATTCAAACTGCCATTGGTATGTTTCTTTTTGTGCTCCGCACCGCTAGTAGCCCCACTATCATCGACGGCCCACCGAACATCGTCATCCCGCCCGACATCCTTGACAACCAGAAGATTGAAAGCTTGCAAACTCCCAAAATACGTATACGCGCCAACGCAGAACGCGATGCCCCAATGGCTGCTGCTGTACAATAGGGAAAGACGGACGTAAAGTGCGATTATAACCGGTACCGCAATCGCATTCCTGAGGTGCGATTTGTACGGCTGGAAAAGTAACGTGAGAAATAGTAAGAAGAGCGGGAGGAGTGCTTCGTGGAGTAGTAACGGGCTGCGAGATGAGAGAATTGAGAGTCGTGCTGGGAATAGCGCGAACGGCGCGATAGCGGACGGTGGGAAGAGTGCCATTCCTACGCGGTTGTTGTATCGACTCGGGATGACGGGAGGAGATATATTCTTTCGGTCTCCTGGACTGGCGATTATAAGCCAGGGAGCTCTCGTGCTTCGAGAGGGGCTGATGGCGATGTCATGATGATATGATGATGCGAGGTCTCGCTGCAGGTGCATGTCCCTTGCTTGCGTCAGTGCGACAAAACAACGCAAACTAGCTGGATCGTATCGAGTCGCAGAGATCACGGTGAGCGAGCAAGTATGATATATCAGAAGGTTCGAATGCTATAAAATAAAATATCTGGTGTTCTGCGAATCATTCGTTACATATACAAAATGACCGAATGAGGCGCTATTAAAATGCAGCTATCATCTCAAAGAAATCCCCGGAAAATGCTGAAGTACAGAAGACAAATAAATATGCAAAGAACTCCGCGCTATCATCACAAACTCCAAAGGGCCTTCTCCTCTTTATTCAATCCGATCCAAACCGTGATCCAATCTTAGTGGTCGTGGTATTTCCCTCTTTCGTCTAATTCGTACACGTCCCCGCCCTGTAACCGTCCATATAGTCACCGTCCGTCCCTCCTGACCTCCCCACCCGGCATCTCGTGAGCTGCTGAGTGTATATCTCCACCGCTCAACTCTGCATAATACTGTTCAGGCGGGGCCGAGGATTCTTGGTAACCAAATTTCTCGCCATGAGGTCTGACGACTGGTGTACCATCTACTTCGTTCCACTGCTTCTCCTGTTGGCGGCCTTGGATCTCGTAAACTCCATCTACAGATGTCACGTTCCCTTGTCCACTAGGGGGGGCTTGGTACGCGCCCTTCGATTCCCATGCTCCAGCTGCTCCGCCACCTAATTCTGGAGGTTGCTTTGATGTTCCATCGATTTCTGATGCGAATCCGACATGTGGATCTGGGGTCGGCTGGTTTACCGGTTCTTCTTTACGTTGCTTTCTTCGGTACAAGAAGAATCCTGCAATGATTGCTGCAATTACCGCCACACCGCCGACTACTCCGCCAACAATAGCTCCAATCGGTGTCGAAGATTTCGATTTTTGCTGAGAAGCCACGATTTCGATGGGTAGATGCGTAACGATATTTTGCGATCTGCCGCTCCAATCTGCTTGGAAGAGCCTGAATTTACCGAAGTGGTATTCCGTGAAGAGATAGACTTCTTGCAAGAACGCACGTCCTAAACGCGGGTTTCCACCTTCCGGAAGACGCTTGAGTGGGAAATACCACACGCTCGAGTCATTGCCAATCATCGCCTGGCCGCTAGCTTGCAGCGAGAAAGCGTTGTAGGGGACTTTGATTTCGAGGCTAGTATCGTTTTCCGCGGTATCGGATAAGGTGAACGTAAACTCCAAATTCAGATTCGCTATTTGGTTGTGCTGGTCTTCGGTGAGAAGGTAGAGGCCGAGTTGTTCGTTCCAGGTCAGGTTTAGAGCCGCTTCAAAGACTGCACAGGTTTCATTCGTGAGCCAGAGATAGGGTGTCGTCGAGTCGAGAGCGATTAGTTGATTCGCGCTGGCTTGAGTCCACTGGCTATCGAGGAGTTCCGCCTTCCCAACTTGTCCGTTGTTATAGATCCCGTTCACATTGATAGAAGAAAGAGCAACGAGTAAAGCAAAAGAAAAGTCATTCGATTGGGTGAAGACAATATCGTTATCAATGTATCTCGAGTCGTCGTAACCACCGAATACCACCGATGCAGAACTCGTCTTGCCGCCTGTGGGATTACAACATTAGTACAACGGTTTGTCAGGTTGGTCCCTCTGTTGAACTTACGATAAACAGCACCAGCTTGATACCCCCAGCTCAAACTCGGAATCCGACCCGCGTTATACAATGACGTCAAAAAACTCGGCTGAGGGTTATTGAAATCCGTAAAATTCGTCGGTTGGTTCCCCAATCCGAACAGACCGATGTACCATTCAGGGCTATTCACGGCAACCACGACTTGATCAGAGAAAGTCGGACCACTGTCAACATTCGTAATCCCGACTCTCTCCAATCCATAATCTCCTATCGCGTTGATTCCCAGATCTTTATCCAAATCCGTCTTGAAAGTTCCTTGACTTTTCCATGTACTTGACGAATTGGCGGTAAACGTTTTGCCGCGAGGATCGTTACAGGATTCCGGGGTAGAGCCCGAGCAGGCGGCACTATCTATGACCCAAGTTTCCTGCCAGGTAATCGCCGGGAGCACTCGAACGATCTGCGACGGTGTGCCGACGTGAAGGAAGAATGTAGCCCAGGCCCCGTCGTTTCCCTCCCTGTTAAACACCACAGTTAGAGGCCGAAATTGGTTTTCAGTGTGAACGGAGGAGAGTAGGACTTACCATGCACTGCTGAAGGGCCAGTTTATCGCCGTCGCATTGAGATTCGGTATCTGCTGCTGCGAACTCACGGTGCTGGCGAGCAGCAGAGTTGAAAGGACCAATGTTGTTCGTGTTGCGGCTGAACCCATGCCCGCTGCGATCCTCGAAGGGCCTACCATCTTGAGACGCGATACGAAGAGAATACAAAGGTCGCTCGGGAACGATTCCCTCCTCGTAAAGATCGAAAAACCCAAATGTCGAAAGGGTGGAAACTTCCTGCTACAGAAATAAACTGGAACCTTTCAGAGAAAAAAAAAGTTCCAACTGTTGGGCTCATGCGGAGAATATAAAGGAGAAACGTCCAAAAGTGGCGTTCATGTATGCGTCCCTCCAATTGCAGCATCCCTCGCTTCATCTGATCCAGAAAATTCAATCTAAGGGTCGCACACAAGCGGTGTGCGCTCCAAAGATGAAATTAGCCTTCTCGGCCATGGCATTGGCATACCCCCAAGAAATTTCCATCTGCGCGCAGCTGACCCTGGTATTTTTAGGAATATGGTCCTTCGAAAGATGCAACAGAGTACTCTTAGGTTCCGTCTACTAACCGGCCAAGCCAATAATACAGAAGACGGACATGCAAGTTGGTCGCGCGACCCGTGTGAGGCGTAGCAAAAACCAATAAAACGGTTATTCCTGCAATGTTGGAGTTGCCGAAAAGTCGTATTATTTTTCGACTTTTGACAGGCGTAGATTTGGATCGTGAGACTTTTTTCTCGGAAGTGGGCAAAAGCGGTTGCGTTCAGCTGTTTCTAGGCCTTGTGGATTCAGCCCAGTGGGTCAGGGATGGGTTAAGAATCCATCTGTTTTCCAAATTATTCGCCGCTAAACCGCCAAGGAGCTAGCGAGGCTGAAAGATTCCGGCTCGTCGATACCAATTAAATGATCGATTTTATCATTTGTTTACTTCGTACAATATTGACATGTTGGCCAGCGTAGAAATAAGGGCATAACAGAAAGCTTTTCGGCTCATTTACCGTGAGAAAATAAGTTGTTTGCATCTGATTCTCTTGCGGACTCCCGCGGGAGTGGTGACCGTTATTCAGAAGTTATCGATGTTCATAAAGAGAAGCCTATTTGCATTAATCAGGCATGTGCCTACTTATGAAACGAGCCTGACCCAAGCTTCACAATATGCTAGGGTCCTAGCATTTCGAAAGACCGTTACTTCAAAGAGAGATTTCCCTGATTCGTCCCGTAGAAAAGTCCCGACATCTACTTAGATCCCCGGGTTTTTAATGGAAGATATAATAAACAGTGAGAAATCATGGTGTCGCGACTGCCGAAGCTGGAGAGTGTCTCGTTCGCCAGGCATTTCTTCGTGTTACCATTGAAACCTGGCAACGGTAAAATAACACACGACACAACGCATAGATACTTTCAAAGAGCCACACAATCTAGCTTCGGGCCTACCTCAACTTAGCTTTCACGGCGTCTCCCCATATACTCACTTCGACGCGAGTAGAGTCTCTTCACCTAGATAGAAATTTATTAAAACAGACTCGATGAAAATACATTCATGTCATTATGTCATTGTTCAATCTATCAGTAATTGTGGCGGGTCAATCATTTAGAGCAACCACTTGTGACTGGTTTCAATGTGTTGGGTGCTGAATCTACATCAAAACCACCAGCATCAGCAACGTATCTCCACCCTCCCAATCTCTTTCTCATCACGTCTTCCTCTAGTATCAGGTACTTAAGACAGTCATTGACCGCCGTCATCTCACCTCAATCAAAACATTTCTCTTCCTTCAATAAACGGTAGCCTCATCTCACAATGTCGAGCGTAAATAACCTGCCCGAGAATTCTCCCCTCAATCCTTTCTCTGACATTTATGCATCCTCACCACCAAAGACCGAATCAAATCAGAAACGTCCAGTAAATATGTCTACAGCAGGACAACCTGGCGCCCAGCGTCCAGAGACCTCTACTGAAACCACCTCATCCTCCTCTTCATCGTCATCTTCTGCCCCCTCTAGGAACATGTACAAGGGTACACGTACATCAGGCAAGTTCGCCCCATGGGGCCATCGAACCGTGTACGACAACAGCGACGATGAGGATGAAGATCGAGAAATCGATCCTTCGTTCCTCAAAGACATCGACCTGGACGCTCCGTGTCCCTTTTACACGGACGAGGAGCTCGCCGGAGACAATCGTCTCAACGAGCTCTACGGCATCAAAGAGAAGCCGGATACTCCTTACTGGCAACATGTCGTTCGCCATCAGCATAGCATCCCAACCGCTTGCTGGAGTGACATTGAGGAGTTCAAGACGGGTAAACCAACCGTCTTTGATCCCTACGATGCTCCCTTCCGCAAGCCAGAGGAGCTTGATGATGCCGCCATTGCCGCTGCAATCCCTCTTCCTAACGATGCCGATGGCGCGAACGCCAAGTATAACGAGATGGTAGCTGGGATTCGAGAGATTATTGGGCTTCGCAGGCAGCGACCCGAACCCAACCCATCGTATGCTCTTCCCTTTTCCCTCTTTTTATCGAAGAAGCTCTTATCTAAAAAACTTTTACAGCTGGGTTAGGAGGATTCTGGGACCTCCACCTTCCGAGTGGAATCCGGAAACTTGGCCAGCCCCTCTCCGAAACCTAAATGAGAACCTCATCAATCTCAAACAGTAAGTTTCTTCCTGGTGGAATACACTGCTTCACTTTGAAAAACTCGCTTATAAAGTTATAGGGTTTTTCATGGAGAACCGGAATGGAGTTTCCTGATTCTCATTGCTCTGGTCCTCTACTTTTGCCCTATCCTCTTCTCGATTTTAACTTGGGCTGCCGCGAGAGCCTATGAGATGCGTAGCATCTATGAAGGCCACGACTTTTGAAAATAAAGCAATAGCGATACGCCTCTACATTACAACCACGTGTTATCCACCGTTGTGGGCCCTCTGGGCTTTGAAATTTTCTGTTTTTGAGTGATTGATTCGCTTGTGTACTTAATTTTTATCATTATTTTTAATTCGTACATCTGAAATAACTGCTGGCAGACGACTGCTTTTGAGGGGTTGAGTTCTTCCTGCTGTCGTTTGCTATCACAGTAACACAGGGAGCCACTAGATTTTACCCGTCGATTATGAGGTCGTGTCGTGTTCGTATACCTTGCGTCTGTAAGAGTAGTTGCGAATTCGAGGGTAGTCTCGTGTTAAGAAGCTTCAGCAGGGCTAAAATGCGAGGGCTCCCCACAACTGAGCATTTTTTCTCCTTTACACACTCCACTGGATATTCCCTACATAACTGAGGACTTTCAACCAAAGCCTCCTTGTTACCAGCATTCACCTCATCATCATGGCAGCCAATAGAATTGATCCCTCCGCAACGGATTCCGTTCCCACGACCGAAGAATTTCTCGGATCTCAGAAGTCAAATATCCTAGAAACTGTCTACACCGCCGACTCGACTCGCTTTGGTCTTTTGAACAGCTTCAAAAAATGGAACCAAGACCGAAAAGACCGTAAAGACATCAGAAGGAAGATCGCGAGAGAACGGCGCGAGTTTCTGGAGAAGGAGTACAAGAGGAAGCAAGATGCGAAAGAGCAAGCAGTCGCTGCTGGCCTCCTAGCGGGATACAAGTTTGTTTAGACAACTTCAGCGATCAGAAAACTCTAGACTGATGAAGTTGTATTGTTGTAGACGCGGTCGAGTAGACCTCGCCCTCGACGAAGAATTCACCACCAAATATCTTTGGCCTCACGCTTTCGGCAATGACGAGCACAAACTCTGGAGTGTCACCAAGACAAATACTAAAAACGACGATAAATCCGAAGACAAGTCTGGCGATAAAGTTCTTTTGCGAATTTCCCGTAATACACTAGCCGGCTACATTCTGGAATATCTTACGGTTTATTGGTGAGCTTTGGCCAAAACCCTAGTACCCTCCTTCAAGTAACCCCCATTAATGATTACATATCACTTAGGGGTATTGTGGTCTTATCGGCAATTGGTATTGCTTACATGCTATTTGCTTCAAAGCCCGTCGGCTTCGGGATCATTTTGTGGATCGCGAGAGGTCTTCCTGGTCCGATTCTTGCTTTGGTTGGTTCGGAGAGAGGAACCGCTGAGATGTCTACATCGGCTTTAGCTTAGAAGCGTTATAAGACTCGTGTTATGCAACGACATTGTTAGAGATATGGCACTTTTGTTAACTAATCCCGATTTTATCCCATATTTGATCTACCTTTAAAGCCTTCGTGTCTAGCTAGGATCTAGGGTGTAATCTCGCTGTGCAGTGCTCTTACTGTTGTATTCTCCATTTATCTAGTTAGAAATAATTTTGCATTTTATATAGATATTAAGTTCTTATATTCTTCTCATTTTCTGTTCAGGTTGTTCGACTGGGATTGCAATATAAGGGCGTTATTTGCCTGCTTAGCGGCGACACGGCATTTGCTGGTGCTATAAAGCCTTTCAACAATGAAAACAAGTCTTGCGAAAACATCACCCACGTAACTATTCGGAAACTTTCTCTTCAGCATATACACATCAGCAGAAACCTTTCATCGATACTGTCTCCTGAGCCCCTCTAATATGGCTCATCTACTGAAAAATCACTATAATCGAGTCCGCCAGAGCGGGGAGAAGGCGGGGGTAGAAGAGGCGGACGGAGGGTATGGCTAGACTTTTAGCATATATTTGTTTGATAGAACCTTCCCCTAGAGACTGATTCACTAACAAGTAGCTTCCATAGACGACCCATCATGGTAATCGGATTCGACGAGAACAACTACGTCGAGATTCATGGCGATGATGTGATAATATACGTCGATGGGAAGGAGGAAGCAAAGCTACCCTTACTTGCGATGGCTGCAGAAGGCGACACCGACACCGACGCCGAAGCTGACTCCCGAAATTCCGTGGAATTGAAAAGCAAAGTTTTGACCTTTCAAATGACCAGATTACTCAGGGATATTATACGCACGTAGGCACATCAATATCTCTCCAAGTTTCCAGGACCTTCAGATTGTATCCGTATACTAATTTCAGTTCCTTGATAGTGTCAAGAACCGATATGGTAGTATTTTCTTGATTCTGATCGGTCTCACAGCATTCGCTATACCAATTCTAGTCGCCCATTGGATCGCTGGATATCATGTACCAAATGAGCCATGGAAGCCTTCTGGTGTGCTTACTGGTATATACACCGAGAACGTTTTCTTTTGGCCGGGGCCTACCGGCGAGCTGAGGAAAGAGATGAATGACAGATATCGCACTTTGCTTTCTTCATTTGCACCATCCTTGCTGTGGGGGCGGATGAGTTTGACGGGGTTTGTGTATCCGAACCGTCATCCTGCTACGGCTACTACGAATATTGCCACTTCTACCATGAAATGAATGATAACTAAGGATGACTACTTTGGTGATATTGATCTGTACTGTTAAGGCTGGAAGTAAGAGTCTCATCTTTACTTATATTCTTTCTTAAACTTGCCTGTGTTTGCTGGAGGGCCGCTTGTGATCTTTGTTGTGTGTGTATTTATTGAACCCCATGCAGTAGATTTGGCGCCTTCCAAACCGTCTACCCTAAGCATTTCATTACCTCTCCTTTCCGCCTCCATCGCACCTGCAACGTTCTCCCTCCATACTTTCGTTCAAATTCAACATCACGCTCATTTTACACTCGTTTCGAACTAGCGCTTCTTCCGAAGAAGCTCTAAAGTCCTTCATATGTGTCAGCTACGATACTGCTATAAATGCGGACATATCGAAATCAAATGGCAACCCGACGCCTGCATCGATGGACCCGACATGTGCAGCGCGATCACCGACGAATACGTTGCTTCAGTCCTCTGCATCGACTGCAAAACCGGAGACATCGTCCCCAACAAATTCTGTGACGAGGACGAGGATCTTCCGGTATACCTTCAAGGTCTACCAATCGATGAAGCCCACGAGGAAGTCACGCGACACGTCAGATTCCGACTCGGGTTTCTTCTCTCGGCCCGGATAGCCGATTATTCTGAAAGCTGCATCGTTCGAAACAGAGCTGTCAGATATGGAAGGGTGGAGAAGGATATGAGAAAGAAAATGGATACTCGTTGTATTGAATCGCATGCTCTTCTCGACGCGAGGTTTACTTTGAAGGAAAAGTTCTACAGCCGATTTCGGATCAAGAATGTGCTTTGGAGACCAGGGAGGCTAGTGCCGTTGATGGTAAGAATATCCTTCAATATAGATTGCTCCTGTTGAATTTGAAACCTAATTACATCTTATCAACAGAGCGGTCACAACGACCCTTGTTTCTGCGCCAGTGATGATCCCCGTTTGGATGTTGAATTTGGCCTCAACTTTCATAATCTAGATCAAGCAGCCGGAGTTGTCGAGTAAGAGAATTTAACACCCATTTAACGAGTATGGTTTGTGCCTCAGAGCTGACATGAGCTTGCAGATCACAATCCCCGTTGGAGTTTGGAAGTTGAACTATGAAGAGACATTCTTTTCACTACACCCCCTATTATCTATAAATCCTGTAAAGTATATCCACATACCTGAAGAGGGCCTGAGACGTACCAACAGCTTTGGGCATTGAGCTCTCTCTCGTAATCTGCCTTGAGGAAAATTTATACTCGTAGTAGATAATCAGAGTATAGCTTCAGATAGAACCCTTACACTTTCAATCACAATACTCAGATGGTATCTCCATATTATATCCCATTATCGTCTCATAAAATGAATGTTCATCCATAGTTATTTCGTAGCCACACGTAGTATTGTGAGTTAAGGTTTTATGGTATTGGCGGTGGCACAGAAGGAGCGTGCAGGATCGATTGATTGGCGCGAAGATGGCTGCGAATCACCTGCGACGTCCACCGCCAATCATTCAGCGACCACCCAACCGCACTTCTTCGAACGACATCATTCGAAACACACCATCTCTTCCAATCGATATCGCTGAATACTAATCAGATCAATACATCACGGCCTATATAGAAAATCGCATTGGCTGGCTACAGGTCACGATGTCGTCGGACGGTAAAATAAGGCGGAACCCGTTCAGGGGACCAAAGCAAGTGCCTAAGGTACGTAATCAGATGCTTGATATATGCAGTAGTAGGAGCTAATCATGGCACTGAGAAATTCAGATAAATATCAATACTTCGCTGGAGGGTTCTAGAAGCCGAAATGACCAGCTTAAAACTCCAGTTTCAGCCCATTCCTCAATCTACGAGGATGTTCTCCCACCATCAAACTCTAGAAATCCAGAGATCACAGATTTTCAGTCACCTGTAACTCCCACCTCGTTGACTGAAGCTTCCTTTGTGCATCAGACAGAGGTATTATCGGAAGAAGTTAAAGAAAAGATAGAAGAAAGCAGAAAGGATAAAGAAGAGCATATCCAGTGCAGGGGAAGCCCTGAGCTTGAGTCCGACTCTACCCTTGAATTTAACCTTGATCAGAACTCTTCTGCTCTTTCAGTGTATCACGACGATACCCATGGAAACAGCTCCATTCTAGTCATCGGTATCGAAACCAAGGACCGCACGCTTGGCCAAAGAGAAATATTTTCCGGGAGCTCATCACCCGCGACATCTTCGGAAACCATTTACAGCGACCTTCTGGTTCCAATCTCGGAAAGCACGGCAGCAAGCAGCTTCGTATACCACGGAGAGGATACCGAAGCTTCTCAGTCAGGACCAACCGCTTCTAGACACTTCTTCGCGGATTACATCCCTACAGCAGCAACCATGGAATCTCGTGGAATGGTTCAAGATGGGATGTGGGAGCGATTCAATACCTTGGTCGATATGGCTATCGCTACAGATCTCGCACAAGATGGAAATGCTGAGCTCGCATATGTACTTGAAGGGGCACGAAGATATCAGATCGATAGTCGGGAATTTCGAGATTGTAATCGATATCTATCAAACCTGAATTTCGGGAGCGCTGTGCGGCGTAGATGGGAGTCTACCGAAAGTCAGTACCCTTATTTCGTGAATGATATGGGGAAGAGAGCTAACGAACATCATCAGATACTGAGAACGAAGGAGGCCAGTCCCTTAGTTTAAGCGAATCTACTATAAGTGAGGAGTGCAATCATACGGATCAAGAAGGCAACTCTGACGGTGAGCCGACCATCGCAGGCGTGGATTTGCCAGAGTTTGCCATCACTATGCACTAAATTAACGATTTTTGTATTTAAAGCCAGCAAAATTTACGTGATGCAGTAGTTCTTTTAGTTGAATTAACTGTACATTATCCCAAATACTCAATTTATAAGACCGCTAGGTCACCGAACCGCTATCGGTATTGACAAACCTACACCATCAAAGTTTAATCTCTGCCCGCTAGTATCAACGATTTCGCCAAGCCTTCGGGGTCTGTAAAGATAACTTCATGGCCTCCGGACATTTTAATGTATCTGAATATTCCGAGCTTGGTAGCCTGCGCTTCGTACATCCCGAAAGGAAGCGTGCAATCTCCATCGGCGAATACAACCGATCTAGGGATCTTTGGTGGCACGGCGAAAAACGCTTCCGTATTCTTCACCGGGGTATCCCAGAGCACGAACGGCTGTCGTCGAAGTGTTTCGTGCGCTGCTTTTGCTGTTTGAATATCTGCTTCGCCTATGAACGCATCGCGGAATACCGGGAACTGACATTCGAAAGTATTATCCACTGGTTAAGGGCAAATGATTATTATTTCGGATTGAATTGGCGATAGGTGGGTGTGGTATTGACGTACCTGATTGCGCGGCTTGACCACCGTAGAAGATCCTGGCGAACGGAGGACAGCAGTCGAAGAGACATTGGCCTTCTGATGGAACGAACGCGTTGTGGTAGACTATTCTTTTGATCTTCCCATCTGGGATCTTGGTTGCCATGTCCGTGATAACTAGGCCAGCCCATGAGTGGCCCACGCTAAGTCGCAGTTAATTACAATTAGAATTGATGAGCGCGATATTGCGAATGATGAGTTGGCTGAAGCTTACAGAACAAATTGATTCAGATTATTTTTCTCGATATAATCTAGCAACGGTTGGACTGCATCATCGAGCGATTCGATCGTTTTGCCTTCGGGGTCTTTGAAAGGGATTGTTGGTGTGTGGACTATATGCCCTTCCGCTTCAAGTGTCTTTCGAACACCGTCCCAATACTTGCCTTCATGCCAAGCACCATGGATCAATAGAAAAGTAATCGATTCTGACATGTTTATAGTGCTGTAAGCAGATATCGTTGGGGTTTGATATGTTCGTTAGATTTCTCTATAGAGCTAAGCTCAGCTGTTGTGGGAGGATGCGATGACGCGTCGACGGCTACTCTGCGTTAAATTGGCAACGGTTGACCACTTAGCATACTAGAAAGCCAAAAAATGGAATAAGCTTCAAGGAGGGTTAGAATTTATAAATAAACGAGCGAGGTGACCCATCCCCTTTTATACCATATGCTTTTTCGAGCATGGGGCCCGTTTTGTCCAGTAAACTAGACGGCTGACGCCTCAACTACAAAGCTAGAAGTTATATATATTAACTCCATAAACTTTACTTTCTTTCTGGACAATTCTTATCCCCATCTCGCCAAATCCAGGCAAGATTCAAAAAAATGTGATAAGCTGTAGGCTTGGTATGCTTGGATCCTGCTTGTCTTTTGTAAGGATATACCTAGAGTTATCTTGACAAGCATTCCCCAGAAACATTTCAGCTAGTCATTGAAGTCGAAGTCTCCCAAGCTGCCCAAATAAAGAAGCACTTCCATGCGGTGATTCTGTGGAAGCGGAATTTCGTGCTACTGCCATCTGCATATTCAGCGACTTGGCTTGGCAGTCAACAGAAATACTATTTCTAGGTATTTTACATCCCAATTCATGATAAATATCAGGGCTGGTGATGAAAGTGCACTTTTGCGTGTTTTATTTACGGTATCTGTTTTATTTCCTCGCTGTCGCAATTGCCGAAATATGTTATATCTGGTGGTTCTCTTAGGTCAGCACTCGTATATACGATATGCGGCGAACATGAATTCGAGTTCAACCATAATTATGCATAACCTTAGTCCAACTGAACCCACCGATCATTGAAAGCCTTTCCCCGGGTTTGATCAAATAAGGCTCATGAGCCATGTATTTTACGAGTCAAATCTCACATCAGCCTGGTGGGGATTCTTGTTGGGAGGGTGCGTTGAACTATAGTTCGGATCCAAGCGCTTGATATTCTATCAGACGTTGTACCGCCGTCTTTTCGCGAACTGTTAAAAAGGAGTTCGAATGCTCGCATCTACACATTCAATGTAGGAAAATTAACAATCTGAAAGCGAGTGATTTTTAGTTGATCGATTTATCAAGGTGCATATCATTAAAGTAATAATGATTGATAACGACGAATCTCGTCTGATCTTTTGAAAGCTGATCTTATCACTGACCCCTGCCAATATCTGCGCTACCAAGGTTTCGACCACAGGAACCTCGAAAGCGTCAGCCTCCTTCGCACCCCTATCTCTCCAGTCAGCACCAGTTCAAAAGGCTCAGGACTCTGCGACTGGCAACGGTTACAGCATTTCCACGACTGAAATTTGGAGACAATCAAGACGGCATAGCGCTCTATCTGAGATAAGGCTTACCCCGCATCCTTTGGAGTTATTATTTAAGCCGGTTGGGTTCTGGAGAGACTTTCAGGGGTAACCAGTTCCCGACTCTGAGGGTTGTTTCAAGCAGCTGCCGGCGGAGGGGTCACAGTGCATCGAGCTGGCGGTCCGGAACCACTTTCGCACCACGGCTGCGATTGCTATGTTCCCAATTCTATCGTACACGCTCGAGTAGTAATCAATTACCTAATCACGGTACGAATATGCTCTCATTGAAACCTTACGAGTTTCCGTAGAACCCCGTGTATGATGCCGAAGTTCTCGTTACATAATCACCGGCTTAAAGCCTGAGCGGTTTGGAAACGAAAATGACAACAAACCTTCGATATTCAACTCGATCGAGGCCTGTGTTTGTGCTTATATTTACTTTCAAAAGACTTGCCATAAAACGGTAAACTTCGCGCTCGATAATAAATACACAGAATTGAAAGTTGAATGTGCTCCAACGCCTCGTTGAGACGCATCTGCACGAGAACGCGAGGATAATATGGAACCCACAAACATGGTGCGCCATATCTCATCGTATTCTCAAATAATATATCGCTAAAATATCAGACAAACGTGCTAAATGCGAACTCCAAAACCAAGCTTGCGCGAATAATCCTTCTCAAACCTACCATCAACATTTTCTACACATTTTCAAATGTTTTGTCTCGTAAACCAGATTTTAGTAGACTGGGTATATTAACCAATTGTCGGCTTTGATTCTCCATAAAGAGAGAAGTTGATGCCAGCTACTTTGTACAACCCGGGACGCTAGAGGTCCACCTCTTTGAACTCTTATATAATCCCCATTTCTTAGCGTCATTTGTCATCTACAATGACCTCGTATCATATCATCCCTTCAGGTTGAGTTGGCCCGACCCATCCTTCCACTTCACCCTTAACCCAACATCTCATCCACTCTCGTACCTTCTCTTCCACCTCTTCCACGACCGGATCTTCTTGGAGTGGGAAACTCTTTCGTGGAATTATCGGGCCTCCGGTTTCTCTTCTCGCAAATAGTAGGCTTGTCTTGGGGTCTACTATTCCTGTTGGCCGGTTCTTTAACAATTTATTGAACCGTTCGTACAAGAGGTTAGGGTCGAGGAGAGTTTGGTGGATGAAATATCGATGAAACCCTTCTCTGGTAAGAAGTGGGATCGGAACTGGTGGTTCCGGGTTGACGCATTTGGGAAGGAATGAAGGTGGGGGTTGAACCGGGGGTTGCTCTAAGATGTGACCGAGGTTAAGCAACGAAAAGTAATTTGTGAGTAGGCTCGATATGAAGTCTTCGGGATCCGGATGAAATAACGACTGCGCCAAGCGGATCTGAGATTCATCTATTTCGTCTGGTGTTAGAATCCGTTCAAACCGAAGTCATAAAGAATAAAGGGACCCTTACAAAGGTTTTCTTCAACCGTAAAACCCATTTCCTCCCACATTTGACCTAGTGTCTGAGGATCGAGTCCCTCTTTGCCAACACACTTCATTCTGTGATAGTAGTCGTATATACCATCCAACAGCCTGTGCCACATTCGAGACCATTGTCCGTTACCATCGTAAAAGACGCCCCAGAAATGCTCGTCTTCTCTCTCAGCTTCGCTTAGCGTACGTCTCCGTTTCGCTAACGGGCCATGACTACTGTCATCCTCTTCATTCGTTGGCAATGGAGTTCCATCAATAAACCAGTTGGGGAAACGATGGGTGATCATAGAAAATGGTGTTTGCTCTTTGGGTTTTCGGGAGGCGGATACAGGTGTCGGTAGTGGGTATGAATTCGTGGATATAGCATCTATTGAGAAGGATCTTGGCTTTGGCGGGTCGTCCAATTTCCGCGCTTCTGGCGATTCAGGTGACTCGCTTTCGGGGGTGAATTGTGCTAGTTTACTTGTAGAGTAGTTCGAAGATACGTTACTATAGAACTCTTCTTCAAGTGATATTTTCTTTGGGAGCGCAGGAGCCGGGGCGCTACCCCTCCGTAGTTCCTGCTGTTGCCTGGTAAGAGAATCGGTATACGACTGGGTTGAATTCAATCTACTCGAGTTAGAAGAGGAACCAATGTGCGTATTTCTTCGTCCATGGCTCAGATCGTAGAAACTTCGCTCGTCGAAAGAATCATCCTCTTCGGCGCTTCTCCTAGCATTCCGCTGGGACTCTTGTTCCCTCTTCTGTTGGTCTTGAACGGCGGAAACCTGGCTTTGAACTTGCATCCGCCATTCGTATTCCCGCTGTGCTTGCAAAGCCTCTTGCCACTCTCTATCCGATAGGGTAAAATCAGGTTGAGTATTGAAGGTCGCCCGAGGTGGCGGAGGAGGTGGCGGCGACTGTATCTCTGTCTGAGGTGGAGACTGCAATTGCACTTGTGGCTGCTGCTGTTGCGCAGGCCTAGTAAAGCCATTCATGGATTCCATCTCCATTTGAGAGGCCACCACCGAAGGCAAAACATATCTCGGAGTAGATATAGGCGTCGCACCCGGAGTAGGGTAGTCCACAGGTGAAATTGGCATCTGCCCAAAACCTGGTGAGGTTGTCAATTGGAAATTTGGAGACAAAGGGCCACCCAGGCCAGGGCTGGTAACAGCACCCGGAAAAGCGTATCCATTTGGCTGCGGGGTAGGATAGAACTGTTGGCTTGGATATTGAGACTGTCGCTGGGACTGGCGACCGGCAGCATCATGATGTCCAAAGGGAGCAGGTGACTGTTGTTGAGGCAGAGAATTTCGATTGCTCCCTGGTGTATGGCTACCGTCTATCAATATCTATAAAGAAGTATGAAGAGTTAGGCTCAATTCTAGCCATGAACAGGACCCATGCACACGAAGATATATCTTGAAGCCAAGTAGGTGCAGCAACACAACGCCGAAGCAAGGGTTCGCGAGAGGTAACATAGCATTATCCACGATCCTAAAGCCACTATGCAGCACGATAAACGGCATCAGGGTATACGCAGATACCCAAAGTCCCGGGATCTCGGATACGCAGGGGCATTCAGCGACAAGTAAAACTCCCATGACACGTACCTGTTGATCGAGACTCTGCGGACGAGATATCTGCAGGTCCCGCACTCCGGTCGTAGAACTTCTCTTCGAGCTGACAAGCGACCGGACTAGATTCATGTTTACCGCTTTACGTGCTGCAGGTGATGATGCAGACGATACCGCTTTTGTTCGCGCTCGTGGTGTTCGCAAATTTCCGGCGGCTGCGGGGAAGGAATAGTAACCGCCTTGCGAAATGGGATATGCGAATGAGAACTGGTCGACGGATAAAGGATACCTCCTCGCGACAGCGGACAAAGGAAAGGACCGCGATGTTGAAGAAGAAGTCGAGGTCGACATCTCAGAGTCGTGCCTCTTTATCAACTTTTCTTCAAAAGCAAATGCCTCCACCCCGTGCAACATTTCGCAAGCCACTATGCTCCTCGACAGGCTTCGATCTGCAGATTCTAACTTTCTGGTTCCAATCAGAATGCAAACTCGCAACCCTTGTCCAACTGGGGCCCTGCAGTGTGCTTGCGTCCTTGCAGCTTAGCTAAAAGCAAAGACAATAGAGGGTGTGGATGCACCACACCGACGGCCAGGGTAGCGTAGCCGAGTAGAAATCGTTCTCTCCCAATTCGCAAATTGAATTCACCTGTAGCAAACCTTTTAATGCTTTTGAGCCACAGCAAGCACAATACGAGGTTTGGGTCCCGGAAGCCCTGGGTAAGAGTGAGAAAGGTAGTTATTCTACCAGGGCTACTTTCACCCTTTTCCTTGTCGTACGAGAATGGATTGGATCTCGTCGATTTCCCTAGCGAGTTCCCTTGGAGGTGCGGGATCTCTAGTGCAAGCACCAGTGTTCTTGTTGATCGAATAAGGCTGTGAGCATAAGCGCCGGGCTTCACCTATTGGCCAGGGTTTGGAATAATTCTTGGATAAGTATTGCGCAAGAACAACCCAAAATCCAAACCCCCTTTCAGTATGTCTGTTGCTCGATTAAGATTTTCCAAAATATCCACTTGTTTAAGATTTCTTGCCTCTATTGGATTCTGGGGATGCATATGCAGAAGAGGAGGAGGGCGACGAGAATAGAACCAAAGACGGCACGGTGCACGGCAAGCGTCAAGCTTTGCCGCTTCCTTGAAAGTGGAGTCTGGCCGATGAGTGCGCGCCCGTCATAGAGGCAATCTTATAGGATAATTTTAGTAGCCGCGAATGCGGGCTTCCCCTAAGTTCAATGTTGGGAAACAATATCGCAATGTTGTTTGTAAAATAACGAGCCAAAGTTGGCTTCGATATCTGTAGACGACTCGAAATCGGAGACTTGGCAACAGGAATGTTGGTTTGTGTTGCCTCTAGCTCGAGATGGCTGAACGGTGTGCTCCACCTTCGTACTCTGGAAAATTTAGATAGCGTGATGTATATTTTCGAGCTTTTTGAAAGAAAAGTTAACATAGAGAGATGTGGGACCGCTAGGTCTTGCGGGGCACGACCAAAGTTATACAACGATGTAGAGCGTACGAAATTCACTCCATTCTATTCTATCTTGTGTACTGGATCCCCGCACTTGCGGTGAGGTTTCATTCTCGTCAGAGCACGGACAGCGCAGCCAACTTTTCTGGTATACACAGCCTGGAATCGTTTGCAAAAATACAATTTTACCCGGCGTTCAAGGAAATCAAGGTTTCAGGGGTGAATTTCGATCATATCAGGCGGCGATTCTTGGACCTAGAACTCAAGAGAACTAGCTTCTAAATATCACGGCGCAGAAAAGTTTGAAACCTCGATTACCGTGGTTCCCGTTGAAAGATATGGCTGAGAGGCATAACCGATTCAACGGCGAAAATTAACTTCTAACACGCTCAGGTATCGTAAATTGGCTAACATCCCACACCGACTCATTAGCCCATGGTATTGGCAGAAAAATGGCACAGTCTCCCAGGTGATTTTCAGATTTTAGCCGTAGTTCGACTTCATTCGATCATTTTAACCCGGCTTTCAACGTCGGCCCATGAGCTTGCATGCTTTCATGGATGAACCTCGCATGACTCGATGTGGAAGATATATGGCCCGCCGCAAATAAGTTGTATAATAATATCCGTAAGATATCAGAACTCTAGTACCATAGAGTACGCCTTACGGAATACATCTCTTTCGGCAAGGAGCTATTAATTTATATCGTCTTGTTAAACTCCCTCAAATCTATATCAACGAGCCCAACAACAAAACAAATTCCAGAATCCATTTCCCTCAAACCGTCTCACCATGCTATTGTTTTGCTACTCCAACGTGTTTCGCCGAAACATGGACTCTCGAAAAAATCAATCAATATACGCAAGTGGTCGCGATTTAATAATTGCTATATGGAAATTTCCGAATTGCCCAAATGGTCAATTAAATAGCGTACACGTTTCGTTCACATTGGAGAAGTTAGACGTTTCCTCCGAGTATCGCTTTCCATGTATATTCATCCAAAACAACTAGGCCACTGGCTGTCTATCGGCTTATCCTTCTATGGATTTTCTCGGGTGTAAGTGTCCGACAGAAGCTTCCTCCATTCTTCGCACTAGAGCTACTCAAAAGTCATTACATTTTTGATAACTGCTAATTAGCTGATATCACTCGGCTTCTAGGCAAGCCGAAACGATCGACGTGACTAATCAAGAGTTCATTACCTCGATACAAGAATATGGTCAAGATTACATCTTTCCTTTCAGGCAAGCCTATGCAACTCTTCGCCATCTTTCCCAGAATATTTATCCCTTGATCCTCGCACCACACCCACATTGGGTTGGCCCACCAGCCGTCAGCGACATAATCGATGCTGTTGTACGAAAGATTGACGACGCAATCGTCGATTTTATGAGCGTCAATGGTGTAGAGGATGCTCCCGCCGATTCACCTCTTAGCATTGCTGGGGATGCTTTAGTCCGGATCAGAAACTCGGTGAAGTCGTATGGCTCACAAAAGGTGAAGATTTACACCAGTATTTGGACTAGCCCGAGCACTTCAACCACCACTGTACCACTTTGGACCTTCATCCACAGTCTCATTGTGAACACCGGGTTTTATTCATCCTTTAGCACTGGGAGCGCTGAAAAGCTCATGACTTGGCTGTTGGATGCAAAAGTGGACCCGCAATCTGGTGCGGATGTGGTTTGGGTTCTCAATCTCAGCACACTTAGAACTCGTATCGAGGTGATGACAGGAGTCATCCAAGATATCGAAGCATTACTTGCGGAACCGTTGCCATATATCGAAGAAGTAGACGAAGCCGTTGGTGCAGACCTTGACCCACTGGCAGAGTTTGAACCAGCCTTCCAAGACTTGCAAGCTGTCGTGAATACATACTTGGCGCAGATTATCATTATGAGGAACATTATGGCGGATCTTCTAGTCGAATATGTCAATAACTTTGAGAAAGAAGACTGAATACAACTATACGAGTGGCTGGGGTATCCTTTTAACAAAAATTGAAGAAATTATAATTACAATCCATACTCCTATTAATATATTACATGAAATTGTCATTAGAGGCGGAACCGAAGCTTTTTATTGGTGACTTAGTTCTCTGTTATTCCGCCAACTTGCTTTAATAGCTCCTCCTTCTCCCGCGCTTGCCTTAAGCCGCTTCTCCGTCCTAAGAACCACATGCCAGCACTTATTACAAAGGCTCCGAGGACAGCACCGACTACTATGCCCGCAATGGCGCCTTTAGATAACCCTGCGGCATCTGAACGTAACGAAGTAGGAGCAGGAGCAAGCGATACCGAAGGAGCGCTGCCAGGTGTCAACGATGTCGTCGCGGCGTCATCTGCAAATATCGAACGGGAATCCGGTGTATCTTGAGGAAGCGCTATCTCCCCGCTGGGGAACGGTTGGTTGAGGGCCCTACAAGTGTCGAAACTCCTTTGGACGTTGCTTCCTCCTCTGAAGCCTTGAGGGCAACAGAATGGGAATCCACTATTATTATATAGGCTCCACTCGTCGCTTCCGCAAACATAGAATGTCGCGAGGTCTCGTGAACAATCGGCACCTAATTCACATGATATATCAGTAAACAGATCGATGGGTCAATAGGGCGAAAATACCACTTACTAGTTGGACAGCATCCTGTATTATCTTCGAAGCCGGGGATAGTCGTGGTATTAAGGCAAAATTGTCCCTGTGCGCAACAGGCACTGAATGGTTGTTGTCTTACACCACAGTCAACTTCGGTGGCGGCGCATCCCTGGCTTCTAATAGCCCATCCTCCAAGGAATTGAGAATTTTGGGCGAAAGCGAAGGGCGCCGCAAATATCAGCAGAAGTGATAGCATTTTCCGTCGATATTATCCGCTGTCGCGTTTGTTGCTTTCGAGATATAATCAATGGCGGCCGTGAAAGAAGAACGTCCCTGATTAGTTGGAGCACGGAGAAAATACAGACGAACGTCTCGTATACGTCCCGAGCCGCAGAAATATATTTTCCGAGCAGACGAGTTCAAGCTGACGGATATTAGGCCATTTACGGCAATCAGATCTCAAATTTTGCGGGAACTAAAATGAGGGGGGCAAGGTTCTGCTGAAGACACCTTCCCGAAGTTGGTTGACCAGCATATCTTTCGATCTCCAGTCACACAAACCCAACTAATAATAGGCAGCCTGCCTTGGAATTATTCGTAATCTTATTATTGTACAAAGCTATGAATTTATACACAAGATGTCTCTTACGATCCCGGAGGGTATTCTGAGTACTCCGTATCTTGTGCTGGTATCCCATACACGAAAATATACTCGTTTCAGGACTTGTTACATGCAAATAAGCTACATACGGAGTATGTCAGCTGCATTTACAAGTACTAGAAGAGAAAATTCGTGATGGTTGGCATACTTGACTTCCGAATTGGGATGTTCTTATTTTTTAGGCAGGTTTGTCAGCCAAAGGTGAAATACCACAATTTCGACACATTTTCCTCCTCAGTGGGCCAGCCGCGTCGCCGCTACAGTAATGTCCCTTTGTGTGCCCTAAATTGGTCTTCTTGAAGGCGCTGGAAGACCTTATCTTCCGGAATGAGAGATCGGATATCTTTACGTAGGGCTTGTTCTATTTGTAATAGCTGGTGGATACCATTCAGATAGAAATAATAGTTGTCCTATGAACCAGCCATAATTGAGAGACTTGTCTGATTTGCTCAGCTTGATTAATTCGCTCACTGAATGTCAGAACGTTAGCAAAGCACTCGACATTGCAAACAATCTTAATCTAGACCATAAGGCCTATCTATCGTCAACACTGGTACAGTTGCGAAAGTTTCATGGATATTCACCTGAATCCTAATTCTCTAAAAAAGGGTTTCCAATGGGTTTATGACGGTGAAAATAAAACAAGATAATTTTGGAAGCACCGAAGAGATCATGCACAAGTGGCCTCACAAGGTAGCTAGACTATATAAAAAATAAATTAGCGAGGCTGTGAGCGATTGAAAATTATCTAGGTTCTAAAGGTAGGCTAGAATACTTACCATTTTACGTTTTCTTGTGACGGCGACTTGTTGCTTCATTAAGATTTCTAAGCCATTCAGCAAAATAAAGCAAGCAAGAAGGGTTGATAACCAGCATCTTGGTTCCAACTTTAGCATTTTTTTCTATAATTCTTCCAAAACTACCTTTTTTAATGGTAGGAGCATTCTTTGAACAACGATTGCTACAAATTGACGGTCGAGGATTGCTACATCAGGTAACCACACCCTTCCTTCTAGAGATGCCGGAATTCCAAGCACCTTCGATATAACGAGCGACGGTCCAGAACACTTTGACAAGAGCCTACTGGCACAATTTTCATTTAGAATTCACGGGGTTTAGAAGGATACCACCACTTATAAGCGATTTGATAAGACGGTATACCCAGGGCTGTAGAACTCGGAAAGGAAAGATTCACCGTCGCGGGTCAAAGGCTTACGCTTTGCAAAGGGGGAGAAGGGTCGACATGAAGAGCAAGATCGGGCTGCATTCGACGCTCATGTGGCGGCTATTAGATTCTGGCGGTAAGAATTAGACGACATGGAAGAGTTCTTGGTAGCGCGGAAACGAAGGCTGTTAGGTGCTCCTCAAGCTTCAGACGCACCATTTTTTGTCTACCTGCAACGGCCACACTTGCATGAGATTGTGTCAGAGCTCAAAAAATTCGAGGCTATAAAATCCGTTCCACTGAAAGAAACCCGAACGCCCAATTCCATGGTTCAAGATCTCAGTGTGAAATGAGCATATCATAAGGGAAGGGGCAGCTTTTTTTAAAAAAAAAAAAAAAAAATTCGCTGAGAATCATTGAACCCGATTTACTTTTATAGATGTAGAGCCTTAACGCTGACTAACTGGTAGCACATGATGAGAAATCTTGCGCAAGGATCCCTTTTCGGACCGTTCGGAATTGTTCGGATTTTGTGAGATATCGCGATAGTACATCACATTGTTGAGTAACTAACTCTACGTGACAAAAACAATGACTTATCTTTCTATTGAAGAAAAGAAAAAAGCCAAAGCGAAATGAGAACAGTCTACGTCTCAAGACAGGGCATTTCGGAATTCCTGGACTACCGAACTTATCTTCTTGGTAATTCCTTAGTGAATCACGGGTTGTTACTTTGAAAAAACTGACTCGTGCCCCATTGCCCCGTCACCAATGCACTAGGATATTCGTAACCTTCCCGTAATTTTGGAATGTGCGTTTGTCCGAACTTGCCATGCCATGCTAGAACATTGGGGTTCAACTCCATGTTTCGGTGAATACCCAGTTTGTACCACCATAGCACCCCAGAATCAACGGCCGTCATTCTTTTTTAAGTTCGAGATTAAAACTTCATCTGACGGCTACCCTAGCTCTTTCGCTAAATTTCTCCGGATCTTTGCAGCCTTCACTCCTGGCGAAGGGCGACCTACGGAGCACTGCATCGTCCTGCGGAAGCGCTGGGTATTTTCCGTCACGAAAACTGCCAGGGACACAAGTCTTGGCAGGCCGACAACCTCAATTCTCGAAGCGAATGGGTATTCCCCGTCGAGCTTGGTTAGCCTCATGAGCAAGCATATGGCCAAATATGCTTCCAAACTAGCGGCATAGCTAGCAGCCATTAGACCCTTAATCATTGGCTAACAGGAATCTCAAAGGTTGCAGGTGGCTTGGAACATTTCCCCACATCTGGGCACAATTTGGGTTCATCTTGGGGTATCGATGATGGGGCATCTGAATAAGCTATTATACATACTTTTTGAATGTGGCAGCTTATCCGAGGCAAGAGGTTCCGGGGAATGTCCTTTGAGGGGAAAATTGGGGAATAATAGGTAGATAATACGAACGCCGTCCTCATGATGGGAGGATGGGGGATCCTTCGTCTCTTTTTCGTTCACAATTGCAGATTCAAAGTTTTGATGTTATCTTCCAAATCCGGAGTGAACCGCTCTATGACCTGGTGCATTTAACAGAATCTATCGCGCACTCATTTTGACCACCACATTCGTCATGACTAAGTCGCGGGTACCACCGGAGAAGCGAGTAAGGGTCGCGCAAGCGTGCGCAAGGTGCAAACGGCGGAAAGAAAAGGTAAGTTTACCTTCAGAATCTTCGTCTTACTATCTAAGGCACAAAATCCTCAAGTCCCTATACGTCTTCTTCGAAATATCAAGACGGCATTCTGACGGAAACTGCAACTAGTGTGACGGGCAGACACCATGCCGAAATTGCATCAAATCCGGTGTTTTGTGCATGACTACAACGCAGGCGCAGCTCAGCGGGGCAGTTGGCGATATCCGGACGTCAGAACCACCAGTAAAGAAGCAAAGGACAATGAGCTCTGGTCAAGATCCATTTTCGGAGTTACTGTAGGTGCATCTCGATCCTTAGTTTTTGAATTGGGCACCAAGCTTATAATTCTCAAAGTAGAGAAAACTTGAGTTTTGGCAATTTCGAGCTCCCAGAAGACGCCAAACTCTCGCCGGGGTTGCCTTCGCCAATATCACCAACATCAGAAGCGAAATACTCATACGGATCACCTCGCAGCTCAACTTCAAAGAATAGCCCTGTTAGAAGAATTCCGCAGAAGACCTGTAAGTTTGAACTAAAGTTTATTATCGAAGCCTGATTTAATAATGGATTGTGATAGGCCCGCATGCCCGGACAACCACAGAACAAATGGCGAACTCTCTAAGGAACATTTTATTAGAACGCGAGAGTTCACAGCCGAATGCAATAAGAGCTTGTTGTAAAAAAGTCGGATTTGGTAGCCATGCAGACAGACCAGAATCTCGGATGCCCACATACGATGAAGTTACAAATCTCCTCGCAGTATTTCGAACACACGTAAGACGCCAAAACGTTTATGCTTGAGTTCTTAGTAGACTAATATATACTTCAGTTAGCTTCTATAATCGACCCAGTCCTCGATACACATTTCGTTAACCTTGTCAAAACGCCTTCTTTCATCAATCATCCACTGAACCGACATTATATTTCGGAATTGATTATGGCTATATCATTTCTCTGTGTAGCTTCCTCGACACAATCTATTAGACGAAAGTTCTCCTCAATAACAACAGAGGTTGCGGTATCCCGAGCAGTAGCCCATTTCAAAACCGCACAGGCCGGATTTGATATGACAGGGTCTGTCGAGAATCCTGACATTTCAGCTGTGGAGGTCTTGCTACTCATGGCAATATATAAATTTCTAGAAGGGAGTGAAGCGCCTGCTGCTAGTTTAGTTGGTATGTCAATTTACATGAAGTGAACTGATCCGGATATCGTGGCTAATATATCCCCCAGGTATGGCGATATCAATGGCGCAAACACTTGGCCTCAACGAGACAGACTACGTTTGCGCGGAAGGAACACCTGAGATACACAGTGGTGTCTGGAATACTCTATACAATTTCGATAGAGTTCTTTCACTTACTTCATCTCGAATATGTAATCTGCCCCACGATGCGGCACCCTTATCACCAGTATCTCCAATATCCGAGATTTCTTTCATACTAGGCAAGATCGTTCAAGCGACTCGATGCCCTTCCTCAACACCTGAGCTTTTACAACCACTTTCGAATGAGCTGAAGACGTTTATAACTGCCCTTCCTCCGTCGTTTCGCTGGAGCACCATCTTATCTACAACCTTACCGCAGCATGAGCTCATGAAATCACTTCATGTTAACGCCGTGTACTTCTGCGCTATCTTTCGACTTACGAAGAGTTCCCTCCTCGCCACCCTAAGCCGAGGAAGAAGCAAAATCATCCCGTCAAATAACAGTAATCTAAATGACTTTTCGTTCGACTTTCTGAATTCGCCCAATTCAATTGATTACAACACTCTTACGGCTACCCACGAAAGCCGATGGTCAGAAGCCGGCATATATTCCGCACAGACTAGTCTCCGCTTATTTGAGAAAGCTAAACAGAATGGTATTTCAATCCACGGCTCTCCGTTGTTCGAAACGTGGTTGACACTATCATTTCTCATCTGCATCGCTGGAATTTTCGCATTCCCTTCAAATTCCTCGGGTGCGGCTCTCCTTAACCTTGGAAACACGGGTAGAAAGTCTACACCTCATGATATGGAATCCCGGATTTCTCAGCTCTCCCATTTATACCAGAATTTGATCTCGAATGCTAGGATGAGTCCGAGACTATGCAGTCTATCCACGTATATCAACGACTTGAGGGCATATCTATCCCAAAAGTCCGAAGATACCACCTGTGGAAAAGATAGCTTTGAAGCTTTATTCGGGAGTCTGGGGGATGCGAATATAATTGAGTCAATCGAGGATGTTGTTATGGGGTCTATCGAAGCGGTTAACTCGAACGCGACCGTTGAAGCGGCGCTTGAAGAAGTCTTGCTAACGCCTAGCGCGAGCCACTCTGGAAGTATGGACGAGACCCCTGATGAAGATTCCTTGGCTTCACTACTCCCTGAGACGCCGACGTCGTTGATATCAAATGTCCAGTATTCCGATACAGAAAATAGTGTTAAGGAAGGAGTTCTGACAACTGGTTGCCCGATCACGGTTTCAGAGCGCAAAAATGTGGCTGATGTCGACGATTTGTGGCAAAAGATATTCGAGGACTTGGATCCAGAGGATATTGAACCAGAGGGTAGCTTGAAAAAAGCTGCGTTAGAGAATTTGGGATATAGTTTAAACGGGGCTGAGGAGGTTACAGCATTGGAAAGATTAATTAGGAAAAGCGAAGTATTTGTTTGAGCGATATACCCCAAGATTGTTCTCTAAGGAGATCACGATGTTTTGTTTCTTCATTTCATTGTATTTGACATCCATTAGAATTCAAATTTACATTCTATTGAACTTTTACTTCTTCGGTGCTTCTTCGTGATTACAAGCCCCAGAGCGACTTGTTTGCTTCAATAAATTCCTCCAAACCTTGTGGTCGCTCGCCTTCGGTGTAGTATTTCGCAATGCTCTCCTCCACCGCCTTCTCCGATTCCTCAACTGTGGGTCCGAAATACCCATAATCTTGAACCAACAACATATTCTCGAGCAATTCTTGGCCTAGCTCCTTGGTAGGCATAAATCCAATATACATATCGTGAGGAATCTGGAAGTAGTTCGTCTTCTTGCCGGTGACCTTCTCAAAGATATCACAAACCTGCTGTCCGCTATAAAACCCGGACGACTCAGCGATGCTCACCGGGGAAGAGCTATTGAAAATCTCCGGGTGAAGGAGAGCCCCGGCAACGAAGTTCCCGTTATCGACAGCAGGGTTGAACCATGGCCACTTGACATCGATCGGAGTAGGCATGGCGAAAGTAAAAGTTTCTCCACCATCATTCGATTTGATGTTTCCCGAGAGGTTTTGCATAAACATGCCCGGCATAACGTTGACGTGCGGGATACCGAGAGATGCAATGTATTCTCCGATCTCGGCTTTACCGTCGAAATGGAGGACGTTCGGGTATTTACCATTGGACACTAGAAGTTGAAGTACATGTAGATTAGTCATCCGCTAACGCGAGATAAGGTTCAACATGATGTAAATGACGTACGTTTTCCGACGTGAACGAGATTACTCCATAGAAGCTGCTTGACATTATGCTCTTTGCAAGCATCCGCGATTCGTTTTCCTTGGTTTACTTCACGTTCTTTGCTTGGTGGATTCTCCCAGTCTATATTGTCAAGCGTTTGATTAGTTGATAATCACTTGGGTGGTATGCAATGGTTTTTCACAGCGACGGGATAACAACTCACAATTGGTAACAGCGAATACAGCATACGATCCAGCAATTGCTTTCGAGACGGAGTCGTAATGCTCCATATCTCCCTAGTTTAGTAATATCATGTTAGCGAAGCTCGCAGCGATGAGTAAACAACTGATCCTCAACGCACTGTAACCATTTCGACGCCTTTGGCTGTTAACGCCTTGGCTTTGTCGCTGGAGGTATTCCGTGTGACTCCACGAAGCTTGTATTCCTTAGAAAGAGTTGGGTGGTGCTGAATAAATTCAATTATGGAGGAGCCTTGATTTCCGGTGGAACCGAAGACGGTGAAAACTTTTGCGCTGGACATCTTGCGAATTGTCTGGTAGCTCAAGAGTCTCGAGGAACTTGAAGATAAAGATTTTGAGAGTAAAATATTGGCTTTTAAGGCAGATAACGCCAGGGGAAATTGATGATTGAAATAAGTTTAGTAAATTGGAAGATTAGAATAATTGAATTTCAGAGTAAATTGATATTGTAGCAGAATTCGGAAGCTATTTGCCGATTTGTATGCAGTTGTGCCGCTGTGATGTCACATAGAAGATATTACACTTTCTCAAGGGCGGTCGGCGCTATATATACTTCCTCGACTGTCTAGTAGCTACAAGTGGAGGTCTGACGGATTGTACTTTTAAACGTTACATAATCCCACCGTTGACATTATGAACGTGCTTAGTCCGGCGAAACACTAAATCCGCCGAAGCTTTTGACCCTCCCGCTAAGCGACTTCGAACGGTTGGGAGTCGAACGGCCGATGTTGGTCCGCCGCCAGATGCGGATGCGAAATGATGTTTTGCTGCATTGCGCTCTTCTGGGAAGTAATTGTCGGCCGAGTATGTTCAAACGCTGCTAAGACCACCAAAGACACGTAAAAGAAATCCACCCCGGCCATTAATATCAAACCGTGTGAAAAGAAAACTCCGCGGCGAACTATCTCGAAAAGGCGATAATCTGGGTTTCGGTGGTAGCAATCAACCCTTGCAAATTCGATGTCGGCCGAGTGGTTTTACATGGCAGACCTGTTACAGATGCTCTTTGGGAGGTTAGCGAGAGACTCAATTCCTGGGAGCAGGAACTGAGCTCAATCCCGCTCCTAGACCTAATGACTAGGTCAAGGCCAGCGGGAGTGGAACCATGGTCATGAAGACTGGAATGAGAATTGCCCCGAAGGCACAATATTTGCGAAGGCCCGTTCCTAGATATTACCAATATCTGCAGTCTAGAATCTACTTCGCACCTGCGGAGACAAGACCAGAGTTAGAACCACAGCATACAAAACACCAATGTTCTTTCGGCCGTTAGACAGACCGGCCTAGGCTTGGCAGGGAAATTGCTGAAGAAACGCCAATTAAACTCTCGCGAGGTTCTCGTACGAAACGCCACATTTGTAAAGAGTGATGCACTCGCCACCGGCGGGAATATCCGAGTGGCTTATTTCTATCAAGAGTACCTACTCTATTCATATGGTTCTGACAATTGGATCCTCAAGTTACCTTCATTTAAACAATTATTCGTCATCCACCAAAAGAACTCAAGTTTACTGAGGGAAAAAGTCACTAATCCATTTGTCAAGACGTCTAATCAACAGATTCCAATATTGCTTTCCTAATCTGTAGCGAGATTTTGGCATTCCTGGTGATAAATATAATCTCCTTTATCTCCAACACCTTGCGCAATCCCGTACTTGTCGCTGTATTTCGGCCGATACCTAGCCCATTAATCCCCTTCAGCTTTAACAATCTCGAAAAGCTCGGTCGGAGGGTAAAACGGTGGGATACTCGGTCCCACGATCAATGGCCTGACATCAATCTACTCCATTGTCAGTCGTATTGACCAAAAACATTTCACCATTAATTGCGCAACACTAGCGAATGTGTTCGTATGGTAAACCGACCTGCTTAAAAGGTTCTTCGCTCAAAACAACCCAGCCATGACCTGGTTGAGAACTCATCTCGATCCTACAGCCCATTGAATACGTATAACTTATATCAGTATCTTTTCTTGATATCTCCTGAATACCCTCTAGATCCAAGTCTCGCACTTACGTAAAAGTATCTTTGCCGTGATGCATCTGAGGCTTGATAATCCATTCTTCGGCAGCGGGATTATCGGTCAAAATACCGAAGAGCTTGTGGTCAATCACCGCGGTAGGGTCTCCTCGAGTTTTCAAGATGAATCCTTTGCCGCTCTTTTCGATTTTCCACGCTGGAGGCTCCATTTCCTCCGGGAGGGTTTGGATTCTCTTCGGGTTCAATGAACGGTCTTCCGCCAGGTGCCGTCCGATATACATGCCGCTTACTTTTGCCTTGATAATATATGATCCTTCTTCAAAGGCTTCCATTGCGAATAAGATCAATTCGATAATATCAATCTGTTCAAGTAGTAAGGTGTCCTAGTGGATCGAGGTATAAATCCCCTAAGGTTTTGTGAATAGAGAGAAAATGGAGCTGATTTGCTTCCTGAATATTATGACCGGCTGGTGCATCACCTTGGTGAATAGCAACTGGTTTTATATCTGACTACTACGAGAACTACGGAGCCGATAAATAGTCCTCCCTCGCAATAACAAAGTCTTCTTCTACCTCACTACTCCCCCGTCACCACACGAGCGGAAAACCTGAAACAACGGTCCTTCACAAACCAGGAGATAATTTGCGCTCCTCCATACTGCATAGATACAAATTGAAGACGTGCCACTTATGCGCCCTCATGTCGTGTACAGTTACGGATGCCGGCTTCTAAGAAAAGCCATTAAAACCCCGTGTAACATCGCTAAAGCCGTCTAGCATACTCCGCTAGAGAAGACTAAACTTTTATAGAAGTTCTTCTAAGCGGTGTGGGATTTTCAACTGTCGTGTAACAGTGACTGTCCCTCCTTCCGATTCCTGTGCCGTCCCGCAGGATCGATCCCGTCGCGGGAAGGATTCCGGAAGGAACACCTAAGTCTAACATGCAAGGAAAGGACGCTGCGCGTATCTCAAGGACAAAGTTACCAATAACTTAGTCAAAGGATCGTACTCGAGCCGACACCAGAAATCGCTGTCCCTTTAGAGCTTTGTTTCGATGTGATTATTTTCAAGTGATAAGAATCCCGACACGACCTCGTTCATGTTGTAACCCCCATCCCTTCCTTCGGGACCAAAGAGAATCCCACATTGGTCACGCCCCAGGTATCAAGAACAAACTCTAATTCTCCGACAAGCGCTTCATAAGTCGGTAACCTTAACCCCCTGCGAGGATTTTCAAACTCCCAACTATCCCAGGAGAACTGAGGATCGAAGAACTGGGTTCTCATCCAGGAGCTAAACCTAGCGTTGAAATCCCTGATATCGTTAAAGTAGAATTTTTTCGGCAGCGGTGTTTCCATAGACCGAGGTGCGGGAATCGGCGGATTTCGCGCTACGAGAAACGTATATCGTTTCTTCTCGTCCACGTTCGGATAGGGTGGTTTCGGTGCAGCTAGCATACCGCCATGCATGAAGTGCGGATTGTGATTGTACCCGGAGCCATTTTGCATGCCTTGATATTGTATGGGATGCATTGGAACGCCGTTCGGTTGGCTTGGCCCACCATAGTAGCCGAACATGTTCATTGGTCCGTAGCCCTGGAACATTGGGTTTGCAGCATGGTTGGGGAATTGGTTGTATTGTGGGAAGGGTGGGAACATTGGCATGGAATTCGGCATACTCCCACCTTGATAATTCATGAATTCGGAAGTCCTATTTGGTGTCTGGTACTGTTGAGTGGTTTGTAATGGTGTAATGTTGGTTCCAAGCGGTTGCGAGAGTTGACCAGGTTATGTAAAACTTGGCCCTTCAATAGCGGTGAAGAAGTCCATTACTCCCATTGTGGTATTCTGCTGCGGGACCGGTTCCTGTTGCAGATTGATATTTGGGAAACCTAGTTGTTGTTGATTTGGATTGGAGTGAGTTGGCTCTCCGCCAGTAGAAGATACCGATGCTGCAGAATTCGATGAGGTCTCTTGGTTGCTTCCACTATCTTCCGGTGTTCCGTGTTCGGGTGATGGTGTGTCAACTGCTGCTCCGTTCGAGGGTGCTTCAGGTCTTAGAGGCCAAAAACCAACAGCTTGAAATATATTGGCTTGCAAGGCGTCCTCTGCTTCATTGATATCGATGCCTAAGAATGATTCGTAAGAAGCTTCTATGCCGACTATAGGATTCAAGCGCCCGATGTTGTCAAACTCTCTAACTATCGGAAGCGGCGCCGAAATTCTTGTAATAAGATCCCTGACTTCTCCCGCCTGCATGCTATTTCTTATCTCCTCGGCTATCGTGCGGGATGTAAGTCTCGCTGGTAAAGATCCAAAAGTAGCTAGGGTGGGCGTTAGGGTTGGAGATACATCCATATTTTGGTCGACATCCATGAAATCTAAGGCGTCCTCTTGATCTTCTAATATTGTGGTCCCGGTCAGGTGTGGCATCAATGTAGTATGCCGAGCGTTCGGGCCACTATCTTGGGCATGATTTATTGTCGAAGTACCTCGAGCCAAAGGTAAGCGACTACCCGTCTGATCGTTAGGGCGGTCCACAATTACCGGTGAAGAGCTTGAGCTTCGATCGGATCTGGACGGTCCCGGCGAATCATCCACCACTTCGGTTGCAAAATTCTGATATACCTCGAGAGGATCAAAGTCTAGGTAATTGAATTAGTGACTGGAGCCTGGCTCGGCTAGATGCATTTCTTTAGACTCACATGGAGATGGACATGGCGTTCTCGCCGGCCAATCAGGGGTGCATAACTTGAACAGTTGGTCCCAGCTTCTTGCCGCAAGCACTTGAACGTACGATGGGTCATCGGGGTGGCTCCGTTTAAAATGTTCCCTAGGAATCACACGAGAATCGATTAAATAAAAATTCCTAAATATTTTATGTACAAGAATCCGAGGTGTTCCCACTTACTTGATACCAGCCAAGTTTCGTCTGTTTATGGTTACACACTGTGGGTATTGATCAGGCTGATGTTTTGCATGAGGACAGGCTAGATTCCGCTTCATCGCATCGATGCTCTTATAACGGCGCTTTGTTATTCCACCCTCGTGATTATTTTGGTTTCCTTCGCTCGTCTTCCCATTCTTAGGGGCGATAGCTTTGCCTTTCCCCTTGCTGCCGGAGCCCGACGCCTTAAAAGTCTTAGATGAGCTGCTGCTGTGGCTGGTGCTCGTGCCGTTGCCGTCATAACATTCGGATAACCCTTGGGTGACATCGGAGAAACTCGATACATCGTCTACGGTAGCTTTCGAAGATCTTTTGGTGATTGCTATCATCAATAGCAGTAAATAAACTGCCCTTCGTTTATTCTGACTTTCTTCAACTTCGCCAAGACTCTCCCTTACGTCTTTCTCATTGGGTGTGCGTACCGGCGAAGGCACATCGTGTCGTCTGAATGGCGGTTCTACAACCCCTTGCACAGAGTCCGAAAAGTCAAAGGTGGTCGAAGGACTTATCGCGCTCTGATTTTCGTCCCTTTCACTCCAAGCCGGACCCCTTCCACTATAATAAGTCGGTACCCGAGTTTCTGTATCCGATGGCCATTCTATGTCCGAATCAAATGGCAGCTCTTTGTCAGATTCGAAGTATTTTGAGTTGCGGGCTCGAGAAAGTCTAAGAGGCTTTGGAGCGTCCTCTCGAAAGTCCGCCCCTTTCTGGCGTGTTTTCTTAGCAGCGACAGCGGCCGCCGTAAGCATGTCGGATACGGAAGGATTATACTCGAGCCCGCCCAGTATCCGTTTCATCATATTATTTCTTACAGTCGGAGTTCCAGCCGCCGCTATAGCAGTCGCAAAGGCACGTCTGACTTCTGTAGGGCCTGTAAGATTCCGGGCTTTGAAGCTCGCAGATGAAGTCCCGGTCTGATAGATAGTCGAAGCGCAGTCCAGGAACGCCGTGACTTGTCCGTCCGTAAGTGAAAACCCTTCATTTTTATCGAGCATATATTTGTTTTCTCGGTCTTTAACCCAATTTTCGATATCTGTCGTCAATCGTTTCGTCTTGTTGGAGACTATGCTCAGAGACGAACTCGAGTCCGAATCTCGTGAAAAGGGAAACGTATTGATCTGTTCCAGCGCTAGGGGGTTACTAAAGTCGGTGTTTGCTTGACTCTCTCCACCGGGTTGATAAAGCTCATTCGTAGGTCCGGGGTTCCCTTCTACATGTTCTTGGGCGCATATCTTAGGTAATTGCTGGCGTAATCCTTGAAGGTCCGAGCTTGAGACTTGATGTTCGTTTCGCGGGTTACCGCCAACTTTTTCCGGTATATCCCAATGTCTATTCTTCTCCAGTGATTCTCCAAAACTATATCTCTCGTTGAGAGCAGGAAAGATTTCGTTGTGATCTCGCGGAAGCCCAGTTGGCGCATCTCGGCCGGTTTTGACGAGTGAGGGTATATCGCCAGGGAGCTCCGCCCTGCGCGAGTTCATCTCGCCAGGTAGTTCTGCTAGGTAATTCGCGCCGGAAGGCTGTCGTACTTCATCATCGTCCCTTTTGTCGATGGCGGTGCTGTGAGGTATCCATCTCCGCTCCAAAGAATCATATATTTCCTTCACCCCGCCGAGACGCCTGTAAATGAGGGATGTCGCTGATTGGGCAAGGTTGAACGATAAGGCGATGATGGTGTATATCAAAGCCGCCAGTAAGATTATCAAAAGCGTGCTGAATATGACGGCTAGATTCTCGCGCATACGTGGAGTGACAAACTGGTTATAGTCTCTCCTAGCAGCCTGCAGAATGTCAAGGATTTCTCGAAGGATAGCGACCATCGGTTCGCCATCATGAGATCCCATCTTTGCTTTCCACTTAGTGTAGCTGCGTTAGTGTTAAGTGTATTGAAATAGAGTAGCCGCGTGGCTGAAGACTCTAGGCCATATGTCTAGAAAGCAATATGGGGTTTATCAACTAATAGGTAAGTTCAGTAGTTATTGACTGGCGAAACTATCGCCAAGCCTATAAGGAGTAAAAGAGCTTGAGCGCCATGAATGTTGGAATAGGCGGTATTCGGAGGTTCTGATGAAAGGATATGGATGTCCGTATCTGAGGAAAGCAAGAACGGAGGATGCGAGCGGGTTTTGTGTCGTCCCATTTATTTTACAAAGCTGAAAATTATCAGCCTCAAGCATCGCATCTTTTGCGTATTGCGTGTTGGTTCATCGTGAAGCTTACAAAGTCTCATGCTCGAGCAGCCAATGAGAGGGCTCGTTCGATCGCATTGAGATCCTTCACCACTGCCTTGGCACCCAGGCACCTTCCCTGCTCTCTCGCGCCCCGCGATCTCGTGCAGTCGTATGATAATTCATACCGAACTGCGTTCGCGTTCGAGATATGCGTCATAGCAAACCGGTTGCGGGGTTAAGCAGGCACTCTTGGTCGCGACTCGGTATTTGGCGATGGGGAAACGAAGTGGGACGCTGTTTATCGGGATTTGGTGCAAGGGAAGGCACCCCGCAAGTCTGATTTTGGTCGGGATAAATCCTTATCGGAGTGTTATAAGTATATCCGGACGGGGGGAAGTGAGAAGGAAGAGCTGCTACTATAAATGCTTATCGTATGAGTGTGTAGGATCACTTGGTTGTAGACAGATAGATAGAATAGAAGTTACGTGGACGAAGTCTGGAGAGCATTCTTTGTCAGTTCTATTGTGGCGGCTTGCCTGCGGTGCGCCACTGGTCACCGCTGTGGCACATGTAGCCCAAACAATGCGTATTAATCTTGATGTCAACCACGGGGCTGGGTACATTGATAGGTATCAATACATATCTCGAAATTTCAGAAACTGTTTCAATCAAATGCGGTCATCCAAAGCTGTCCCCGCGGGGCGAAGGGCGTAAGCTAATTTACACCACGTCGTTTCCGACTATGTTACATAAGCTAGGCGAGGTATCGGTCTGCGAGGTAAGCAGACTTAGACGATCTGGAGGCTATGTTCAGATGACTGTGCATTCCGTGGGATCTCGGTAACAGTATACGAACGGTCTAGTTTGAGATCAAGCTTTAGCTTCAAGTAGAATGCTTAACAACCCGATCTTTAAATCCTATAGGACTAACGCTAGATGAGTTTTGACGATTGTCATTTGGACAGGAATTCATGCTCTCTCGCTTGGAGTGAAATGAAAGGGATGCTGGGAGGCGAGGCTTCCGCTATCCTTTTTACAATCTCACTGGAATATCGTGATTCCTGTAGACCAATAGCTTCAACTTCACCAAACTCGACCCCCTTAAGCCAAGCACCTCGCCTGTTCGGCACCTTAACTTTATTTGCAGTTGAGGTCCACGGCAATAACAAAATATTTCCCTTGCCACAAGCACAAGTATTTCCCGCATTCCAATCCAAACCCTCGACTTTGTCTCGGCTGGACAAATCCGTGAAGGTGCCGCCTCGCAAGCCTTTTCCAGACTCAGGTTAATCCGTGCTATCGAGCAACCGGAACCGCTCAAACGACTAGACTGGGAACAACAAAGAAGGTTCTTCCGAACCGAAGTTAGTGCCTGTTATCTTAGTGATTCCCCAATCAAGTTTTCAGGTACTATTTCGGTCGTCGGCTTGGTCGTTTCAGGTTAAACAAGGGTCTCCTGTACCCAAAAAACATGTCTTTGTTCCTTACCTTTCGACGACACCGACAAGCTCGAGTACCTACCCCTGCAAAAATGCTACTATAGGTACAAGAATACATTCTAGACACCTTTTTCAGCGCGCGCTTTGTTATCCCACACTCTCCAACGCAAAAATAATCCCCGAGCTGCCTAGTCGACAAACATCGAGGAAAGGGGGTGGGATGCCCATACCCATTGTCCGAGTCGAAGATTTTTTTTTGATTTTTTTTTTCAAATACCTAGACGCCCCCACCACCCGGTGACTTGGTATCGAGGAACCCGGTACCCCTCGTTCAGTGATCTCTTACCCTTTAAACAATGTATCACCTACTACCGCCGAGTGTAGCGGCTACGAGCCCCGGCCAGGTAGTAGTTCCTATACGAATGCGTCCGTCCCACTCCACTGCCAACGCAAAAGGGGCTTAACAAGACCTTGCCAAACGGTGAACTCAGCCAACTGTGGTGCTTATCCTTCACCCGCCCCGGCGTCAATGCTGGATTTAAGCTGATGGCGAGAGTGGAAAATTGGTACCTGTATACGTACGCCCCGGCAGCCCGGCTGTCTTCTGCAGGGGAAAGTTGAAACGAAACGGTGGCCGGCCACATGGCCATAGCTTTTTTTTTCTTTCTCTCTTTTTATTCCTCTCCTTTAGTAGTAGTTTCAAATCATGTGAAGGTAGGGAAAGGGAAAGGAATGCTTTGTGGGACGGGTTTAGTGGTAAAGCAAGTTTAGCTTTATTGTATAAAGAGTTCGGCCACGGCACCCCATTCCGTTTCCTGTCGACTCTTTTTTCCCTTTTCTCTCCCAAGACCGTCTTCTTCTATTCTATTGCCATTTCTTTGGCTACGGCCTTCGTTGCCATATTACATTCCTTTCCTTTATCAAGGGTTTTTCTTCATTGTATAGCTTTGCTGAAATATTCTTTCTCTGGCTTGAGGTCAAGAGAAGATATTTGGTCATTGTTGTTTAGTTGATACTACGACAAGACTGTCCTTTCCTTTGGATATCTCTGTGATTGAATTAGTTTATCTGAAACGATTACTTTAGTCTTCTTTGTAAGAAGTCTACTCTAATACAGTTTTGTGGGGTTTCCGAATCGAGACTTTTGCAACAGCTCTCACTTTCCAGTACCGTTTTGGTTGATGATATACATATCAAAAATGTTTAAATCACTCTTCACACTCCTCTTCACTCTCTCCTTCACACCGATTACCCAAGCATGGCTCCCAACCAAGGACAACGGCGTCATCCGCGGCGTCAACCTCGGCGGCCTCTTCATCATCGAACCATGGATGCAATGGCAACAATGGAGCGATATGGGATGCGGCGCCTACAAATCCGAATTCGACTGCGTGATGAACCTCGGCCAAGCCAAAGCTGATGAAGCGTTCAAGAAACATTGGGCTAGTTGGATCACTGAAGCGGATTTCAAAGATATGGCATCCTACGGCATCAACACCGTTCGAATCCCCGTTGGATACTGGATGCTCGAATCGATAGTGTACGCCGACTCGGAACATTTCCCGCGTGGTGGATTACCGTTCCTCGAGAATACCCTAAAACTCGCGAAGAAATATGGTCTATACGTGATCTTGGATCTCCACGGTGCCCCCGGCGCACAGATCGAGAAGAACGCTTTCACGGGTCAATTCGCCCCGGCACCGGGTTTCTACGTCGATTATCAATACGACCGCGCCGTCACGTTCTTAAGCTGGATAGCGAAACAGGTCCACTCTAACCCAGCGGTCTACGGCAGCATCGGAATGATCCAAGTTCTCAACGAACCCGTATCCTGGAACCCATCCGTCACGGCTACCCTCACCACAGTATTCTACCCGAAAGCGTACAAAGCGATCCGCGGTGTCGAAGACCAACTCGCCATCCGGAAAGATAAACGACTACACGTCATGTTCATGGACGAACTCTGGGGTTCCGGAAACCCTAATTCGAATCTACCGGATACCGAGATGGCTAGTTACGATTATCACAAATATCTTAAATGGGATACATCCATCGCACCGACGAGGGATTCGTATATGAGGTACAGCTGTACTCAGACGTTGGGTTGCAAGAAGCCTTTGATCGTGGGAGAGTGGAGTTTGAGCGTGCCGGATAACCTGCAGGAGTCGGATGCGTTTAGGACTAACAGCGCTGATGCGGTGCAGTGGTTCTCGCAATGGTTCGTCGCTCAGCAGCAGATGTATGAGAGGTCCGGTCTCGGATGGGTGTTTTGGAACTGGAAGAGTACTTTGGGTGATTGGAGGTGGAGCTACAGAGATGCTGTTGTCGCGGGTGTTATTCCGAAGACGTTGACTTCGTCTGCTAAATGGAACGTTTGCGGTTCGTATAAGATGAAGAGGGAGGAGGTTGTTGGTGATGCTGTTGAGATACCGGAGTTGGAAGAGAAGAGGGAAGCTATTGTTGACAGTGCTCCCGTTCCAAGCGGTAATGTCGACGCGAAGAAGCATCGCGCTAGACATGGTCGGATTAGAAGAGGGCATACTCACGGCCACACCCGTTTCCAACCATCTTCCTAGGCCGATTATATTCGTTCCTCACATTCGTTTCTAATAAATATTCATATCATTTTCTTTTCATGTACATATCTATTTTGCGATATCCTTTATCATGATGATACCATCTAGAACTCCAATACACAAGCCTTACGCTGTACACTCGTTCATACACCACCCTATTTCTCATAATGCACCTTATTCACCAACGTTCCTAAAAGATAGAATCACTAGCAGTTAGTCATAACAGCCCTAAACCCTACCATACGCAGCAGCTAAGGACATGAACAATCTTACCAATCCCCTGGATATAAACCCTAATATCATCACCATCCCGAAGCACAATCTTCGGCTCTCGCATAGCACCGATCCCTGGCGGTGTCCCTGTCATGATCACCGTCCCTTTCTCCAACGTGGTACCCCGTGATAGGAACGCCACCGTCTCCTGAACGCTAAATATCATTTCTTTAGTGTTACTATCCTGCACCGTCTCCCCGTTGTATATAGCTTTAATTCCCAACGCATGCGGGTCCAGCGAGCCTTCTCGAGCGATAATTGGACCGATCGGAGCGGCGGTGTCAAACCCTTTACTGTAACTCCACTGGCTATTCTGGAACTGCGATTTTCGCGCACTTACGTCGTTACCGGCGGTGTAGCCTAGAACGTAGTCGAGAGCTTGTTCTTTGGGGATGTCCTTGCCGGTTTTACCGATTATTATCGTTAGTTCGGCTTCGTAGTCGCTGGTGTTATCTTGTACCGCTTTCGGGATTACGATTTTAGCTGGGTGGGGGCCGGTTAGGGAAGTCCGCGGTTTGATGAAGAGGACCGGTTCGTTTGGGATGGGCATTTTGGCTTCGTGAGCGTGGTCGCGGTAGTTTAGACCCAGACAGCGGATTATGGGGACGTCGGTGTAGGAGATTGGTGACAGGAGCTATAGATTAGCGCGCGATGATATTAGCTTCATAGAATGTTAAGAATTACGGTGCGAGAAAGTTATTCTACGTACTCTGTTGACTGTCATTGTTTTATCTGTGACTATGCCATCGAATACGGTTCCGTTGATGAGTTTGGCGACGACCTTTTGGCCGTCGTGGGTTGCTATTCCGACATCGGGGTATTGGCTGGTATCGACCTCCCCGAGATGCTCCTGGCCATCTTCCTCTGCGATAAAACGAATAAGGTTTTTCCAGCTTGCCATCGTGCGTCTTTGTGTAATCACTACCAATTGATGCTGAGATCTCTGGCAAAGGCGGGGTGAGAGGGGTACTAGCGGTCCAGTCCGAACAAGGGAGGATCGCGAGCTAGATAGAAGCTTCAACGGATGTCGAAACATCTAGTCATATAAATATGATCTCGGCGGACTAGCAGCCGATAGTAGAAGCGTTCCATTGTTCAAGGTATCAGCGAACGGAGACGAGCTAAAGAGGCCGGCAAGTAGTTTCGGCGGAGGACGGTTCTGTTCCGAAATTCAACCATGGCGACAGAAGACGTTCTGCGTTGCTCGGAGTTAGCTGCGCATTAAATCCAGTGCACACTTGATCCACCAATCATTCACGTTAGAGATGCCTCTTCTGAGGTTGATGACATCTACGCATGGTATCCAATCTATCATAACGTTACCAATTGGAGATGCCGTGGTGCTCGATACGAGAATAGGTTGTTGAAGTGCGGTCGCGAAGAGTTGGTTCTGTGCCGAATGCGGCCGTCTATAACTGCAAGTATCGATAAGAAACCAACAGTCCGATATCGAAGCTCGAACCCAAAACTGTGCCTCCAACTATTCTCATCCCGGGTATCGATATCAATCGGTCCGAGCTTGCGCTTGTTGGTTCCCAGCCAATTGAGGTTAACACATGCCCTCGTTACCAGTCCGCTGAATCGCAGCTGCCTGATCAGGTAGGCGGAACTTGAAACATGCCATTACAAACGCTCTTAACAATCTGCTAATCCCGCTGTCCCGGTGAAAGCCTAAATTTTGACTTACATGAAGTAGAGATTCTAGTGACATGGTATTGCACCGAGGTCACCGATTAGGAACGTGGAATTTTATCGCGCCGTGATTCGGTCGCCTGTGATAGTGCAACGAGTCGGCGTAGATTATTCTGGAAGGAGTTGACTTTACCTTTTACGCTTCGAGCCACTGACTTATGGTCACTTTGTGATTCTTGTTAGAGAAAACGAAGAAAGATCGAGATTTACGTAAATCTCGATTAAAGTAATTACTTTAACAGCATCTCTTATCCTGGAAACAATCTACCAAGAAACAACATCCACCTACCACGTGCGACCGATCCTCCAAACTTTCGTCGAAGCTATCCGGGTCTCGACATTACCTTTACCCAAACCAGCGGGTGGAGATATATCGAGGCTACCTGGGATGACAAGCCCGAGCCAAGAAAGCATGTAGCCATGCTCACCGCCATTACCGTTTACGCATTTACCTTTTTCACTCCTCCTGCTGTTATAACCTGCAGACTGTCTCACCAAGCATCCCGTCAACCTCAACCGCGCCTTCCTGATTCCAACATGAAAAATCCTAGAAACGTCTTGGGCGTACTTCCGCTATTATCAATTCAGACTTTAACCACCGGTAAATCCGTAATGATATAGCGTACGATACCTATGTTTAGCGAATCAAAAATCCAGATCGTTACACGGTAGCGCTATACGAACAGCGCTATACGAATATTCGTTCTAAATCGCTATTTAAACAGTCCCCACTCTTTCCAGGAGCCGTCGAACGATTTGGAAGGCGTGTATGCCACACGTTTCCTTATCACGGGGTATCCCTCTGTCGTGCATACACGCATCTATGCAAGTTGATCAACTGCCCCCCTGGCAGACTTCGCGTATCCATGCTTCAATTGGCAGGACGAGAGTACCAGCGTGCTTTAGTATACTCAATTTCCTGGTATCAATGTTGATTGCGGTATACCATGTTATCATATCGCTGAGGGATGAGATAGCGGGCGTGAAGCTGTACAGCTGTGTGACGTCTGGTATAAATGCGCCCTGGTATCCTGTATCCCGACCTCCAGGAAATCAAAATTTCTTCTCCTCAGTATTTTCAGCACCATAATCGAATAAGAGTACATACTCCGGCGCTAGGATTATATATATATAATGTACACCAGCGCTCTTACTACCGTCGCTTTCGCGACGCTGGCTGTCGCGGGACCGTTGGGTTTGCGATCGGAGTATACCGTCGGTCCATTTAATACTTGTTCCGCGTCGGATCTGTCCCAAACGAGCTGTAGGAATACTACCGCTATCGAAGATGATTGTTGTATTGAGACGCGGGGTGGGCAGTTACTCATGACTCAATTTTGGGATTATAATCCTCCCAAGGGACCGTCTGCGTCGTGGACGATTCACGGTCTCTGGCCGGATAGGTGTGACAGTAAGTACCCAAACATCAATATCTAAATGTCCATAAATATCAGAAAAAACGCATTTACACCAATATGATATAAGGATTTGAGATTAATGATGGACTATGAGCAGGCTCGTATGAAGGCTACTGCGACCCGTCAAGAGAACTAACCGGCGACCAAATCACCGAAATAATCGAACAAGTCGGCGGCCACAACCTCCTCCGCTACATGCGCCGCTACTGGAAAGACAACGAATCCGTCGACGGCAACCTCTGGTCGCACGAATACAACAAACACGCGACATGTTTCTCCTCCGGCCGTCCGCAATGCTACTCCGGCATCGCCGGTAACACCACGAATACGAACACCTACCCTACCACGAACCCCAAAAAGGACGTGTTCGATTACTTCTACCGAACCGTCGAGTTGTTCAAGGGATTGGATACGTACGCCGTGTTAAAAGCCGGCGGGGTGGTGCCGAGTAATGAGAAGACGTATACGTTGGAGGAAATCCAGGCGGCTGTGAAGAAGGCGTTTGGGGTTGTCGCTACTGTTGGGTGTACTAAGGATACCAATACCTTGTCGGAGATGTGGTATCATTTCCACGTTAAAGGCGGGAATGTTTACAACGGGGAATATCTGCACATCGGTGAGTCTCTATTATTATTTTATAAATGTCTTGAAGTGAGTATGGCTAATCGTATGGTGTTTTTAGATGGCGGGAAATCATTCTGCAATGCCACCGGTATCAAGTACCCACCCAAAGCGAAAAGCGAAGATTAAAAAGGATCAATGATGATTGATATTCTAATGAACGATTGTACTATACCCCAAAGCAATTTCTATTTCTATTGTATATACCCCCCAAAAAATACCAACCAGCTTTTTATGTATACCTATAACATTCAAAACCCTGTAAGCCCACCCCAAACTAACCATCCACCAACGATCGTATGTAAAACTATATGTAACCCGGGTCCGCCCAATCCAACTCTACCATCCGTAAACGCCTTCTCACCACCCTTGATACGACCGTACGCTCGATCGATAGTTAAAACATGGTATCCCGATAACGCGAGGGCTGATATCTCGTGGAGTGTCCAATTGCCAGATATCGTGGCAGGGGTTGTGGATAGGATTATTTGATTTGGGGTTATGGATAATATAAACGATATGATTGATGTTGAGAGGAGGAGGGCGCCGTATTGGCGGAGGATAGGGGTGATGGAGTGATTTAAATGGTTTATAGGGTTATTCTCAACGAGCTGTGCTTCTGCAGGAGATGATGTGAGCGAAGGAGATGGGATGAACGAGTTGGGAGAGAATATCAGGATGAAAGAAGGTGTGATTTCGAGGAGCGAGTGGAGGAGGAATGGGAGATGAAGTGGCATATTGGCCACAACGGACACTCGGAGGCCGGATATATAGATGACAATGATCTATACCATGCACATGAGCTTCGAAAGCCTAAAAACAGTCGCGATTAATAGGGATAATTGGAAATCTGAGGATGAGGAAAGTGGCCAATGGTGTTTCGTTGAGGCCGAGTTGACGCGTCGTCGGGTCAGCCGAGGCGCGTTGGGTGTGGTTTTTCTGGGGGCAAGGGGCGCTCCACGCTTGTTCAAGCTTTCTTGTCAGCAGAATGCATTCGGGCCCGTCTGATTGGATCGAACCGGCAGATAGACGGCTGCCCTAAATCTCAGAACGATAAGAAGCTTGAACGGAGGTGAGATCATGAGGTGGAACTTGTGCACATGTGGAGCTTATGGCTGGTGGCAACGCAAAATATGCAACAGACGATTAAAAAACGTCGCTTCGATTTACGAATCGCATAGATGATTCAGTTTCAATCAGAAATCCTTAAAAATAATTGCGGTAAGGGTATCCAGGTATTATCCTATAGCAACTAGTAGTAAACATAACAATTTTGTATACAAGAGTAATAAGACAGATTGACGATGCTGGATTGGCACCTAGGGGCAAATATGAATGTTTATGGATCATTTGTATCCTAACATTCTATGGTGGATCACTGACCGAACGACTTGTACTACTTCATTTTCATTTCTACTCAAGTCTTTCTTCTATATGCCTCATTGAGATATTCCGACCATCCTTCACAGAAGTATGTAGGCGTGCGCCATGGATATCACTGTCGACAGTTGTCTCCAATGTGAATAAAATAGGTGTTTATGTATAGTACTAATGGAACTTCACATGTATCCTGATCAGACTTGTATCAATCTATAACCAAGCTTATCGAAATACAATCTAGCAGCCCTGTGACAAGTTGACCCATGCAGACACTGCTAAATATCTTCAAGGATGAGCTAATCGTGAAAGCAAATTTTACCACAAAAATCATTCGCGTTGCGTCACCAGTACGCGAAATTTGGCCGAGGTATCACAACCTCATTCCCAAAAGAATAGCCAGTCGTCAGAAAGTTGACGGGGGTTTTAGTAGCTGCAACCTGCTTATTGCTCGGGCTCTTCCTGTAAGATCAAAACTTGGCATCTAACGATCCGTATGGCGCAGCGCGCTGTATCGGTCGCCACTCCCACGGACAAGGATTGTTACATCTCGTTCTGAAGAAAAAACACCCCGATCCTGGGAAACGTGCCGGATTACTTAAAGCTGGGGGGTTTCCCTTCCGAGCTGAGGTCATTGACTCCCTCAATTGAGCTCTTCCGCTGCACCGCACCTTCGCTACAAGCTTCACCTGCTGTTTATCTACTTAACCTTCTCGTTTTATAAGAAATAACTTTCTATCTTTCAATCGTCCGTCTTTGCTCGTTTTTTTTTTTTTGTTGAATTCAACACAACGGCCCCGCCCCCACTAGATCGGTGAACCGCAGCTGTCGCATCGAGTAGCAGCGCACGCTACCACTCGCGGAACCGTTCAAACATCGGAGCTTCGGTCAGGATTAGAATCGCCGCGGTATAACCTCACGATGACGCCCGTAGGAACGGCCAATGGCGTTTCGTCGGCGAACGGTGGCGGTGGAGGCCTGAACGGTCACACTAACGGCGCCCGCGCTAACGGTGTTGAAGCCAACGGTGCGAACGGTGTAGTCAACGGTGACCATATCGAAGAAGAAGAGGAAGAAGAACATGAGATGTTTCCTGAAGACTTGAAATTGCGGATTATGGGAATCGGTGTGCAGTACCCGCCTCATCGAGTATCCCCCAAAGATCTGGAAGCTATCGCCAAGAAACACTATCCCAATACCGATATGTCAGTACAATTACCTCCCCATTCATATAATTTGAAACCCGCTATATTATGACTAATCCATATGATTAATATTATAGTATGAAGAAAGTCCTATCAATAAATCGTTTCACCGGTATCGAAGCCCGCCCCTCCGTCGGGGAATGTACACACCCAATAATAAACCAAGAAACCGCCCCAAATATCGCCCAACTCCACGAATTATTCATGGACCACGGCGTATCTCTCGCGACATCAGCTTGTCAAAAGGCTATCAAAGATGCAGGGTACACCTCATCATCCATCACCCACAGTGTATTCACCACCTGCACGGACAGCGCGAATCCAGGATACGATACATTCGTGTTGAAAAACCTCGGGGTGAAGAAGAATGTGGAGAAGGTTTTACTACACGGTATCGGTTGTTCGGGAGGATTGGCGGGGTTGAGAACCGCTTGTAATATTGCGCTGGGCGCAAGGGCGAGAGGACGGAGAGCGAGAATTTTGGTTTGCGCGACGGAGATCTGTACGGATATGGTCAGGAGTGAGTTTGATAGCATCGTCGCGGAAAATAACGTCAGAATTGGGATCACGTTATTTAGCGATTGTAGCAGCGCTGCGGTTGTTAGTAACGGGGTTGGGGAAGATTGGAGTCGAGGTAATGCGGGTATCTACGATGTACTCGGCTGGAAACACGATACCATCGAAGAATCAGAAAAAGATCTCGGCTTCGATGTCGACCCGCTAGGTACATTCCCGCTTATAAATCTCAAGAACGAATTTAAATTAACTATTTCACTATTAATCACAGGCTGGAAAGTTATCCTGACACCTAAAGTTCCACAGTTAACATCAGACGTCACACCAGCAATTTACAAATCCCTACTCTCATCAATCCCGGCATCCGTTCTATCCTCCCTCTCACCCTCACCCTCGTCATTCAAACCTTCCGATGTAGATTGGGCACTCCACCCGGGCGGCTCGCTAATCCTAACATCAATCCAATCAACCATGAACCTGGATTCATCAAATCTACGATCTTCCTACGAAGTATACACAAATTACGGAAACTCCAGTTCCGCAACGATATTTAGCGTCATGGATCGATTACGAAGCGAAACCGAAGCCGGTGTCGCGGGCGAAGGATCAATGTATGGTCCCGGTGTCGGGATCAAAGGCGGTAGAAACGGTGTTCTCGGCTGTGCTTTCGGACCCGGAGTTAGTGTAGAGATGGTTATGATGAGGAGGGTGCGGTGTGATAATACTAGAGTAGACGGCGTTTTAGACGGCGGGGTCGTTGAGATTACCCATGGGGTTAATGAAGTTAAAGTGGGCGGGGAAGAATTAGATTAGCCTCTTTCTTGCTTTGTGTGGCTTTTAGATGGTATATAGAGATACATTGGTAAGTGGGTTTTTGTTTCCGCTTTGCGGTTACTCTTGTATTCTATTCTTTAATTCCTAGTAAAGATACCTTTAATAGAGATTCTTTCTAGTTTTCTCGGTCATTTTTATAGTATCCGCTCAATTCACCTTATCGCGAACTTAAGGGTATTGTGGGGTGTGATGCCCTTAATCAACTTTTGTAGTTCAAAAACAGCTTTTCAATGCCTCGTGAGACGCGATAGTGTACATATACTCGACAAATGAATATTGCATAAAGCCGCTCCAAGAATTATAGATTGAATGAAATTACCATCCGCGATGCCCTAAAACAAGTAAGAAACCCGTAAATCCCCCCAGAAATATCACATAACCAAAATATCCGCCAGAAATAACCAAAAAAGTAACTTTTTAGAAAGAAAAAGCCAAGGTGACTGCAAATTTCATTTCCGTTTCGCCAAAAACTCCTTCAAATGCGATCCACTCTCGTCGATATCACTCCTCGCCCCCAATAACACCCTCCTCCCTTCCTTTATATCCTTTTCGAAAGCCAAAAATACCGCTTTCACTAACACCCAATACCTATCACTCGTTCTCTCCAACCCCAGCGTCTTCCAGTCGGTTTCGGAATATCGGTTTCTCGCGGCATTCCAAGATTTCATCCAAAAGTCTATCCCCTGCCTCATCGCTGTCAGCGCCGCTGGAGATGGTTCGATTTGCGAAGAGAGATCTTGCGCGATGAGGACGTAGAGAACTATTATTCCCATTAGCTACTTTTAAATGTTAACAAATAGGAGTGTAACCTTACCGTGGACGGTGACAAATAAATCTAGGGTGTTCAATTCCGGTATCGACGCCCAGGGACTCGTGAAACACATGCGAAGCGTTTTCATGACTTTGATACCTCTCACCGCTGGCGCGGGTACAGACATGAGTTGCGCGAAAGAGTTCGCGGAGAATGACGCTGCGGCGGATGGGAGGTCGAGTTGTTCCACCTCTGTTGGTGATATCCGGGGAGGACAGTTGTTGAATATCACGAATGCGCAGTCGATTGTTAGCATTATGTTTTGCAGTCGGATTGCGGTTTCTACACGGATCCATTTCATGAATTCTTCGGCGTTTTTGGGGAGGATTTTGTGGTGTGCTGAAGGGAGTTTTAATTGTCTCGCGAGCTGGGTCTATTGTTAGTATGTGAAGTCTGCTACGGGGTTTGGACATAACGTACCTCGACTACTCTCGTAAACCGCTGCTGTCTTATTCTTCTTTTCGCGACCCGGTGGCCAGCCCAAGTTTGCACTACAATCATAAGATACGCGGCTTGTAGTTTTTCGAAATCCTCCCAATCGACGTCTTCGTACGTCCGACTCTCCGCGGGTATCGAATTGACTCCGTACGGCTGGCAGAACTCATATTCGTCCTTGAGATAATCCCGAGTATAGATGTATACTTCGGCGATGTCGAGCAAACTCCTGCACCGTCTGATTTCGGTTTGATCCTTGACATATAACCCCCCGATACAACTCATAGCCAGTATCAGAACTGTGGCGCACGTAGATGGTGAATACGACGGTAGATGTATAATCGTCCCGTGTTTATGCCAATGTCGGAAGAACGAATTCGTGAAACGTTGTAATACATCGCCAGTAATCAAATCTACAGCCTCGATGGCGCGTTGGTATTCCACCGACCCTTCGACTAATTGGAACGATTGAGCCACTTTAAATAATTCGGGACGTAGGAATGATGCGTGGGCGTCGTATACATCCAGATCGGTGGCTGTTGCGGGTGACGAGTGTTCGGAGAATATGTGCGGATCCCATAGGCTGTTCGGCTCCAATCCGATGTTCATAAGATATCCCATCTCACCGAATAACATGTTCAAATCGATATCCGGTACTATGCTCGCGTCATAGCTCATATTAAAGTCCATATCGAACGGAGTCGGTTGAGGTAGAGCGGATAATTGGTTCGAGATAGTGGCCACATCGTCCTCTTCAGGAGTCGTCGACACAGGAAACACCTGCACGAAGCCAAGATTCCCTTGCGCTTGTCCATTTAGAAGATACTCGATCGAAACCCTCAAGTCTGGCGGATCCGATCCGTTGCCGTCATCTTCGTCGTCTGATTCTTCAGGCACCGAGCTATCCACCTCTGACCTTGACGTGTTGGAGTTTATCGAGCCCTGCCATAGTTGTGAAGTATCCGCTGGAGATGTCTTCTCGCACACCACGCCCGCCGTGATACATCTATCGCACGGTATCTGTCCGCTGCATGATATCTTTCTCTGGGAGCATCTGTCGCAGGCGCGCCGTTTTCGACCCACGACCGCCACGGGGATTGGACGGTCACCTCGGAATTCGCATCGTATATGGTGTTCCTTGAGAAGGTCACTGAAGAGATGAAAATTAGTGAACCGCCGGGGACAATGGCTGTATAACCGCTTCGATACCACCAAAGCATACCTTCTACGAAATTCCTTCGTGCAAAAGTGACAATTTAATGGATTGCCTACCGAGTCTGCGCATGGTCACGCCACTATCAGCTATATATTCAGTCGCGCGACCTGGGGATTCTCCGAGTTCGAGATCTGAACAAGAGACCCGCTGCCAAATACCCGAGAGCGCCACCTACGATGGGTTCTTATATGTCGTTCGAGATGCGCCTTCCTCGTGAAGTACTTTGGCGTCGGACACAGCGAGCAGAGGAACTGCGTTGACTGCTGTTGCGCCGCCGTGTTGTTCATTTGCTGCACTTCGACCATACTTCGGTGCGCATGTGCCTCTCTTCTTCTTCCTCTTCCTCTTCTTCCTCTTCCTCTTCTTCCTCTTCTTTCTCTTCTTCTTTCCTCTTTGTTGTTTAACGTCCTTCCGCTTTCCGGTGTAAAGTGCCGGCGGGTTACATATTCAACAGCCCTGATGATTCCACCGGAACACTATCTTCCCCCCAGCGTCGGCTTCGGATATCGGTTTCGCAGGTTATCGAGTCCGAACTTTTGCTGGCAATTGAGACGTTCTATCAACTTCAAATCCTGGTGTTCATAATCGCACGCGACATTCGGTGACGATGTTTTTCGAAGCGCAGAGGTATGAAGTATGAACCAAGAGCTAATTATCAGGGCAGTTCTTTTTCTTTTGTTTCATTTCGGAACGAGGATTCGTCCGCCCCAGTTGAACTATTTAACTTGAATCTCTTAGCTTCCTGCGATAGCTTGGACGCTTCTCCATAACCGGAAGCGAATGGGAGGCGCCCAGCCCACATTAGGCGGGTCAGCTGCGCAGCCTGAACTAGCAAAAGTTACTTTCACGGCGCCTTGTTTATTTCTTCTCGTAACTGTTTCTTCACGTAATTGACGAAGCGATTAGACACTCGGTACGAGCTTTCAAGGTTTTTCTGCATCACGATGTATCTGAACGCGTGAGATCCGGAAGTTGACCCGGCGGTTGTATGCAAAAAGGGAGTTCATATATGCACTCATCTCGCGGGCTTGCAGGCTGCATGTTGACTCGCAGAACGAGAAGATACTTATTTTAGGCTTGTTACACAGCTGCGAGCAAAAGTACAATAACAAGATCTTCATATACCCGATGCATAACGAGCAAGATGCTACAGGCTGCTTAGACCACTCAACCTACTCTAGCTCAACAACATGCAGATTCGAGACAGGGCAGAGTTCCAATTGGCAAGCAAGGAGTTATGGGAATTTTCCCGAAAAATCTCCAATTCAACTCTTCTCGTTCGCTTTCAGTGAACCACGGTGACTGACTGTTGTTTCTTCGGGATGTGCTTTGTCTCGGTCTTCGGATTGCCAAAGGCGTCGTAGAGCTCCAGGTCTCTCGTAGGCCCAGTTGAGCTGTCGAACAACGGGGTGATTACTCCTTCCTCTAGCTCCCTTTCCACGATCTTTGATACCCGGTCCCAATTCTGCAAGGTATCTTCCTCTGCATCGAACACATATAGCCATCGGTTCTATTCAGTTTAAATGCCCGTTAGCTCGAATTTTCCAGAACTTAATTGACACATGCAACACATCTGTTTCTGGATGTACTCGCCTTCATTTTGACATCGTCGGGGTCGATTTCTTTGCCCTCGTCGAGATTCTTTAGGCAGCTGTGCCACCTATCTCTAACGTCCTCACCGTTCAATTGAGCCTGTCTCACTCTTTCGAATCGCAGTTTCTCATAAACTCGCGTCTACAACTCATGACACCATCTCGTTAGCATTCTTTGCGATATAGGTGTTATTAGAGAAACAAATTGACGTACCGCAAGCGGTACATTCCCTTTCCCCGCTAATTTCAAACATAGAGCCAAAACTGCAGCACTTTCCGTCGCTTGGCTCGCACCTTGCGCGCTGGTGGGAAGATGTGCGTGACAACTATCTCCCAATAACGCGATCTTATGGCTTCGGCTAACCCAGGTAGGAATCGGGTCTCTGTAACAAATCTTCCAATCCAAGCACTCTTGCGTCTCATTGACCGCGGAGATTACCATCGGATCCCAATATTTGACTAATTCTCTGACTTTTTTCATGTCGCCGGGTTGAAACCATGATTCTTGGATATCCTCGTCGTCTTTGTGAGTTAATATCCAATTGAACTCTTCGCCGTCTCGAAGCGTGTTTTGGACTAGGTGCATGTCGGGACCGATCCAGATGTTGACGCAGTCGCGTTGGAGGATGGGTTGGCATTGCGGGATGTTCCGTAGGATGTCACCTTTGAAGTATGCGCGGTAGCAGGCGTAACCTGACGATTTTGGTTTATCCGAGAACCCGAGGACTAATTCCCGGGTCTGCGATTTGATGCCTGATTCGATTCTAGATCAGCAGAGGGTTCTCTATGTTCGGGAAGCGTATCAAGACTACCATCAGCTCCGATTATGATATCGGCTTCGAATTCTCTCCCGTCCTCGAGCGTAATCGATGGTTTATCTTCATTGAATGAGACAACCTACCCATCAGCCCCATGTTAGCTATCGTAGTCGACGTATCCGCTATTCGTTAGTTGTAGCTGAGCCTTACATTGTGACCCATCTTGATATCGATCCCGAGCTCCGCAACTCTATCCAGAAAGGCTTGGTGATAGTCCCCTCGATGTCCGATATACCCCGCCATATCCATCAAAGGTTGCGTAGCTAGAATCTTTCCATCACTCCACCGTCGAATATGCATATCCGGACTTCGGTTGCCAATCTTTATGAGCTGTTCGTGAAGCCCCCACCGTTTTAACAGTTTGAGAGCATTCTCGCCCAATCCGAGAGAATCTCCTAGGCGTAGGAAATTTTTGATCTTTTCGAAAACCGTCACTTGGAACCCTTGGTGGTGCATTGCCATTGCGGCGGCGCAGCCGCCGAGGCCTGCGCCGATGATGATTACTGTATTTCACGGGATGCATTAGCTGAGGATATCTGGATGTTGAAAGTTTCGATAGTTATGAAAACTTACCTCTAATCTGGTCATTTTTTGGTTGGCTATTAGATGCCATCTCTTATTTCACTTGCCCGTATCTACTGATCAGATAAACGTCTAAAAGTATGAAGGCTATATTTCCAATTTCTATCCAATCAACGGTCAACCCAAAACGACTGTTGTAATTTCGAATATTAGTTCAATCAGAATCCTATCAACTAAACACTACCCCAAACTTTTCTGGACATTAAAGGCTCAAATAACGGACAAATCCCCATCTCCAAAACCTCACCTACCATATCCCGAAACCCTCCTCCACATTCTACCCCTCGAAAAAACAAAGTCATTCGGTACAATATCAGAGTAACGAGCTCTGGGGTCGAGGGGTTACCCGATAGTATCTCGCAAAGGTGGGTATTTCCCGTCCATTCATCCCAATTGTGGAGACGAAATGCAGGCATTCCACAACTATCAAGGATATACCCCAGTCCACTTTTCAAAAAGAAATGTGGAGAAATGGATCACAATCTTATCAATTGACTCATAACAGTTGGTTCGAGAATGGGTGGTACATGGGGTTGTGAGACCGGGGTTGACGAGATGCGGGGCGAGTAGGAAGCTAATTGATGTCGCTACGTCTCCCAACCACTTGAAAACGTCTGGATTAAGGGGATATTCCATAGCTCCGTGTGGGGAACGGTAGGTGTGACATGTTTTTTCAAGGGAAATTGGGGTTTGTCTCGGGGTTTATCCTGCAGGGAGTTCTCTGTGGAGGTTGTAGCTGTGGGGTTGGAGAGAGTTGGATATTCTCCGTTCGACGACGGCGACGTTATGTTGGCTGGACTGAAGGAGCACGGTTCAAGTTTTGGATGGGGTCCGATGCGTTATCCACGTGGATACATAGGCGGGAAATGCAATCTTGGCTTTTAAGCCTTTTCGAGTTAGAGGAAGCTGGGGGTTGAAGAGGCACTGGCAAACTTGAGATCGATGATGTATCTTGTGAATGCTGGATAAAAAGCGAATTAGAGAATCCCAACAAGACGACAAAATCTAGATTTCTGCAGAGAAGTTCTAGTTCCACTTCCTTGAGATACCCAGAGAGGGAGCTTAGACTCATGTGCGTGCATCACTGTCATAGTTCTAGACTCCGTGCTCTATCAGATCTATTTGGGGTAAAGCTTAGGAATCGAGGTCTAGAACTAGAATTGCATTCGATCTTCTGGATTACAATTATGGATCATGTATGCATAAACACAAATATATGGAATTTGATGGAAAGATTAGATTAGATCGCCCATTCAAAGCTTCGCTTGCAAGGCACCCTTCTGCTGGTCTTGCTGGCCAGGCCACATCCCAAACCCTCTATTCTTATACCTGTGACCCCATATTCCATTCCTGCCGGGCGCCATGATAGAGTTCGGATCCAAAGCATCTTTAATACACTCGTTGAACTTGTTAAGGGCTTGGTTGTTCCAGCCGTAGGTTGCAGATACCTGATCCTGGAAAATTAAATGCGTTCTATATTCACCGTATCCTTGATCCGCTGCCTTTCCAATCATTTCGCGCATGAGACTCATTGCCCGGCGCTTGGCGTCTGGATCGGCTCTGTCATAGACGATGTTTGCGATGTAATGGAGTTCGCGCCCGAGAACACACCAGCTATACTCGCCGTCAGTTTCAATTTTCCATTGATAGAGCCTTGATTAGATAGGTGGTACTTACGTTGGAAATGAGTCGAATCCCCATTTCTTATGCAAGCTCGTGACAAGTTCGTGAACTAATCTCGCATCTTTACCTTTGGTGGGTACGATCGGAGAGAAGAATAAGTGGGCAGCGTTGGGCACCCAATTCAGCCAATCTAGCTCTCTGAGAACTGGCTTTCCACTGCAGACATTTACCCGGTCTTGGAGATAATGATCTGGTGGTAATTCTTGCGGTAGAACAAACTTCATGCCCTGGATCTTCGCAAACGAATTCTTGATAATCTTCAACGACTTGGCCCTTGTTTCGTCATCTCCGTACACGGTCCCGTAAAAGAACCAACTCACATCTCCAAAAGGCATCTTCTTTGCGTGCTCTCGTATAACTTCTCTTGGCATCGGCGTCTTTTTATCGTAAAAGGCGCTTCGCGATTTCCCGGTCACGGCGAGCTCTTGGATGACATTTCGAATTTGGGGCACGTTTCCAATGACTCTGTTCAATGCCAATGGTCGGATAACTTCAATTATCTGCTCAAAGTCGTCATCTCGTGGGAACGTCACCATGAAAGATTGGTGTCCGGTCTCGGGCATCAACCACATGCCCATCTTTGTCACGATTCCAAAGTTGCTTTGGGTGAACATTCCATCTATCGATGGGCCGTAGTTATGTTGAAATGCCTGCCAACAGGGATTATCGGTATCATCGGCACCTGGCAGAGAGCCCATCCCCGTACGTAGAACTTCTCCATTCGGGAGAACAATCTCCATACCGCAATGGTTTGCGAAATGGTCACCGTAAGGGGTATATCCGACGCCACGATCCAAAGCGTTACCGACTACACTGCCGCCGCCGAGATCGGGTGTATCGATCCAAAGTGGCAGACCGGATTTCTGAACCGCCTCGTATAGCGCGAAGTAGGAAACACCGGGCTCTAGCAGACAGCTGGCGTTGTGGCCGTCAATGTTGAGAACGTTGTTCATGCGTTTACCCAGATCAATGAGTAGAGATCCACGAAGGCGAGGAGCAGCGCCACCATATCCCAAGTTTCTGCCCATCGAGATTGGGTATACGGGTATGAGATAACGGTTCGCCCATTTCACGATTTTCTGTACATCTTCCGTGGATCCTGGATAGGCGGTTCCACAGCTAACCAACTCTTCCTGCTCGAGAATATGGAACGCATCATGAGTATTTCTGTAGTCACTTATTAGTAAAGGATAATTTAGTATATGGATTAAGATCACTTACGGATGTTCCATATACCACCCGTCGATAAGTGGTTTGTCGTTCAAGTCGACGTTCTCTTCTCCGAGGAGGCGTTTGAGATCGCTCCATGCTTTGTTGAAAGTTGCTCTGTCGACATCTGGGGGCAGGACCGGTACCTCCTGTTGTCTAGGCTGGCTGGGTGGTACTGTTTTGTTAGAATATAATCGTTCTTTGAAGACCTTTGCTTCGTCTAAGAGCCGAGCCGGTGTTCCACTGTGCTTTTCCTCGAGCAAGGGAATGCGTGATGTCGCAGTAACCATCTTGACAGATACAATCGCGAACGGAGCTTTGAAGCTTTTCGTCGACGAAATATTTCTAGGATAATCGAAAGAAGCTGTATACCGTGATTACGCCGCGCTATATTGACCAATTGGCTTGGTCCTAGATCACAAGCTCGATTTAGTGAAATAAGATGAACAACCAGAGATGTGAGATACAACTGTTTGGTCATTTTTAACTCTGATGGCTTGATCACGAGACATCAGACCATCCCGAATAGTGGTATCACCGCATATTGCGTGTTACTTTCGGGTGGAGAGAATCCAATGGCCATCGGCGCGAAGGAGCACGCGGACCAGTATAGTTCGCGTTGGCGCAAAGAATCTACTGCAGTTGACACTGATTCGCATACTGGGGATATTCCGGCGCTAATATTCAGTCAATTCGTCACAGTGAATAGCCTCATGTGCATTTTGGTCCGACTGCCAGGATGTGCTTCTCGTCGCCAATAATTATTTAGCGTCTGGTCTGGTCGACTAGTCCTCGATCCGAAGCAAGCTCTCCTTTCGGTTAACACGACCGGGAACACAGACGACACCAACAAGATCGAACGGCTTTCTTGGCTGAAATGCAGCTTGCGTCTTTCCTCAGACTATGAACAGCGCGACCCGGTGCCATTTCCCTGCAGGTATGCATAGAGCCTTGCCTAGTTTAACATTATTTTAGGGTTGAGAGACCCGTATCGCACCCAAGCGATCCGAGAATCTGGGGAAGACGATGGCTCACTGTGGGGCTCGTGAAGTCGCTCTTGCTCGCTTCCTAAACCACTAAGCCATTACCAACCGCTCATTCCATGGCGCGGAGAATAGCCAGGTCAAGTACCTCTGGCGATTCCCCGGACCTTCTCACGAGCAAGATACTTCCGCTTCGCTCGAGCACCTAGGCGGCGCGTGGTAAGGTTTCTTTTCTCTTTTCACTTTACTAATGGTATGCCTGCAATTTCAACCGAGAAAGGATTGGAACGTGTCTGAGAATGGTTCCCGTTAAAACTTTAGCACATACCGGCCAATCATTAGCGCCAGAAGCCGATTTTTAATCCCCCAGGACAAACCGAATGGACCCGGCTAGTTCACGAAGTTCTTTCTCCCTTTCCCAAGATTTTGCAGTATTGCGGAGGTTTGTGGGGACGTCTTTCTTTTTTTTGCGGAGATGTTTAGCGGCTGGTACTGGCTGATAACATCGCATCTTGTGGGGAATTCGATTCACTGCACCTCGAGGGTATCTTGGCGAAGAGGTCGGGACCCGAAACCCACTCCTTCGGAACAGTAGATAAAGGGCGTCTATGAACCCTGGAGTCAGAGTTTCTGGTTTTTGGAATATCCATCTTGCGAATCTAGTCCGGATCATCATCTGAGGAGGTGCCTATACTCAGTTGATACATAATATTTTAATCAACTTATATTCTTCTACCTTCTCCATTCGACGCTAGTTCTGTCCTATTGGGCGCACCATATAGAGAAGATGTCGGAAACCGATAGCCGCGAGAAGCCAAATATGTCGACAACAAATCAGATTGAGGATGTCGCAGATCGCGAGGCTGAAGATGCCTTCGGTGCTGTTGTCCTTGATGTTGGAGACGCGGAAAAGCGTGGGCATTCTAATTACAAGCTTGCCAAAGACGGACATGTAAGTTCATAATACCCTATTCTTAAACTGGCCTACAGTAGGAAAAACGCAGAGACATTAGATACTGACAATGAAGTAGACAGTTCTAGTTCCACAACCTAGCGAAGATCCAGACGACCCTTTAAATTGGTCTCCGTTCAAGAAGCACATGATCCTCTTCATCGTTGCTTTGTCAGCGTTCTGCGGTGATTTTGGTAGTGGAGCTGGTATCCCGTGTATCGTCAAACAGGGAATAGAATGGAACATGAGTCCCGCGGTTGTCAATTATGCCGGCAACCTAAATGTTATCATGCTTGGAGTTGGCGGTATCTTCTGGATTCCGTTCATCTACTGGTGGGGAAGAGCCCCGGTTCTCCTCTGGACAACCGTCGCGGGTGCTTTCTTCACACTTGGATGCTGCTTGGCAACGAATTTCGAGACCTTCTACGGAATGCGAGCTTTGATGGGCTTCACCCTCACTGCATGTCAAACAATCGGTCTTTCTTTCATCAAGGATATGTTCTTCTTCCATGAACACGCCAGAAAGATCGGTATATGGGCTGCGCTCTTCTTGGTATCGCCTTACCTCGGACCATGTCTCGGAAACTTTATCATCGACGGAACCGGCGAATGGAGAAACGTCTTCTGGCTCGTCTTTGCTATCTGCTGTTTCGACCTTGTCTTGATCCTCGGCTTTGCTGATGAGACTTGGTATGTCCGTAATGCAACTGAAAAGGTCCCACGTGGAAATCGATTCATGCGCATTGTCGGAATCTGGCAAATTCAGAACCACAGGAGTCTTCAATTCGTTACATTCCCTAAGAGCTGGATGAGATTAGTCAAAGTTCTTTTCCGTCCTACTATGATCCCAATCATGATCTACTATATGCTTTCCTTCATGTGGTGAGTAGCCAAATGATATATCGAAGTCAGAGAGGACGACCAAGCTGACAAGATCCTTAGGGCTGTTGGTATCAACATTACAACTTCTATCCTCTTCGAAACCCCACAAGAAGCCGGTGGTTACGGCTTCGGTGCTAAATCCATTGGCTATCTTTACTTTACTCCCCTTGTCGCCGTCGCTATTGGTGAGGTCTTCGGTCACTTCTTTAACGATTTTATTGCCAATCGCTATGTGAAGCGACACAATGGTGTCTTCGAGCCCGAAATCCGTCTCACAACAAACTACATCTCCGCTTTCTTTATGATTCCCGGTCTCATCATTGTCGGTTTCGGATTGGACAAACATCTTCACTATAGTTCGCTTGTCATGGGATGGGGAATGTACGTTTTTGGTGTCATGACGGCATCTGTAGCCATCACTGCCTATGCATTGGACTCTTACCCAACAGCGTCTGGCGAAGTCTCGTCCTTCTTGAACTTTGCTCGTGTGCTTGGTGGGTTCACCGTCGGATATTTCCAACAACCTTGGGGGGCTGCTTCGGGATACGATGTTAGTTTTGGAATCCAAGCTGCCATCGTGGGTGTTGCTTTGATTGTCTTGGTGATACTTCACAAGTATGGCAAGTCTATGAGAGTTTGGGGTGGACCATTACATTTGTAAATGGGGCATCAGAAGAAATGGTGCGGAGAAAAATCTAGAGTTCAGCTTGCGTACCCGTTATATTTTCATCATAGCTCATCAGTTGCGATTCGTTAGTTTACTTTTTAATGATAATGAGCGAAAAACGCTATCTACCATTCCTTCACATTTGCGAAGTCTAGTCGTTCTAAGATCAGGCTTAAAGCTTGCCTCTGAAGTCGATCTCCCTCGATACTTTGACCCTGGCCGCCTTCTCTATATGCGCCTTCACAGCACTGACTCTAACTGGCTTACGGAGAACGTCAGTGGCTCCGAGTTTCTTAAATCTCACCTAGACAAACCGGGAGGTCAGCAGAGAACATCTACGTAGAGTATTAATGGAATAAACGGTCCATACATCATCCCCTAGCATCTGATATGCTAACAATCCCACGATCCTACACCTAGCACCAGGCCATCGTTTCCAAAACTCTTCCAAGAACCCATACCCACTCAAAACAGGCATTGCACAATCCACGAATATGACATCAGGAAAGAGTCCGACTCGTGCCATGCTTTCTAAAACTTCCAGCCCAACTGCCCCATTCTCGGCTATAGTTATGAATTCTTGCTCGACTGTAAATTTACTTAGAATTTTATGGATCAACTTTTGGTTCACATAGTTGTCTTCTATCACCAAGACGCGAAGATTGGGTATATGGGCAACTAAATCTGGAGGGGGGTCGTAGCCGGAGCTCAGTCGAAAGGGTACATTTTCATTATGGTTTTGACGTGCCAGATTACGTTCGCGGATCGAAGATAGCAAATCTTTGCCCGAAGTCAGTTGGGGAGGGACGAGGGCGGGCGTTCGCAAGGGTTTCGGTGGTTCGAAACCTGAAGTAGTTGAGAGATCTTTAAGGAGAGAGAGACCAGAAGAAAGTGTTCGAATATTCAGCTCTAATTGGTAGAGCCGACTTGATAACTTTTCAGAGGCTTTAGAGGAATTTCCCTGAGGAGCTGACTCGACCAATACCGCATCTTTTCGAGATGCTTCTGCATCTTGGAGTGCTTGTTCACTAAGTGCAACGAAAGATTCGAGTGGCCCTTGCATCTACAGGACGCATGCAAGGTTAGCGAATTTTAGCGATTAGTGGGACCAAATTGTTCCTAGCATACATTATCAAGCCTATTATAGAGCTGTTCCTCCCGTGAAGGTAAATTGGAGGGATCGAAGAGAGCCTCAATTTTTGTTGTTCGGTCCAAGGTCCAGATATTATAAGAACCCAACTTAAATGACTACCATTTATCAAGTTCGCGCTCATAGTATTTCGTGTTTTCATCAATAGATGGCTTGCCCATGTTGTTGCTGAGGTTCTCGAGTTTCACGTCTAATAGTCCCCAGAATGAGCCTGGGAATTGCCTGCGGCATGCTAGGTTGTCGCACACCTTGACATCCCGGATTGTTGCCTCGGAGGGGTTTTCGAGGGCGTCTTTCAACCGGAAATCTAGGACAATGGTAGCTCGATCGGAGCTGTCTAGGAGCTGCAGCAGGGAAATCGGCGGAGTTTCGCGCTTCCAGATGCTTATATCGTCCTCCATTGATTACTCGTCGTATCGAGATTCACAGTTCGGGAAGGTTTAAGTTGTTGTACGTGCACACGAGCGACAAAGTTTCAAAGCCGCGTTCTATTGGGATATATACTGTAGCATTGCAGTCCGTCCCCACTGGCATGCAGCGTGACGTTGTTGGTGTGAAAACACTGCGAGTTAGCTCAAGGATCTGGAAGCGACAAGGGGTTGGAGTTGTAAAAAAACATTGTTCTCCAGTCTGACTAAACCCTTGACAGAGCCCCATTCCTCTGTCGGGTTATTGATACCTGGCAAGAACTCCGCAGAGCGGTCGCTCGCCAAGCTCGCAGGGGTAGCGTCCCCGAGACTAGCAAGAACTGCATTTAACGATCGAAAGACATTTGCCAATTGCGAAGTTGCATAAGCCCAAGGCTTTACCAGCATTGAGTAGACTAAGACATTTGAGCTCTGGAGCTCAATGCTCGAAAGCTGTAGAAGCTGCCCCAGAAACTCGGTCCGCAAATATCCAGACGACCAGCAGCAGTGATCTTGATATCCTTACATACAATACCTGGACCCGGGTGGATTTTGTGATACCTCAGTCCCCGGATGATCAGTATTACTGCCGCCATTGTCGTCAGGTCCCCGACTTGGTAAAAATTCGAGATCTCAGATTTCGTGACTCTGAGTCGATTTACTACGCCATTGATGGGACTTGCATCATGATATCCATGCCACCTCGATTGTAATAAGCAGGAGTCCTATGCTACCCATGGATCCAGTCTCCAGCATTCCGAAGCATCAAATCGTATCGTCGCTGGAAGTTTAGCTAAAGTGTTGTCGAGTTTTTGTGTAACCAATCCTTAACCCTAAGCATCGTCGACGACACTGAGCGTTTAGGTTCAAAATCGATTCCGGTACGCGCCCAATCGCCGCCGCTGTTCTAACGATAGATATCGTGTTTCAAGTACTCAGCGTTATTTCATCAACCTGTTAGTCGGTTGTTCTCTAGAATATGTACGTCTGGTTAGCACAAATGTCATCTAGATGTATCTGTCGTTAGAATATTCTATAGAATATATCTGAATTGGGTTTGAATAAGCCATAAGAACCCATTTCACCCAGCCTGACAAGATTATTAACCGATTCCAAGACGTCTGCTGATACAATTATTAATAAAACTCCAGGTTTTGACACACGTTTCTCGGAACTCAACGGCAATGCATCGAATAATGCATGCCTCTGAGTAGCTAAAATACTGCAGTTATATCGAGAGGCGATGCCGCCATACCCGATATGCTTCTTATAAATATTATTTTTAGCAATTTTAACGCAGACTTGCCGAACGCCACGTTAAAACCCGATGCAGACATTCCACATTGGTTTCCATTGGCCATGGTGCTGTTACAAACCAATTGGTTTGTAACAGCACCATAGGCAAAGTTTGATTGCTTACTCCAAGCTTGTACATTATGCTAGCCCTTCGGCTCGCTTTTTACCGGATTGATTAGCCTGCAGTAGCATCGCATTGCAGGACATTCGCGAGTGAAGTTTTGGAGACGGATGGATCACTCAACCTGCCTAGGCTATTCCGTTGGTATACCGGAACCAATGAATCACTTGAAGGACGATGGACACCAAGATATGATCAAGTCGAAGAATAAGTAGCAAAATTTGTTCTTTAGGCGAAACCAAATGTACCCAGCTGCTCCGCACTTCGTGCTCGCGTCTGGTTAACGAGACAACCCAGCTGTATGCGGTCATGCCAAAGTTAGAACTACATGTTTCTCGATTTTAACTTGATGCGTTTAATGTGATTTTTGATTATATCATCCGCAAGGGCAAGGAAGTGGATTGTTATCGCATTGTTAGTAACAGATCATAGAACTTATAGTCTGCTATGGCTCTCTGATTTATTGAACGTTCTCGGCAAGATCTGTATGAAGCGCATAGCTAAGAGCGTAGAAACAGCTAAGTTCTTTTTCCCTTAGGATGCATATGTAATCAGGAACACTTTGAGGTTAATATCACGTGAATAATATCTTATCGGCCGACTAGGTGCAGGAACCGGAGATCCGGACAGATTCTAGCACACCATTTGCACAGTTCTCGGTCAAGCATCACCATTGTGTTATTTTGGTGTTGAAGTTTACCAGTTGAGAGAACAACACATATCACGGGCGGACCGATGCAATGCATGAGCCGGCAGAGCCGTGTCTTTGAGCTTCCACTAAGAAAAGGGTTTCAACTCTAAAGCACCAGACGAGAGCTTGAAGTTGGAACCGATACCCCAAAACGGAGAATCTTATCATCAAACCGTCGGAGTAACTCGCAGCGAAAATTTGGCCGCATCCTCGGCACTTTCTACAAATAGTCAAGTTTGAAGTTTGAAGCACCAAGTCGATTACTAACCTCTTCGCTTTCTGAGATCATGCAAGCTTGTCTCCCGCGTACGCAAGGGTTTCACTGGCGAGCCGCACCAAGTGGGTATTGTTTGACTTAGTTCTGGGTCCGAGTTTGTCGGGTCATCCGTAGTCATGGCTCAACCGACTTTGCATGGTGGCCCGTCGACACTGGGGTTGCCATATTTGCTAGACTGGTATTACATAGGATTGTATTACTAGTCGGAGAAGCTCGGCTTGATGAAGATTGGCTTCAGGACTTTAAATATATAAAGGTCTCGAGGGTTCTGACAATTGTTCCAACCTCTCTCTCTAAACAGCATCATCATCATCATCTTCCCATCATCAAATAGCAACTGTATAGATCGAAGCAAACGATAAATAACACCATTCAACTTCGACTTTTATCAATTACAATATAAAATCATCCAAAATCTTGCGTAAATCCTAAATACCAACAAAAGGACCTCTACGACCAACAGCTACCTTATCTGATACATACTCAATTACATCAACATAATGTCTACCAAACCAATTGCCCTCGTTACTGGTGTCACCGGATACATTGCTGGCTGGGTCACCAAATATTACCTTGATGCCGGCTACAAAGTTCGCGGCACGACTCGTAGCAAGGCTTCAGCCCAACCCCTTGTCGATACCCTGACATCTCAGGGCTACAATGCCTCGGATATTGAAATTTATGAAGTCGCGGATATTACAACCCCGGGAGCATTCGATGAAGCTGTCAAAGACGTTGAGGTCATTGCCAACCTCGCGTCCCCAGTTTCTTTAAAGTTCACAGATCCTGAGCCAGTTATCAGGACGGCCAGGGAAGGTGCCTTGTCTATCCTTCGTTCTGCTGAGGCTCTCGGTAAAAACGTCAAGACGTTCATTCAAATGTCTTCAATCGTCGCAATCTGGGATCCAAGTATCCCGGCAGGGCACGTATTCAACGAAGAGGATTGGAACAATTTCGCTTATCCAACTGTCCAAAAAATGGGAAAGTCCTCTCCAGGTATGCTCATCTATATGGCCTCTAAGGTCGAGTCTGAAAGAGCACTCTGGAAATTCAGAGACGAAGAGAAACCCGATTTCGATGTTATCGCGATAAACCCTGCCTGGGTTTCTGGCCCTCCAGTTGTACCTCCAAAGGACGCATCAAAAATCAACGAGACTACCTTGACCATTTGGCAAATATTCTCTGGGAAAAAAGACTTCGAGTCCCTCGGCGAGCATTCCACATATGTTCACGTCTTCGATGTCGCCAGACTTTTTGTATGGGCTGCTCAAAATCCCAAGGCCGCTAATGGCGAGCGCTACCTTGCACTCGCTGGTAGGGGCGGTGACCAGGCTGTCATGGACATCTTGAACGAAGCTTATCCTAATAGAAGCGATGTCATGCCGCAAGGGGAGAAGGGCAAGGGTTATACCAAGGACTACTTGTGGCCTGCTGGAGGCTTTGATATTTCCAAGGCCGTAAAGGCTACGGGGCAGGAATGGATTAAATATGAACGAGTTGTATTGGACACTGCGAAGGCGTTCGAACACTTGGTTAATTTGTAAAAATGGGTCAAGTTGCGGAGGTTTATGGAGTTGTATCTGATATTTCCTTTTTCTATAATGGGCTTTTTTCTGAAGTAACACGATCTGGTTTCATTGGCTCTCTGGTTTTTCACGATCGAAATATAGTTGTATATTTGGTGACAATGCATAAATAATTTAATATACAGAAGCTGCGCATGACGTGAATTGAAAACAAAGGGTTCATACGAGCCTAAGCGCCATTAGCTCAAGATCTTCCACGAATATTTATTAAGCTGGGTCGTCATCGCGCGCCAAAAGGTCGTAAAATGTAGCCGATATACCTAGTAAATCTGAAAGTTACGACTTAACATGTTAAGTCCAGAGCTACAAAACCAATTTTGCGTTACATCCGGATACGCATATCAAAAATAATGAGTTAGAGCTAGATTCTCCCTCGAAAAGAAAGTACTGTAGAACATTATTCTTCCCCGAGCCATCGCATTCGCAAAATAAGCTTTCCTTGGTTGTTGGTGGGGTTGTGGAGTCCCTGCATGCATTTTACCCTGTATCGCGGAGGTTAATTAACGGCCAGAATCGATAGGGCTGACAAAAGAGGCCTAGTTCTTGATTAAAGCGGCCATTTCTCCAGGTATCAACCGCTCTGAGCTCTTTATGTAGGCAATTTCTGACGAATCTGTTTTTTCTCCAGGTGCGGCTGAGCTGGATAAGGGGAACGAGCGCAGGCAATAATCAGTAAACAACGCACTTGACCAAGGGGCCTCGAAGCCAACTTCGGATGAAGGACCGTTTTCAACGGCGGAACTGATTTGTTGAACTTAGGTTTTCAAAGGCGTCGAATTCTATGGTGCTATTTTCGAGTATTTGGTTCTAGGATTCTTCAATTGTCGATTGTTGGTTATTGGGAAGAGCTTCACCTTTGAATTCAAATGGGAATTCCATAATTGCAAGAACACAGAGGAACCTGCCCCTGAGCCATGGAAGTTTTTTTGCCAACTCGACTCGCGTCAGCGGTGGCCAAGGAATTTTGTAATTACCACAAACGATGGCTTGCATTATCCCAAGTGCTAACGGCTAACCTGCAGCAGCACAGGACGCGCCTGCAGCATTCCAAAATATCTCAGTGCGATTTACGCAATGCCTTTTGAAATTGGATTGAGAGATGCGGCTACGGTACACGGAATTCTAAAGGGTCACCGAATTGGCCTCGGCCTTGAATTATATAAAGACTCCCCTGATGCCTCTTTAAGACGTGACACACATTCATATATTTGATAGAGCCTTCGACATTTCACGGGACAAAGATCAGATTCTTATAATACCACGCTCGTGAGCTACCTGATATCTTCACAAACTAATACCTAAATTAAGACCATTTGGTTCAATTCTTGGAAATAAAAATGGGCTGTTCATTCTCTGCTCCCGAACTTTCGCCTGGCGGAACATATTATATCGATAACAGTGGCCCCGCAGCCACAGATGCATTTGGTGTTCAAGGAGTTTTCACCAACGGCGCTTTTACTTGCGGGTACGTTATAAGATTTGTTGGTATCTTCCTGATACAGTATTCGAATGTTCAAAGATTTCCTTGCGCTCTAAACACCTAGAGCGTAAGACCATTGACAAATTCGAATTTCCTGAACTTCAATCTTAATTCCGATCTACAAGCCGCCTTACTAACCGTCGGAATGTTATTATAGTGGCGCAGTAGTCACCGCAGGGCTTATCAAAACCCTCGAAGGTGGCGTATCGACTACATCGTATGCTTGCAACCCGTACTTCGCCGGAACCGACGCCTCAATACTCTGCCCGAGCGTCACCCGATCCGATCTTTCAGGGCCATATGCTTTGACACTTTACATCAACTTACCCGGTGATGCAACTTCGGGGGTCAACTACTACCAATTTACTGTTGTTACAACCCCATCACCCATCGTCACATCGGGTTCCACATTCTCAACCCAAGCGTGGGCCACGATTACTGCCGGTCCAAGTACTATCACAACAACAACGACCCTTCCTCCAGGAGCGGAAACTGAAACCCATACAAGCTATGGACGCACCAGACACATTGATGTTTACGAGACTTCGTATGTATTATCTATATCAACAGTATGATAATCGAGGCTATTGCTAATTATTTCGATGCCATGAAGCACAACAACCTTGGTATCTACCAAGACTACCACAGCAAAGACTTGTTTCACACCTCCGGCCCGTCTAGTCCGTGGTATCGAGGTCCGCGCGCCTGCAAACGCGCCAGTGGCCCAGCCAATCGTCAAGCGAGAGGCTGGTTTCCGTGCCTTCGACGGCACAGTAGGCGGCGACGGTACAATCACTGCTTACTCTACTATTGCATATGCGCCGAGCTATGCGTACACATATACTGCTGCTGGTGAAGTTGACACCACTACTTCAACAGTACCTGGAGAAGGTCCTACACCCACGACAACCATCACAACGAGAGTGTAAGATATTGCCCACTCATATAATTCTTCAAGTGGTATGCATATCAATGCTAATGGTTCTGGATTAGACACGATGCTACTACGGAATATATCACGAGCTCCAAGACAAAGACCGAGAAGTAAGTTAATTTTCTGATCTCCATTCACTAAAGCACATCGAGTTAATTATAATGCCTGAACTGTAGGACCACAACCACAATCACAAGTTATCCCGCCAGCTGCACCTAAACGCCGCTCAAGGCTTTTACTTGCGATCTCTCCCTGGGACTTATTTGCCCATGAAGAAAGGGCTTCCGCATATCAGTTGAATATTTTCAATTCGACCTAAAACTTTAAAGATATGAAGGTATGAAATGTAATGGGTGTAACGAGATCGAGGAAAAGGGTGTCTGATGTAAATCGCTATTATAATCTTTGTAATGAACACTAAATAAAAAGCCTGTACCATAAATACGCCTCATAAATACCTAGCTAGGTCTTATAATGAGCACAAGCTTCATATTGCTGCCTCGTTTTGGTACTTTTCTTCCACGCTTTTCCAAACCGCTAACGTGTGTTCCCAAACCTTCTCCCTGAATCCATCCTCTCGATATTCCATCAAAACGGTATTCCCACTCTTTGCAGTTCCATCCCAGTTAAGGGTATAACATCCACTCCCCTTCACACCATCCAGCCCAACAGCAACTTCTTCACCTTCCACTCCTTCCATATCGCCTTTATTTTGGCTGTCTCTGGCCCAGTTTATTGCCGAAGGGTAGATACTACTTGTAGCATAGAATAAATTTCTCTCCCCACTTTCTTCCTCTGGAATCAAAAACCATCGTCCGGCTACCCACATTGCCGTTCTGATGACCAAACTCATGAGACCTGGGAAGTTTTGCCCTTCGGTCTTCACGAACCCGGCGAATGCATGGATAAAGCTTATACCTGGATTCTCCTTAGCAAGGCAGTCAAACGCTACCGTCGTGATCGTGGTATGAGATTTTCGACCGGCGATCAGAGGCAGATTCCTCATATCCAAGTTGTTCGGGTCAAGTGGTGTTTCTCGACCACCGGCAAGAATCCGTATGACACGAGTATGGTGCCCATTCGCAGCGGATGTCTTAAGAAGTGGCAGGAGGTTTGGGATAAATTTTATTTGACCATAGTAGGAGATCGCCGCCATGAAATCTATGCCTTCGGAGGTATCTACGCAAAACTGTTTTAGTAATCAACATAAACGTCTCTCGAGATAGTTTTACATACCAGGCATTCCGCTTCTCAAAACTCCAGCACTGAGCCACAAGATATTGATTTCTGTCTCTTCTTTCAGAATTTCTTTGCAGCATTCATCTACGCTCTTGACGAGTAGGACGTCGCATTGGAGGAATTTATATGTGCCCTTTGGATTAATCCTTTCAAGCTCTTTCTGAACTACCTCCGCATTTGAAGGTGTTCTACCAATATAATAGACCTTTGGAGAAATAGTCGATGCCGCGAGCTTTTTGAGCGTATAGAAGCCGATGCCAGTGGTACCACCGACGAAAACGCAGACTGGTGACGGTAAAGTTGTAGATAGAGCCGCGTTACCGGCCTGTATAATAGAAAGAGGGATCATAGTTAAAGCTTATTTTTATGGACAAGAAAAGCTAGCTAGTATCGCAGCTCCATATAAATGAAGGGCTAGAGATTCAGGAGAGTAGCTGTCGTCGAAATTCGGAACTTGGGAAGGGGCAGATCCAAGCCTTTTTATATCCATAAACTCCGGATTCCGAGTACGTACTTACGTACATTTAGCTGGTATGCACGAGAAACCCTCCAAGACAACGACGCGGTCACCATATCCTTGTATTTCGCGACGGAATACCGGCGTGGAGCACTCAACATTTCCTATTTCGATCAAAATACATTGTTGCTTAGTAACATTTTGCGGAATTATCGTACGATCCATGTTCGTGATGCATGGACGGTACAGGAATTGATACATGAGACATCGAACTTCCCTGGCCAATGCTCCGTTTTAAGAATGGTTCGTGCAGTAGCTCAATGAGATCCACAAGAATGAACCGTTTTGTATCGAAAGGATCCAGGTCAATTAGTCAGCTCACGGGGGTTCGGTGCTTTATTTGGCAACCGAATTCCGATCTTGAGGCTTCCAACATAGTCAACGCATAGTCAGAAATATAGCTTTCGCGGGCCTGCGGCGTGCATCTCTTTCAGTGGTGGGCAATATGTGAGTGATTTATGTTTGACTACACCTCTATGACTCGGATGATTTCGGGTTTTTGAGTAATTAAACGATACAACCACCATGACATCAATTTACACAATTATCAATGCTCAAAGACTCTGGTAACACACTGTAGACGAGAGCTTTACTGAGAAAGTGATATATGAAATCCTTTATTTTATATAAGATACATTCGTGGGGGAGGGGATCGTGGGGAGGGGGGTTCTTTGGGTGATGGGGTTCGTGGAGCCGGGGGCGATATAGTGGGGGAGGGGGAGAAGAAGAGGGAGGCCGTTGGAGGGAGATGATGGGGGACTGCTACTGAGAGTCTCGGTCACCTGGGACGTTTCGCCTAATTCTAGGTCGGCGATTGACGTAGTCCCTGGTGGCACGAGCCCGAACTTCATCCGACTCGAGCCTTTGGTTGGCTCGCGCCGCTGCCTCACGCAAGAACCCGCGAGGGATCGTATGCATGTAGACGCCAGGCACCTGAGACCCGATCCGTCGATGGATGGGCTCATCGTCCGCTGGATGAGGCGGCGGCGGCGGGACTGGAGAGACCGTGGTACCAAACGACGTAGAATTACGTCGATGGTGGCTGTACGAAGTACGAGCCCCCGGTGCCGCGCCTGGTGCGGCCACTCGACTGGGATGCCCCGACGACCGCGAAGTCGTACGGGAGCCACCAGGAGTGCTCTCCAGTGTTCGGGTTCCCAGTATCAGGTCCCCACAAACGGAACTGTCCATGACGATGGACACTCGGTTGAGGCCTGGGAGGATCTCGTCCTCCACCCCCTCGCATTGCTGGTCAATGCCCGAAGCCCGTTCCGTTGTCTGACCCTCAAGCTCGTGGGTGAGTCCAGTTACCTCACCCACTCTCTTGGATGCTTGAGGGTCAGCATCATCTGCGTTGTCTCGAGGAACAGCATCGTTGCCTATATGAGTTCATAGAGTATGTATGAGTATATCGTTATGATGAAATATATATATGGTATATGGTATTGGATGGTGGATGATGATTAATGATAAAAGGGCTTGGATCTTCTTGACTTACCGATGCTGTCCCCTTCATGCTCCGCAGCACTCCCTGGTCTCTCCCCACTCCCCTCCAATGACCATTCGTCATCGGAGGAGCCGTAGTCCTCAGACCGCGAACGGTTGTTCGCGTATTGACCGGAATGATGGTCTAAATAAATAATCGATGGGTTGTTAGAAGAATAAATAGCTGAAGAAATGTCAGAAAAATAAATACCTGAGGACCCGCCACTCCCACTATAGTTGTCCGAATCGCCCCCGGACTCGGCGCTTCCCCGGTAGCTACCCGAGTAGCTTCCGCTATAGCTCCCGCTATAGCGTCCAGAGTGGCTTCTAGAAATGTTGCTGCCACTGTAGCTACCCGAATAGCTACCGGAAAAGCTACCGGAATAGTCGCTCCCACCCGAATACCCTATGTGTGGGTCGTCAGAGTAGTACCCCTCTGACCCAGATTGACCCCCCTCGGAGTGACCACTGTATCCTTCACTCCCACTCCAACTCTCGCCGCTGTTTGTAAAAAAATCCTCGTTGCTCGAGGATTGTGGTCGCGGGACGTCTTCTCCAGACGTACCTTGTACTCCAACATCTCTCAGAGCCTGATGGTCTCTTCCATCATTTGTTTGGGCTGGGAGTTGGGCGGGTATATCCACTACCCCTGGGACTTCATTACTTCGAGCCCCATCTCGTCCGGCTCTGTTAAAAACCTGGACATCTAGACCACGCCGAACAGGAATATTCGTAGCTGGGAGTTGAGGGGGTATATCCAATACCCTTGGCATTTCACTGCCTCGAACCCCGTCTCGCCCGGCCCTGTTGAAAACCTGGACATCTAGACCGCGGCGAACAGGAAGATTAGTAGCTGGGACTCGGAGGCCAGTGTCGATATCACCAATAGCGGGTGCATTCGCGAAAAATTGAGGTAACATAGGCAATTCCTTTTCATTGTATGGATTACCTCGTAGCCCTGTAGGAGGCCCGACACGTGAGGAATTGCCATTTCTTTCAAGAGCTTCTTTAGTAGCTGCTAATTCTGCTTCTCTGAAGGCCATCCGCTGTTTCTGAAGTTCCTTTTGGCGAACACGATCATCCATAACTGCGAGATTGGCATTCATTCCAATGGCGCGTTTTTCAGGTCCGTTGGGAAGTTCACCACGAAAGAATGACTGGACAAGCTGTTCCATATTTGACTCTGGAGCTTTTCTTACGCCAGTTCGGATGCCCTCCAAGCCCCCAGGAGCAAATATAGAGGCAGGGCGACGGTCTTGACATTGTTCCATGATGGATTGTGCCTTGTCATGGTTAATTTTGCCATAAAATTCATTCAATTTAGCCCTGCTTTCTTCCGTGGACTTCCTAAGACGAGGTTTGATGGTTTCAGTCTGACCTTGGGTCCGATACGACATCTCAGTTTGGGTTTCAATTTTAGCTTCGGTAACAAAAGGACCAAGAGTCTGTTCATTGCTTTGCCCTGCGATGTGTAGATCTGGTAGAACGGCGAGCTCTTTATTGGTGACACGAGAACTCTTTCTATTCTGGTTATCCTCTTTGAGCATTTCGGCAAGCGTGATGCCTTGTTCGGGATTTGGAATCTCTAATTCCGTTGCTAGATTGGATAGCCTCATTGAGCTTGGTCCATCCCTTGATGTTGAAGTCTGATTTCCTTTGAGCATTTCTGTGATAGTGATGCCCTTCTTTGGATCTGAGATTCTGAGGTTCTTTTCTAACTCAGAAGTCACCTTTTTATCACCGTGCTCTTTCTCCTTTCGAGGTTGTTCTTCCTTCGATCTCATCATATCGAACCAGATCTTTATTTGTTCCGCAAATAGGAAGCCAGATTTAGTGAGCGATCGACGTTCATTCAGAAGGGATTGATGCCCACCCAGAAGGTTCGAATACCCCTCCGTTTTCATTTTGCCGCGAAGTATTTCTCCATCAAACCAAACATCTCCCAAGTCAGAGAGAGGACGCGAGCTCTTTAAACTCTTTTTCGCGGTTCTAAAAGCGTTCTTTGGCTTCCTTGCCGTAATTTTACCTCGCCGACCCCATTTCCCTTTGTAAGTTCTGACCGGAAACCTCAACTCCTTCGTTTTAGTTCCAACTGAGCGTTCTAGCTCTCTCGTTTCAGGGATATTAAGAGGCAGCTCGTGCTCTCTTATCTCTTTATAAAGCGAATAGATTTCATCTTGAAGTGCTTCAAGGTTCTCTGCCTTTCGTCGCGCGGGAAGGGGAGTTGATACTGGCTGCAAATGCCTATTGTAGTGGCTCGAGCTATTTGTCGCAAGAGTAGACTTCAATGGAACTTCATTTTCCGTCTTTTCGTTATTACTAAGACTGAATCCGAGTTGACTTTCAAGATAGGCTCGAATCGCAATACTGTCTTCTGAATCTTCTGCCTCAGTGATAGAACTGTCGTTGACTGCGGTTTCCAGGATTAATGGCCTTGGAGAACCAGCTCTGTGCATTTGCTGAGTTGGGTCATAGTTTCCGCTCATGGGAACTTCGTTGGACAGAAGGAATTCAAGTAGAGAATACTCTTCCGTATCCTCCAATAGTATTTCAGTGAAAGTAGGAGCAGTCTCCCCACGCTGAAGCCCTGTTTCTTCTGCAACATAATCTTGGGTTTCAATCGGTTTGGTTTCCATTCGAGTATGTATCAACTTGGAAGCGTCATGTCGATCATATATCATATCGAGCTCTGGTCTTAACGCGGCAATTTGTTCATCTCGAGTCATAGACTGCAGTGCCTCTCGAGAGACCATTTCAATATTTCGCTTTAGCAGATAAGTTCTCGTAGAATATCTGGACTCGGCTAAGCCGACATCGGACGGTTCGCTTTCTGGGTATTGACTATCGCGGTCGTTCCTATACCCTGGTTCAGGGGGGATAAGGGGAGAAATTTGGGACACATCGTACGATTCCGCAGTTGAAAGGACATCTTCAAAACTGGCAGGATCGTAATCCTGCTCTTGTGGAAAGTTTAAAGCTTCAATATTGACATTCGGTAGCTGATGGACGGAATTAAAGCTTTCATCGACGTCTAAATGTTCGTAATATTGAGGTTGAGCTGGCTTCTTCGAAGGGGCCAGGGCATCCCAATTTTCTATACGGCCAATCTGAGGAGCTTTGCCTTTCAAATCCTTGACCGGAAGTTTGAATTGGTTTTGTTCATAATCGTCATTATCAAAAGGACCTTTCGTCCACTGATCATATCTCAACGCACCACCGGAGGTCTCACTACCATGCGGATCTCTCTGCTCTGAAGCAAAGTTAGAATCCTCGCCAGAAACGCCAGTCGTGACATTTGCGTGTTCCAGAGTATCAGATGAGTTCCGAGGTTTGTCTTGGTCTTTCTTCTTGTGTGTATATCGTTGGCCACTAGAAGGACCAGGTTCTCCAGGTGCGTAGTAAGACACTTGCGAAGATGACCCTGAATGGAAGGACAATCTTGCTGGTGGTCTTTCATGCATGAAAACGCGCGATAATATTGAAGATCCGTCGTTTGAGTCTGTGTCATAGAAATTATCTTTGTAGGGTGACTTATCGTCCAAAATCCCTTCACATGCGTCTCTGAAAGTCTCCTCGGTCATCTTTTTGCCAGAGGTTCTTTGCATCTTTAATAGACGTTTCACCAACTTATAATTTTCTAAAAGTGAGGTTCAGAGTGTTAGTCTTTTGCTTTGTTCTAGGAAAAGAAAGTTAAGCTACAAACCTGGACCCATCAGTGTATTTTTCTTCAATTCTTTATCATCTTGCTTTGGCGCTGATGCCCCATGATTCGACTCTGGTGTCGGAAGTTCATTACTTTCAACCGGTTTTGGAGGCAAACTCTCTGCCTTTGCCGGCCGCTTGCCTTCTTCAATTTGTTCTTCAATAGTTCTAGTCAGCCCTGGAAAGATGTGTATTTGGTTCTCAGATAAATCTTACTCCTCTCTATGTCGACAAGAACCTCGTAGGCTCCCCCGAAGTCGTATGGAAACAGAGCCATCATTTCCGGCGTCCATTCTAGCATTCCGTTGTGGAATTTCTAATAAGAAAATGTCAGACAATCTGGTTCAAAAACTTCTTGAAAAGGGTATTTGGAAACATTTTGAACTTACTCGGACTTCAACGATCTCTGGTAGACCTCTTTCTTCTTTGCCGTTTGCCTTTTTCTTCTTTATGTTCTTCGAATGGCTTCTGAAAGTGAACATTCTCCCGATAAGCTTGAAGAGCTTCCCTGTTTTCCCCTCTTTGGCAGGGACATCGGTGAGGGATTGGGGACGAGATATGATGGGAACTTGAGGTAAAGGCTTCTCGACGAGACTAGACCCATCCGATGGTTCTTCCACTTGAATCTCCTTTTCGTTTTCGATATCGTGCTCCCTTTGCGGAGTTTCTTCGGTGTTGAGATTCTCTTCTCTCTTCGGATCTGCTTCTTTCACAGTATCCTTTTCTCTTTTCTTTAGCTTCTCATTCTTCTTCTCCTGCTTGCGCTTAATCTTTGCTTCCTCCTCCTCTCTTTTCTTCGCGGCTTTTCTTTCTTTCTCTTCTCGTTCTCTCGCAGCTTTTTCTTCCTTCTCCTTTTTCTTCCTCGCGGCCTTTTCTTCTTTCTCCCTTTTCTCCCTCGCAGCCTTGTCTTCTTTCTCATTGATTTTCTTCACAGAGGCGTCTTCCTCTTTTGGAGCTTCAGCTGTATTCGGCTGCGCTTCTCCAGGACTTCTCAGAAAATTCTCAATCAATACTGCCCTCGTAAAATCCAAGAGCTCTTGCACTCGTTCTGCACGATCCTGCTCAGTGACAGGGGGTTCTCTAGCTTCAGAGCCATCTGAAGCATAGTATTCGAAGAAAACCATATTGATGTTTGTCAGTGATTGACTTGTAACAAACGAAAAAAATTGAATAATGAATCGGTAACAAAAATGGGGAACCGAAGAAAGTTAGATAATTAAACAAATATGAATCGGTCAGTTGAGGGAGACAATGAAACTTTCTTGTCATCCAATGAAGGTTTTGCGGAATCGAAGAGGATGCTGGTGCGATACTTTCGAGCGATGAGAGATGGTTGGTTATGGTGAGACGGTTGTTGATGTGCTGATGGTTGATGATGACAGGAAGGTGGTTGAAGCTGGAGACGTGATGAAGTTGAGAGATGGCGATAGACTTATGTGGAGGTTGCTGAGGGTTTAGGTGTGGACTGTCAGCCGTCGATGGTGTTGTTTTCACGATGGCGTGGGTGAAGCCCTAGTTGCACGCTCTGACGTTATCACCAAATCTTCATTTCTGTGAGCAATGAGCTGTGACTGTTTATTTCCACGTCTCTAGACAGCAGCGACTTCTGTTTACTATCACGCATGACACGCTCTGGGGTATTGTCGTTACCTGGACACCTCGATTCTTTCCTATCGTTCTCATTGCAGAGTAGTTAACATACATGAAAGCGCGAAGATGAAGAAAAAAGAATCGTAGCATCGTTATTCCTCCACGCTAATTTTACAGTCCTGATACCATGAATCGTTATCTCTCTAAGAATCCCAATCACAAAGTAGGTAAGAACTTAAAAGGCGCTATTCTTAGTATAATAGCCCCGAGAAAAAAAAGTAGAAAAGGAGCATAATCATCCATGTACAAAAGTGTGATAACGGTCCTGGTTGCTAGTATCTTCGAGCTCGCAAACAAGCATGGGGGCGCTGGGGACATTGACAGCCTGAGGAGGCTCCTCGCAGTCCTCGACCGTCGCGTGATATCGGCCTGCACATAATCGTCAGTCTAGTCATCACAATGCTACGGCCGTGGTGAATGAGAAACGTACGAGTATTCTCGGCTGGAACAACTGGTTCAGCGATGGCCTTTTCGGTACTATTGTTCATCTGATCCACTGGAGGTTTCTCTGAGATACCTCCAATAACGCCCTTCTCGTCGAGAGCTAGTACTGGTTCGTTTATGGCTCCGTTCGCGGTGCTCATGATATCCCCATGGGGATCACGCTGTGTCTGCGCAACGTTACCGTTGAATCTCTGCTGTCCTTGCTCAGGATGGCGAATAGTCGACATGGATCTATTCGGAGCGCCAGACGTAACAGTACCAGTGGTTTCCGAAGGCAGATGCTTCAATTCAGTCGAGTTGGTCTGTCGTGACTGAAACCATACTGGGGAGTCAGGCTGTCGACGAATAGGTGGAAGAACAGGGGGACCGCTGTTTTGATTCATCTCCCGCAATTTACGCTCGAGACGCTTGCGCTTCAAGTAGCAGATCAGGACACATAACAGACCCAAACCGACCAGGGCCGCGAATGTCCCGATAATGACACTTGGTGGAGCAGCGAGGCCATTGAACTCCGGCTGGGGGAGATGGACGCCTTTTTCATATCAAAATATTAGCTATTGATAACCTTGGGGCGTTAAGATAGGAGATATCAGTACCTCCAGTCTCTAATGGGCTTGAGCTCTCAGAAGTAGCGAATGGCCCAACAGGATACGGAACCCCAGGAATGCGACTTTCAGCAGGACGCGTAAAAACGACGGCGCCGTCATCGGAGCTTGAAATAAAAGTCACAATCGGACTTGACACGGGGGTAGTGATTGTTAAGAACTGCGTAACGACGACGACGGGAGGAGCTCGAGGTCGCGTGGAGGTAACAAACGTGGTAGGGGTTCGGGAAACCAAATTTGTGGATTGGGAAGGGTTAACCTGAGACGACGCCGCGGTCGTCGTAGCCCTTGCGACTTCAGTCGAGGCATGGCTGATGCTTGGGACTTGCATCGTCTTGATATTGGGGATGAATACGATTACCTGGCCACCACGGGTGATGGTAACAGCCTCAACTGAACGAACGGAGCTCATTTTGGGCAGATTCTGATACTTCCGGATCATATGGTGATGGTAGTCTGGTAATATGATATTTCTTCAATGATACTCTGATCGAAAGAGTGAGTACTATGAAGCTGAAATCCGAGGTGATGGTAACTTGCTGAAAGTAATCTGGTAGGTGTTTTGCCGAGATGCTCACGCGGTGCTTGGTAGGTAGACGTCTAGCTCGGGCGTGATGAATGGTAAAGACGCTTGAAGGTTAAGGCTCTTCCTCATCTATGCTAATCAGCTCAGATGATTCTAATCAAGTATTATAGAGCCCCATGATGATGGATCTGATGCTCACCTGTCAATTTTTTTTTGTCTTAAAGGAAAGTGGAGGTTGAAGAGTTCTGAAAGAAGAATGGTGGATGAACAGCAGAGATAAATAGACGTCTACACCACACATGAATCACCATCACCAAATTTGATTGTTTACACCCACTCTAACCTAAACAGCAACCGCCTACCTCATCACACAGAGGGTTCTGAAGCCACTTCGTCACCACGATCAAAAAAACGATTCAACTTTGCTCGCGTTGAACTAAGTTTCTGAATTCACGCTCCAATACCGGTATTATACCTCGTCCCTAATACCTACGCCTCGGGGCTCTTTCAACGATAATATTAGGGCTAAAGAGAAGAAGATGGTGATAAATCATGAAAGCGATTCTACCATATCTTCTTCTTGCTTTAGTTGGTCTACTCCGAAAATTAGACCGGCTCTTACATGTGAAATTACACCTCGCAATCGAAGTTCAGGAAGACTGAAGCGTCGTTGCGTTGAAGGCAGTTGTATTTTTTCCAGTCACACAAAAGCGCACCTCTCAGACCGCCTGCGTATATTTCAGCCCATTACCGAATCCAGCATCAACAACACATCCCTCGACGAGTGTACCTTTTCTTGCTCGATTGGGCATATCTTGACGTTGACATGAATGGCTCGATCGATCTCGCCCGAGCTCGCCGGTAGCATTGCATACCAAAAAATAAACCTTTGCAAGACGAGCATCTGTCATGAAAGCAGCTTATCTAAGTTGTTAATGCTATTATCGTACATGTCATTACTATTAAATCTGTCTATCTAATTTAGGTCTAAAGATCGTTCCAAAGCAAGAAAACCATAAACGCCTCCCTCTATATAGTCGCAAAATGCCAGCCTTAAGCCAACTCCTTAATGATACCCCCAAAACCCATAAAATCGAAACGCGAATCATTTGTCATAAACAGCCACCCAATCGACCGTCATTCCGTACCCAGACTTTGTATTCGGACTCGGAGTCCCCCTCCCCGCTCTCGCATTCGGAAGATCCCCTCCGACAGCTACATTCAACAGCAAGAAGAAAGGTTCATGAACTAGATTCGACCATGTGGCAGCCTATTTAGATCGGTGGCGTCAGTTCGAAATACTAGCGCTAGTATTATATATTCTCAAGCTAGCTAGCTTGAGAATATATTTATTCGGGGGGCTCTTACGTTTTCTTCTCCGAGGTCTCGTCCTACGACTCTGTGGTATTTGACACCGTTGATGGACCATTCCAGATACTCGCTGCGCCAATCGCCGGACGTTCGATCGATTCTGAGAGAGTAGGTGTTAAAAACTCCTCTCTTGATACCAGCCTTCCCCGAAAAGCCGAGTGGTTCTTGGCCTATAGAATATTTATCCGTTAGTTAGCCACCCAAATCTCTATTCTCACAGGGGATGGTGGGGAGACAGAGAGAGAACTTACATGGTCCCCCAGGATAAGTTCCGCAATGCACCGTCGCCAACACCGTATTCTCCCCATTAGCGTTCTCCATAATATCCCACTCCCCCGTCCCAGGCCACCCATGATTCCCCGCCCACCGAAACCTTCTCCCCATCGCCCAAAAAGCCGGCCAAATACCATCCAAATTCCCGCCAACCGGGAGCAATATCCTCGCTTCAATAACCATCTCTCCGCCAGCTTTACATTTAAAATCATCCCGAACAGTCTCCATCCGCGCGGAACTCCAAAGCCCCGTTCTCGGATTTCTTATCGGATGGATGTGGAGTTGTTTTTCCGGGGTTACGTATACGTTTCGTTTGTCCCCGGTGTAGACTTGTACTTCGTGGGTACCCCAGTTAGGGGGGCCGTTGGGGTATGAGGTGCCTATGTCATATTGCCAGTTCGAAAGAGATGGGGCTCCGGGGTTGGAGAATGTGTCGGACCAGGTTATCGTGAACCCGGGTCGTTTGGGGACTGCGCTTGAGTCGGTTTTGTAATATGCTGATATATTATACCGAGCTGTGGTGAAATGGACGAGGGAGGAGAGGATGATTATTGTCGGTGCGGTTTTCATGATGTGTCCAGATGTGGTTTCGTCGATTTCTAAAGTTGAGGGTGCTCTCGATTCCGCTAGCTGGGTAGCTCGTGGGAATCTGAGGGGGTTTATAGGGTAGATCACTGCTGTAAAGAGTCGGATTGGGGTATAGAGTATATGATTCGCGGATACAGCCAAGTACTCGAGGGTTCTGAAGTTGGGAAATATTCTTCTCGTCTCCTGGGGAGCAGCATGGTCGTATTATAAATGAAATCGTAGAATGAAGCGGGGCGTGACTATTCGAAAGACCGCCCGAACCTGGCTGGGACACATTGATCGCGGGGTTGGAATAAATATTAATATTAAGCGTTCCAGCATCGCGAAATTTCACAAGAAGGCTTGGGAGTATAAAGGATTCAGATAGTTGTCAAGATTTAATTCTAGCTCGCAGGTGCGCATACGAGTCTATTTTTTTACTTAGAAAATCTGTGGCGATACAATAAAGTGGTAGCAAGCGAGGCAGCGAACGAATTCTTGAGTTGATATTTAATTTAACACATTTCCTGTCCCAAGGAATCTACGACATTTGTCTTTGTTGGGAAATTTGTAGATAGGGTTCTCGTATGCGCCGACCAGAATGTTCAAAATGTTCAAAATTCGAAGGCGCTGTGATTTATGCCCGACTGAAAGGAGAGGGCTTATTACTGGCAGAGGCGAGGCCCAAGCAACCCAACCCACAGCAAAAAAAGCTGGGACTGAAAATTGGGGTCTTCACGTGATCGGGCAGCCATAAACTGTGTTGTCACTGCACGCTTTGAGGGTAACTGCATTAGATGAGTCGCGCTGGCTTAGGTGGAAAACAGCCAGCACGATAAATAAATTATTGCGGTCAATCAATTGAAGGTTTGGGTCATATCAGGCGCTGGCCTGCGAGCCGCTAGCTTATATTGAAGTTTTTGCTTTATTTTGTACTTGATGATACGGTATATTCACAACCTCGCGCCGGGCTTGCGAGGATCCGGCGACTGGGGTTGCAAGGATCCAAAGCGCAACAACATCGTGTAATCAAGTCGCTACTTGAGTTTCAAATTTACGAACGAAGCCTTTCTGATTTGGATAGTCACCCATATTCCTGTGCCCTGGCAGATTTCATTCTTGCTATTGTTGACTTGTCCTGCGGGCCACCTTTAATTCTGTCCAAACTTGCAAGGTCGGTCGCGTCTACTTCGGAAGTCTGGGGGCAGCGACATCATCCAAAGGACCCCTTTCGTGACCAGCATTGATCCGACGACAGAAAGATGTACAAAGCGATGGCGCTTGGTAGAAAAGGCGCACCGAGAATGCGAAGATGCTGCGAAGAACCCGCGAAGAAAGTCTAGAGAGGTTGGAGAGAAGCCGCAGCATGACCAACGGCCAGGAATGGCGGCTTGGCAGTCGCTTCCTGTCGCTGGACGAGGGATGCGGCCTAGTAGTGTCTTCATGCGGCGGGGTCCTTGGCCTGCCGCTAACACCGACCGGTGCCGCTGTCCTTCCGGCGAGGAAAGTTTAGGCGGATGCTCAACTGTGCGGCCAGCGGCAGGCCTCACAACGTCACTTCCAACACATTCCACCGTTGCGACACACTGCCGCTGCCACATTGCTCACATCTTCCACACCAGTGCTAGCGGAGAACACTCTCACAATGCCGGCGAATGAAGCCGCACTCGCTTTCGAAATCCCTCGCAACTGGCGGTGATGTTTATTTGTTTTCAAGGGCGTTGTTGGGTCTGTCGGCGCTGACTCCTCGCCGTCAGACCACTATCAAAACAAATTTCATCACGGCGAGCAACTCCGCTAGATCTCTCGTGTTCAAAACATCCTCCAAAGCAGTCATACTCGCCTTTGCCATAAAGACTGCTGTCAAGACGACGATACCATCCTTCTCACCCAGCGCTGGCTCTGCGACTGGTTATTATCATCCTGCCTGAAAGTTTTGGTCAGCACAGCAAGTGCCAGCGAAATAAGGGGGCTGGCTCGCAGAAGCACCAACCCACAATAAACAGCAGCGACCGCAGCCCTCCGACTAGTCCCAGCGGCACCTTATGACTCTCCGCGCCTGACGGTAATGACGGCGGTCTGAGAAATACACCCCTCCTTTTGCCTGTTTATCCTTGGCGGTACTTGTTTGTCTGGACGGCTCGCTGCCAAGGGTACCTCTTCAATACCTCAAACCATCAACATCAACACCACGAAATTCCCATCACCACCAGCCACAGACGCGAACACCTCGCGAACGCGAAAGGCTTCATCGACCGACGGGAAGCCCGCAGTCTATTAATTTCCGAATCAGGAAGTCTTAGGGGCAGACCCTTTACACGCCCGACGGGGCGAATACCGTCAGCATGTCGTTCGTAAAACCAGAACTCCATCATCGGAGGTCTTTCTCCTCATCACCAGCAAATCGACGACGCTCGCGCAGAAAATCTTCTACTCGCGCCGTCGCGCAGAATTCCACTCCCGATAAGCTGTCACAGTCTACTCAGCCGTCGCCTATACATGCCAGCAACTCTGATTCCGCTCTCCCTTCGACTATCCCTTCGCCGATTCCACCGTCGCGGCGGCGTAGTCATCCTGACGACGACACCGCCGATAAGCCTAACAAACGCCGGAGGAAAGAACCCGAGTTCTGGTGGGAGATCACACGCGATACTCCGATCTTGAGATCACTTCCGAGTTCCGGAGAACTATCACGGAGTCAGGGCTGGGCAACTTCTATCACTTCATCATCCTCCGACGAAGAGTTGGAAGAACCTGTCATCATGGAAGAAATCGCTATGGACCGCGTAGCGGTCTCGGAAGCGGAGAAGCAGGAAGTCTTCTCCGCTCTTGATATCGCCTTCAAGGCAGAAGAAATTACCGAAAACCAAAAGAACGCTCTCAAAGAAGTCTTCGAAATATCTTTCGATCAAAGGCAACTGTACAACGGCTGGCTAGCCGAAAACATCAAAGTAGAGGACGAAGATGAGGGAGTTGCCACTCAGCCAACCCAAGAAGAATCCGATGAAGATTCGAAACCTCAGGAAAATCAAGATGAAGAAAATACACCCAAGGCCACAAAAATAAAATCTCCTTCTCCCTCTCCTCCGAAAAACATATCTCTCGCCAAAATTAAGGACGCTCTGGTCTCCCTCCGAGACGGCGTCGGTAAATTCTCATTACGGCTGAAAGAAGCTCGCGACAAACAAATCATTCTCGAAACCGACGACAAACCTCGAAGGTCTAAAACATTCAGGTCGATGCTCCTCCAACGAGAAGCCAACCGCTGCATCGTCACCCGTATCGGTGATTCTTTAATAGCAGCCCACATACTTCCTTTCACCATAGCATCCGTCTCTCGTTCTCATCGTTTCTGGTCCATGCTACATCTCATGCTTGGCCCAGCCATCTGCGACCAACTTTTCGAAAGATATGGGTATAAATCATCTCCCAAACATCGCGGAAACCGGGGTATCAATTCGCTAGAGAATGGTTGGATTTTACGATCAAATCTCGACGATGCCTTTACGAGGATGCAATGCTACCTCGAACCTATTCCCGAGGAACCTCATAAATACATTTTCAACTGGTTGGAAGAACCAGACGATCTACCCAACTTCAGTAGACGTCATCACGATGAAACTAAACGGCAGAAATTCTTGGAGACGGGAACGATCATTGACCTCACACCGATCGAGACACAAGAATCCCAGAATTCGACGGAACAGGACGGAGGTGGTTTCACTGCCCCGCCACCGTCAAGGGCACTCATAACCATGCAAGCAGCGATCCACAAACTTGCGAATAAGTTTCGCGGGCGAGCGGACGTCTTTGATTCTTTCCTACACGAAGATTACGATTCCGAATCCGTGTCCAGTATCAACGACGAGGAACGGATCGCACATGAAGAGATCAGACGGCAAGAATTACTAAGGCCTGTCAATGCTGATAATCATCTATATTTTTGCGATGGAAAGATCAAAGAATGGTTACGAAGTGTTTCCCCTGAGCAAGTTGACACAGCTGGTTCTAAACGAAAACATGGGGAAATCGAAGAGGAGGACACTGAAGACACTGAGACCGCGACGGATATTGAAAGCGATACAAGACGGATCAAACGGACAAAATTCAATCATAATCCTTCGCCGGTTTCACCTGCGAATGGACGCAAGAGAACACAGAAAGCTAGACCCACAACACTCGGAGACGTCGCGAGGACAATGAGGGTTTCCGAAACGGGATTGCTATCGCCGGGGATTACTAATCAATCAGAGACATCCCCCGAAGATAAAGTTAGGACGAGGAGGTATATCGCTAGGGAGTGTAAAAGGGCTTTAACGTATGAGCCGCCGCCGACGAGGGCGGGAACTCCGAAGGCCACTGTTGCCGGGGTACAGGCTACTCCGCAGAGTGTTGGGAGCAAGAGGGGCCATGGTATGATGGCCGTTGAGGAATCCGAAGGGACTGGGAAAGAAATCCCGGGCTCGGGACCTTCGAGGAAGAGGAAGCGGTCTACGTGATTTTTGACGAGACAGTACTGATTCACGTCGATGGGGAAGCGTTATTCGTCTTTAGTTTTGTTATTTGCTGCGCGAGATACCCACTTTTGTCTTGCGATTTATACCCAGGATTTTATTCGGAGTTTCGAAAAATCAGGAGTTACTTTAGTTTTATTCGTGTACGATTTCGGGAAGGGTGGGGTTTTCACATCACTGGTTCTCTTGTATTAATAGCGTGGAGTTGAGGTTTATAGCACGGCGTTCTCATTAGCATTTAATCTCAAAAGCCATGTTTTTTATAATAGTCTTCATTCTTGTTTCAAGATCTCAGTTTAGTTCATCTATTATTATGTATGGTTTAGTGTTTAAGCATCGGAGTGGCTTGGTCCATTTCTCGAGTCGGGTCCTTCGTCTTTCAAGATACGGTTATGTGACGATACCTCGTGAGAGCTCCGAGATCCCGCATTTAGATCTAATTCTATTCGCACGCATAGCCGAACCAACAAATTTCTTTGAACATGTGGCTTAAAATTTTTCGTGAACCCTTGACTAGAAACATTCTTTCGATACTCGCTGTCAGTATATGATGTCAGCTGATACTTTTATATCACGAGGGGGCGGACGAGCTCCTGCGGGTTATTGTTGGTTGGTTGGGTTCTTCGATAAACCAGGGCCATGCGTTTAGCTGGGCCGTCCGTGGTTGCCGTACCCGCTTTTTTTACTTCTCTTGATCTTGGTTGCACGATTTGGCTTCAGATAGGCTTGGTTGGTTGGTTATTATTGGGTTGAAGCGCTTTTTTGGGGGGGGATTATTATGGGTGATTGATGTTGGATTGACCCAACGGATGGGCATATGGATTTCCATATTTCCCAAGTACTCGGGATATCCTGAAGTATTTTAGGGATGACGGCGACTACGGGAGCCACGAAAAAATTGGGATGCAGGGTTAGTTCAAAGGAAATAAATAAGAAACAAAGAATATCGCGGGTAGATGCATTTTTCATGGACATATCAAACAAAGCCGATTTTTCTACCAATAATATATATCTTTAACAAGCTTTTCAAGACATATTGAATGGTTGTACGACGGATATATCATATGCTTTTTTGTGATGCAACGGCGAGGAGTTTTATCCAATCGAAGCACTGCAGGAAGCGAACCGACATGGACATGTTGGTTTTCCGTACGGGTTTGCTAGAGATAGTTTTTATATTATGCGTTCCGGAGCTAGCGTGAAAGGCAAGGGCGCATGATATGCGTACATGTACATATGCATTGAATGCATACTTCATACGTATAGCATATATATATGTGCCTCGTGCTTCTATTTACCTGGTAGGTTTTCAACCAACGATATATCGCCAGGTCGTCGCCTTGGCGGCATACGAAAGATTGTACATATCTACAAAGTATATTTTCAGAACAAATTTTGCAATAACATGAACCAACGATTCTTTGCTCGGAAACGGGATATTATTAGTCGTCCCGTCTTTTACTCCTTTAATCCCTGATAATCCCACAAATAGAAAAGAAAAAAGGGGATCGGGTTGTCACTTGAGTTGGAATCAAGCAAGGGTTCGTAATCCCCCTCTTTCATCACCAAATATCGATCCAAGAGTGGGATCTAGACCGCTCAGACCTCTCCGTTGGAAGATCGAAACGCTTAATGACCCCTGCTCCACCTTTTTCTTTCCCGCGTAACGGACCGTTGAAGGCGGGCGTTACGGTTACGAGACTAAGGCTAGAGGAGGTTAGTGTGTTTATTTTCGACTTTCTCTCCCTTTTGACCACTCCGTGTTCTTCTGAGTGTATTCGTTTGAGGGATTGGGAGTTTAGTTAATAGTGGTTGTGATATATAGCTGGGTGTTTCCCCTGCTGCCTGGTCGGTCGGCTTTTTTATATGAGAGTTTCAAGTGTTGGGATGGGTCCGCCTATAGTTACCACCGCCTCAAACAACTCCTGTCTGTTCGCTGCCAAATGAGATAGGAAGATATATGAGAATATTATATATATATTTCGATATAAGATTATTTAATAATCGGGTTTATTTCGTCAAGACACTTTTCATCTGGCAATTTCAACATCGCATCGACTTTGCATAGCTTCAACATCAATATTTCGATCAACAATCACCGTATCGATACGACGTATCTTTAGGTTGTTCGATTCTTGGAACCGAGAACCACCAGGTCGCATTTAGGCGAGTTTCCCAGAACCCAGCCCAAAAAACCGACGCAGAGGAACGACCAGCCGGAAATCATAAGGGAATAAAAGGCCAGCTGATTTCGATATTTCCTTGGACCTCGGCATGTCGTTTCAGCCGGCGTCCGCGGAATACGCGCACTCCGAACAGAGCGAACTATCAAAACCGCTCGCGGACACACATCCAGCACCCACCAGCGTCGCCGGATATGAAAAGAAGAGGCAAAAGAAGCACAAGATCCATACTTCTCGCTTGTCGATATTTAGTCTTAAAAGGAAGGCGAGACGGACTAATATCCCCACAACTACTTTTTCAAGAGACGGGCGAATAGAAAATAGTGAAAAGGATACTGTTCTCTCCGTTCCTTCTTCTAGCGTTAGCGATCTTTCTCCACACATCACCGTCGCTTCTCGATCGATAGATAAAAAGTCGAAATTTTTCTCCACACCTCGTAGAAAGTATCCAAAACTTAAAGAACCGGACCGGCCGATTTCTGTGGATAATCCGTCGATATTCGCTTGCTTCATGGAGTCGTCACCAACCGCCATGCTGAAGGCCCTTGTGCCTCGTTTACCGCTCGTCGGTAAAACGTTGGCGTGGCATACCTTGGGATTCTCATCGACGTCCAAATACTGGGATTTGAAAACGGAGCTACTGATCACTATGATTCGAAGTTTTGTTTCGATGCCGACTCCTGATCCGTTATCGAAGGCGCAGCATGTTTCGTTGAAGGATCCTGGGATTAAAGGCCGCATGTGGATTTCTAAAGTACCCGTTCCCGCGGCTACGGGACCGGAGACGAGAAAGTATGTCATCGATGCGATCGAGTCGCTTATCGAAGGGGAAAAGTTCGATTGGGTGAAACCTGAGATTTTGGATTGTTCTGGGGAGTGGACGGGGTATAGAGGCGGGGTGGCTAAAGATGCGCCGCAGTTGGAAATATCTGAGGAGGAGAAGTATAAGAAGATGATGGAGGAGGTTAGTTCACCGGTGACGGTGTATTATATTCACGGTGGGGCTATGTATTTGATGGATCCGGCTACACATCGCCCGGCTGTTGCGAGGATAGCAAAGGAGACTAAAGGAAGGGCATTTTCGTTCCGATATCGACTGGCGCCGCAGAATCCGTTTCCTGCGGCTTTGATGGACTGCTTTTTGGGGTATCTGTACCTGCTATATCCGCCACCGGGCGCGCTTCACGAACCAGTTGACCCGAAGAATATTGTTATCTGCGGGGATTCAGCTGGAGGAAATCTTACGGCCGCACTTATCGCATTAATCCTCACGCTTCAACGGTTATACCCAAGCGGGATCACACATGAAGGAAAAACGATGGAATTGCCGCTTCCTGCTGGTATTGGATTGAATAGCCCCTGGGCTGATACGACCCACTGTTTCCCATCGGTTGTCACGAATAAAGATTTCGACTACATCCCCTCGCCGTCGATATATCCACCAGGCGGACCTCATTTTCCGAAATGCGATATCTGGCCGACGGATCCACCGCGGAAAGCGATATATGTCGAAGACCGACTCCGATTACACCCGCTCGTCAACCCGATGGTATTTCGAGATTGGGAAGGCGCGCCGCCGGTGTTGATCATGTGCGGACAAGAATTACTCACCGACGAATGCAGGTTCTTCGCGAAACAGCTGGCGAGTAAAGGCGTCTGCGTGCGGTTCGAAGAATATCAAGCCATGCCGCACTGTTTCGCCATGTTGATGGATTGGTTGCCTGTTACGGCGAGGTGTTACGGGACTTGGTGCGAGTTTATCAGGGATGCGGTTGACGGGAAGGATATTAAATGTAAAGCGAGGCTCACGTACGCGAAGAGTTTGAAGGAGGAGGAGATGGGGTTGGAGACGGTTAGTCCGTATAGTTTTGAGGAGGTTTTGGAGAGGATGAAGGGGTCGGTGGAGTTTGGGAATGAGTATCATAAGATGGGGGCGCAATTGGCGAAGCTTTGAATTATCATGATGCATCGTGTTTTGGCTAAAGCACGTTAATATGGAGTTCCGTTTTGTTGATAGGGCTTTGGAGCTTTAGCTTTCTACTTCTGCTTCTTTTTATTTTCTTTTGGATTAGTGGTTTCTATAAGAGGATTTTATGCCTGGTGGTATTAATAATGGGATGCATATGTCCTTACTTTATATCTGGGACAAAGCGGTCTATAAGATCAAGGCGTCTCTATTCGTATACGAAATTAAATAGTTTTATGGACTTTTCTAGTTATTAATTAACAATCAATAAAGAATAGTACGTTGACGCAATTGCATCTAATACTTCGGCGATATCAGATGTCTAGATTCCCCCAACAGGCTAGTATAACTTCAACATCAGCCAATCGGATTCTATTGCGAGATTGTACCGTAGTATAAAATCGCCTGTGGTTAGAAGATCAACAACGAGATCTTCTTGAGAGCAGCGGTGAAGTGACGTCATTTCAACAAGGACTGAGACACTCCCAACACAACAACCGAACATCCGAGAGCTCCTTCTCGCTGCCGTTGAGTTTGGCTGTGACTTTCTCAGAAGACCTTTGCATCGCGGGCGTATAACATTACCACTCCGATATACCCATATCGTATATACCGTCACTCATAAATATCGAACAATCGATTCGAATCATGCCTCCAGTACGAAGACAAATTACCACTCTCCGATTCGCGGATGTGTGTATATATACATACTTATGTATATATAACCAGCCAGCTAACAAGATTGCGATGTTCAGATAACTCACCTCCTCTTCGACTGCGATAACACGCTCGTGCTCTCCGAACACATCGCGTTCGAGGTCTGCGCGGCGCTGTCTAACGAAATCCTCAAAAAGCACCTGGTCCCGCTGACCGTCACCGGCGCGCAACTGCAACACGCATTCGTCGGTCAGAACTTCGCGGGTATGCTGAAGGGGCTTCAAGAGCAATACGGGTTCACGCTCTCGAAAGAAGACCACGACGCTTATATCAGCCGTGAAGTTGAAGCGATAACTCAAGCGTTGAGCGAAAAGGCCGAGCCGTGTCCCGGTGTCAACGACGTTCTCAAGGAATTGCAACAGTCAGGAAAGTATGGACTCGCGGTCGTTTCGTCTTCAGCGAAACCTAGAGTCGTAGCGTCGATAAATAAAGCCGGACAGGGGGAGTATTTTCAAGATGAGCATATTTACTCGGCTATGACGTCGTTGGATCCGCCGACGAGTAAACCTGACCCTGCGATATATCTACACGCGTGTCAGGATCTCGGGAAGAAGCCGGAGGAGTGTATCGCTATCGAAGATAGTGGGAGTGGGACATTGAGTGCTGTTAGAGCTGGGATCTGGGTCATTGGATATGTTGGACCCTATGAGGAGGATAAGAAGGGGGAGATGGCGGAGAAGTTGAAGGAGAAGGGGGCGAAGGTTATCATGGATGATTGGAGTCAATTTTGGGATTGTTTGAAGAAGATTGAAGCAATGGAGAATACCAACTTTTTGAAGTTGACGGGGTAGATTTATCCGAATTGGGGTCTAGATTCTAGTAGGTTTGATGTTCGATGGAGGATTGTTACCATTGGACATTGTATAGAGGCCAAAGATAGAGGAACGGTATCATTGATATTTTATAATGCTAGATACTGGCTATGTTGGTAAATAGAGATGATATGATACCGGTGGGAAGAGTGTATATGTACATGTACAAAATGTAGGGCGTGAGAGCATGCTGAATCTATCGTCTATAACCGCAACCGCAACCAAAAACTCCAAAATGACAAGAAAGCTTCTATAATCAAAATCTATACCCCCCTTCCAAAGCCCAATGCGGTGTATAACCTACAATCTCTCCTCCAAGCTATCACTCTTTACAATACTCTCACCCATTCCGCCTAAGGCCTTCTCAGCAATCTTATCAGGGCTAAAATACTCAAAAACAGCCATCGATATTAGTGAACTCGGCGTCGCATAAACCAACCTCGCACCCAAACCCTTATAAAACCCCCTCCCGAACCTCTTCTCACTCCACACGTTCTTAACAACTTTGAACACCCCTCTCGAATCTTCCAGTCTCACACCACCGACTCTCCCCACTGTCGTGGTAGTGGCGACCTGATACCTCGTCTTGACTAGATCCAACGGATGGCAGAAACAAGTACTAGCGATAGTAGCCATACACCCGCTCAACGCCGCTTGCGAGGAAATCGCCCATGTCTGCGGCAAAGCTTTCTTGGTATGTTCGTAAACCGTCCACCAGATCCCATTATACGGAATAAACACGACGAGTCCCATAAAATACCCCCTATAAAACCCGCGCACGCCTTCATTCCGTAATATCTGTTTCAAGTTTTCGGATAACTTCCCATCGGTGGATGTTTTAGAGATCTGTAGCCGGGATTTTATCACTTCGAGCGGAGTCCACACGAACGAACTCGCGAGTTCGGCGATGGTGCCGGATAACAGATACGTTGTCGTGCCGTCGCCGAAGTGCGGGATGAGCAGGGATTTGGATTGGCGGTAGGTGGTGAAGTAGAGGGCTATCGCTGGGGTGACTAGGCATGTCGAGGGGATTAGGCCGCGGTAGTAGGTGCGCAGCGGGACCGAGAAGATCGGACGGCGGGTTGATGATGCGTGTTGGATTGCGATTGTGTCGAGGGGGTAGCAGATTAGACGGCTGACTACGGAGGCGTAACAGGAGGCGAGGAGGGTTTGGACGTCCATTGCGTAGTTATAGTTATATGATGCAGGGCGATGAGATGGGATGGCGACGATGAGGGGGGGTGTTTGGGAAGGTTTATCGAGGATAACGGAAGTAACGAATGCGAATGGAAGAGGCCTCCATAGTCTGGAATTTTAATGAGGGTGATGCGACCGGGATGGCGATATGTTCATGGCTGCGAGGAAGTCTGCATGGTTGGTGATGTTGGTTGAAGTCGGAGCCGTCCGATTCCAGTTGCGAACTGCGACTTTCGATGACGGCGGATGTGAAGCAAATTTTTAGCCGGCCACAACGCACAATTTCCAACAAAGTGTCGTTTCAGACGTGAATGTTCACGGGAAGAACAGCTTTGATTGATAACCGAAATCAACGAGCGGGTTACTATATTTTACGATACAAGTAGAAAGATTCAAGGTCTGTCGGTAAGTTTTGATAGAGAACATGATAACAAAGCTTCCAAACACTAATCTTTCCTCATTTCTCCCCTCTTCAACCCTGTAACAAGAACTAATACTCATAGATACCTCTTGACCGCTGACCAAATGATTACCCACAAGGAGAATAATTAGAAGAACTGGCACAACTGCCCCTCGGCCCATACCGACAACAGCCTCCACCAGAATTACACTGATAAACATCCGACCAAGACCCCCCCGTCCCCGCAGCCGTGACAGCGTAACACCACCCGCAATACACTCCCGCCGAAGTCCCCGGGCGACACTTACAGCCGTTGGGAGTGCACGCTCGTTTATCAAAGAGGTCGCCTTGTTTTGGGTTGGTTGTTACTCGGGTGCCTGGATCGGCTTCCGGGTTTGGATCCGGGACTGCGACTGCTAGAGCTACAGTGAGGAGGGGGATGAGGTAGATGATCTTGGAGAGTTGCATTTCGATGGTTAATTTCTGGGGTTAGGTTAATTTGTTAGTAAGATTTGAATTGAGTGAGGAATTGTAGAGTACATTGGGAATTACCTTTATGGGAGAACTTGTAACTTTGTTTTGTGGTTTTTTGAATATATTCAATATAAATTATATGATGAGCGAGGAATATAGATTATTTTTTAGAGGTGCTATGGTGGCTTTATATAGACATCTCAGCGACTATATCACTCACTTGAATCCTTCATTCAAAAGGAAGTTAGTGATATCGGCGATTCCAATCTTGGTTTATCCCGTCTTTAGCTCAAAGAATACACGAAAGATCGTCGTATAATTACCATATCGAAAAGAAGGAATAACGTTAAAGCCATCATCGTACATCCTCGAAGAAGTAATGAAACATTGCCAAGTTGTAAGCCTTTGATGCTCCAAAACTCCGCATGGAGTCTGGTTTATGAGGCCAATACATTATACACAAGGCAGTGATGTTGCATTGCATGGCTAACCGTTGTCTGCATCTGCATGTGCATCGGAACTTATAACGGGCCGACGATCGTTAAACTAGTAGCGTGAGTCGAGCTAATTTCTCTGGGGTTCCGATCAGGATGGAGAGATCTGTAACGTTATCTAAGCAATAGTTACCGTCATAGTCGTTCATGTTGCATCCAACTTGCGGCAAGGGACGCGATGTGTACACACAACGTGAGTTTCATTCCTGCCAATCGACAGAACGTAATTCTGAACTCGAATCAAAAACTTCGAGACTTTTAGTATGGAGATCTGAAAATACGATGCGAGTCAACGTATTAACACGTTGATGTTAGAAGGATAGTACCATCGTTATAATAGCCCACCATCGGCATATTGGTTTTAAGATTCAGCTTGTAATATGATATGCGTTAGTGGATCCCGCATCCTACGAACCTTAAATTTGTGGGGAAGTGGGTCTTCCGGACCCGAGATTCACCAGCGGGAACAAGCGTAGAATATCTCGCTTTCTCACCCCCCTTGCTATTTTGATATGTTCCTAGTCGGAGTGATCCTACGTCCACTAATTCTTACCTAAGGGGATGTCGTTATGCTATGAACTTTCCAAGCTCAATTGAATTTTCTTTCGAAAGTCTAGCAGGCATCGAAATGCATTTCGTGTACCACTGGGCCCGAAGAAATAGATACCTAGCCATCATTCTAGCTACGTAAGTCGGAAAATCTTATGCCGGAGGGAATGCGCAGCTTCCTAAAAAGCTTCCGATTTCACGTAGCGGTTTCATTTTCCTGTGGGGATATAGTTGTGTTCTTAACGTTATGTTAGAGAACTAGCATGTGAGCGAATTCTTTGTCGGTCCAATCGCGTGAGTTCGGAAACAATGCGAATATTCCAGGGTCAATATCATTCTGTTCTGGAATCAAGTGAAGGATGTCGATTCAATACATTATGTCTTCGTAGAATGGGCTAAATTTTTGAAACTGATAAGTTGATGAACCTGGGATTGCCTAAACTTACCGATTGCCATTCGAAGGATGCTTGAGAGCAGGAGCGCGTTGTAGAGAAAAATACAACGTTATGGTGTCGGACTTCCTCTGTGGGTGTTACCCTAGGTCTGAGCTTTTTCGAAGCTGACATTTCGGAAGAACTCTATCATCCGGCCCGATTTAACTTAGCAATGGTAGTACAGACTAGCCTAGGAAACGCAACATCACGGGTCTATCGATTTTATTATCCAAATACTTCTAACCAGCCGTTTTGAATCCATGAATGGTAATGATATCGTGATAGTTTCCATAATGCAAAAATCAATCTTCAATTCCGATTTCCTGCAAGGACCCTCTCGACCTTTTACCGATCTACGCCGTGTGAACCGCCTGCTTTTCATCCGGCTCAACCAATCCTACGGAACTCTTCCTCCTAATCGCGCTCGCCTCAATTTCTGTAAGGGTTGGTCGTCTCCCACCAGTCTCGTACGGTTGCTGTTGAACTTCTTCAGCGACCTCCACAAATTTCACCGTGGGTTCGAATCCTGGAGATTTCCACGCGTGCGGAACCTTTGCGTAGATTTCGTCGACTTGCTCCAGCGTAAACCCTTTAGTCTCGTAAATGAAACTTGAAATTTGATAACTTTGTTAATATAAATTGAAAGCGTAGGACCTATACTTCGGTCGGTAGTAGGCTATGATGGGTTAACTTACGCCCATACGAAGACGAAACCGATTGCGCAGAACGTTCCCCAGACGAAAAATACTTTAGCGCCTAGGTTTGCGTTACCAGGGCCACTGGGAAATAAATGATATTTCAGGTTAGTCGGGTAGCCGTGGCTAAGCTTTAGATGTAGGTTGATCTTTTACCTATCCACCATATATGGAGTGGCATAGCTTTAAGATCATCAGCGCAATCCATTTCCACGCCGCGTTGGCGTATGGGCTGCTTGAAACTCAGTAAGATTACCCAATGGCCCAATTAAATAACCAATTAGCTGCTGTCGTAATGGAGAGTCCCTTTGCTCTCGCTTTTAACGGGAATATTTCCCCGGTCTTCCCTCCATTTTCATTCACATTTTAGTGTATCATCCACATCATAGAGCAACGCCTTATCAAGGGAAATAAAATAATATAGGTGCACTTACCACTACCCAAGCTACCGGTCTTCAACAGTTCGTAAGCCTCATGATGATACCGAAATCTTGAAAACGTGAGGTACATACCCCTGCATCCTCATGAGCCATCGTTTTGGTCAAAATCATAATCATATAATACTAAATGATACGTGGGTGACTTTGGGGATTAAAACGCAGCTTACCCAAGAGGAAGCGAAGAAGAAGATATAGATACAGACGAATGCCACAAGAGTATTGTGAGCTGCCTGCGTCTGCGACACTGTACCAACGATAGCCTAGGTGAAAAATTAAAATAACTCTATAAACGTCTGCTCTCCATACTGTTTACCCACCACGATAAACTGACAAACGAACATCCCCGCGGCCCCGAAAAGGAGAAGATTTCTTCGACCCCAGTTATCCACGAGCCAGAGCCCAGGCAATGTCGACACCACGTTCACACAATTAGTGATCAGAGACACCACAAACGAATTTTGTATACCAGCGGATTGGAAGAACGTCGTCCCGTAATAAAAGATAAAATTTGCACCGCTCAACTGCTGAAACACCTGAATGCCAACACCTGTAAGCAAACGCTTCCGCAAAAACCCACTCTTATTGGATAACAGTTCTTTATAAGAGGTTTGTCCAATACTCATTTCGTATTCGTGATTCGCTTTTATTTCGTTCAACTCTGCTGATATCTCCGGGTGGTCTGCCGGAAGACGGCGAAGGGTCGCAAGAGATTTCGCGGCATCGTCGGTTCGATTTCGTTTGATCAGGTATCTTGGTGTTTCGGGAAGTAACATCATACCGAAGAAGAGAATGATGGCCCAGGCGAATTGAATGGATATAGGGATGCGATATGATCCAGTATCTTGTCTTGCGTGAGTGCCTAGAGCCAATATGAGTGTCGGTATCAGAAATGCAACATAAAATATTTTATGTTTTAAATGTCTTCGCTTGGGCTGTAACCTACCTTGGTCCGCGCAAGAGGCGAGGAGTAAACCAACTGTGATAGCTAGTTGATAGCTTCCAACGATAGCCTATAATACCAAGGCTCATCAGTATTATAACGTTTGATACCTGATCATCTATAATGTAGAGCATACACCTCTGATCCATTTTGGGCTCGTTTCCGACTGATACATCGGCTATGGCGCATCATGAACATTCTTCATTTACCAAGATACCTGTCTGTAATACCTACCACTTGGGCACTAGTAGTATCGTATGAGCCTTTTTGGCAGAGTTTCCGATATAGAATGGTTATTGAGGGGTCAACTTGCCTTAAGAGTCCGACGCCCCAGCCAGCGATAAGTCTTCCAACCACTAGCATGACTATCTCAGTCGCAGCTGTTTGGAATATAACCCCAACCTACGATCGTAGATTTAAAAGTCAGGCTCCCGAAGTTAATTTTTACTGTCTTTGATTTAGAATACCGTGAAAACCACCGATGAGATCATCAGACCGTATTTTCTCCCGAAGAAGTCTGCGACCGGTGCTGACATCAATGCGCCAAAGAAAGTGCCCACCGATAAAATGGACACTATAAGGGACTTCTCACCCGAGCTGATGAACTTATTTCCATTCTCGTCTTCATTTCGAGCAAATTCCTTGATCCAGTAGTCCATGGCAAGGATACCACCGATAGTGCCCTAGAGTCAGTCGATAACGGACATTCTTAGCAGGGTAGTAATTTATGACCCGTCAACCGGAATTATTAGATATTTACAGTGTCGTATCCAAAGAGTATGCCTAGAATGGAATAGCAAGGTAATGGTTAGCAAGTCAGGTCTAGAATAGTGACTACAACATTTTCACTTAATGTCAGTAACAGAAAAGCCAAGAGCCAGAGTTTAACCTCCAAAGGCTACAAATAGTCCGATCGCAATGGCGACGGATGCCGAACCACTCCCCTCTTTCTGAACCCGGAATCCAACCATCACTGCTTCTTAGGTTGAATAAAGTAAAAGGTGCGACTTGGTCAGCGCTTAGATTTCTACAATCCAAATATGGTGATAGTCTCAAGATCAGGTAGTCTTGGCTTGAGAGGCTAAGGAATATGGGTATCAGGAAAGTGTGGGCTTTATATCACAATATATGAATCAAAAAAAAGGTGGTAAAAGTGTCTACATTGATAGGAATTTGTGCTCTATGTTTGTCACACGAAACACTAAGAGTCGTGGGACAGAATCAACATCACGAGAAGGAAGAAAATGTACCCAAAACCATTGGTGATGTCACAGATGAAACGTAAAACGGTTGTGAGGTAAATTTCTCTCCTGGACCTGGGTATGAAATATACAGGATGCCTCGTGCCGGCGTAAAGAAGTTGTTTGATACTGACGGATTTGTTACACCACTCTAGCATACGACGGAAAATGATTATCGATTTTAATCGGGTTATGAGTGACTGTGATTTTCACGTCTAGATCTAGCTAGACTAATATCAAACTGAAATTAATCAAGCACCAGGTAGCTGGTCCCTGAATCACATTCTATTCATTACATTATACCAAAGTCGGTTTGGAATTTAACCCATTGAAACCTTCACCCCATCCTATCTGCCAAGAAATTGTCTTTAATTCCAACAACCTCAGTGAACCTTAAATTGTCCCGTCCCAAGCAACATATCGTGGGTCTTTGTGCTACCACCATGACATGGGATTTTCGTCGCCAAGGTTTGCACGCAGCTTCATATCACTAGTCGCTTGGATTTGTCAGGCTTGTCGCGAGTAAACCGGTATTGGTCCTCGAATGTACCCCGCATTCAGTGTAACTTTTGGCCAGCTTTTGGTCCTCATGGAAGTGCACTGGTGGTACAATGTAATTGGAATCTCTTGGCTGGATCTTCGCTTTCGTACCGTCGATTGAAAATCCGGCTCTTTATCAAGTGATATTCCGGCTCTTTATCAAGTGATATAAATTTTTACGTCTCATATGGCGCTAGAACTCGTCAAAAACAATGGAAGACTATTATGAGGGGGTCGATTCGTTGGAAAGCATAATATCTTGTAGCCATATTACTTGGCGACTTGTTAGAAACGAAGAAATCGAAATAGTAAGAGAGCCAACAATCGTTATAATGAGTGTTTGGAAGGGCCTTTGGATCTGACCGACGTATGCATACTTCATTTTTCTTTCGCAAACTACATTTTTTAATAAATTTAACGTTCAAAACATAGATTGGACTTAAGATTGAAAGGTCCAATATCCTATTTGGAAATCGTCGTGCATGTCATTGCTACGTATGATTCTTCGCTGCGGGACGGGAGCAGCCTCACAATCTCGCCTGCAATACCGCCAAAATATCCCAACATCTGAGAATGGGAAGCAAGGCCGTCCAAATTAGACCTCCTGACGCCTATGCCGGCGTTTTGCCCGCAAACTTCAATTTCAGCTCAGCATATCTTACCAAATCCGGTTCTCCTGCCTCAACACATCCCGAAAACGTCCTCTCGCAGCAGTTCGTTTTCCATTAAAATAGTCTCGATATGCCAAGGCTAGATCTAGATTGCTCGAGTATAATTCAGTGGATCTTTGTCATTCTGAATCCTCCGAGTTTCAAACAAGTTTTCGCTAAACCCTAGCCCCAGTTTTCAGAAATAATTGGCGAATCTCGATGGCTCCACCGTTGACGAGCAGTCCAACGGCTGGCCCCCTTTCTCTATATTCTACGACCATTTAATGCTTTGTTAAAATGTAGCTGGATTTCCAAGTGATCTCAGATTGGCTTTGAGAAAAGTTACTACATATCGTCAAAGATTCGATTCGGATAACGCAGAATTTGTATTTGTATCACATCTCCTCCAACTTCATTAGACCGATGTCACGGACCGAAAAGTATAACTCAATACACGCACACGGCGATGGAATCTCTCCAAACAGCAGACACTGACGCCGTTAACCAAAGATCGGATGTTATCGGTGTTTCAATTCTATCCCTTTGTTTGGTGGTACCGTTTATCCTTGCTAGGGTCTATGTTCGAACAAAAATAATCCCATATTTTGGCATCGACGACGTGTTTATGATCCTTTCAGGAATATGTGTAGTCGGTGTTGCTGCATTTTCAGCGGTAACAGTAACTGGTACGATCTCACCCCAAAAGTTACGCATATTATCTTTCAAACTAACAAGGCATACCCCCCGATAGAAGGAGACTATGGCACGGGGCAGCATCTGTATGAAGTCGACAACGAGGAGCTCATCAATTTCTTCAAGTCTGTATATATATGGGAGATTGGGTATTGCGTCACCGTCTTCTGTATCAAATTCTCAATCCTCACCTACTATAATCGGCTACAACCCTCCTTGCTCTACAAGATGACGATGGTTGTAGTTGGAGCTGGGAGTTTCAGTTTTCTTGTCACAAACATTGTGCAGTGCCTCCCAATCGATGCTGCTTGGGACCCAGTCGCACGGCCCAACGACTCAAATAGCGATGTTTGCATCAACGATACCGTTTTCACCTACTGCTCGGCAGTTTTTAATATAATCACGGATTTTTGGATATGGGGGAGCTGTCTAAGGATGCTGAAAGGTATGCATTGACTTCCTGTGGACCGAAATATGCGCGTTGACTAATTCATCTCCCAAAAGGTCTTCAAGTCGCCACTAAAAAGAAAATAGAGATAATTGTCATATTTTCCATTGGTCTATTGTAAGTGTGCCATTTAATCAAGATTAGTGAACAACACTAATAGTACATGGGTTCATTGCTAACTGGATATATACAAAAGAGCTTGTGCTGCATCAATCGCACGTCTATGTACGATACACAACTTCTACGCCACAGATGACAAAACTTGGGCTATCGTTCCTATTATGATATGCTCCTTTCTAGAGCTGGCCCTCGCAATCGTCGCGGCATGCTTGCCTACTTTAAAGCCGGGATTTGCTAAGCTATCAGCATGGATTAAAACACAGCCCGTATGGATAAGCTTTGCAAGGTTTTGTTCCAAGGTACCGATACTGCAAGGACGGAGGCGGTCAAGCGGTTTGTCAACAGGAGCCCAAACCGCCAGTTTGCAGAAGGCGCCAAAAAAGGGAGGCGCATCCACCGAGCCGGGAAGAGACACGCCTGTTTCCCGAAAACTCTCAACGATTCGGAGTATGATCGAAGGTGAGAGCAAAACAAATGGGAGCAATAAGCATCCCATACTCTCGGAGATTGGGCGATGGGGCTTACAAAATAACGACTTCTGTACTGATTTGGGGGTACAACATGAACTTCCAACAACCCCACAGCGTTCGGGAGAGAGGAGTCTGAGTACACACTATCTCGGGAACGATATGGTCTAAGGTGGTAGCGTCCAGTTGAGGGCACTATGGCTGTCCATGCAAGAGCACATACAGTATTCGAAGTTTCCAGATCGTGATTGGAGTTGGGTATGATAATCGATAGTAATGATAATGATTAATATTAGCCCAGGCGTTTGAATCTTTTTGTATATACCCGATTATTTCTTTCCTGATGAGTTTTAGACATACGGATCAGACGTTGACTTGTAAACAAAGCGTTGACCATGAAGCTAAAACACGCCGTTCAGAAAAAACGTCCCTTAGGCAATGCCACAAAGAGTATCTCTATAGCAGTCGTTATCAAGCATGAAATCATTGCGTTCTGTATGATCATGCTGAGTTGTAACCGGCGAACTTCGGTATCTTTCACCGGTACTCTCTACTCCATATTTATCAGTATCTGTAAAGATGAAGGAAAACATGATTTATGGAGCGTGTCTTACCCGTTCGAAGACTCTGGACAACATGGGTCTGTTGTCATATTCTTTGATGAACCATCTGACTCTTGTCTCTTCATCTTTATTGCGTTTTCCCTCTATTTCCTCATCCAATGCGAGGACATTTACTTCAACGATTGCCTTGCCCTTCGTACCGTCCTGTTCACTCAGAGCAATGGATCTTCTTGCTTCGAGAGATTCCCTATCATCTACAGCATATACCTCCCACGGCGTCAAGTTTCGTGCCATTCCTAGGACTACCAGCAGCAAACACAGACCTCGCTTCGCATTCGCTATCATGTTTAATCCAGGAAATAAGAAGATGCATGTGAGGAGCCGGTACCAACGGGATACTTTGCTCAAAGTGAGGATTATGAGAGTGAAGATAGAAAGAATTATGAGGCTGAGACCAACAACTGATATAAAGCTTAATCGGGTGCTAGTCGCATTTGATAGACTGTGACGAATGAAAGACGGATGAGCCGTTGATCGGAGTGAGAATTCGATGGATGAGAAGACTATCGAGAAAGCCGAAGGGTGTGTCGTGTGTCTCAGAGCATCCAAAGTGTCAGATTTCTCTATAGGGGTAAGAGGTAGTGACAAAGGCGAATCAGGAACAAGATATAACGAGCTAACTCGGTCTATCTCTGCGCGAAAAGGCTGAATAGTAACTACAATGAGAAAGAAATTAGCGCTAGCTCGATGTCGACCACAATCCGTGTTGTCGGCCAGATATAGGTTGAAGGACTAGACGTACAAGGTTCGAGGACTACATCTTCACCGAATCCTACTTTCGATAAATCAATATCAGAAGTATTATTGAACGATCTTTCGCAGAGCGACGTTTGCGAGGCAGATGTAGATGTATTCTCGTTGTTTGCTCTTGCAACCTGTGCCCAAGGAGGCGATAGCGCCTGCTCGGATGGACCGAGATCTTTTTCGAACCGCTTCGCATACCTTTTCACCCAGACATAAAACTGGAGGGCATCCGCATGCCCATCCATGTTACTAAAGCGCAAGTATTTACTGAAATCATCTATTGTGCAGGGCTAATGCAATTTATAGTGTCAGTTGGACACCATCTAATATCATTATAGCCTTTGCCTTACCGCTGAGGTGTGCCCGTTCAAAACTCGGTCGAACGACAACTTTGCTGGGATGCCATCAACTTCAGGATAGCCCCCTTTTTCGAAGGACGGGGCGCTATCGAAAGATTTGCTAGAGTAAGTACTCGGTGGACGACGATAAAATATGTCTATCATCCCGGCGTGAATAATGTTCGAATTGGAGCTTCCTAAATTCCAAAAGCAGAGGAAGGTATTAATTATTGGGTACCATGGCACCTTATATTGGTCTTTCTTGAACCACAGGCCCGGGAAAACCCACCCTCGCGAAACAGCTTCAAGTCAAAATGCTTGTCTCAAACCTCTGACAATGCGCCTTCTGGTTTTCTCCGATGGGGATGATCTCATTCGCATGGCAGAGAGATTTCACAAAGAAATTCTAGATTTTAAGCAAAAGGGTGGAGATTTGGTCCGGGCAACCAATGACAACGCCAGATCCCAACGCCACCAGGTCAAAGCACAAAGGATATTTAGGCCAAATGGTGAACCTTGCCGACTCCCAACTTATTATCCAGGCCGTGTTTGTCATCGATTGGAGATGCAGGATCTGATGCACACATATCGAGGACTCCTTGTATGCTTATCCGCTAGGGGCCGAGTCAAAGATTATTGTTAATATCTATATGCGACCCAGAAGTCCACTGGTATCATTGATGGACCAGTGTCGTTCGCCAAATTATGAGACAAGCGAAGTGAGACTTTTACTCCCCAAACGGCGATTTACAGCTGAAAACGCGGGAAGGTTCGGTTCCTGCAGTAGTATCAACTCGTCGGCTACACCACGAAAAATGTATACATGCGAAGCCAGAGCGCGTCTCTTCAGCCTTCAGCCACCGATGCCTCCCACACGTCAAATTTTTTGAGTAGAAAGCTACAAGCCAGCACCGCTGAAGTTAGAATTGGCCAGGGTACGGACAAGATTTTTCAAGGTCATCTTGGCCGAGATTACCAAGTTTAATGGTAGCAACGTGGGGGCTGCACACCCCGAGATCATCTAGAAAATAAACGAAGGAAGATTGCCGAAGCCGAACTCGATTGATACTTGATCGGAACAACCGATCTATAGGATCTAGGCCGACATTACATCAACAGGACGAACTTGAATTCTTGTCTCAACTGGGGAATATTTCCTTCGATATTCAGGGGTGATTTTAAACTTTTGCTTTGCATACGTGGTTTGTTGGCAGTCCCGTGCGCGATTGGAAATCAAAAAAATACTCGGAAAAGCCCTTGTGACACCCAAAGACATCCTAAGCAACCGGGTCGGAGTCGGGATGAACCGCGGCGAAACCCAAGCCCGGACTTAATAATCCAACTACAACCGTTTTGAACTAGGCACCAACAGCCTTCATCGATTGTTAGAACGAGCCACGATATTGTGACCTTATCACACAAAACATCGTATCGAGAAGCAATGTATCTGTGACGTTATAGCATTGCCAAATTGTTTCTTCCATTCCTTGTCGTTGTACTTCTATTACGAAAATAAGACGTAACCATTTGATTATCTTCGAATAGGACGAAAAGGCATACTCTACAAAGGATTAACCTATCGCCTAAGCCAGCACCCAACATCCTCACTACGGAAAATATAGACTTCAATGGGAGTACTAGTATATCATGTGTATGTGCTCAATCATAGATGCTGTCCTTTTTCTTATCCGGTTTCTACACCATTCTTTATACTGCCACTAGAAAATCTCTGTTTCAGTGCACTCAACAAGATGGTATATCCCACAGAGGAGTGTGAAAACTGTGGATTCTAGCTCCACGAGGTTCTAACAACGCCCTCCGCGTCTCAATGACTTCCCCAACCTTTGTGTTGTCACTAGCATGCTACATAAGACACCAAGTAGTCCTAAGAAAAGAGAACCAACGTCGCTCGTCTGTCATGTACCGCATTAAAACTCACAATGGGTAAGTAAAATCGTGGTAGAACATGTTGCCATATTTAGGGTCTCAAGCTAGATGAAGCTCACGTATTCATTAACCCTACGCAATGATCTAGGCTCGCCAATTAAAGTAATCGCCTACTAGTATACTGGCTTGTGGGTCTTCGTATTATCCAGTCTACTTCTAATATGTATACATGGATATGGGACAACTACGTGTAGCTACAATCACAAAAATATTGAGCTAGGTTCGATCGAATTTGAACTCAACTTGGCGAAGATATGAAAGTGGGGCGTCTGCCAGAGTAAACTAGCGCGATAAACCTGTGTAACTTGGAACTATCCAGGATACGGTTACTAATATACCGAAGCTTATCTAAACCTATCTTTATGGTCGTTTCTATTTCATACCCTCGAAATTTAGGGACTTATAGAAGGGACTGGCATCCAAATACTGGGGGGAAACATAACCCCCCAATGCCGGGCCGAGAGCAAGCAAGTATTTCCCTGGATAAATAAACTCATAACCAGTTGCAACTACATGTATATTATGATATTTCGCTGCTACATAGAGTCCGCGCTATGTTTATAGTGCTCTGTAGAACAAAGGGCAACTAATTGGCTATTCTCTAGCCCGAATTTTCAATTTCTAGATCATCTTCATGTGAAGAAATACTACGAAAACGAGAATTGACAGTTCAATGTCAGCTGTTGTCAGCTACGACTCTGTGTTTTCTTTCCCACAGCCATATCGGTGTCTCCGCTAATGGTCAAATACTCGTGGCCCCACTATGTGCACCACGATTGGCCTCTTACTCCGCAAACCTTTCTGCACAAATGTAACCCTCACGATACTGCATCCTCTAACAAAGCTAGCATATCTGCAATAAATTCTGTCATCCTTGTTCAGTGGACCAAGAGGACCGGAACTTTGGACTAAAACGATTGGCTGGTTGGCAAAGTTCCTAGCACCCGGCGTAAGCGAGCACAGGTGATTTGACCTAAATTTCGAGGTCCGCTCGCAACCCGCATGAGATTTCATATCAGTCTTTGCGAGCCTATGAAAATCTCCGTCGAAACTCGGAGGTCCACTCCATAACCTTTGGAGAAAGCTCGGTGGGCCTGCCTTAACAAGTAACGGTGAGCGCCTTCAGCCTGTCAAAAACGAGCCCCACCTGGTCAGCGAGTCAACTTGAGATGCGAAAGCTGAAGAGCTTATCTACATTTCCATGTTTTGGTTTAAAACAGTCCGGACCCTAGGTTGCACAAGAAATCTTTACTCTGATGCCAAACAAACCAAGCTTTTCCTGCAATTACTAGTCACCGTTTTCTGCCCTAAATTATTTCTCGCGATGAGTATTTCAACTTCGACTTAAGGATACACTGTTGACATTGCACTAAAGTTCATGACTTTCGGTGCCTTCCACTGGGAATCCCTAACACTATGGGTAGGATTTGACGGATGAAAATTAATACCAACATTTTATCGCGATACATTGACCATTTATAGTGGTAGCTATCCTTCCGAAACATAATCGAGATGCGTATTTTGGATTTGCGCATGCGACTACCTTCAACATCTTCCAGGATCGCTGGTGAACCAGCCTGCTAGTTTAGCAAGCAGCTGTGGTATCGTACCAGTCTACGCTGGGGTAGCTAGGCCTATAGGCTGTAGCAGCACCGCGCGACATTCGCTCGATAGAAATATGACATTCAGTAATATCGCATTGGCAATCGCCATTGCCAATCTGATTGGAAGTCTTTGCTCCGTATTTGGCTCAGGATTTATTGCGATAACATACTTTATCCTACCATTAAAACGACACTTCCGGCATTCTCTCATCCTAAATCTCGCTATCGCTGGTAAGTGACAAAGTGCACATCTATTCATCGATAAACCCATATACCCTCCTACCTATCTTGATAATCCTTTCCCAAACAGCTTTTATGACAAGAAAAGGATACTAACACAAGGGCCTTAGATTTCATATCTGCCACCAATAACTCAGTGAGCGGACTTTGGCGCGTCATCCACAGGCGAGATCTCCCCCAAAGCCCAGGATGCATTGCCAGCGGTTTCATAGAACAGCTATCAATACAAGCCACCGATACATCGATATTCGCCATTGCCGTTGTTACCGTCTGGTCTCTCACCCGAGAAACCACTCTACGAGAAACGCTGCCGCGCTTCAACACCTTTTTGATGTGCGCTGCTACCTGGATTCTTCCTATTACAACGGCCTGCACGGCGCTGGGTATGGGAAAGTTCACACCCGTTTCCGGAAATTGGTGCTGGCTCTCAGTTAAACCGACTTACTATCGATATGTTTTAATGCATGGATGGCGGTTCGCTTTTATCTTCGGCGAGATAATCATTTATACCTACTTGCATTTCTATCTCCGTCGACGATTTGCCGCTTTAATGTATTCCAAGAAGCTTAGTACTGCTACCTCAGGAACTGGAAGCGAACCGTTGACGTCGCCTGGTTTCGTGCCGAGAGAGTTCCCTCCCCCGAATATCGATAGCGTAGCCCCTGAAGATACTAGTGCTAGGATCGAACATTTCGAAATGGGACCTGGTGAGCGAGATTTGGAGATAGGGGTCGCACGAGCGCGTACAGAATCCTGGGTTCAAGAAGCCCAGAGTCGGAAAGGGTCGGAGGCCGAGAAAGAAATCACGACAACAACCACAGCGCTCCCGACACCTCGCGATGATCATGAAGTTATCCCTGAACCAAGATTTCCGCCTGAGAATTACCCACCCCAGCCTCCTCCCAAGAGACACAAGCTGCGATTCAGTTTCAATCACCCATTCGCTCACCGCGGTGCGGAAGATAATGACCTTGACGACCACGAAGACGAGAAGAAAGCTAGATTGGCGATTGACTCGGCCGCACGGTCCAGGCGGGTTCGAAGAGTCTTGCTTTTAAACGCCTATCCGTCGATGTATATCCTCTTATGGATACCCGGGATAGCCAACAGACTTGTGGAAGCATCAGGGCATAGTAGCCATGTGACGCAGTTTCTTCAAGCCAGCACGCAATTTATTGGACTAGCAAATGCCATCACTTATGGATGGAACGAGAGAGTTGGAAAGCAATTAAGGGAACGCCTAGAAGACTGGCGAGATAGGTCTCCAGTGAGGGAGAGATCGATATAACCTTTATTCCAAGGTATCTTCTGTATTTTGAGTGTTTCTCTAATATACCCCAACGCTTTATACATTTATGGAACGAATTTTTTATAATACCAGTACTTTATATTTAATGCTAATATACACTATGATACATATATATATATTTTACAGATGTGGTTTTACGCTTTATGCATTCTGGATTATTCTAAGGTCAAAAGGACATAGACCACCAGCATTATTCTGGTCTAGTAGACCTAGTATTATCCATTGGCTCGGATCTTCGCTGTATCTAGTCCTTCCGACGATCTTAACGTCAATAGGAACGAAATTCCTCCACTGGAAATGTACCATGTCTTTATACACCCTACCTTGATAGCTATTAGGTAGTTCAGGCAATGCAACCCAAGGCGCTTCCCCTGGGCTAGTCGGGGTGTTAGGTAAATACTTTTTTCTTATAGCCCCGACTAACTCCCGTGCTCTGTACAACAAAGGAGCGCATTTTGTTCGGATTGGCTCGTTAGGCTGAGGCGGATTCGCTATAGTCGGGTCGTATTGTGTGAACACGATAACCTGGCTACCACAGAATATTGGCGTTGCCTTTAGGGTGTCCAATTGGCCCGTAGAGTAATCAGGGTCGGGGTCAACTTGAGTAATTTCCTCAGTTCGATATTCTTCCGGGCAAGTTTGGGGGTCGTCGATAGCGTCGGTAAGTGTTTCGGTTATATGATTATAGTAATCAAAATCGTCATGCGCTCCCCAGTGATCTTCAAAGATCTGGGTTAACGACCATTGATACTGATTTTTACTGCTAGCGTCTTTGGATTTTCGAAGCTCCCCGAAGTCGAGAGGGTGGGGATTCTGATCAGCTGGTAAATCTTGGGGCTATTAAATAATTTAGGTGTGGAGGTTAGACACTGGAGTTTATTCACCGAATAAAGTGTAATAGACTTACAATGGCCACGGCGGCAACTTCAAACACCATCTGCGCAAGGAATGCCGCCAGAGAAGTTATCTCTAGTAATCTCATATTAGGCAATAGAGAATTGTTCCACTTTAGCTGGTTCTCTTCTAATCCAGAGCCCTTTCTCAATAAACACTTATTCGACTTCTATATGATTATCATTCTCCGAGATATTTGGTGAAGGCACAAAATCATTTATTTTTCCGCCTTCCATTTATATACTCTTGCAATCCCAATAATATCTAAGCTCGATATTAAATTGAGCATTGACATATGGTGGACATTCTCTTTCTCAGGGTTTATTTTTATTTACCCTATATCAAGAAACCAACATCAAGGGGCAGGGAAACACCAACACTGAGAGGCGGGAATAAGTATTAATACAGGTAACTTCAAGTCGTATTTCCAAGCCTGTTCATCGATATTGAACAGTATTGGTTTCAGGATTAACGAGTGTGGCAAGGTATTTGTTAGTTCTACAACAATTAAAGCATAAAGCGAGAGCAACCAGGAAGATGCAAGAGTTATCCAACACCTTAACAATCTGGGCTCGTCGACATCTAATCCTAGTCAAATCGAGAGTTAAATGACGGTTTTACGATAATGATACTCGTAGACTGTCTTGTTAATGTTGCTAGGCGTTTAAATTCCCAAGGTCACAACTCCAAGATTTTATATTTGTCACAGATATATTCCAGCATAGTGCGCACTAGTCAGGGAAAATTGATAGTGAAGTTTTGAATAGCAAGAGGCTACAACGGCGAACTATTTTCTACCCTTCCCATTGAAAGATTTTACAACAGGAAGTTTTTTGTTTCTTAAGAATTCCTTGGAATGCAACTCTTTATGAGTGCGTCTTCTTGCTATTATGGCTTGGTCCGTCGCCACCATAGTAATTCTATAGAGTCTAACTGCACAGCACTAGCTCTATACAACCACAAGAAAAATTCAATGTACATCTCTAGCCGTATAAGAGGGTATCTTGCATTTTAACATCGTTATATATTCTCATCTATTCTGGGGATTCAGTAATGACAACATCAACCTTATCAAATTTAACCTCTGCAAGCCCTGGACTTGGAACTTCTCCGGGATGTTTAATTGTAAATTCCTTATTCCTATGCCAACATGTGATCCCATCCGTGAGACCACAATTGATACTATACGTCGAATTATTTATATCGGCAGGTATCGATTCCCACTTATCCTTGGGACAGTCATCCTCAACCAACTCACTCAATATGATACTAAACCCGAAAACTTCAGACCAAGTCGCCCTCCCGAATTCCTGAAGCTTAAGCGACTTCCCATTGGCGCCCAGATCCCTCAATACTGGATCTCTAGTATAATTCGGGTGTTCATCATCACCGGACCGTACCGCATCAACCAACCTTTGAGCGACTTGTAACGCGGATTGGCAATTTATCTTGCGGTTCAGCCTCTCCGGATCGGTGTTGAGTAAACTAACGATGAATCTATTTCGACAAGACATTATGCTCCCTTGAACCCAATTTGGAGCATTGCCGGCAGGATATGTGTTTACTAGCGTCATGTCGCAGTATGTGGCTTTATCGTAATAATTTACTCTCATGTATTCGATGGCTTCGCTCGCTCGGACGAAGAAATCATCGCTGATGTTACTTCGTGGTTGGTACGAGTTCCAGAAGTCCCATCTTCCGCCGCGGTCGAGCCTTGGAGCCAAACTTCTTGTAGAAGCTTTCATATCGTGGCTTGTTAAAATTTCATGCGAGGGCTATATAAGATCGTTAGGGTTATCATCACTCGCGTTATCGATATCTATTCATAAACAACTTACTATCACAAGGCTGTTTGAGCATGTAAAAATAGCTCCAAAGAATAAAAGTGCTTCTGAAAGTCGCATATCGCTTTTCTTTTCTTCCTATATATTTGTTCAAATTTAACAAAATATTAACGACGCTGTTGCAAACTTCGAACTCCCAGATATTGTGATATCGTGATGCACCTAACTCGTAATCTTTGCTTAGGAATGATTAGCAGACCTAACAGTACAACCAAATGACTGATAACGGCGTGCTATATATATATGCATGTTGAACATCAAATATTCCCACGTCTATCACTTTGTCTATGAGCATCAAATCGTCAGTCCATTCAGTCGGAGGCGTAGGCTCGTAGCCAGCACGAAGTGTGCACATAGCACGGGTGAAACCTAAGTTTATATTTATAACCACCTCAGCAATAGTAATATGTTACTTCGGTTTATAGAAGGACTGACCCCCGAACCCGGGCTGCAACTAAAGATCTCGCAACGTCTTGGTGGCACAGTCGAAATAATAATACGTTCAAGTCGTGTTGGCTCTATTTACGTAGGTGCTCTTAGCTACTAGTTTCCCACAATAGCTCACTCACTAATCTAGTTTAGTGAAAGCGGCCGACGGGGAGCTCTACAGACTTTGATAGAAAGGGTTTAAAGTTCGCTTCTGATTAGAATTTCCAACTAAGATTCCTAGTTCGCCTTTCAAAACAAAAATATATATACTCCTGTTCCCTGATGCAATCAGTTGAAACCCCAACTCGCGATACCGTTGATTATAAACATCCCATTACCATAAATATATGTATAGCTTCCTGTCAACGACACTTCCAAGTCGTGGAACATATTGGTCAAAACTATATAAATTTACAAAGCTAACAACGCATCAATGATATTCAAAAATTAATCAGGGATTCCCGTCCGGATTCGCGATAGCGAGCCAGGAAACCGCCGCCGACCAGCCGTAGCTATAGCTCGCATCATCCCAATTCCTAACCGTCCAACTGAAACCTTCCGAAGAAAGTCCTGTGACAGCGGTAGAGAGTCTGAATGTTCGCACGGCTTCGTGATCGAACCCGGAGAATCCGATGAAGACCTTTGGCGGCTGGTTCTTCGGAAACTTCCATTTGGTAAAGTTCACGGTGCCGGTGTAGACCATTGACGTGGCACCGGGCTTGGAGACGACTTCGAACGTGCCGCAATCAAACCTCATGTGGTCTTTTGGGACCGATACCCAGGTCGCTTTCGCGTCGAGTACAGAGGTAGGCCCGACGACGAACTTGGGAAAGAAACCTTGCTGTCCAACGCCTAATTCACTGTCAGCTATAATATAGTGAAACAATGAATGTAAATTCACTTACCATGGATGGAGGCTTTTAATCGACGTGGGGCATTTGGTTTAAAAGCGAATCCTGTAAGAAATAGCAGAATATCTGGGGGCATCGAGTAACGCCGGTCGAAAAAGATATTGGGGAGATTTGTGCCGAAGCCGAAGGCATTCTATTCGCGCACCAGCATCACTGTTAGCTAGTTTCTGTGAAACTAATGGTATCAAGACAGATCTCCCGGACATACCGAATGAAGTTTGTCCATCCAATCGACAGTGCCGAATTGAATATCGGGGTCATCTTCAAGGACATCCAGCATGCCAACTTTGATGCTTCTGATACCCATCTGCGGGGTCGATTTCGCCCTCACTTCCAGTTGGTTGGCAGCTAACGGCAGGGCATCTAGTTTGAATTCTGTGCCATGCTGTGGGGTCGGCTTGTGCGATCCTAAACCAAGTCTCTGCAAGGCAAGAATTGTACTCTTCGCTCCAGGATGTCGAACAACAGTGGTAGCCAGCTCTTCATAGCTATTCGAAACATCAAAAGGATACTACAAGCATCGATATCGATACATTAGCATTCATGTATCTCGTCCCTCGTCTCTCGCCAGCCAACCAACGCTTCTAGCACGGCGACTGAGTCCGTTGCGTTGTTTCCTTACCTCAAACTCGACGGCATCCTGAATTCCAACTCCAACATCCTGTTGTTTCGCGGTGGGGGTAGCGACGGGAATTGATCTAACGCTGTTCACATCGTCGTATGAAGGGAGGTCCTCCTCGGGGATTTCGAGCCTGGGTGCTCCCGCGAGAAGTGCATCAACCTTGGAACTCGTGTTTCCATTACCATTAGCATCGCCGTTGCCTCGACCCGACGAACCTTCGCCGCCGTTCCATGAAGACCCGTTGGACATCGGTTGCTTGCCAGACGACATGTTGCTTTGTTTAGTTCAATCAATCTTCGTTATGTTTGAATTCGAATGGGGGCGACTTTGGCTTCCATGCATGTGGCGAGGGGGGGTTACCAGCATTTATAAACAAATGTCGTCTACAGGAGCAGTCGCATGGTATCTATGAATCGGTGATACGAAAATGTTCCCGTTGAATGTTTTTTTCGATTTTAGCCTACGCTTTGAATTGACACAGCCTAGACGACCTCGTATATCTCCCATGGAGGATCGATACCGACGCTAGGTTATGTCATCCAACCCTTATTACCACCCCTCGCGCATACACCAACTTTTCATCCCACCAGCCCGAGCTTACGTGACGGCGACAGCGAAAGATGTCACAATCATTTTGACAGTTCGGAAAATAGCCTTGCGGAGGCCCCAGGGGTTTCCCACTGCCATGGGATCTACCGGTGTCTTTTCTGCCTTGTATCTGCCAGGTCGGATCCGGGTGATGACCAACGCAGGTGCTATGAACGGTACGATTTTCGCACAGGAACTGCCTGTTTAACGTTTGCCGCATGTGCTACCACTCGCCGCCACTCCCTGGCGACGTTCGACCGCTGATTGATTGGCTTCAAGATAGCCTCGTTCCTCGTTCTTGTGGCCAAGGCTTATATCACTAATAACGTTAGGTTCTTTTAGTCCAAATATTGAATGACCACAGCCTTCCCGTATCTTCAAAGCTTCATAAATATATTGCTATACGATACTATTGACGAAGTATGGCTAGGCTGGTTTCCTGTTGGCCGTTTCAAAAGATGGATAGCGCCAAGTTATAGCGCTCCTTTGACAGGAACCCTGTTTGCATCCGACATGCGACATGCGAAAAATAATCGTGTGCTACTTGATAACAATTTGACTCAAGCAGGACGATACGGATCTAAATTAGGTCTTGTGACTAGGTCGACCTCGATTAACGTTGTGCACGCGAAGACAAGTTTAAGACCTTAACCGGTGCTGTATAAACCCGATGGGCTTTTTATATAATTATTTACAAGAAAGTAACTTCGACACAATCTTCTCGATCCCTCGTCGACGATAGTATTGTGATTTTTTATCCGACTTAGATTTTGCACGTCTTGCCAAGTCGGTTCTTGCACTTCAACTTCATGGAAACACAGTCTACAACGCGAGCGAAGAAGAAAAAAATTAGTCATTTTCGTATACTATCTTTTGGAGTTGAGGAACAATTTGACTTACTCTGGCAGTTCTTGATGCAGAATTCATTGGTGAGAGGATTTGGGTCGTCTCGGTCTTGAGCCTTAGCACAGTCGGCCATGCTCCAGCTAGGGACGGAATCTTCACCGGTCAACCAATCGATGAGACCTGGTTGAGCAGTGGGGACGGCTTGAGCGACGACGGCGAGGGTAGCGATGGCGGCAACGATGGAGAACTTCATTTTGAATTATTATTATCTTGGTAATGAATGTAGATTTAAAGAATGAATGGTATAGGTTTTGAATGATCAGCTTTTTTATTATTGACCCGTAGTTTTGACTACGAGAGTTGAACGAGGATGTCCGAGATTTATATACTACAGTCAAGACGATATATCTCTCCTCATGTTACTTCTTCTCTACTTCAATAATCACGTTCCATCTCGTGATATTCACAGTGGAGAGCATAACTCATCGATCGCAGTTTCCGTATATTCACTAGCATATGCTTCCTTCGTCCTTCCGCTCGGAAAAAACCCGAGCACACGTCAAGATCTTCCAACCCAAGCAAGAATAAATAAAAAACAATCTCCGATTCCGACTCTAGCGGCCCCATCACCCATAACTCATCACTAAAAACGTTCGTTACCAAAGTAGAATTGCGACGAATATTTATATATTTTTTTCACATGTGCAAAGTACGGTAATCGGAACACAAACGGAGCAGCTGGTGCATTGCATTGTTCGGACATGGTATAGGGTTACGGCTAAGGCTTCTGCCGAACAAAGAAAAAAATCCGGGGTTAGATGCGGGATGTTTCACCTCGTTATTCGAGAAAACATCACACTCCGAACTGCCGCCTGCGGGAAAACGACTCTAGATACCCGTTACAGAACCTTTCTACAGGACCAACCCTGAAGAAGAGCGTATATCAATAAATCAATATTGAACGAAGTTTCCGATGCCCTAGCACCGAGGACTCGTGTTCGGCGCCGCCCGCGGTTGCTAAAAGATGCCATGGAAAGAGCGATGTCACATAAAGACTAGCATCGACCTATATTATAGGAACTGTGGTCCTCCCTCTCTTTCGTATTCACTTAAAAATTCAGACCGTCATGCCAATACTGCTTACAACCCTACGCAGGGGTTATCACAACCGCCAATACCCTATTGTCAGTCTAAAGATTTGCTTCCGAATAATCGGAGGGAAAAATTACATTTTGTTTGGTAGGGTGTAGCTAACTAATATATGAAGGGGAGGCAGACCACAAAAAACGTCAGGCTTGCTAAAAAAAATCGAGATGGATTGTTATTCTGTAATGTGAAAACAAAAAGGAGAAAAAACGCCATTAAAAATGCACTGTAATGCGAGTCAGGTGGTGAGCGAAGCTTTTCCTCGATGCTATACAATATGCCATGCTCCATCCGAAGAATGATATCAAAGGAAAAAAGGGATTACAAAAGGAAAAAGAATCACACGCTCTCTGGTTATTCACAAGCCCGGGTTATAGGTATGTACGCGAAAGACAAATGATTCGCAAGAGTTATCGGGAATCGGGATAATTCGTCCGATAAGACATGCTTACAAAAGCATCTGCAGGAGGGAAGCAACCGCCACAGCTCCCACGAAGCTTCCAGCGAAGAGTTTGGATCCGCTATTCGGTCTGGATGTTTCAGTCGAGCTCGGAGTTCCGGTTCCGGAACTGCCAGTGGTGGTGGAGGATGGAGGGTTGGTAGTGGACTGATCATTCTGGAAAACGGCGGTGTCGGCTTTTCCATTCGCGCGTCTGATAATGGTCAACCACGATTCAACAGCAGCCATCTTTTCGCCGAACCCGGTGCCCTTGGATGCATCGTATTCCAAATCGATCCATCTGAACCCACACGCGCCCTCGTCCGTGCAAGCTTTACCGGCTGCCTTGGCGGAGTTGTTCAAGTGTTTTTGGACTTCGTAGGCGAGACGGCCTTGTCCGTCGAGGGTCATGGCGGCACCGAGGGAACGGAGAAGGATAGATTTTCCGGCTTTTTGATCGGTGGAGCATTTTTGATCGAATTCGCATGCGGCTTCGGTGATGACGTTAGATGTCCCGTCGTCGACGTACATTGTCGGTCCGAAGTAAGTGACCGAAGCATATGAAGTCAAAAGATTGGTGCGGTTGAACCAAGCCGAGTTTTTAGTCTATTTAAATCAAATTAGTAAAAGAGGTCAAGCGTTCAAGCGATAAAACACATACAGCATTGTACATCACGGCGGTTCCGTAGATGAAATTGGCCTGTTGAGCCGAGTAGAATGTCTCATCGACATTCTTGCAATTATCCTGAACAGAAGCACCAGCATAGATCTGACCGCTACCGGCAGGATTCTCGACATCGGTGAGCTTGATCTTAGCCGTCCAATCGAAGACTTTGTTGGCCCAGTCCATATAAGTCTGGTTGCCGGTCTTAGCCGCCAAACGCGCCGCGAGTTCGAAGAAGACCCCGTTCGAGTTTGTGTCCTTGTAATCATAGCCTTCCGAGTTGGCCAGGATGCTCCAGCGGAGACCACCGTTGCAAGTCGTCTCATCCCATCTGCTGGCTAGTCTGTTGAATACATTGGTGGCGAGTGTGAGGTACGACGGGCTCTTGGAGTCTGCTGGTTTAGCCCCGTATTCGGCAGCGGACATGGCGGCGAGACCCCAGTATCCTTCATCATCGTTGGAGACCTTGATCGAGGTGTTCGCGGGCATGAAATCGGAATTCGGGCCAATTTGATTAAAAAAGTCCTTCTCGAAGATGCTGTTGTAGGTGCTGTCACCGGTGTAGGCGGCATAGTCGAGAATGGTGTTAAAGAACAGCGCGGACTCAAAGTAGCTGTACTTTGCGGGAAGCAGGCCAGCGGTCAATGGCTTCTGACCGGTGTAGTCAGCGACCATGCCCGTCACAACGACCTTCGCAGCATTCTTGAGAGTCTCTGCATCAAAGTGTTAGCTGAAGAGAACATGTGTTGCGGGGGACGTTGGAGTGTGTTGCGGATCGGCGAGACACTTGCCTGCGTTGTTGAGATCGATGTCGAGCTGCCCGGCGACGAGGGGCACCGCAGCCAGAAAGGCGGAGAGGGACCAGATCTTGGACCGCATCGTGGAGAGTTAACTGTCGGTAGACCTGTCGACGGAGTAGATGTTATGAGGAGGCTGGTCGGCTGTTCTGAGATTGCGATATTGCCCCCTGAAATTGCGGCCCTCCCCCGAAAAGAAACGAATGTCCGAAATAATACAACGAAGAATTGTCGACGGAGAGGTCGGTACTAATGAATGGAAGGGAAGGAAGTATCAAAGATCAAATGATGATATGAAGAATAAGAAGAAAGGATACACTTCCGAAAGAAGATAACGAAACAGCCAGCTACTTTGTTTTCTTTTGAAAGGGAGGAGTGCAGGGCAGGTTGTACTTATAAAAGGCGTTGCAACGGATCCATCCAAAGACCGCATCGACGCCACCTTCGCAGGGACTAGCCTGAATGGATCGTGAGTTCTTCCCAAGTCCGAGGTCCACCCTGCGCTGCTGCTATTATGGACCCTTCATTTCACATCGTTTGATTGATTAAAATTGATTGTGTGGTGGACTCATTCCGGTTTACCGACCCAAACAGCCCTCCCCCAAGCGGGTTACGTATGATGTTGCATTGGGCAAGTCGAAAGACTTCCCTACAGATTATTGGGCATGGTCTGGGAGAGTGCCGCTAGGGTCTTTTCTGGTGGTTCTTTCCCTCGAGAAATCCATTCCCAGGTGCTAGACGCTCTCTCCTCCTGCTCGGGCGGCCAATCAAAGACGGAGGGACCCCGACTCCTCGCTACTCCATGCCATGCGGTTGGGTAGCATGAGAAATCCGGCACCTGTGCCTAAATTTGGCTGCCTCCTTTGTTGTTTCTCTGTCGCCTGGGAACGTCAAGACGCGGCGGACGCATAGAAAAAGAAGAAGAGACCTGACAGCCCTTGTGACTGGTTTTCTTTCACGATGCTCGAGAGAGCTGACGAGGCCAAGGGATGAAGTTTAAGCTCATCTGCAATCTCGGCGTTCTCAATCGTTCAAATTTCCGCCAAGGCTTTTAACATCTTTTTCCGAATCATCATGAAACCGAGAGGCTCAATTCGTTCGCCCATTTGTTTCCTCCCCTAGCCATGTGATCAAAGAAACATAGTCCAAGCAATGAGCTGAGGCCCGTCGATATCCTTTTTTTCTTTCTGTCTCTCTTTCTTTTTTTGCCTCAGTCAAAATTAAGCGCTGTTCGATCAGATTATTTTTTTCCAGTTTATTTTGGGCATCTCACCTGCCCTTCCGAATATGTGCCACAAGCGCGCAGCGTTTCGAACAATTTTTTCTTCACTATCAAAGGGGATCCCATTAATCGTCTGCAACATACCCTTTGTCGACATCGATGCATCGACTTAAAGGCATAGACATCGACAATAACCGGTTGACAATGATGTATCCCGAGCTGAGCGAGGCTTTGACGATGCTTTGTCCATTTTTAAAGACGGACGGGACAGCTCTGCCGCTAGTATGCAGCCACTTGCATATTCCGTGCCGTTTAGGCCTCAAAGGATATTGAATTCTATCAAAAAAATCATCCAAAATTTCACAAAAAAAAAAAAAAAAAAAGGGGGAAACAAAAAGAGAAAGAGAAAAAGAATTTTGGTATATCCATTTCCCCACAGGTGAGCGAGGACTACGCCCGGGATGTACACGACATCCCCAAGGGCTAGCTCGAATAATACACTTATTTCTCAACGGTGCAGCAAAAACTATCGTAGATCCAAATGGAATCGTGAAGGAACAATGTTGCATTGCATCAACAGTCAAAAAATGAGGGGTACCCCAAAACCTTGAACCAGAAAAATGTCTACACCCATGCGCCGAGCCTTCATATCATTGGTCAAAATAAGAATCATGAATTCATCGATGAGCGATACCAAGCCCACCAAGCAAACGACTTTACGATCAGAAATCAAGATCCAGAGCCAACATTCGAGACTAATCAGCCATATTACAAACTAGTATACTAGCCCGAATCACCATCGGGTATAGGTACTGCATATGTCACCATCTATCGGTCCACACCGGGAACGAAATATCATTACTTAAAATTCTAATACACCTTTTTTTTTTTTAACGAAAAAGGTCCCATCCAATGGAAAACTTCCCTCGCTTCGCGATTACCCAAACTGGAACCGCAGATATTTGTGCGACAAAAAATATATGTATTCCGCGTAGACTAGCCGTGTTTGTAGACGGGCCTGTGATTTAACCACACGTCCAGGTGTTGACGTACTGTATGGGAGTATCGAGTCTAGCCCGCGATCGATCTTTAACCAACGATGAAGAGCAGATCCGTGATTAATATCACATGTTAGACAAGGAACGAAATTTTTTTTATTAAGAATTAGTTCACCCGGTTTAACAAGAGGCTGAAAGTTGGAATAATCATGTACACACTTGATCAATCTGATTAAGTGTTATTATTTCAAGCCTCAAACACCTGAGTCGATTGCGGGTTGCGCAATTTGCACAAACACTCGAATAAACTGAATTGGTTATCAAAAATTTGTTCTCCAGTGTCTGACAATGGAAGCGTCTGAACGTATATCATTAAAATAAATCACATGTGGATTGAATACGCCGAATGATATATGTACGAAGTTAAAAATTGAAGAAACCATAATCAAATATTTGCAAATTTGCAAAGCCCAGAACAAAAAAAGCCCACCAGCGATATCGCATAACATTCATGGTATTTCCGTCCAAACGCAAAGGCAACGGACAACAGAAGGAATTAAACCTGACTCAAATTAAACACACTTAAAAGGAAAACCAGCATTCTCGTAAAGAGTGACTACCTTCAAAACTTTTCGTCGACAGAGATCATATATACCTCCTCAAAGTCCATTGCCCAGTATCGCCTGCCTCACTTTATCCGCCACAGACTTCCCGTTATCCATCCCCCCTTCTCGCTCCTCCAACACCTCCTTCTCCCGTTCAATACTCCTCGGCACATCATGTCTACCATCTTCCTCCAATCTCGGAATCATATCCGCCTGTCGATGTAATTCCTCATCTTCAACAATCCCACCCTCCTTCTTCACCTCCCCAGGGGCCAAACTACTCACAAAATAATTCGGATTCGGACTATCCGTCAAACTCGACAACCCCTCCGACTGAGCAGTACTACCCATCGAATGCCTCCTCGCAAACTCCGACTCATCGGTATTCCCCTCCACCGTGCGAGGAGCTTCGGGGGTAACTTGACTACTCGCGGGGGTACTGTCCTCTCGGGGGGTATCGGATTCAATATCAGGGATATCAAGCAGAGACTTGACAACATACCCCGACCCCCTCTTCTCACCGGAAGATGTGGTGGTAGTAGGAGAAGGACTGGTCCCGGATGCCAGCGCGATGGTGCTAGATCCTTCCACTCGTTCCCGTTCCCGTCTGTCGTATTCTTCTTTGGAAACGATTTCAATCTCTTCCGGGCCCTTGACTTCAGGCGCAACGCCTTCCGCTAGTTGGATGATAGGAACACCGGGCTCCTTCTTCTCCATCAGATCGGGATCTCCGAAGGGTGCGGGAGTAGCACCCTTCCCATGTGCCTTTTCCCAATCGCTAACGTCCTTTAAATCATCCCTCTTATCAACCATTCCTTGAACCTCTTGCTCAGAAAGCACCGGCTCACCCATCGTCCCCGTCTTCTCACTGTTAACATTCCTAGCTTCCTTATCAGCATACCTGCCAGTGCCACCGTTCAAAATGTTTTCCGCTTGCGTAGTCTTCGGATCCCTCATGTTATCTGTTCCAGTGATGACCCCCGGATGTCCAGCTCCGGTGTCAGCTTCGTGGATATCTCTCAAGCCGAGTTTATCCATGGCTTCCCATACTTCAAAGGTATCTTCCTCATCGTGATCGTTAAGGTATTCCTTGAATTCAGGACACATGCCACTCCTGAACCGTCCTTTGAAGTGGATCATTCCCACGGCTTCGACTTTGCAGTGGTTATCCGGAGTACCCTCGATGCAATTTTGAGTAAATCGTTTAGGTTTGTCAGTCTTGTATACCGTGAGATCGAAATCCCGGGTCTCATTATCGATGAGGTTATGTAGCCAAATGATACTGTAAAACGCGGCCTTACGATCTCCCGAACCGTTATAGAATTGGAAAATGAGTGGCGCGAGATACCTGTTAAACACAGGAACCCTCAAGAGCCCGTTCGGAACCGTAAAAGTATCTTTAGACCCGGTGGTGGGAGATGGAGTGAGCGTCTTGACACCGCCGCAAGTTTTAAGCTTCAGCTTTCCAACTTGTAGCTTGTCAACCTTGATCGATTCACCGCAGAATTCGAATCGTCCGACGTTCCAGCCTAATTCGTGGGGTTGGAGCGCCAACGTAGTAGACCTAAACAATAAAGCAATCCTGACGCGGCCACTGCCTCCACCGCCGACGAAATCATACCAATCGCTGACGGCAGAAGAATTCTTAAAGATATCTGCCGCTTTGAGAACCACAGCTCCGACTAAGAAATCGTTACCCTTACGACGAGTATCTCTTGCAGCCACGGAAACGACAATGTTTCTCCAATCCGTAACATATTTTTCAACTGTCGAGTTGAAAATTGGTGCCTTGGTGATCGATTTCGTTCTTGTTCTGAAAGCAAATTCATTGTTGATATCAGCCGTGCAATATATCGACGGAAGATACCCTTCGATTCTCCCATCTGAGGATTCTTCCTCGCTATCGGAAGATTTCTGTGCTTCGGAATCCTTCGTCTCAGGCAGATTCTGTACCTTTTCATCCTGATCAGGCTTCTGTTTCTTTGGCCGCGGGTTCGGTACATCAATGTTGATACATTGATAGACAGTAACGGACAAGATACCGGTGGGATATTCCGGATCAGGACGGCAATTCAAAGGCGTCAATTCGACGTCTTCGGGTTTGGTCTTATCCGTAATAGTAGTGTCAACCTTCTTCGCTTCTTCCATATTGAGTAACTTGCGGTCGAAGCTTGCTTCAGGGAAGAAACCGACTTCCCAGTAAAGAATACCCTGAGTATCAGCTCCAGCAACTTCATGTTGCAACGCGTCTTCTCGTTTATGAACGGTTTCGTAATCTTTGATTAGATCAACCAGAGGTACCTCGACCTGTCCTGTGACATCATCCTTTCCGTTACGGTCGGAATCCCAGAGCTTGACGAGAAGGCTTTCTTGACGTTTGACGTGTTCAGCATTGATGAGGATGCATGTTGTTTCTTCCCAGACTGGGTTGAGATCTCCAATGATCATTTTGGTGGCATACATTGGTTTTTCGTATTTGGAGAAGGAGACAGTTATGTACGGGTCTGCGCCACCGCCTGTGCGGTCTTGTCGACGGAGATTCTCGGCGCGACATAATTTGAGGTAGAGGAGGCCCACGGCTTCAGTCTCGGTGATTGCGTCGTTACCGCCCAAGATCGGGGTCATATCAATACCTAACGGAATATATATTAGTTGCTTTCCATGAGATGATATCAAAGCTTGCTGTGAACTCACTCATGCTCTTTGGTTTGCACAGTTCTTTGGTGTTGGCAGCGATCTGGCTAGAGATGAAGTTGTCGAGGAATGGGAGGTTGAGGAGATTGAAGACACCTCCATGACCAATTGCGACAGAAGCTTGGATCTTTGGCGGTTCGTTGAGAGCAAAGGTGACGTGCTTGAGGAATGGTAGGTCCGGGTTCAATTGTAATCGAACCCTAACCGTCATGACGAATTCTCTAGTTTCGACAAATATAGCTGCGCATTGTGTTAGGTTAATGGGACTGAGCGCAATGTCACAGGAAGATGAAGTGCTTACGAATTGGTACACCTCCAACCATGATAACGATATCAAAGTGCATCCGCTTCTTGTGTGTTCCCAAAGCTTCCGCGTGGTAAGCTAGCGCAACCTCGAGGTTCTAGCAGATAGAAATGTTAATAAATATTCAGTTCGCCCTGAGATTAGAACACAGACTCACGTAAAAGATGCCACCAAGCTCCTTCTTAACTTTGTCTTCTTGTTGTGCGATCTCTTCTTGAGACATGCCTTTTGTATCTCCGTGCGCAGCAACCAAGTCTCCGAATTCACTGTCCGGGAGCGATCGCATAGAGAGGATTCTCACCGGACGGGTGCCATGGCCGATTTCTGCGACTTTGAATTTGATAAAATCAACAGGAATGAAAGGCTTCACCTGATCTTCGACTTGCTGTGCGACCTGTTTGAAGACATCCTCACTGACAACTTGCCAGACGGTATCCATGAGACTGTTCAGCCACTCGACACTCTCAGGAACATACCTCATTTTTTCTACCACGGGCTCAGCTTTATCGATCTTTGTGTCCTTCGCACCTTCTACAACTTGCGTCAAGACGTAAAAGACAGCGAATCCGACCCCACCAGCTGGAAGCAAGCTCTTCAAAAACCCCAAGAAACCGCCACCGATTATCAGCCAATCCAAGAAAATGATCGCAGCAGCTGAGATATACGCTGCCTGCAACGTATGCTCTTCGATAGCTGTAAAGATATCTCCCATCTCAACATCCGGCGGAGGATGGTACAAAACATTCGTCTTATCGTCTCCGATCGGAACATCAGATGTTCTGGCATCCTTCGGCGGCTTCGAGCTAGATTGGATCTTTCCATCCTTCTGGTCTTTGTTCTCCGCTTCCTTCGATTTTTGTAATTGCGCAAGTTCGGCCTCTTGTCTTTTCGAGGCTTCGGCTCGTTCTTTTTGATGGCGGATAAAACGGGGGACTGTGGGAACGGGGTGTTTTTTGGAGTATGGATCTCCTACGTGATGAACTGTGGCTTCATCTATTGTCTCTACGCGGTTCGGAGGGTGGATGTTTTCTTCACCAACAGGCTGTGATTCCTGTGGCTGCTGGTTTGGAGAAGACTCCATCTCGTGTGTTAGATGCTATGACGCAACACGCCCGCAAGTGATATCGAGAGACGATATTGCGCGCGAACGTCTTTGAATCTGCGAAAGTTAGCGATAAATCTAATATACAAATAAAGCAGCAGTATCTTTACTTACCCTTCTGTCGAGGTTTTAGAACACACGACGATATCGATAATATCCCAAAGAGTGAGGAAATAGCAGTGAATGGAGTTGTAGGACAACGAGAGAAATGGAGATGAGATATGGCAAAGATACCACGACGACTGTGAGAGGAAGAAAAATTTGGGGATATGAGATAATGGTATGGGGTGTGGATGTAATAACAAGAAGCGGGTGGTCGACCGGGTCTGGGTAATAGGTGACGATCTTGTATGCAGACCCCACAGCGTGTGCCCAGCGCCTCTCGGAATCTTCCAGGCTGACGAAATGCAGACGAGAGAGCTTTCCTAGTCTGGTTGGATCCGGTTATGTGGAATGGCCGGGAAACTTGGTGAAACGAGGGTGCCTACTGGCTATCAGATGGGGGAGTAAATTCTCGATGATGTTATACAGCTATCCCGTTCTGTGAAAAGCGTCCTTCTCGTCAATCGGGCGATCCACTTTAAGAATGTCTGCAGCCTGTCCCAGCTGGATTGATTTGTCTGATTTGTCTAGTGCGGAGTGTGCTAACTGTTGACAAGTTGGGTGTTCTGGTTAGCTCGAAAACGTTCGCTGCGCTTTAAGGTGAGGCCAATACCTACAATACGTCATATCAACCAAACCGCGCCGTAATGTTACCACTTTGTCAACAGACTGCAGAGATTTTTTCTGGCGTCAGTGGCGTATGATAAAGCGGGAATACAAAGCTCTACTCGAGTGCCAATGCGCGCTATCGCGATGGAGAGGTCGTCCAGTGGTAGTTTATCTAACTGGACCGCCATCGCTTGGGTGAAACGCGTTGCAGCAAGGTTCCGGTATATGACGTCACTTCACCATCATCGAAAGACTCCCAGTTGGGCCCAGCGCTCATTTGGACTCGCAATCGTATGCAGTCGACGCAATCGGAGACCGCTATTGGGGAAAATTTAGCAGACGGCGCCCCGCTTCTACCATACCATTCCCCGTTCTAGATTAACCTCTCAGCATTCCCACTGCGATCCCACAGATGATCCTTGCCTATACATATTCGCTGCTATCACATCGATATATCGTCATTGTTTTCGCTGGACGTACTCTGGTACCCGACTGCTATCACCACACCAGGATATCCTCACCGCATTCCCGTACTACTTCCTCTCTTTACTCTCGCTGTGCACTCTCCAAACTCTGAATACCACCTTTCACTCTCCCTTACTAGTAAGGTTGACGGAGATTCGCTTTAGAATCTATCTTCCAGCTAACATTGATCAGCTCCTCCGAGGGTGTTCTAGAGGAACACATACACCACGCACAAGATGAAGCGCACCGTCTATTCTGCTAGAAACCCCATCCCGAACGCTCAGAAATTCGCGAAAACACTCCAGGAAAGATTAAATGTCCAAAAGAAACAAGGGAGTCATGACGATGATACCGACCCCACAAAGCAACAGAAGAATCGACGCCTGGTCGTCGACCCTGTTACCAAGAGCAATGTCGTGATTCAAGATATCAGAGGTGACTTTAAAAACAGCGTCCGAAAACCCAAGGTAATCACAGCATCCGTTCCACCTTGCCGCCCGGACGATTATTAATTTGAGTCTGTAGGCAACAGTACCGCTTGCGAATATCAATCCCGTAGAAGGAGATGGGGACCGTCTGGCACCGAATGAAGTTCTCGGCGCAGATGCTCCGGCGGTCGCCACGGGCTCTGGCGAGGAGTACAGGCTGGTAATGGATGACTTAGCTCCTCCAGAAGCCAATCCCACTACCGCCAAAGAAATTTCACAACATTCGACAAAAACCAAGATTCTTCATTACCCGAGTCCAGTAGGGAACTTGCAAGCGATTCACAGCAAAATCGAATCAGCGATATCTGCTTTAACGATATCCGTCGTCCTTGGTACCGTCCTTTTGAACTGGATGTTTGTTGGTGGAAGATGGAAAGGATTCGTCGCATCTACATTTATCGGTGGAGTTCTCAGCGTCGCGCTCCATCTATGGTTGAAACGTTTGCAATCGGATTCCATCGACAGAAATTGGGAAAGTGAAATGCTGCGTGCCAGAGCTGCCGTAGACTCCTTGATGCCGGAAACCACAGAATGGCTCAATGAGATTATCGGCACAGTCTGGCAGCTCATCAACCCAGAAATGTTTCAACCAGCCGCGGATACTCTTGAAGATATTATGCAGGCCTCAGTACCGCCTAGCATCATCGAAAACGTCAAAGTCTCTGGTATCAGCCAAGGTAGTAATCCGATTCGTATCCTGTCTATGAGATCGTTACCGGATGCCACCAGCAAGAACAAAAATCCTCTCAACGCGGAGCAATCAGAGGCTGAAACCGAGAAGAAACGAAAGGAGAGGGAACAAGAAGACGATCCAGAATCCAAATACTATAATCTCGAGGCTAGCTTTGCCTACCACGCACTCAAGGCAACTGGCGTCGCTAGCAAAGCTCAAAATATACATTTGGAGATCGCTTTCTATCTCGGTGTCCGCGGTCTCTTTGGAGTTCCCTTACCTATCTTTGCTGAATTGTCTGGCATTGTGGGAACGGTCCGGTTGAGATTCCAAATGACCCCGAACCCGCCATTCATCAAGAATTTATCAATGACGTTCATGGGCTTGCCAAAAATCAGTGTCTCTGTCGTCCCGATGACGCAGCGAGGAATCAACGTTCTCAATCTCCCACTTATCAGCAATTTTGTCAACTACGCTGTTGGTGCCGCGCTTGATGAATACGTTGCACCCAAGTCTTTGAGCTTGGATGTCGGTAAGATGCTCGAAGGTGCTGCCGTTCAACAAGAGACCGAAGCGATTGGTGTTATTTATGTCAAGATTCATGACGCCACCGGTATTCCAGCGATGGACCGTGGTGGCGGATCCGATACTTACATCACCCTCGCTTTCAGTGAATTCGGCAAACCTGTCTACTGTACCCGTGTTATCCTCAAAGATCGGAATCCATCGTGGGAAGAAGATACCTGCATTCTTCTTCATAACCAACAGATCACAGCTGGAGAGAAGCTTTCCGTTCAATTATGGGACAGCGACCGTATTGGCAAGGATGACATGGTTGGAAGGATCGAATTTGATCTTCATGACATCATTGAGAATGAAGGTGTCATGCAAACTCGTAGCGATACTCTGATTGGCGAGAAGGATGGCAAAGAAGTTCCCGGCAAACTAAACTGGGAAATAGGCTTCTTCAGACGCACTGAATTCAAGAAGTCCATGAAGACCACCGGCGAAGATGTTCGTGTTCCAAGAGAGCTTCGTCACAAACAAGAATTCCATGAGGAAGTTGTCATCCCTGCCGCAGAAGACGATAAGTTGGCGCTGAATGTTCCTCCTGACCCGAATTACCCAACGGGTGTAGTCTCTGTTACCATCCACGAAATCAAACACCTCGAATTCGAAAGGAGCAAAGGTACATTCGGAAAAATTAGACCATATAGCCCAGCGCAAGTCGTCGGTGAGAACAAAGATGAAGAAGGCAGCCATTTACCAAACGCCTACTGTACCATCATGGTCAACGATGTTTTGGCATTCAAAACCCGAACCAAGGTATCTTCTTCCAACCCCATGTTCTCTGCAGCGGTAGAGCGATATGTAAGAGACTGGAGAAACACCGTTATCACTGTTTCTGCACGAGATTCTCGACACAGAGAACACGACCCGCTCCTGGGCGTGTGTTCTATCAAACTATCCGAAGCTTTACAAACCAGCAGTACCGTAACACGTCTCTACGCTCTCGACGGCGGAATCGGATACGGAATGGTCTCACTTTCCATCCTCTTCCGAGCCGTGAGTCTTCAAGTCCCCCGGAATCTACTGGGCTGGGACATCGGATCGATCGAAATAATGGAAGACCTCATGACTGCCACTGGCACCGGAGCACAAGAACTCCTCAGTTCTCGGATCGTAATGTCAACCGACTGCGACAGCAAAAAGGTCTCACGACGTCTCGCGGTCACCGACAATAGCAACAACGATGCGAAATGGAACCTCAACGGTCTTACCGTTCGAATCCCGGTTCGCCAACGATATGGTTCTTCGCTTAAGATCGAATTCTATTCTAAAAGATCACGCAAGCCGATTGCGTACGCGATATATTGGTTGAATGAGATTATCGATAATCAGACCACGAAATTATCACTCCCGGTTTGGAAAACGAAGGATACGAATGCGTTGACGCAGAATTACATCTCTGGAGAGGATATTAATGTGCGGGATAATATTCAGGCGGAGCAGATTGCGACTTTTAATGTGACGTTGAGGTTTAAAGATGGCCTTGACGAATCACATAGGAGTTACATGGATAGTAACGATGATCGGGAGACTTTCGACGCTTTTGAAGCGTGTCTTGCCGAAGGATCCAGGAAAAGAATTGTGAAGAGGGAGACGGGGGCTACTATCAAGAAGTTGATCGCAGCTGGAGCTACGGAGGATGTGGCGAGTGATGAGGAAGAAGAGGTTGTGGGAGAGAATGGGGAGAAGAAAACGGTTGCTAGACCTAAGCTTCGAGGACACGAACCTTCGCAGACTGAGAGGGCGAGTGGGGACAATATCATCTTGAATGAAGAGGATTGGAAAGCAGAAGTCATGTCTGTGGTCGATAGTCAAGACGAATTCTCTGATGATGAGAATGTTCGAAAAATCGCAGGCGATGATTCAGACCACATCGACGAACGACACGATCTATCTTCCGATGACGACGATGATAGTGAAGAGACGTCTAGGGGTAGCGGTGACGGTGACAGAAGTGTTGATCCGGATGCTAAGAGGGCTAGAAAGGAGAGAAAGATGGCGGAGAGGAGACAGAAGTTCAGGAAACACAGAGGGATTATGCAATGGAAGCCCGCGAGGAACATGATCTTTTTGAAGGATGAGTTGAAGATTGGCGCGCAGAAGATTAAGGGTAAGTTTGGAATGAAGGGGCGACAGCCGGGTTTGGAGACGGAGTTGAATCAGGGAATGTAAACTCACACGCTCTTTTGTCTATTTCATCGCTGGGTGTTATTCGCGGTGTTTATTACTTGCTCTAGGGTTCCTTTGTTTCTTTTGTCTTATGTTACTGGTCTCGATTGATCGGTTTTGATTGATCAGTGTCACCTTATGGTCTTTTTTTTTTTTAGCTGAAGCGTTGTCAGTTCCTGTGGGTTTCTAATTTCTTCTGTTGGGTCGCAAAATGATATCAAAATTTTATGGAAATATAAAATACTGGTTCCTTTCGCAAAACAAAAGTAATTGTTCGCTGCGAGTGAGGAAAAATTCTCTGGTTTTTGGTATGCCCGTTCGCATCGAGCCCACTCGTCGAGTATACTTTCCATTCGTCTCGTTTCGCTCGCGAGTGTTTCGGCTCCACTAACCTCTATCAACTCCCAACACCCACCTTCATGGTATTGCGAAGTCTAGCATTCGTAGAAATGATTCCATCAATATATTGGTATCTTCTAATCAATTTTCTGTGGAAATACAAGATTTTTTTGTTAAAAGAAAAGCCTCCCAAAAAAATACAATACAACGCCGTAATCATGCAAAGTCGTGGCTCATCAATCATCCAGGTCATTCAGTTCATGTCAGATTGCTCTGGTTTATATCGTATATCGACACCAATGGTTTCCTCTCTGTTATCTTCAAATCCCATCATAACGCCCATCGCTAAAATATCGATAAATAAAATTTTACGACCAGGGAGAAGTTTTGCATTGATAGATCGTAGTCGTCGTAACAGGCTTCGTAACCGTCTTCGTAACCTTCTTCGATTTCAAAACCTAACACATCATCAACATCAGCATCCGGAACACCACTCCCTATCATGACAATACTATAATCAATAAATTTTAATAACAATATCAACTTACGGGTCCAGGCCCCCATTTTACGGATTTGGTCCTGACTTCCAAATGACACCCGGAACAGTTCAGATCCACTGTTCGCGTTGTTTTAGCCGTTGATTTATATTTCGTGACCGTGCTCGTCGCGCCGAATTGTGGCATTTGGACGAATTTGTGGGTCGTGGTGTAGATTGTGAAGCAGACGGGTGGTGCGACCATTACCACGGCGGTTGGGGCGGTTGTTGGAGCTGGTGCAGGAACCGCTGCGGCCAATGCGACGCTGGGGTTAATTGGTTTTAGTGAAGTTGATTTTTTTTTTGATATACGGATTGGAGTTTTATGATTATGCGTACCTGGCGACCGTTAACAGGGAACCTAATGATAATAACCGCATTGTGATTTAATGAAAGTATATTTATGGAAGCCAGAGACTTTTCAAGTGCTCGTTAAAATACTTTACGAAAAGGAGCGTGAAAATGCTTCGAGGATTTCGTGGGAAGAGGAAATCGGTAACTGGCGATGCGGCACCATTACTGAAGACCAAATGCCATGAAAAACGAAAGTCCGAACGTGATATCATTATGTTTTATATGGCTCGGTGATTAGTACTACATCTATAAATAATCCTCTAGAGGTATATCTAGATAAGAACTTCAATTGTGGAGTGATTCCCGTGGGCAGGTGAAAATGGAATATTCATGCGAAATTGAACAATTTCACGACACTTGGACGCGGTAGGCTGATTTGCTAGCGTTCTGGATTTTGGCTGCGCTGCCGAAGCTTGACTACTTGGCCACAACGCGCGTGTTGACACAGATGAGAAGACCTGTCACGAATTTCTATGTTGCTTTGGCATCGAAATTAGATTCTCTGCGAAAGATCCTAATTTTGGACAAGCACAGTAGACTAGCTTGCAAAATAGATGGTCAACTAAATTCAATAAACTTTTGAATCTTGTGTTCAGCCACATGTGGGAACCTCTCGATCAACCATCCACAACTTTGTAAATTTACTAACTACAACCTCCGCGCGAGTCGGTTCTTTCCGTTCTTTAGAGTTAAGTTTGATGGTAATCTTTATCACCGGAGCTCTCATAAACGGAAAGCTGCTTACATGTTACCGCGAGGATGACCCGGCTACTCTTTCCAAGGATTCCCCGTTGATGAAACTTAGCATTCATACTCAATGTAGATGCTCGGTGACTGCTACGTTTCACGTTTTCATACAACCTAGACTCTAGTAATAATGAACTTCCCATATTATAGCTACTAGAGCTAATTTTCAATCGCAGAGTTTTGATAGGTTCAACAGTATTCGAAGCTTTCAAGTCTTCGAAAGGTAGTCAAACGCTTGGCGGATTCGGCAGCTATAATCAAGAGCTATAGCGATAATGTCGAGTTGGTCACTACATATTCCATTTTGCGTCTAGATCCGAGGCAAGCTCTAATTTTGAAACCAAAAGCGATATCTATCACAAGATATCCCAGTAACCGCAGTTGTATAGGGACCATCTAGGATCTCCGTCCGGACCAAAAACCCATGTCAGCTAATACCTCCTTCCAACCTGGACTAGTACCTCGGCCACGTATTCATTCAGTCTTTTAGGGCCTAAAGATATGAGACTCCTCGCTAAGTAAACTGATTAGTATCAACTACTATTTACGGAAGGAGCTAAAAGATTATTATCTTGATAGAAATGTTTAGCATTCAATACTAGGTTGTTCGAAACAATTGTCGGTACTTTTCTAGCCACAACACGATAGTTGCAATTCCGCGTTCTGCCAGCGAATCGGGGAACCACGGCTGGCCTATAGGAATCAACAGGAATAATGAAACATTTCGAAGCCGGTGCAATATATCAGCCGGAATTCGAAATATCACCTCCTAGGTTTTCTCCTACTCACATGAAAATTGATTCACTACCTGCCAACATACTTTGGACGCAGGTCCTGGTAGGTTGGTGCTAGGGTCCTCGAAATCGTGAGGATTAGGTTCGGATTTTAGAGACAGCCTTGCACACGCAGTCATTGCCTCTGCAGAATAAAGTACTCAAAACTACATTTAATATTGCATATTAAATGCTTATGCTTATTACGAGATCACGTTTAATATGTCGAGGCTCTGTGCATCGGGCCCTGGGCGATGAGGCACGTGAGGCCCTCCCAATTTAACATCAATATATTACACGGGAATGTCGAATCGAAGCCGGTGACTTGAAACAAATGCAATGCCGAGGCAGAGATGGAGATGGCTACCGGGTGTGCGGTTTGTTTACAGGACCTGAATAGACGTCGGCCCAGCCATGTGTTATAGCCGTCGCTGCCATTTTCAGCAAAAATATGAATTCTTCCGTGGCGCTTTACTGTTCTTTTGAGAACAGAAACGATCAGCAATGGCTAGATTTTTGAATCTGGATCTTGCATGTGTATCGACAGTTGCAGCAACAGTATCTTGGGTGGGTCATCCACTATCGTGGGCCGCGATAATGCCATGTCATTCTGTGCCGGCGCGCACGAGTCATAAAACATTACAACGATCCATTAAAGCGACATGCGTATTTCCACCCTGATGATCTGCAACTTACATCGCCGTTATTCTTCGTTGTTCGTGGGGTGTTACTTTTCTTTATCACGTACTGCAATATAGGCTGTGACAATACCCGGTGGTGGGATTTTTATAATTTATCCGCAAATTTTTTTAGCGGGCCCACGAAGGAGAAAAAAAAGTGGAGGAACAGAACGCCATCTTCTCATGAATACGTGAGCTCGAGCCTGCAACCCGCATTTTACGATGGGGTCATGGCTCACTCAACCTACTCTGTTTGAGGCCTGCGCTGAGGCATTTTTTTTGGATTGCACACGTGGAGGCGGTTAAGCCTTGATGCATCTCGGGTAGACCTCGACCGTCTTGTTCGAAAATTTCGAATAGTAATGAATAATGTCATTGACAGGTGTGATAAATGCGGGGAAATGGATGGCTGGCAGTTGCATACACACCTAATATGAGAATGGCAGGCCTGAGCTCGAGACACCAAAAAGTTTACTTTTAAGAATGGGCGGTTATCTGAGAAATATTCTAGAAAATCGTCCATCTTGAATCCGGTAATCTATCAGAAGTGTGCCCGGATTCAATCTGGCCCGGGCGGTGGCAAACCGATATAATAGTCTGGGTATTCGGTTGAGAAAGGTTACGACAGCAAGGTTAAATGAACCTAGAATTAGTATCGTGTAGACGCCATAAGATCGACGGTTGCACAAACGTGCAGAGTCAGTTATATATACTCCAGGTTGAAGTACATATTGATCAGCATATTGATAGGTACATCAGGTTTATACTTCTAAATGCTCGGCCTTGTAGCCTTCAGATGGTAATATCGATGTGATATCACGTCTAGAATACTATTTTGTAACCAAGAAAGTGAGATGTTTTCCTTCTCAAAAACCCTTAGGTATCATATTTGCAGATATCCTGCAGCGCAATGCAACGCCTATAAACCTTCATATACAATACATCCCTAATGCTGTCGTGAAAAAAAGGGCAAAAAGAACATGAATAGATACATGATAAACGAAGAGAGTGCCGGTGTCTCGGAGGAAAGGAAACTCCTGCCAGAACCTCATTATATAGTTCCTGATCTCCGCGAGCGTGCCGCCACACTGTATGCTTTTTTTTAAATCGTGGCCCAATTAAACCCAAAATGTAGCAAAAAACTATGTGCAACGAAGTGTAGAGGGAAACTTCGAATGAACGAAAACAGAAAAATTTGGTAATCAGAACAAGTTGCCCCTAGGTAATCCAATAAAAATCCCAATATACGCCAGACCGACCACACATGCTACTGCTAAACTTTGTTTAGAGATGACTCTTTGTACACGTTTTACTTCTCTCTCTTCTACTTCAGTTCTTCGCTCGTACATCCGCCGTAATAGCGTCGTGTTGTTCTCGTAGTTTTCGACCCATTCTTCAATGCCGTATTCTTCTGCTTCGCTAGCATCATGCTCACTCTTCGAGGGTTCGGAAGAGAAGAAGGTGTTGACCTCATCCGCAGGAAAGAGTTCCCAAGGCAGCATTTCTCGTTTGAATCCGAGATATACCAGCCAAAAACAGATCCCTTTGCTCGCGTTGAGGAGGGCGAAAAGGCCCATGACGAAAGGAACAACTCCGAATAATCTCCACCAGCGCGCTTGCCGACTCAAAGTCAATAGTAATCCATAGACTATCGACGAGAGTAAGACTAACGTCGCTAGGAGACGGATTGCTCGTATACGAGCCCTTCCAGCGTTGGAAAGCGAGTGTTGAACGAAGTTTGGGTGTGATTGATATCTCAGAGACTCGATGACGGAGTTTACTGCGGGTCCAAATGCTGAAGGGTGTGTCGTATGGGACAAGGCTTCGAGCACAGCGAGGCGCTCCTTGGATGTGAGGTTTAATTCATAGGGCGATTGGGCGGAAATGTAGAGTTGAGCAACAAGTTGTACTTCGTTGCGAAAAGGTTGGAGGGCTGCCTGGCTGCCTGACGGCGGTACAGGTGCAACTTCATGGTGTGATACGGTTACTACGGAGTTTTTCCGCAGCTTTTCGTCTATGCTTCCGATCGAATTCCCGGGTAGGAAGGAGGAGTGTTTCCTGCCGGATGAACTTGCGGAGGCGTGAGATATATGTGTAGGCGTTTTTTCCAGTGTATTGGTATTGGAGTTGTTGGGTTCCCATCGAGGCGAGAGTTTTTGATCTTCTTGGGAAAGGGCACTAAATTTATTCGTGTAATCCCGATGCCATAGAAAGAATCTCAGGGTCTCAGGACTATGCTCCACAAAACGGAGATAGTTGAGGAAATCTCGTGTTGAGCATGGCTTTAACACGTAAATGTTAGCATTTATATTAAGAAGAATTCGAAAGCAAGATGTCTCCACGAAAATGCGAGGAAGATTGGGATGTAATTGGATATTTGATAACCAAGTTGCTAGATACTATGAGAGGATATCGATATCCGCTCATAGGCGTTGAAGAAATGTGCAGCTTACCGAACAAGTTGTTCCAGCTATGACCTTGTCAAATGATAGAGCTTTCGGTACCACCACCAGTCGTTCCTTGAGATGTGCCGGACGTTTCTGGCGACTATAAAAGACCCAGTCCATGTTGTCGCCGTCGAACTATACACCGTCTTGTCTTCCGGCGACTTTTCTTCTTCATAGTAACACCGACATTCGCGAGTCTTTTAAAGAGAAACGAAGGGCCAGAAATAAGTCGATTCCGGAGTTTTGGTTAATATAGAATCCCAGGTACTCCGCCCATACAAAAGTCGGAAGCGCCGTAGATCTATCGAAGACTTTTCGAGCTAAACCAAGCGCGACGAGAGTCCCCTTTCCCGTTCCTTTTTACCAAGTTTTGATATCCGCGTCGAGTCGTTCCCACAGCCCTTCCAGATCTTGAATTATCCCGGATGCGAACAATGGCAACACAAATTCGGAGTTTTAAGGCAGGCAAAGCAGCCTCGAGGTGTGATAAGCTGAGAAAGCAAAGGCGGCGGTCGAGGTAGTGAGCAAGCTAGAGTGTGGGCGCAACGTTGGATTCGTTGTGATTTGATCAAAAACGGATATTTGAGGTCGTCGAATTTTTTTGGTTGGGATGAGGCTTTCCTAGGTCCGTCTTTTTTCGTAAAATCCAAGGTTCTGGAGATCTACTCTACTTATGAGAAAACAGATATTGGGTGGGAGCTAGTACGCTAAAGCCTGTCAAAGGTGACCTAGAAGACCGAAGGCAGGAATGTGTGACCGGATGCAGCCTCTTGCTGAAGAATAGCCAAAATTAAGCATTAGATAAGGAACCACCCCGTTCTTCCCCACTATATTGAACTAAGCAGCGGTGAGGTTCCAGGGTGTGCCGCGAGAAGTGGTCTTGGTGTCTGACTTTGATTTTGTGACGGTTCAATAAAGGAAGCTAGGAATTACGGGAATGTAGTAAAGAGAACCTTGGGAGTATTAAGCCTAGAAGAGAATAGCCAACAAGATTCTGGGGCAAGTGGATCAGAAGAGATGTGGTGGTGTGAATAATACCCAATGGAGCAGACGAATGCTGGTCGCCATGATAACTAGATTTATCCGGCGTATAACCCGTCGGTCAGCCTATTGCGGGTGTCGGCCACAGGTGTCGTTCACTGGTTCCACCTCTGTGATCACGTTAAAGTCGTAAAGAACAAGCACGGATTCCTTCATCTGCGTATAGCCTTTAGGTGCAGGAAATAGCAGAGGGAGAGCACAGATACGGGCTATACGAGATAGCCAGACGCAAGGTCACGCCTTTAAGTGGAGCTGCCCCGCTCCACGGCTTAGCATCGACATGTAGAGAACTTTCCAGAGGAGGTCCTATTTCGTGCAGATCACCCAGCCAGTCCGAAGTCGCCTCACCCACCTCCAAAACTGTCGTTTGCAGGAAAGCGGTCAGAATTAAAATGCAGATTGGGGAAGAGGGTGTGGATAAACGGCCGAGCCATGCAAGGTTGTTTACGCTTGGATCAACACCTTGACGCAGCAGCCAGGAAAATGTCATCTGGAGCCGTGGCATTTGCTTCGAAATATGTTTTGTTTCTCCACTCCCGCCAGAGATAAATTGGGAGCATTGTCGAGGCTTCGATGTTTGGCAAGGCTTGCCTGTGTGCAATACGGTTTGAACGCAAGCTTTGGCCGTGAATTTGTCGCATTGTAATTTTGTGTGCTCACCAGGCTATTCCAAGAGCTAACACAAGTCTCGAGGGGGATCCGGATACTTCCTTGTTCCATGATACAGGAAACTGCGTGGAAGCCATGCACCACGTTCGATGGATTCCTTGCCACCCTCCTTAACGGCTTTGGAAACCTTCGATTTGTTCTGGCTCCTGGGGAATGCACATGACACTTTGCTGGTGTCTCCACAAAACTCGAGATCATTTGCCAGCTTGGATCCCCGCAATCGGAAAAAAGCGAGCCAGATGTGGAGCCATCTGTACGCTAGGATGATGTGCGAAGTGGGTGATGTGATTGGTTTGACTACTCACTGCTCAGGATGGTGTGAGGGTCTGAGCACATAGTTTTCGGAAAGTGGCCCGTATTTACGCAGAACCCAGTCAAAATGTCCTTGACAATGAGATTCTTGGACGAGATATAAAATGCCAGAAGCTTTGACCTCGACCCAAAGTTGCATCTGTCGTGCCCGGTTCTATTGCTGGTGTATTTAACCGGCCAAGAACCCCCCAAAAGCTGGAATGTTGTGATGGACCTGCTAGGGGTTTTGCAGTAAGTTCCGGAGCATTTTAAGGTGCACTATTTGGATCTCACTTTGTAAATTGCGGAAATCCGACACCCAGCCTTTCTGATGAGCCCCCACGCACCTCTTCATGAGCAGGCCATTTAGACGCGTCTGTAAATCGTAGCTTTCTTAGACCAGAGCCAGGTTAGGATTTTTGTCGTTCTTGCTTGAGGATCAGGTGTAAAGGCGGCACGTTCCTGCTTCCGTCGCATCATGAACCGGAATTCTCTTTTCTCGAAGACCATTCGTGGCGTTCCATGGGGTTCGTATTCGTCTGCCACCTTCAAGCATGGGTTTCCGGCATATCAATTCGGTGGGTTTGAGGTCCCCGAATACGAGAACGCCAAGATACCAAACAGCAGGCTGAACCGGGTAGATGCTCGAACTTGTAGCAACAACACTGGCTTACCAGAGCAGCGAGGGCAACCTTAATGCACGTGTTCTGACTATTCCATGGTGCATTCGCAAGAGTGCTGCTGATTTAGATAAGAATCGCTGTCGAATCCCAGCCTGGAATTGGAATGCGTGTACATCCCAGCGCGCGCTGGGAAGATGTGTTGGGATCAAGTCCACATACTGGACATTAAACACCATTCTATGAATTGATGCCACTACATCTCAATCGATAACACAGAAAAGCTCTAGTGATTCAAGTGAGACTTCTGCATCGGGCGGACGATATGCATACGACAATCTAGTGTGAAAACTAGATACTGGCCGAGCCAAAGTCCACTTCCTCTTAGTTAGCCTCACAGTTTACATCCGAGGGTTCATCCGGCTTCTATTTATCGCGATCATGACAGCTCAACCGCGGCTTACATTTCCCATCAGCTTGAATACGTTCTTGAATGTTACAAACTTACAATATCCTAGTTTTAATAGAGATCCGTCGGCCCCACCGCTCTGTTCGCCCGTTTCTTCGAAATGTGTTTAGGTTCTGCAGGATCCACATTGCGCGGTATTCGCAAGTTTCACGGCAAAGTCACTGTCCAAGCACCTGTAGAGCAGCCTGAGAGCGGACCTGTGATTGTATCTCGCATGTTGCGAACAATAGCCTGAAAGGAAAGTGATATTCCGCCAAAGAGATGAGGTGCCTCCGCAAGCCCCAAAGGGTTGGCACGCTGCAGAGCTATCGTCATCCCCCTTCGTAGAATACGCTCTTGCGCACGGTCATTCACTTCTATCCCCATATTTTCGGCCGAACTTTGCACTAACCTGCTCTGCTCATTCCACGTAACTAAGAATCGTGCATCCGCCATGTTACGAACTTGATCTAGCGTTCCAAGCTCAAGCTAGATAGTTCCTCTAAGTAGCTACTTGAAAGAACTCACATCACACGAACAATTGGAAGAGTTTATTTCTGAGCTCAAAGTCAAATAACCTCTATACTATTGAACTGGAATGTCTGTTTTTCGGTTCCCTCCTCCCAGCCACATATAGTCATAATTTAGCTAAATGATATCTTCGAATTTCGAGCTTATTTACTATACGCGTATTGATGTATATAGTTTGGTAGACAGTGCTCTCTCATTCCATGTAGTGCTACGAAGCACGACAAAAGTTCTTGATAAGTCCGGATCCCTCAATAGTGAGTTTACCAATGATGTATGGGCCTTGGAACCAGAAACCATAGGGTTCTAGTGCACTAGAAAATCTCGTTTCAACCATTAAGTGTTTTCGCAATCGACAATCATTTACCTACAGCCTTGGTCTTCCTTATTCATCTCGTATTCGTATTCCAGATCTCGCTATCTCGATAACAAGATGTTGAGTCCACGGATGTTTAAGGCAGAACTCTATCGACCAAGCTGCAATCTTAAATATAATTTTATTAAATATCTATGATTCCTGAGTTTCCCAGCCTTTCACCACATAGACGATCGTGCCCGAGTATCTTTCCGTGGATCGGTCATAAAACCCTATGATCTCTGGGTCCATCATTGGTAAATCATCCACACCACTCTCGAAAGGCAGTAACTCGGAGACGCTACCATTCGAGGTACCCTCCATTTCTCCTATTGGCTTGCTTTAGTTGCCATATTTTGTGCGCAAAGAATGCAAAGACAATACCTTTAAGCTACATTCAAGCACTCTACCTCCTGTTAACTTTTCTGCATTATCCTTCGTCATCAAACTTCTGAAAATCTCTGTGAAATCATATTTTCCGTCGGTCATCTGTTGAGGTGCTGGGGCGATAAACAACTTCGTCGGGGCATTTTCCATAGCACGTGCAACTGGGAAATAGGGAGATTCAAAATTCCCTTCTGGAATATAACCGACAATCGAATTTGAGGTATCGTTGACTGTTGTAAGGAACACCAGCTTCGTATTTTCAGGAATAGCAGTACTCGGATGTACTCTTAGTCGCGATACCCCGTAACTCGCTATCTCGTCTATGTACAAGCGAAAGAGACGCGTCTCGACGATCTGAACAGTCCGAAATTACAACACCATTTGTGAGTTTGAATGGTGTTGGCTCATAACAGTTCCTCGTGTTCGTATCGAGGAGAATCTTACCAGCGCTTTTAGATACGAGGAAAGGTATTGTCAAGATTGTTCTCGATAGTGACAGATGTGATTTGTGAATTTGCTGTTGTATTCGGTTTTTATTCCTTCGATGTCGCACAGAGCCCAAATCACTGGTGATCCCTTCTACCAGGGATACCAAGGTCTCTTTGACGACCCCGAGAGAGACGCACTGCTTGAATATCGTTATTTCCGGGAGTTTATGAATCGTAGTCCTACTAGTAGGCTCGCTAGGTAGATCAAGTGATACTGAGTTTTCGACATCGACCGCGACAGGGATACCGCTCTTACAATTTTCCATTCTAGTTGATCCAGTAGTGCCATTGTTCTCAATAGCTGCTTTGAATGCTATCTCCGCGGTCGCTTGTATACGATATTCCTCCGAGATAGTGATATCTCGCCTGTGTAGACCTTTAAAGATCTCAACTACAAGCTGAAGACGCACTGGAAATGCAACTTCCGTCTCAACTGCGCTATTGTAATTGACCAAAGCTCGGCTCTGCGCGTAGGGGTCCTATCCGTCATATAAGATTCCTCACCTCCTTTCTTCTCCCAAAAGATTGAAGTTGGTATGAATTGGAGGCTAAGTCAACTTGGTGCCAAACAGCAATTGTGATTCGCTGGTTGCGTTAATACTATAGTCAAGCTTACCTCTCAGAATAGCATCGAAGTTCACGATTCCAGCGATGGAGAAGTACGAATGTTTCGCTTTGAAGAGCGGACGAGTACCCCTGTACGTTATCTTACCCTGGAGATCGAGGCCGATATGTAAACTAAGCTCGAGACCTCCCGTTATATTTAAGACAGCGTTCGATAAACCCTTTCTGACGCTGAAAGCTATGGCCCCCGAGAATAAAACGTCTCTAGACTCGTAGCAATGGATACAATAAACCATGTTTGCTCTGAACTGAGCCACCTAGATCCTGGCTGGTCTCCAAATTGGGTGAGTGGGCCAGAAGCATTGATTTCGATCATTTCTAATTCCGAATTTGTGGGGAAATTGAAGGAGAGCGATTTGTTTAAGTGAGCCAGTTCGAGACTATCTTCAATTTCTTACCAAGCCTGGTATCTATCGTGTCGTTCACCATTGGGCATTTCTGCTTACCTAGACTTATACCTGTCCCTACCCGTAAATTTGGTAGGTTTTGGCATGTAGCAGCTCGGCTTGTAAGATTCATGGAAGAGCGAGGAACAGGAAGAACCCGAAAGTTCCTTTTCTCATGATAGACGACTAGTCCATGCCTAGTGGCCTCCGAAACGGCGGCAGATCCAAGATTTGATCTGCCCCTCTTGAATAGCATTCGTCAACAATACGTCTTCGTAGCGTGCAACGATCGTATTTTTACTCTAGGGGAAATCCAGAGAGAGAACCATATGGTGAGCTCTCTCAGCAGCATTGGTACCACATCCCGCACGGAATGTGGCAAGATAAAACTTCGAAACCTGCCACGTGGTTCGAGCAATATATAGGCTGCTGAGTTGTTCAATTCTATAGTCATACGACCCTGTGTATCAAGGCCACCTAAGAGTCTGTGATTAGCGGGGTTCCAAAAAAATGGAACGCACTAATTACTCACCAGATACATTTTCATATGCATAATGGAAACTCGCGCCATGGAATTCGGTATAATATGGCTAGATAGAAGTCATGATATATGGGCAACGCTGGTTCTAAATGTGTAGCTACACGAGTGGTTATTAGAAGTAGTACAATTAGCAGTCTCATCATTATGACTACTATTATTTCTTGAGTTATAGAGAGAATATATTAATTATTGTTAGAAATCCGAAGAGAATCTCCTCTAAAACTGAAAAACGAATGGAAAAAAACATGGATGAAAGAATGCGCGGATAACTGAACTTTTACAGGCAATGATTAGAGGCGTGAAAAACAATACTCTCAAGATACTATATATATATATATTTCCATTGATACTCAATTGATGAAATTGATTCATCCTCTTCTAAACTCTGTATAAATACAGGTCTTGATAGGCATTTAGGATCTTATAGCATTGATGCTGAAAGTGCTATTAACGCTCTAATGAGAAATTCCGATAGCTCATTTGTGGTATTTTTTAGACATCACTCGTTCTTAAACTTGAACCGCCCAGAATTAAGCACACGACGTGTATCCTTGGCTTTTGTGTTTTATGCGCCATAATAGTTCTTGCTTCAAACGCATTAGTATTGGACGTCCTGGACATCGGACGTTGGGGTTTCCAGGCTCCCTGTCCCCATTCTTTTGCACACGTCTTTGCGCTGCGAATTGTCAGCCTAAGCGTCGGATTCGACCTGCCAGGTCAAGAAAATGATTGGCGGCTTGCAGGGCTGATATCAAGAAGCCAAGCGAGCTGGGTATTTGCTGGGAAGAGCTTGAGCTAGTTGGATTCAATGCACCTAGTTTTGGCATTTGCTTGTATCAACGTGCCTGAATACTAAGCCTGGTACGTACCGGAAAGGTGCCAACAGAAAAACAATGCATAAATCTTCGGATATGGGGATACATCCCCATACTCTCAAAAACCCCCTTCCTTTCTATTAGACCCATGGATTCGCAAATTCTCACCAGGGCGGTCGCTAGTCAACTAGCTCAACCCAACAGACCCCGTCAAGCGGATCTAGCAGCCATGAACCGACACCCGACCGCCATTTGGACCCTCGCAATCGTGACAAAGAGCTTAAGCTTACGTGATAGACAACGCAAAACGCTGCTGCACATTATTCGCGGACTAAGTCAAGTCAAATGGGGCAGGTGTCAAGACTTTTCGTTCAGCCAAAACACCAAGCCCGGGCCCTGAAAATCGGCTGCCTACAGCGAACCGCTTGGCGGCGAATCACTATCTTAAAAATCCTCCAATTGTGTCGTAGAATATGAGTTTATGGTCAAGTGAGATTGAAGCTAGCGATATGTTTCGCAATACAAACACCGACAAGGGCAAACGACTACCAATCGGTTGTTGTAACGGAGGGAGGCAAAGTTAAGCTTATCGGGGTTGTGTAGATTGCGGAAGACGGCGTGCAGGTACGGAATAAGAAGGTGACAGCTATTTAAGAGCTAGCTCTCGCAAAATCCAGATCATCGGGTTCGTATTTTCGATATCTTGGAACTACGCTAACGTTAGAACAATGGCATCAGGTTGGGATATTAGGCATGGATATCAGATCAGATGATCAGAAAAGCGTGGTTCCCGTCTACGAAAACTCGTGAACCCCGCATTGAGCTCCCCGGTGTCGTCCTTTGATAAAAACGCGGCTCGGGATTCTCTCTGTACCATGGTATCGTAGAATTTACTAAATTTTAAAGAAGAAGGTGCTAGATTTGGTTAAGGTGGCTACTTAAGCAGATATCCAGGCGCCATTTGTCCAAAGAGCAAATGATTCGAGATATCGATTTTGCTATGTTGAATTATCCAACCCTCGGGGTTGATAATGGTGCTGCTCTTCGGCGACACATGTCTTAAAAACCGATACAACTGTTGCAATTCAATATGCTAGGTATTGCTGGGATACATGCACTATCTGAACCTAAGTAGTTTCAGAGCCCGATCTATTCTGCATTTAATCCGGCCAATCCCTGGCATAAAATGGCGGGGTATAAAGATAGCTATAAATATATGCTTCCATAGTAGCTGTAAGGATCCAAACGCACACGAAAGACGCCATGGAGTGAAGCCCAGCCCGTGTTTGACTTGGCACTGAGCAATCAGATGTCCTTGTCGATCTACGTGGCGAAATAACATGCTATAGGCATCGATGGGTACTTTGCGAGATGCAAGGGTAAATATAATCATTAAGAGTATGGTATTATTGCCTCGCGTCGCCGCCTCATAATATTCCGAAACTGTGATCTAGCAGCTGATGGATGGCTTTGTAAGGAGGTTTAGACACCCGATTCCACCCAGGGCTTATGCATCGAGTAACCGACTTGTGAGCTTGTCAGAGTGTTAATACTTCCTAGTGAATATATTATGGATGCCTAAGATAATGTTGATTTGTGGAGTAGCTACCCTAGGTGCATTAGGTAAAGTTACCCCAGAAATGAAACTGATTTTAGCTACGATACTAAAATATTGAAACCTAAAGCTTTGACTGAGGCGTAAAGGTGGCATTATAGTGCTGAACACAGCTGCATCTTCCAGCAATATGGCGCCATCGGCCATCTGCGATTCCAACACAAATAAGGGCAGACAGACGAAAAATACCACATTCAGGGGAGCCCACAGTTGTCGGCCGAATTCAGGAGCAATGCCGCTGCCGTCTTGGCAGATGAGCTTGATCGCAGGCTAGAGATTTGAGAGATCTACCAGTAGCCCTACTTTCGTAATTTTAGAGATCTATATTCTTGATCAAATCTTGGAGAAATAATATCGTGGGTTTGAGGGTCGAGAGACTGAGTGGTTAACTACGGCAATCCAAATGGGTGGAATATTTCCACCACGAATACTTGTACGCCGCCGCGGAAGACGACGTCGCGAGGCTCCCGACGAATAGACTGCGTGGGAAAGTGCCGGCCTTCCGACCGAAAATGTGAGATCGTCATAAAAACCCTTTTGCCCTCCACAATATGCTGCTTAGGCGCTAGAGGGGCTTCGTGGCAGTTGGATGGTGTGAATTTCTCATCAAAAGCATCATTAACAATGCTTTTGGCATGTTTTGGAACGCAATTGACTTGGGTCGGATCCACCAGAGAAAATGTGATAGCGTTGGAATTGGCATGACACCCTTATGAAAGGGCTTTCAGCTGTGCCGTCTAATTCCTAATTTTTTTTCGATTCTCACGATCGTGCAAACTAGGATGATGCCACATCGGTTGAAGATAGGCTCTCCCTGCTGCCAACGTAGTGACGGTCAAATTCCCGTTTCGTATAATTGTCATATCGGATTGTGGATCGATAATCGTGCCTCAAAACTCCGCACCCGAGTCTCGTGCCGAACTCTATAAAGATTCAGGAGTCAATTTTGTTTGAAGTAGATTTTCACCCTGTGCGTGCGTTGTGCCTAGATTGTTTGGTGTTCGCCGCCTCGTCCAGGAATGAATATGTATCCACCAAATTACCGTGTCTGGGATGACTTTACGATCATGAACCAGCATTGTCGACAAACTCGAGATAAAGGGCTTTCAACCGGTTGGGAATGTTTTCTGATTTGATGGAGTAAGCAGAAACTCCAGAAACTCCACCTGCAACCCAGCCAAACGAGCCCAGGCTGGCACCCAAGACGCAGAAGGCCAGGATTTATATGTTTGGGCGGAGCTGCTACGACATCAACCTTCTGGACTGCCCTTTTGGGCGCGGAAGCCTGTCATCACGATCTTTGGGATTCTTCAGTCATTCGGTGGATTTGCCCAATTCTGCGAGCGGATGAAATAACGTTAACGGTTTAGCAGCATCTGGGTGGCTTCTCGCCCCCTCGTAAGCGATCCCAAGAACGCTGGCCCAGCTAGCGTCGTTCGTTAGGCACCAGCTTGAACTTCGCTTCATCCGAACGAGACCGAGGAATTCTTTACCTCTTTGCCTGCTATTCGCTCCCTTGGTTTCTTTTTAGTCACAATCAAGCCAGGACAATCGATGATACGAATGGTGCGATGGGGCAGGCATGTCAAACAGTGCAGATAACCGCAGGTAAGCTTGTTTCTGGTGTTTGTACTGGCAGACGTCGGATGCTCTGTTCCTAGCTCGTAGGCTGCCTTTGACTCGGACAGCGGAGCAAGGTTATGGGCCCGGGGTGGTCCCCTCCGGTGGGTGGATTGCCCTTTGTCTTTGAATTGGTTCTCCTTCGTTCGATACATGCGAGCGAGCACAGCAGCACGAGCGCCGTGGTAGGTGGTAGTGGTTGCAATTCGATTTAACGATCAACGACCTTAAATATCTCCGCGTTCCATTCTTCTCATTCAATCTCCCCAGATAATGTACGAAGTAACAGAATAAGCTATAGCCCTCCTGCCTTACCAAGTCGACGATCGAAGAGCAGGAGAAAGGAGCGAAAGCAGATCGTTCCCTGTAACAACTTTTTCTGCCGTCCGGTTTATATTACCAGCACGGAAATTCCCAAGCCTAGAATGGCCGCCTACCAGTTGGATCAGGAATACGGACATGTTGCACGACGTTAATAAAAGACGACGTTTTTTCGATATACCGTGAGCAGTAGAGGGGTCTTTTTAGAAGCTTCAGCAAGAGGAGGACCTTCGAGCGCAGATATCGACCACCACCACCGCAGCATCTGGTCCACCCCCCAGCCAACGTGATGAGGCCGGCTGTTCTCCTCATCACGGTAACGGTAGTCTCCGTTGCCTGGGCTGCTCCGCCAAGAGAGCCAGACGACAAAGCCCAGGACACGACAGCGACTTCAAAAATTATCACTGCCAACGGTCAGGACGAGGCTCTTCTTCGTAGGGGAACCTCTGTATCCGCCCTCTGGTACGATATTCCGTCTCCGACTCCGACAGATGAACCTAAGAAGAATATTCCCGGAGCCATCGGAGCGACCATAGCTGCGGTTCTCATTGTCACCATCGCCGTTGTTGTCTTTCTCGCTCACAGGGGCATCTGGCTACGGCACCTTCGTGCACAGCAAACAAAATCCAAGACTGTACTGAGCTTTCGTCCTACAAGTACGACGCCAGAACCCGTTGAATACGACGAGGAAATGAGGCAGCAACGATCGGGTCAGATTGTTCAGTCCTACATTTCGATGGAGACAGTGTGTATCTCGGACCAGGATAGTGAAGTTGGGGTGCCGGTTAACCGCACGTCTACACAAGACCAACATTACGACCTCTCATCACTCGAACACACCATCACGATGCCTCTCCCGATAATTCATAGACACAGCATGCCCTGAATACTACAGTGGAAAAATCTCGTCGCCCTAACAATAGTCGACGAGGCAAAATAGCCTGGCAAGGCGTAGCGGCAGTATGTTATTCACTGCTGCATGGAATCGGAAATTCTGTTGGATGCATTTACAACCTGACCATGGTATGGCATCCTGTAGCACTTTCCTTCTCCCGCAATCCACCCCGTCAGGGCGTTCGTCTTCCAGCGAAAAGACCTTCTTGGATTCAGCAGTAGAATCTGCCATTCGGTAGCATATTTATATCACATCATATCACGGTCGGAAACGTGTTTTCGTGGTACTTGGGAGCCATTCTGCGGTCATGGTCTGGTTCACCAACACACACTGTCGACTTGCACGATACGAACAACCCACCTCGACAATTCCTCTATTTTCATAGTTTATGATCTAGAGATCACTATCGTCCGCATTTTTCACCTCTTCGTAGGTTCTTGATACCCTTATCTAGCTTACTACAAAATTAGTTCCAGTCACCTCTATCTTTGAGGATCATGTTACAATCCTCAGAAGGATCTCTCTGACTCGGACATCTCATATACCCGGCGTTCTTGCGGTTTTCTGCTTTCAAACATATACCATAGGTGGCGCCTTTTCTGGAGTCTTTAAATTGCCTTCTTGTATTATCATATTATTTCATGGAATTTGCATGTAAATTCATCACCCATCACTGTGTCGCGAGTACACACAAATGTTTCCATACCTTTAAAGTATGCAAACCACTTATCAGGATCCCAGCTTATAACGTAACCTTTTGTATTACTATCGAAACACCTCTAGCTAGTACATTTGCATAGGTCGTAATGATAACTCATTATTCATTGCATCATTTCCTCGTTGAAACAACAGAAGAGCAAAAGAAAAAGAGATCGGTTCTGAAGTCTGCCCGTTTCGGCGGCGATACGGCCCTCCCATGTAGTAAAGAGGCTCGTTTCTCTCAAGAATATGACTATATTACCGCCACAAAGTCGGTAAGATATCTCGTCTCACGCGGCGTGCATTTGTATCCATAGTAGTCGTAAGGTGAGCATCCAGTAGGTATCACTGTGCCATTAGCCAGGATTCTAATCCAATCCGCCTTATGTGTACTAAACCAATCAACATGAGTAAGTAGCCCTCTTCAAATATATATCGGAGCTGTGAAATAATCATACTAATCATTCTTCTGCCAGTACCCGAACTCCACGTAGATGATCTGCCCTGCCGTCTGGTACTTCCATTTGACGTTTTTATTCTTACAGACGACGAAGTTTGTAGGTAACGCTCCGGGAACGGTACGTCCGTATGCGCGGCCGGCTTGGTACTTGCATTCGGTGCATATGCCGCTCGTCGGATCGTAGAAGGTAAAACTGGAATATGAGACTCGAAGGGGGGATTGTGAGACGTAGTATTCGAAGTCCCGGACCTCGTAGGGGCCGTAGGCGCTTGCGAATCCGCCAATGAAGGCTAGGCTTAATAGAAGAAAGTTGAACAGATTCATGGGACGCGATTTTCGATTGGAGAATATGTCGGAACCTTGGAATCGTTTCCCGATGGGTGCCTCTTGCAACTTTTGAAGGTTTTATGGAATATCAGTCCGGATGGATGAAAGATAGAAGCGATATGATACGTCCGCAAGCTTATATACTTCATATTCTGTCTCTAGGCATCAGTAATCAATTGGGTAGCCGCGCTTGCTCCATAGTGGCTGAAGTCATAACTGCGGCCTAGAACTTTCACAAGTGTTCTAGTCGATATTAACTTTTCACATTCACCTCATATCAAAGAAGCTACATCTGTCTTGGTTCTTTCTCTCCGTTGGGTCAGCATGGTAGTACATGTCGCTCCCGAAATATTCTTAAACCCGATATGGGGTATGTCGGGGGCTGCGTGCAATGTTTGTAGGTATAGGCGAAGAATCGTAGTACGAACTCATGAGCCTCTTGCCAATACTATCAAGTGACGGGGGCGTGACATTTCAAGTACGATGGACCTGAGTGGTGATTGTACGCTTCTGCAGGGTATACGATGTGAATAAGTACGCTACACAAGAAAGAAAAATTCGATCTTCTGCGAGGATATACGGGATTTCCTCGGTTGTAAGAGAATGACTAGCGGAGTTCGATGAAGAGTATTCTTGGGTACAGAAGTAGGTAGCACAGAGCCCTCGTGTACTCTAAAAAACGAGGTCATCGTGATACCCATAGTCATGTGACTAGAGATGATTTATCAGTAAATTTCTCTCTCTATTCCCAAAGCTATCCAGATTATACTGGATATATTAAATACTGGCTTCTCAAGTAAACAGCGGGAGATGCTGAACTAAGTTCCATGTATGCTAATATTCTTCAACTCATAACTGCTAAGCTCAGCAATAACCCATAGTCACTTTCAACTCGTGATACCCACAGTAGGGCAAAACCTTTAAATGACGCTGTCGCAAATGCTTAGGTTTGATCTACTTCGTGGTCCCAGAAAATGCTTCCTTATGTTACATGACTTACTACCGCCGGGAACGCAGCAAGGTTTTGTCTGTGGCTATGAATAGGCAGTTCACCCTGGTGTGATCCGAATTTCTCTATATCCGCTGTGTCTTATTCCAGCTTTTCGGTATTCCGGCTCGTGAATCTACCAACAAAAGGGTTGACTCGAGTTCACCACTAGGATGTGTTCTGTATTGAATCTTTAATCTAGGCTCGCTATATATGCCTAAAAATACACGTCTTTAGCTATTAGGCAGTGCAAGCATGTTCACCGATTTTAAGTAGCTAACCACATTAGACGCATCTACTTTAGCAAATAACTTGGTGGTAGATAAAGCTATTAACGAGATTTCTAGAAACACCAGCTATCACAAATTAAGAAATACTTAGAAGTTTTCTACAACACTCGTGGAATTAAGACGAATTCGAAGCTCAAAGTTATATTTGCTTGGATTTATGAGGTCGGCAGCGAGTTGCGCGAACCTAAGATCCTGCGACGACAGTGTTGCATATTCTGAAAACCTTTGTGGTTGGTCGCCCTAGACCTACTTGCATATGCGGTAGATTCCAATTGGAGCATGCTCTGGACCTCGCATCGGCATTCCATTTCCTATTCTCCAACGAGGATTGTCTCGACGGAGAGTTGAGTGGGGCCGGCCGTCGCTAAGTTGCTCTTCCGAATGTTTATTTTCCGAGTTGAAACATAAGATGACACAGTCTTGGTTTCTGAAGTTGGCGGCTGACGGCCAAACTTCAGTTTTGAGGGATAATAGCAGGCATGTCTGTGCAGTCTTGTATCTAAGCTTTGGCTCAGGGATCTCAAAGAAATTACGGACCTTTTTTTTGTCAAGCCTAAGCTTTTCTTGGCCGTTCTGGTATCCGTAGGAACAAAGGTGCATTAGTTAGGCGTATACCTTGATATAAATTTTATACACCGTCCGAATGGAAAATTCATTCGTTCACAAAATTTGATACTAAACTTTGTGCGCGCCGAACAAGCTTAAAGGCCATCTTAATCAACCATGAGCCGGGACGTGGAATGTGCTGATGTATCTATCGTATGACATGATGTGCATTACTAACTCGCATGCGCGTTCTGCAGCTAGGAGCTCTCTGGGGTCCTGAGATCCAACCCTCCCTTAAGGGCTTCTTTTTCGGTGATAGCTAGCAGTGTATCCCCATAACCCTTCGTGTTTCTTTGACGTTATGCACCCGGGTTCTTTTACATTGCAAATTTTAAACTTTAAGAGGCACGTCGGAGCTACTACCCGGATCGGAAGGGTGCACGAACTCATGTTAATTCCACGTGAATTCATTATTTATCTCGACTCTGTCGTACAACAAATGTACGATGCGAAAAAAAAAATTCTCAGTAGCTCACATATTAACCCGTATATGATAATTGAACTTGGATTTTAGGTTAAGGAAAGTAAACCAAAAGGTAAAATGCAACCGACGACCGCGCAATGCAATGTAAGGGATATCTAGGGAGCGTAAGTGCCACATATGCCATAAATAGATTCATGCGAAAAGCAGAGACATCATCATAAGTTCGCGAGAATTGAGAGCGAAACCAGAACTAGATTAGAATCAAAAAGCAAACTAAGCAAACGCTACAAATGCGGCGCAAAATCCCAGCAGAGCTATCGCACTTCGTGAGACGACTTTCTGGGATGCTGCATTCGGTTCATTCGTTATAACCGATGGATTTGTAGTAGAGGTAGTTGATGGAGCTAGGGTAGAGCCTGGATCACCCGGGGCTGTATAAACGATGGTTCTTGTAGAACCGCTGTTGGAGAGAGTAAGGTAAGAAGTGATAGGAGTGGGTGGAGGTGGAGGTGGTGGAGGTGGTGTCTCAGACGAACTCATCGACGTCGTCGTTGTGGAATTCGATGGAAGGGAAGTAGTCGGCTCAGGAGTAGTACTGGTAGAAGATGTCGTAATGGTAGTATTAGGGAATGAAAACGAGCTGGTCATGGAAGTCTGCGCTGGGACATTGGTTGTGCTATCGGAGCTAGCCGCACCATCCACTGTGAAACCCATTCCAGTATCCGCAAGCTGGAAACCATTATCTTGTCGGAAAACACTGACGCTAAATTTGCGGTCATCCCCGGCTTCCGGTACACTCTGCAAATTGAGTTCGATATCGCCATCGAGCTGAGCGTAGACCAGGAAGATATAATTGGCTGGAACACCGCTGGCCGCTGGCGCAACATATTCGAAGTTCACAGATCCAAATATCAATTCGCCTCCGTTTTGCGCCGGCGCTTGCAGATTCGAAGCTGCATAATGTAACACAGCTTCGGTGGTTGGATTCCTCGAGTTCGTGATATCCATAAGCACGATTGTGTACTTTGTGTTGTCTGGGATCGGGACATTCGGGGAGTTGAGGGTGAACACAGGCGACGAGGGTATCGCTGGAAAGACACGAGTCAGTACGAATGAAACTGCAGAATTGCTACTCAATAACTTCGGTATGAGATACTTACATCCTGCCGATATTGTGTCATCATCAAGCACCGTCGTATCACCAAATTTCACCGTGATGGTCATTCCGGAGACAAATGCCTCGGCCAGCGCCTCCGGAACCACGGCTTGTACCAGCGTCGCGGCCAGTCCCGCGCAAACCGTCAAAGATCTTAACCAGCGCATCTTGTTCCTTTGCGAAAACTATAGATACAGATGCGAAAAAGACCGAGAAGTAAAGGGAGCTACCGAATAAACGAAAGATTAAACGAAATTAAACGGACACATGGACGAGGACTGATCTGAGGAAAAGTCCAAAAAGTGGGAGGCTGAGCCGCTGGGAGGAAGGCTCTGCAGCTATGTATATATTGGCGCGAACCTGCGTGCGTGAATGTTCGGATAAGAAAGATACGAGCTCCAATGGTTAAGAGGGCCACCATTCCGGGAGAAAAGAAGCATATCACGTCGCATCACAGCGAAGGTGGGTCGCTTTGCTGGCCATTCATACCCACCGAATGATATGGACTAAGCCGAATGGGGCAAAACTGGCCTGACGCCGAACGAAAATCGAGGGCTGAATCGAGAGCAGGGGCTATGAATAGCGGCCATGTTTGGTGACTGTTTTGTTTTGCTCAAGGGGCAGCGTCATAATGTTACATGTAAATGACCTATAGCGGGCGCGACAACTGCTTCCTCAGGCAAAGCGGCGCAATCGTAGCTAACAAAACTTTTCGAGTCTCACTAGCTTGTGACATCCATTCTGTTTTAGGATTAGTCACCACCTGCCGTTCGGATAAACATTTCTTTCCACGGGAACATCTAAATCAACATTTCAAGCGCAACTTAAAACTTTAACTTTCAGCGAAGTAAATTTACTGTTTAAAGAATGTAAAGGAAGAAGAGGATGTGGTTAGGACTAGTTTGAAGTCACCAGTTTAGTGTACATTTGAAAGTATAGATTCAGCCCCCGGCAGACGCAAATTGTCAGGACGGAAGCTTCGCGAAGTCTCAAGGGCAAAGTGGCCCGCATATAAAATACAACACCAACAACACACAATATTCTCTTTCCATATTCGCGTGCTTGGGGGTTCCATCGTCAATGAGGATCTGGCTAATTCGTGCCAAACTGTTTCCGCAGATGGCCCAGATACAAGAGGTATAGTTGAAAATATATTAATATTTTTCCGCTTTCAATGAACAGCGTCCGCTTTCAGTCTAAGCCAATAAACCCCGAACAGCAAGATACCCCTTGCAAATGATGCCGCATCGCTTAACCGTCTCCGGCGTGATATCATCGGGATAGTAAGCGACGGGCGTTGGGATGTGACGCTTTTCCAACTTCTCCAGAGATGGTTTGCTACAGTTATAGGGTGGTGTTTGCTCATAGGCAGGGTACGTGGTTGAATTGCCATACGCTGCTCTGGGTCTAATCTTGGAAGGTTCGAGATTTGCGTCCCTTTCAGTTTTTGACTTTAGTTCTAGACCGTCATCTTTTTGATAGGCGCAGAGCTCCTTGACTTGGGCGGCGAATGGTGTCGCGGTATCGATATCCTGGTATGGATCTCGGTCCTGGTAGTACTGGCAAACCTTTCCAGACTTCCCGTCAAGTGGTGTATATATTACAAAGAATTTGCAAGAAGCGATGGTGCTGCAGGTTACGGCGCAACTGCTCGGTGAATCGGGACCGGTACCATTCGTAAACGGTCGAATCGATTTTTCGGAACTTGGCAACGCTCGACGGTTCGTATATAGCAAAATGTAGCCGGGAGCCTGGGGGTTTGGAAGTGTTCGTGCCTCTGAGAGCGCAATAATGGCTGTGGTAGCAAATGTAAAGATTGATCTGAATAGCATTTTCTGGTAGCTTGCTAGGAAACCCAATGGTTACTTCGAAAGGGGAGGAAATATAGAAAAACAAAAAACCAATGAAAATACACAAGAAGGTGAAGCGCAATGAAGGAGTGACTGCGGTTAGTGAAAGTCAAAGGTGTATGCTAAGTAACTAGAAAACTTATTTTGCTGGTTGTTGAAAAATTCGAATTCCATTCTTGGAGGCCTTTCCTTCCAATTTATAAACAAACTTTGATATTTGTATATTATCCGGGTTTAGCAAACCCTGTGGAAGGAGATCTGGAGATGCGAGCCGATGCTTCTCAGATCTGCAAGGCCTTGACACGGGATTGCCAGCCTTGGTGAGATTTGACGTCATATTTTTTTGCTATTGGAGGTTTGGATCGCTAAGGCGCGAAAATAAATCCGAAGTCTCTAGATTGATAAAGTGATTGGCTGCTTGAAGGCCTTGTATAAAGAAAGTGCTGCCGTTTTGACGTGTTGTGGACGGCTTATAGAGAGGGATCTTCAGGGTCAAATAAAATATGGTGCTTCAATTTCTTGATTTGGTGGACAACAAAAGATCGAAAGCCTAAACCTGGCGATCGCAGCGTCTGAGAAGTAGATTTTCAGGAGTATTCGAATTTTGCTTGCCAAACCGATAACACTGGAATATATCTCGCAGGTCAGACCCCGAAGTAAATGTTTGAGCACGCCCAAATCGATCGAGATAGTAAGCTCCAGCCTGTTGGATTTGAGTGGGAGCAGCTTGGTCGCTGGGACTGTAGACATAATTGACTATTATTAGAAGATTTTCTTCCAAGAGTCTAACTATGGTATTTGCATTGTTTCATTGTTTGCTTTGCTATCTGTTGATAATGTGGTGGACTGAGGCTCGGTGGCTTCTGAGATCAGATCTTTTACTGGTTTCTTTTCTTGGACTTTAGGTTGGGCGTCCGGCCCAAACTGCGGCGCTGCGCTTCCTCGGCGACTGCTGATGTTCAGCCAGGATGGTAATTCCCAGGGATCTTTAGACCTCCTCTTGGTTGTTCTCCGAGCCCCGCCCGATGCGGGACTTGCCTCTAGATCCGGACGTCTCGGTCCGAATTGAAAATTCGCAAGTTGTGCGGCGGGAGAAGGTGGCATAGACCGGCGTCGGATCATAGGTACGAGACCAGGAATGCATCCCATACCTATACAAGAATATCACTGAGTATGTTACCGACTTTCTAGATGATAAGCATACGAGAAATAGCTTACATATTGATATCAAACATTCCATCCACGTTACAAAATAGCCTGTCATATGGGTAAGATTATTTCTATTCCCACCGATGAGATAGGATATTCGGAATGCGGCGAGGCCGATCGTCACAAATGCGAGCGAGAACACAATGTATAACCCGACTTTTTGACGACGGCTTATTTTTTTTAGTTGAGAGATAAGGGGGTAAGGAAGTATAAGGATCAATATATCGATTACAATGTCGGTTATGCATGAAAATGTTAGAATTCCGATGAGGAGATTTCGGTCCGCAGAATTGTTGCACTGATCTGGAAGTTGCATTTATATATATATCAGTAATCATAGAAAACTTGAGGGTCAGAATCAAGCACATGGCCATATAGATTAAAGGAACCGAATTGGTGTCAATACCTTCCGCTGTGACGCCAGTTGACCTAGCACCTCTACACAACCATATGACTGACAAGTAATTCCCTAACAACATCGCAACCCAAGCCGCGAAACAGAGCCACCACCATTTCATATAACCTGGAATTGGCTGCAAAATTCGTCGTAGGAATAACAGAAAGCTAAGTTTGACGGCCCAATTGGCGCTCACAAACATAATGTCGTAGATGATATCAAGCACACCGAGCCGGTGAGCCAGCTTTGGGAAAGGTGTAGTAGGCGATGGCCGGCCCACTTCAAAAGGGAGAATTTGTTCGAATGTTTCGATCAACCACGAATACATGCCACCGCCAGCGAGGAGGATCAGGTATGCGAGAATTAGAGCATAGTCGTCGCTGCGAAATTTATGGTAGATGCGCCAGCGGATGTAAAGTCGTAGGAGGAGCAGTATTCCGTTAAATCCTGTGAGAGACCAGAAAACACCCATAGATATTTCCTTTGTAATCGTCGCCATTGTGAACAGTCCCTTAAGCGTTGAAAATTTTGGATATACGGCGTGTGATGGTTGAAAGCTACCGACTTGCGCGCCGCGAGGTCAGTTGTGCGGTTGGCGTGCAAAATGGTTCACATGTTGACGTCCAATCCGAACCGCGATAATTGCGGATCCGTCATAAATTGGACATCGCGAAACGTTGGAGCGATTTCGAGAAACCGATAGACTTTATCATTGTCTTGAAATCGGGTAGCGGGGTCTCTGCAGATCTGGTAAGGTTTAGTGTGGTGCGGCTGAGAGCTCCCGCATGATGCAGATGCGAGATACACGAAGACAATTGCTAGCCTTAGCAAACGTCCTCGTGCATCTCATACTAGCTGGTATTTTGTGGTGTTCTGGTTTGGCATCTCAATAGTGAGCTCCCTAAGGTTAGGTAAGCTTACCAGGCCGGCCGATTGCTCGATATCGAGATTGATCTTTTGCCAGCTAGCGACCATGAGGTGCAAAGTGATACTATGCATTGATAAATCTAGTTAGAGTTCATCTAGCTTGGCTACATAGTCCATTTGCGAAATCAGTAAGTAATAAAAATTTCATCGTTGGCATAAAAAGGCGGCTTTAAAACTCTAGCAAGTTCCAGTTTTATCTACTTCACCTACGCTATCATTGCGATTTATAAATTTAATCGGTGTTCTATCACGGTTCTCTCGTGGCTCAATCATGGTTCGATTTCGGTTGTCGTTCAATAGTGTTTCGTATGTGGCTCAAGTGGCTCAGGGCAAACCACGCGTGGTTTAATCGTGGTTTAATCGTGGTTTAATCGTGGTATAACCACGCTTTAACCACGCTCTAACCATTTTTTTTGGAAGAATTTAGCTGAGACGGCATCCTGCATACAGTCGTCACTACCCTCTCAAAGCTCTTCTGGACAACTAAAATCTAGCTTATGAGAATCCTCGAGAAGAGTTGAATGCCCGCAGTTGCCCCGGAATATAGCCCCCTCCGGAATAACGAATATCAACAATAGTAGTATATTGAATATAGGACGGTGGCTTCAAAACTACCGGTGCCTTCACTTGTCGTGTCTCAAGGTCACGAGGCTCAAACAATTTGTTAGATTTATTGATGTCTTGTCCTTTCTGATAGAACGAAGCCTCGTTCTATATCGGAATGCAAAATAAGTATCCCTAAAACTTATAGAATCCAAGAGATCCTGATGGCAAATCATTATGCGAGGTACGGCTCCGAAGAAATGGGTCTATGGAATACGTAAGTGAAGGACACGGACGAGGACTTTTTGGATAATGGCATATATGACATAGCCGAATAATGAGCGAGGAGAACGTTGTTGAAATAGATTTAAAGGCTAATGTCGGTTCTCTTATTCGGATGGGACATTCATTATAGTCAACTATGTAACTAGCCCTTGAGACAGTGCGCACTGGGAATCTATGAATGCACGTGCATTCATGGATTCACTTAAGTTGAACAACCACATAAAGACTAGCTTGAAGCTGCATCTAGCTTACATTTCAGTTTCTTTGACGAAAGACTTAGATCAACCTGATCCCCGATGTTGAAATAGTCTTGTGTCAAGATTCCGAGGTCTGAAGAGGGTGGATTCCAATCTAAAAATATTTCTGTATTCGAAACCGACCGTAGATATACGTGGATCCAACCGAGTGCAACCCTGGTCGGACTTTAAGCGGACCCACTCAGCACGCGGAAGCATAAAGCACCGACCAGGCTTCTGACAAGGCGATTTCGTAGGTTGTCGGAGAGGCAGCTCATAAAGTACGCCCAGGTAATAAGATTTTGCGTACTTGGAAATCTCGAGATCTCGTTCCGGTGGGAGAATGGAGTTCTAAAAGTTGAAGGGTTTTGCTTCTTCGAAACAAGCTTATTTGGATGTACCGAGTGGTGGATATCTCGTAATGCTGGCTACATAAGTAAGGAGGTTCCGGAGCTCGGGCTAATTACCTTACGTCTGAGAATGGTTGAAAATCTTTCTTGAGACACTGGTGTGAGGTCTTGCGAAAGCTCGTAAATTATATACGAATGTTCGTAAACTTGCAGTGGTCCGATTCCTTGCCCATAACTGGGTAAGTGATCGATCACTCACGTGTCAGTCCTAGATTTTGAGCTGGAGATGGAAGTGATCAGTCTTCACAATCGACATATGGCTTCGATTTTGAAGGGAAGTGAATAAAACAGTCACTGATCGGGATCAATCGTTATTTAAGTTTCGCCTAAGCTTTTGGCGATTGTGCATTTTAGATCGAGATGAAGCAATTTGAGCGGAAGAAGTCTCAATATGCTCACCAATGTTGAATTAGCTACCAAATAGTGCTAACCTCCCCTTTCTAAAAATTCCGACACCCGGCCTATGCACGCAGGAACGCCGGTGTTACCGAGCGGGTCCGCGAAAGAACCAAAAACTCACATGCACTATGCACCGTATCTCGAATCGTTTGTCTTGCATATAGCTCCGCCTGCTCGTATTTATCCATCTTGCTTCGGCTACCCATGGATGGATAGTGTTCCGGGTATATTGTCCCCCAACTCTGGCACCTTCCAAGGCTGATCGAGGTCGCACAATGATCATTGTTGGAAATCCGATTCCCAACACAAGAACATAGGTCATCAGTAAGGTCCTCGCACTACGGATAATTTACGAGGAGCATGCGGGGATATCTATGGCTAAGATTTAGGGAATAAACAACAATTCGGTCAGCAGAGATCAGAGCCCCACTTTTGAGGGGCAATGGAACTTGCAGAATCATTCTAGTTCGTTCCTGGTCCGCACTAACCCCCCTGGCCTTTGCCCTTGCGGGCCGATAAAACCAAATCCAATCTTTGTTCTCACAGATCAACTGGCGTCCAGTTCGACCAACGGCCTTTCTTTTTTGGTATATGTTAATTTTCTCTAAGACCCGAAGTCTCTACGACCTCCCTAGTCTTCACGCTTGCCCTAAACGTAGGCTAATATCGTGAATACGATGCTTACCAATGAATATCTCTGATCTCTGAGTGCTCCATTTGTGCTAGTTCGACCTTAGGTGTGTATCTAGCATGGTAATTGTGTACGTGTATGCCGCCATCGTATCCAACTTCATCTCAATACTGATATCACACCATATTGTAATTTATCCGCCTGTGACACGTTGAACAGCGGGGTAAACGGTAGCTAGGAAGGATGGTTCTCGATTCCAAGGGTACTTTACTCGCTCGGAAGCTGAGGTATAAAGGTCCTGACTATCGCCATGCAAAAGTCCATTCGATTGTTGTACAAATACTTTACTGCTTATTCATTCTTTCTGGGTCAGTTGCATTATTAATAACAATGCACAAGATCCTTGCAACATTATCACTCTTTTCCGTCGCCATCTCAGCGACCCCAACTTCCAATCCGCCTCCAATTGTCACGATCCGCAATGGCACCATCCACGGCCTTCACAGCGACGTTTGGAAGCAGGATTTCTTCTTGGGGGTTCCTTATGCGCAGCCGGCGACTGGTAACAATCGCTTCAATCTCGCAAAGCCACTTACCACTAAATGGACTGGTGAGTTCATCGCACAGGCTTATGGTGATAGGTGTCTTGGTCTCCACCATCCCTTCCCGAACCTACCAGAAAGCGAGGACTGTCTCAATCTGAACGTCGTTAGACCGGTTGGCTATTCGAATACCAAGTTGCCGGTCTTAGTATGGATCCATGGCGGCGGATTCACGAGTAGTGGGAGTTCCAATCCTCCATACAACATGACCTTTATGGTTGACCAATCCGTCCAGATTGGCAAACCTATAATTGCGGTTAGCATCAACTATCGCCTTGCCGCTTGGGGCCAGCTCGTTTCCTATGCAATGGCCGAGGCTGGTTTGACGAATATCGGTATCAAAGACCAGAGGCTTGCTCTTCACTGGATCCAAGAGAATATTGCTGCTTTTGGAGGAGATCCAAAGAAGGTCACAATTGCTGGAGATTCTGCCGGGGGCGCTTCAGTTGGTATCCATACTCAAGCATACCATGGTCGGGACGATGGACTATTCCGTGCTGCCATCTTTGACAGCGGCAATGGTTTGTTTATGGGACCTTATGGCAAATTGGAAGTTATGGACATAATGTACAACGTCTTAGTCGAGAATGTTGGCTGCAGCTCTGCCGCAGACACCCTCGCGTGTCTCCGTCAGGTCCCAACAGATGTGATCTGGCCCGCTATCAAGGTTGTTGATGCGCAGTTCCCATTGCAATGGCAATACTTCATAGATGGAGGAATCATCCCTGAGCGCTCATCCGTAGCCTTAAAGCGTGGCCGGTTCGTCAAAACACCAATCTTAGTCGGGTGTACAACTGATGAAGGTACCTACGCTGTTGGTTTTGGATACAATACAACAGAGGAAATAGTTGGCTTTATCAAGGGCGCCACACAGGCCCCAGTAACCGATGACACAATCAACACTATCCTAAAGGACTACCCCGATGATCCATTCGTCGGCAGCCCTGGAGGCTCCCACGATCGTTTCGGCCCGCCTTATGGACTTCAATATAAACGCATTGCGTCCATTGTTGGTGACTATTTCCTAATTGCTGGACGAAGATTGACTGCTCGGGCTTATGCTGAGCGAGGCCAAACTGCATATTCTTGGAGATTCAATACTCTCCCTAACGGTGTGGACTACCGCTTGGGTTCAACTCACGTCACGGACCAAGCATTTGTTTTCGCGAATTTCTTGGGGGTTGGATACGATAACAATTATTACGACGTGGAACCCCCTAGCAGAAAAGAAAAATATATCAAGACTGGTTTATTGATGTCTCGCGCTATTATGAGCTTCGTCCACGATCTTACACCTAATAACCATGGCAGTATGTATCTCTGCTGTATTTATCATTAAATCTTTCTAGTCGACTGACCTCCAACTTCTAAAATAGTGCCTGGATATCCAAAATGGCCAAAGTACGAAAAGGATGACCCGAAAAACTTTGTCTTCGAGGGCAACACCACTTCATTTGTCGAGAAAGATGACTTCAGAAAGGGGGGTATAAATATCTTTATCCACAGAGCCCAGGAGTTCCTGCACTAGTGCCTCAGAATACCAAAGTTTAGCCGACCGAAGCTGTGGAAACTGTAATATCATCCTACATTAGAAATGTTATGGAACCTAGTTAAGTTTAATATCAACTTCGTCATACCCGGGTATGATACCCTTTTCGACATAAACCCCATAGGATACATACTGAATGTTCGGAGTGCACTTATATTTATTTAATTTATTAATTTAATAACCTTAACCCTAACAAACCGCTAATTGGGGACGTAAAATAAAACCAAAAATATCATGTTGTTCCTGAACACCATATGTACCCGATACCAAGAGATGATTCAAAAGAGATACAAGAAGGGAATGATCAACCTAACGAAGGAAGAACCGAGTTGAAGCGAAAGAGAAAGAAACTAACTGTAGTAGGCCTACAATTCGGTATAACTAGGCGGTGCGTCAGAGTATGTCGCATCGTGCTGAATACTGTTGACTGGTAAACCGGCCTTCTCACGCGCAATCGGCGACCTGGCCATTGATGGCGTGGATGTAGAAGTTGGCGTAGGCGGTGAGATCGAATCAACACCAGTAAATGCCGGTAATAGGACGAGTTCCCTCTCGAATGTTTTCTTCCACGTTTCTCCCACGCACTCTAACCAAACCTCAACATCGAGTCTATATTTTCTCTTTAGATTCGGCGTTGTGAACGTAGGTACGAGCTGGTTTCCGACGTCGTCAATAAAGTTCTCAGATATCCAGTTCGTCACATCAATTCTCTTTTGGTACCCGTAATCGAGTTGTTTTGTCCTGGAGTCCCAGCCTCTCGTACATAGGTCCATCGGAGTCACCTTTTGTTTTGAAGCAGTTTGAACAGCGACTTCGGTTATAATTTGAAGGTTCGCTTCGATCTTGAGGAGATAGATGAGAGGCGGTGTATCGATGCCATGAGAATCAGGGAGGAGGTTTATTGAAAGTGTGCATGGGATTTGAGATCCCAACGCGAGCGAGTTGGGAAGATCTGCTCTAAGATCAACGAGAATTCTGGGATCCTGGAGTCCCTGTGAAACATTGCCTAAGAAGTTTGATAGCCTCTCCATAGCTGTAGGCTTATAGTACTCCATTCCCGGTCGCAATTTAGAGGTTTGTAAGTCGAAAATGTGATTGGCAGCGGAGGAGCCGAGAAGGGACAGTCCTTCAAGCGGTGCGGAGGATATGTTTATTGTCTTTGTTTCGCTATCCCTTTTGGTGAATATCGTGCCTTTGTGAACTAGCTTTACGACAATCTTGTATTCGACTTTCGCTGCGGTGTCATGATAGTTCCCTTCCTTGTCATAACCGAATGAGAACGAAGGGAGAAGTAGTTGTGGGGCTATTGGTACATGGCGGGGGGCCATAGACTCGTCGGGAGAGACCACAACTGTACCTGGTAGTTGAAAAATAAATGGATATTTCCCTTCGCGATTGATAGCGGGTGCCAGTGAGAATGAGAACAATGTATTATTTTGTTCATAGTTTGGGCCTTTCCGGATTACAACGTTTAGGATTCCAGTGAAGTCGATATTAAGGCTTTTGGTTGATTCGAAAGCTGTCTTCACCAGTACATGTCCAGTGACCGTGTCCCCAGCAACATAGAGATTATTCCTACTACCGGGAAGCCCTGGGAGAGGCCCTTTGGAGTCCAAAACGATCTCAAGTGGGGCCATTGTTGTTATAAATGTGTTGTATTTGTGTTATTTTGTGGGGAGGCTCTGCTTGCTTTCAGTGTCTCAGCGTCCAAGTTCGAAGAAGCATGCTGAGTCCTCACGAGCAAGATTTATCGAGAGATACTTGAATGATATAGCGGGAGAGAGCAAAGATAAATACGAGCAGTCGGCTCTTACTTTTCTCATGATACTGGTCTTGCTTAGCGTGTTGCACTAATGCTAATTCGGTGGCGGCAAGTTTTGGTGTGTCCGCGTCATCTGATTGTAACAGTAAGGTGGCGGAGTCTTTCTTTGCAAGGTGCAGGGCAAGGCGAACCAACTTTAGATACTGTATTGAGCGCCTCAGTCCTGACGAGACGACACAGATGTGGCTCGTGTTTTGATGGCTACTATAGCCAAATAAATGAGGCATTCTCCCAGGTTATCTGTTTCTGATCGCTGCCTGGAAGTTGAAGGCAAAGTTATAGGGACATTACATTGATACCGTTATCGCGCTGGCGAAGCGATCATTGCCAGGGTGAAGGAGAAAATCTTTGGTGGAAGGTTTGCTCACCATAGTGTGTAAATCTATAGACTGTTTCCTGTCAACAGATGCAAGAAAGGTCAAATATAGTGCACGCGTAATCACTAATGCGTCTCTGCCAGTGAAAATTTCAAGCCTTGAAGCCCGCTGTTGGAGACTTGAGGACGAAACAATCCTGGATGTCTATGCCTTCAACACCTGCTCTTATTGGCTATTCCAATTGTTTTAGTCTTGTTCGAAAATCCCACCCATCTCTAACCCCATATTCTGGGTTTGAATCAGATCACAAGCAAACCCTTGTGAGGACTTACTATTGCGATCTTTTCCTGCTTGATTCTAGTATCAAGCGAATGACATGCGATCGCGGACACAACCGACGCGAGTTTGCGGCGGGGCTATGCAACGCGTCCAACGACGTCTGTCTTTCATGCCATAACGTTATCCGAATTCCGGAAGCACTACCCCTTCGATCGTTGACGGCTTTCCAATTTTCTCGTTATCGTAGTATCATTATATCGTTAACAACAGCAGAAGCAAAGAAAACAGCGACACTCGCATAAACACCTGTGAGTCTCTTTTTCATAATAAATCCCACAAAAATTTCTAATCCAGGCGCCAAGTATCCCATCATCTACTTCCCTCCCGACTCCCTTCTCCCCCATAGTCTCATATCTCATGGGTTGAATGCGAGCTCCGTGGACGATCTGGCTGGTGGAATGATTCGCGCCTGATTCATCGACTGCGAAGAGAGAAGAAAAATCTACGGTTCGGGCATCACTCCACGAAGCCATTGTAGAACTTCTCGATCGAATATTTCTCGGGGTTGTAGCACGTTGAATTATTTCCGACTGAGGCTCAGAGGATCCAGAATACTCAAAATCTTAATTGCATTTCGCGAAAAGGCACGTATTAGCAATCTATATCATACAAGAAAAGCAAAGGCAACAAACTTGCCTGCTGACGCGATACTAGGTGCAAAAGCCGACAAAAGAAAAATGTGAAAGTCGTGAGAATCGAAAACGAAGAAAATGTTTTTTAAAGCAAGAAAACAACAAGCTACAAAGCACTAATATGCGAGGAAACAAATAAACGGAGCACACGCATTATGCTCGGAACAAATTCTCAAAACTGCGGGTGCTGAAAAGGACGGATTTTCGGTCTTTGCCGTAGTAAGAAGTACCTCGCTTCATTATATTCGGGCTTAGATAGCCGTTGCCATTAACACCATTCTTTCCGGGTGCACCGCACGTACCATCAGCATACGAAACGTGCATGTCAGGTTTACCATTCCCTTGTGGCATTTGGTCGTCTTCGAAATCAACAATTTCCCACTTCTCGGGCGCTTTCCAGCATCCAAAGGTTTCACCCTGGCCCTTCGCAAACTTCTTCTCATCCTTGAGATTTTCGAGCTTCTTCTGGTGCTCCTGGTCGTCACTGAAGAATGACTTGACTCGCTGAAGGAAAGTTTCACGCTGCTTCTTTTCTTCAACTGTAACCGTCTTCCCTGCGTAACTGCGACCGACAGCGGCCTGAAGTAACTCGGTCTGGCGGTAGACAATTTCCCTTACGTTGATACCCTCTGATAGAGTCTTATGTTCGCCCATCGCCTGCTGCAGAATTCTCTCGTGAATGGTGATGGCCTTCTCAAACTTCTTGGACGCAATGTAGAGAGAAGACAAGAAGTCGTAGAACTCCAAAGTCGATGGGTTCAGAAGACCCCAAACGCGCTCGTAATTGTAGCAAATTCTTTCACACAGCTTGATGGCCTTCATCTTCTCATCAAGGACAAAGTAAGTCTCGACAAGGCGACGACCGATAAGAGAGACCACACCGGGGGTCCAAGAGCTCTGAGCCGTACGGTTCTCCCAGAGTTCTTCTAATATCGTGAGCATGCGGCTGTAATTCTTCTTGCTGCCGAGGAGTACAAGCACCTTGTTCACTTCGACGATCGATCGTTGATGCCACGAGACGGTAGTCGTAGATGTTTCGCTCACGCTTTCGATGATGATCGTTTCGGTGATCTCAGTGATCTTTTTGATGATAGTTTCCTCCTTGCAGTATCGGGTAACAGTGGACGAAGTCAGAATATTAACCAACTTCAAGCTCGCGGTTGTATTTTGTGTGATCTTGATATGAGTGTGAGTCCAAGATGACAGTGTGGAGACAAATGTGAACTGCTGCTTCTTAACATATTCCTCGATCTGAGTAATAGCAACGTCGACGATAACAATTTCGCGATCGACGGTAGTAGTCTCGATAACACATTTTTCGAAAAGCTCCTTCATGATGGTAATGTCAATTTCAACCTGCTTGTGTGTATATTCCTTGCGGAAGATGGCCCAAAGCTCCTCCTTGATATGCAGAGATTCATCAATGCGATGAGTCTGTTTCAAGTGAGCGATGAGACGGCATCCGTAGAGAAGCTTTTGCTCGCATTTGACATCGATGGAAATAATCTTTGTCCAAGACTCGTAAAGCTCTGTCTCTGTCAAAAGGTTCTGAAGAATATAGGCATACAAGTGAGTACTCTGGAGAGCCGATTCTTCACGAAGGACTTCCTCAAATGCGGAAATGAAGACGTGATACTTGCGGTCAACCACAGATCCATTGATTTGTCGGACAGTCCACTTGCTGAAACGCACATCGGTTGTAGTCTTTCCCGACTTGTAGGTGAACAGGAACTTCTGGATGTCTTTGGAGAACTTGGAGCCTGCGTCAATGGAGCCGATGATTCGATAGCACTTAGCAAGCTTGAGACCACATTGGAAAAGCCTCTCAGATTCCTTCTCAGTGTTGAAGATTTCGATGATCGTAGTTTCAAGAATCTCAATGGCCTTCTTGGTAGACTTGGTCTTGAGATGGAATCTGATCAAGTCTTCCAAGATATCGAGTGATGACGAGTGGGAGACACCATGCGTGTGCTTGCAAGTAGTCCAGATTTCAACGTAAGTCTGTTCAGCCTTGACAACCGTGGTAGTGCTCTGAGAATAGCAGCTCGCGAGGTGCTTCTTCGTGGTGATAATTGTCTTTTTGACCTCTTCCGTGACAGTGATCTCGGTCGAAATTTCCACAATTCTCTCGTATATCTTGATGGCTTCGCTGCGACGAGTTTCTGTCCGTTCAATTACGGTCGCAAGCTCGAGCATGGCTTCGATTGTCAGTGTATGAGTCTCGCCATGGACTCGCTTGCAATATTGCTCGAAGACCACGGTGATGTCATAGAGAATATCAAACTTAGTCTCGATTGTTAAAATGTGCTTGAACTGTTTGTAAAGCTTGAGGATCCTAGTTTCTTCGACAGTGACATCGACGTGAACGTCACAGACTGAATTCCACAAGATACGATAAATTTGAATGGCCTCCTGGTGACGGTGTTGTTTCTCGTAAAGCTCGCACAGGAACCACCCTGCTTCAAGGGAGCCCTGACGGCAGTGGCGCGATTCTACGAGACAACCTTGCCAGATCTTCAAGTAGATCTTTTCGGCAGCCTTCGTATCGCCGTGTCGAATGTAAAGTTTTGCGAGTTCGTATGCAACTTCGAGAGATTGCGTGTGGGCAATTCCAAGCGTGGTATGGCATGAACCAAAGAACTCAACATAAACTTGAATGGCCTTCTCGTGTTTACCGCAAGTCTCGTAGAAGGTAGTAATCTTCTTAAGAGCCTCGAGGCATTCAACATCAACAATTCGAAGCGTGTGTCTGCAAGCAGTCAAAATATTGATGTAAATTGTCTCTGCCTTGACAATTTCCTTTGAGCTTTCGAAAGCAATAGCCAAACGCCAAGCGAGCTTGATAGCTTCATAGTGGCAAGTCTTTGGGAGGTAGCATATCTTCTTCACCTTCAAATTGAGGATCTCCGCCCAGACAGTGGTAAGTGTTTGAGAGCAGACATTGATAACTTCAGTCCACTTTTCGTGCTTCTCATAGAAAGAGACAAGACTAGTGGTGGTCTCAATGACAGTTTCGATCTTCTTGGTTGTCTTGATGGTGACCTCGAATGTTTCCTTCAAGATAGTCTCCTCACGCACTACATCGTGATGATGTTCGCACAGCTTAGCGAGACGGCGACTGACCAAAATGGCGATCTTGCTGGAGCGGATGCTAACGGTAGAAGTCTTGAAATAAGTCCACATTGAGGTATAAACTTCGGAAGCACTTTCTGTCATTTCTAGAATCTCCATCTCCTCTGCCAAGGAGATGACAATCTTCATGAATGTCTCCGAGTATCTCTCTAATCCAGTAACGTGGGTGATGGTCTCTTTCCACAACTCAAGAAGAAGTTCTCGGCATTGGTGGTGACGATGGTGGCGCCTATAGAACCTTGACATTTCAAGAGTCGCTTCGATTCTCGCAACATGGATGTGGACATGCTCGTGGTGCTCGCAAGATTTGAAACCTTCTGTGATACCTCGGATGACGGTTACGAGGACTTCCTCGCATTTTTCGAACTCTCCTTGAAGCTCATAAGTCAAAGCAAGTTTTACTTGATTCGTCACCCGCTTGATGTCCCAAACCTTGAGTTCACTGGAAAAGACAGAAGTGCACTTCTTGCGAATGGTGATGATTTCGCTGAACTGCTCGGTCTCTTCAAGAACCTGCACCAAGTGCTCGCATACGGTAACAGTTGTGGTGCTTTCGAATCCGAAGGCAGAAGAGCACACATTCCAGATTTCCCTGAAAATAGAAACTGCGACTTCCTTCTTCTCCTTGCGCACGTACAACTGACCGAGACGGATGGCATACTTGATCGTCTCTTCATGTGATTCTCCGTGAACGTGCTTGCAATATTCGTACGTCCATTTGTAGATTTCCTCGCCGTAAGTCTTTTCTTCGCGCTTCTCGATGATCTCGATGTATTTGGTAGCGCATCCCATAACCACGACGTGGTGCTCACCAAAGCAGGCGCGGGACATATTCCAGCACTCATAGTAGAGGTCAATGTGCTTTGTCGACTTGGTGAAGGTTTCGAGGACGTAGGCACAATTCAACACACTTTGAATGATAGCCGCGTGAGATTTGACGAGAAGCTTCTTGCGGATTTCGACAGAGAAGTTGAAGTATTTGTCGATGTGCTTTTGTTCAACCTTGCGGTCAATCCAAAGGGCCTTTTCGATCTGGCAGAAGAAGCTTGATTGAGGGAACAAGGCTTTGCAATGATCATCGGTTACAATCTTCTTACTAGTGAAGAGTACTGATCGACGATAATGCTTGACCCAGTGCCTTGTGGCATACTCAAGCAAATGATGCTTGTGGAACAAGGATTGAAGGAAAATGGCAGAGAGAGTATCTTGAGAAACGGAACGGCTTCCTGAGTCTAATTCGCAGACAGAGACGTAGCCCCAACAGCAGAATGTAATCTCTTTTTGGCACTCCTCGATGGTAATGAACTTCTTTGACTTGACAATTTCAAGAAGACGGGTTTTGATCGCTGGAGAGCTGAATCGAACGATTCCGTTGTCAATGATGACCACGGATCCGCAAGCTCTCGTAAGGTCGTCGTGAATGCTGGTGAACCTAGTATTGCGAGTTGGCTTCTTGCTAATATCGAGTTCGAGCAGCTCTTTCAATGCAGCGATCGTAAGCTCCTGCTTAGAGAACAAGAGCCACGAAAGAATTCTTCTCGTGTCAATATCCTTCCACTCTAGAGAGATAAGTACTCGTTCAGTGAGTTCACCTAGGTCTTTCGCGGGCTTCTTCAAAACACCATGGATTCCATCAAGAGTCTTTTCTCTCTTGATGAGCTGCAGGGTAAGGGACGCCCAAGTGAAAGAGCCTTGGGATTGGGTAATGATGATCTTCGTGATCTGTCGCTTAGACTCCCTGGTCAAAGAAGAGAATTTTGACCAGGAGCTAATTGTAAGGTCAACATAGATCTCAATATCGTCGGAAACATCTTCCTCCGTGATTTGGTAGGTCTTGACGCTGCAAGAGAATCGTTCCTGGAATTGCTTGCAAAGGACGATGCATTTGAGAGTATTTTCTCCGTTCTCTCGAGCGATCTTGGTGATTCGAGAAAGAACCAAATCGGCGACAGGGAATCCACCCTGGATATGATCCATGCCGTCAAGAACAATGGTCAGCTGCCAAGTATTCTTAGCGGCAGTTTCAAAGATATTCCAGAGTTGTTTTTCCAAAAGGTCCCCTCCGGAGTGAGCAATAGCACTCTCGTAGATATCCAGGAGATGCTTGTAGAGTTTGACATCACCAATTCTGCGTGCGAGAAGTTGGGAAATCAAACTTCGGACTAGGTTCAAGCTAGAGGTCGAAGCTGGGATGTTTCGGTCTGCACAAGATCACAATTAGGTTTTTTACTTCAAGTCCTGGAATGAGTGTGAGAGAGTAAGCTTACCCATAGAGTAGAAAAGAGTGATCCCCTTTTGGTGACTAGTAAGACGGCTCATGATCCATTTCGCCAAAACAGACTTGCCGATACCAGATCGACCGTAGATGGCAAATATTTCGTCATTAGCCTCTTCGAAATCCATGAGATGTTTGTCGAACCATGTACAAGTGCCTTCGGCTTCTGTAGTGATGGTGATGTCCTTGTGCGAGGTAAGGAGCCAGGTTCGGATCGTTTCGATGGAGGTAGAATGATCTACAAATATATTGTGAGCTTGGAGTTAAAATGGGGACGAGTAGTTCTACAAACCTCTGATTTCTTGAGAGGCCTCAAGGCAGCATGACCACACTTCACTCTCGAAAGACCTCTTGTGGAAGTCCAAGGTAGAGACGACATCGGTGAAAGAAACGGTATATTCCTCAATGCATTGATGGGTGACTAAAAAAACAGAGTTAGCACCGGAAATCAAGAGCCCCATCAATACAATCGTCTGGTTCTTCCAACTTACTGGTTGCCTGTCTCTTGTAGTAGGTAGTGGTTTCAATGGTCAGCTTGACGATTTCCGAAAACATCTGCGCAATGATCTTTTGCATCATCTTGGAAGTTCCGAAAAGTTTTCGATGCTCCCTAAAATTATCGAGGCTCTCGCCAATACGATAGAATTGTTCAAAGACGGATTTGAGCATGGCCATGACATGTAAGTCTCTGCAACCCAACTATATGATGAGAGTATGTATTAGTAACCAAGTACCAATTGGTACGTCCATGAAATATGTGATTACGTACCTGGAGGAGCGACCGACAGCAGCTCCAAATATCCCTCGCCATGGAGGCGCTGCTGCGGTAGTAGGGCTCGATAGTGGTAGCGAACTCATCGATCCGACGAGCATAGATCAATGCCCAACGCAAGATCTTATCCCAAGTACTACCCTTATCGGGCATATCCCGCAAGCGCTGCGCATGGATGAAATCGGTCAAGCTCTGCAAGGTGATAGCATGCTCGAAAGGATTATCGCGACGCGAACCGAGTTGTTTCTTGCATCTGTGTACGATTGTATTTGTCTCTTCGACAACACGTGTAATGGAGACCTCGAGATTTTCTGTTGTCTCGCTGACATATTCGTTGTACTGGGGCTTGGGAAGGGATTGGTCCGGAAGCATTATAATGGCCTCTGGAGGAACACCCTTCTCGCTATATCGTTCGGAAAATGTATTGGAACCGTTGTTTGCTTTGGATACGGCGCGATCTTGATCAAAAGAAGTTTTCGAGTGGCCATTAGGAAGAACGACCTTTTCATCTACGTTCAAACACAAGGAAATTTAGCCTGACGTACTTAATAATTTCCCGAAGAGGGTAACTATCGATATCTCCTCACCTTCGAGATTCCCATGGGAATGCCCGTTCATGTATGCCTCTGTAACTACGCCGGGGGCCATTTTGAATTATGATTAAGCGATTAAGGGGATATAGACAAAACAAACGGACTATAGCACGGGATGCAGGAGTATAGAGAAATAAAATTATTTTTTGCCGTGGTTCAATCAAAGAAGTTGCAGAGTAATGAACTCAATTAAGAGTTCAGAATATATGCCTAATAAATGGATTAGTAGTATGTTTCCGAATAGGGAGAGGGCTTGAAGCTTGAAAGCTGGATAGAAAATTCTAACCACTCCAATGTCAGTTCCCCAGCGGCCCTTTTATAGGCCTTTGGCGATGGTCATTGCTCTAACCTTTCTAGATATCTTGAAAGCAAGGACTGGATTTTACCACATTCTATGGTGAACTTTCTCCTTTTCGTGGGGCTGAAATCACAAAATCCTTTGGATAGAGTCGGTGGCCCTGGCCTAGATCTTTCTTCTGTCTGCAGGCTCCGAGTGCGATCCGTGAACGCCAGTTTCCGAGCTCGAACAAAGGACATGCATGCCGCAAGTCATTGCCAGAAGTGATATTCGCTCCGCGCTTACCGTCCGGCTGATAAGAGAGTCTCAACGCCACGAGACCGGGCTGCGTGCATGGCAACTTCATTATCCCGCTCATCGGAAATCACATCCTGCATCAGGATCAGCAGTGGTGAATATGAGGTTACCTGCTGGGTGTGGTTCAAAGCTGAAAAACCGGTGGCCCTGGCTGTAACTTTGGCTTACAGCCAAGCTGAGATACGTTGACAGTGCAAACGGCGTTTCTCTCTGTTAGGACCCTTTCCACCGAATGAATGCGGCGTAAAAGCCATATACGGCTGGAGACGTCGGGTAAACCGGCCTTTGTTGTTAATTGGCGTACCTCGATGGCTGAGGGGCCAATTTCCTTCTGGCAATGTCGGCGTTGGGTAAATGGATGTGATTGGTGTCGCGCTTCGGAATATGCATTGGCGCACCCCATTCGTGCTGAAAGTGGTACCACCTCAAAAATTCAGCATCCAGCTACCACTTCAGGGGCCACATATTTGCCCCCATCATTCCATTTTGAGGGAGGTGGGGATGATAATCTACGATAATGAATTTACCACATTTCAATGTTTGCATTTGGTACCAATTTCCTGTGAACGCCCCAGCTTTAGGATTTCCGGGCGGGAACATCGTTTTTTGTTACATTTGACCGTTGATGCGGCTCGAACCTAAATCATTCTCAAATATGGCAATAAAGAACGAAGACTAACATCAGCTCCAATGGGTCTGTGCAAGCTGGGTCGGCTTCGCAAGTCTAGCCAATGCCGGTATTTTCCAGTTCAGAGTTCGAACAAGTCGCTCTACCCCTCTTTGCCGATATGGCATGCCCCTCAGTCGTTTAATCAAACGAGGCTATCTTGCTTAGAGAATGGGTGTTTCGACTATCCTGTTCAGAATAATGAGCACGAGGTCTATTTACAGTGCCGAACAAAAACCGACGGTTTTCTGCGGCATTGGCCGTCTACTTAGCCTTACCTTAGGAAACCGCATTTGGACAAGGTCCGTTAGTACCCCTCGCCTGCATGAAGCCCGGCCTCAATAACCGGCACGAAAACCAACAGCACATGCGAATGCGATTGAGTGCTTATTAGGAGAGTTCTGAAAAGTGAGGCTTTATTTTTGTTTGGTGTAACAGCGGCTCAGGCTAATTCTGCCTATGTACGCATGTACGCCTGCATGAAATAATTTGCTTCAGCTCTCGACCCCACGCAACCAAATTTCACGCTATCTTAGGATGTCCCTTGGCAAAGACATCTCGGTCCGCCCTGTTTAGCGAGACTGGTCTTACTAGGTAGTAAAGTGGGTAAATTGTATTACTCCGTGGTTCAACGGTGGTTATTCAATCTTCCATGAATGCAAATCCTTTGTGTGGTGTTCTTCCGACTGCGACGTTCTCCCCGATATATAGACGGCAGCAGGGTTTTTTTCTTGCATATAATCCTTGTACAACTTTTTTTTTGTGCGACTGGAAAAAATGGTATACATAGAGGCGGAGTCGGCTTAGATTTCCGACGAATGGTTCTCGATTTCGCAATCGGTAAAGCTTTAGGATGACGAGTTACTCGACGATGCGAATCCGATCTCCAACCAAGACGTGACAAGGGACTCCAATGCGGCCGGCTGGTCATATGGCGCAAGATGTCCGGCTTGGTCGATGCTTGCAAAAACCAGCTTTCCATTCTTACTTTGCTTCGTCATCCCGCCCTTCCGTTTATTACCCTTATTATCGACATATTCCCATGGTTCAAGGTCCTTTGCTCGAAATTCGCCATTGCCACGCCACGGAAGCATGTGCATCCACTCGAGAGTCCCTGCAGTATTTCTGGATTCATATCACATTAGAAGACCCTAGCGACAGGGGACAATTCCCAGCACTTACACAATCCAATCGGAGTTTCCGTTGTAAATCAATACTCTAGTATCCGTTTCTTCGAGGATTTTGCTAATGCGACCGGTGATCGGAAGAAATGTATCATAGTCCCAATTGCACCATCGATAATTGATATCAAAATTTGTATCGAGGTAAACCGTATTATTCGGAAGTCCTAGTAACCCGATAACCTGGGGTTGATTGAGATAGGTAGTCATCCGCTTTTCAAAATATGACAGACACAAATCTCTATCCGGACAGTCCGCGCGCACTAATTTGTTGACGGGTTCCGGAATTAGTTACTGTATTCGCTTGGGTAAACGATATGCACAAGACCTACTTACTGTCATATGGACTTCGCTTCCCGGCCCTTGCAAGATCCCAAACGGGTTCTCCGATGGGGAAACACAACGTAAATGCCGCTAAGCAAGTCGGCCCATCCATTGACAACCTACATTCACTACCCAACCGTTCGCAATCGGAGATGGATTCGCTAATCCATTCGCAAGCCGTTTCGTTTAGAATCTTTCCTTCAATTCCTGTTTCGTCGGGTCGTTCAATACAACCTGTCCGATAGTAACCGAAAGAGTTCGCGGCCCAGTCAACTAAAGCATCTGCGAGCACCATCGACTCGATCTTCGGGAATGGATCCGGTATTCCCAGCTCCCTCAGACGTTGTTGTTGATCAATGATTTTTGTTAAAATGCTTGGGAAGTACACCCCTGCAAAGGACTCCCCCATAAAGTGAACCTTATTTGAAGCAAACTCTGGTATGACGTGCTTGAAAACTCTTCTAATAAAGGTTGAAAAGTCGGTCGCGGTGTCCTGAACGGTGAATGGAAAGTACGAATCATTGCTTGCGGTAGAAAATCCAACACCTGCTGGTTGGCTGATTATAGGCTGACAGATTAGTATTCTATCATCTAGTCTCATAGCTTTAAAAGGGTCTGCGAGCAATCCCACGAAAGCCGTGTAACGTACTCAACAAACATAATATTTGCGAAGTTACTCCATGAGTTTAGATTATATGTTGTGTTCTTCCCATCATCATCAATTGAGCAAGGACCAAGCTCGGTGAGGCCACCCATCAGCGATGACGCTCCTGGACCCCCATTCAGCCAGATAATCAACGGATCGCTTTTAGGGTCTCTCCTAGATTCGTGAAACCCTAGATACCGATCCACTATCAGAACACCACCCTCTACCCATCCGCTTTCTTGACTCGATTGGCTTGCGCAGAGGGAGTAAAGCGAGATGTGTTGGCATTAAAAATGCAACAATCACTCACAGAAGAATAAGCTTTTGTGTTGCGTGACATTCACATGGCCAGTAAGCTGCCGCGATCCCGATTTGCAGAGACGTTCGTCAACTTCTTGGACTCTGATGCCTCGTGTATCATCGATAGGGAAAGGATCTGAGGTTAAAGCTTGTTGATTGCGCGGGATGGTAGGAATCTCCGGTATGTCGACACCCAATGGTCTTTGTGCGCTGGTTCCGATGGGAGGTTGCTGAAAGCCAAATTTGTCCCGGTACGTTACACCCGAATGACGCTGAGGCAAGCGGAGATAACAAAGGGCTGGATGGATTGCTAGGCACAAAGCAACGAAGTGGAGCTTCATTGCAACAAATAATTTGATCAAAAGGTCGAATAATCGTTCATGGAGATGCCCTAGAGCGATTTCAATCACAGCGACGCGGCCATATCCATTTTAAATACACAATTTGGAAATCAGGTCCACGAGCGCAGGGCAAACGCTATTGAATTGACTTCGATCACCAGCGAAAATCTAGCTCTTACTGGAAGGTCGTGTTGGATAGCTGACGAAGACAATTCGTATCTACGCGGCTCGGAAGAAAGTCTGCTCTCCGGGATTCACAAAGTCAGCACGCGGAATCCACGGATCCTTTTCTAGATTGTGGAGGTGTGGGGACCTGGGCCGTTCTGATCAAAACTCTCGACTAACCGATCCAACTAACCAACCACAGGCATTGGCAGCCCTACTTGAAAACAGCGAGATTTTCCAGGGGGAAAAAGCATTGCCAGCGCAACCACCACCTAGATTGATAGATGGAATCCAGGATCTTGTAGATGCTATTGTCCGTTGGTTTGTTGGAGGCTCAAAGACACTAGCTTCCCGAACGATCTAGCTTAATAGCGCTAACATGTCTCAAACATCATAGTGTGGTTCTTGATTCAAAGCATCGTCACTTGCTCTTCAAACTCAATTCTACCGCCTAAGTTTGCGATATCAGTTAGATGTGCCTGAAACAAAATATATGTATGCGTAGTTTAAGAATTTAACGCCCGTGCCCTTACCGAATTATTTCCCTAGAAGCTCGACCGTCTTTTGTGTAATATGATGCCTTGGCGGAGCTCAACCAACCACATCGGCCGCATCACTTTTGAAAGCGTTTCGAGAGCCCAAAGACTATCTCATGACACCACCCTGTTTCTTCCCACGGGCCGATGTATGAAAACAATATCTTTCCAAGATGAAATTTCATATCTCACTTCCAACCTCTCCAGTCTCGCCCTATCTCTTTTGCTTCTACATATCCCTAGCAAATAAAATTGGCTCTCAACCTGCAAAATCTACAGAAAAATCGTGAGTAGCTACCCCTGCAACACAACCGTTTCCACGTTCAACACGAGCGCAGATTTGCGTTCAGACTAGCGAATCCTTGCTCCCGCTGGCTGCGTTCGCGCGCTTGGCACGCAGAAGTGTCGTTTGGGCTGAGTAGTGGTGTGCAGTTTTCAGGCAACATTTCAGGCTTGTTAAGAGTCCGGAGCCTCGCTGGTGCCCCGCGTAGGCGTCATTGCAGACTTCTCTTTTTCTCACGCCTAAGCACGATAAATCGATAATTCTGGGACTTCGAAGCGACATAACGGGTCGCTAGGACCGTTCCGACAATCTCTTTTCTTTAAATCTTAGCAGCATTTCTCTCTGATATCGGCGAAGTCGCTGGTATCAAGTTAGCATTTTGAGTTGGGATCTTTCAATAGATCCTAGCTTCTAACAAAATCTTCGGATTTTTTCGTGATTAATCACACACCTCTGAAAAAACGATATGGCGGATAGAGGAAGAGGCGGTCCTAGAGGAGGTGGCCGTGGCCGTGGCGAGAGGGGTAGAGGAGATGGGGGTCGCGGAGGAGGAGGAGGAGGAGGAGGTAGTCGTGGAGGTGCTTTCTCTGGTTTCCAACGTGGCGGTGGTGATAGAGGGGGGAATCGAGGAAGGGGAGACCGAGGGAGGGGCGGTTTTCCAGGTGGACGAGGCGGCGGACAAAATGCTGCGGATTTCACCTTGTTCAAACCTCAAACCGGCCCGACTAGCGTGGATCGCGACATCATCAAGCACGAAGAAGCCCTTATCGCCAGCTTCAAAGGTCTTGCGGTGAGCCCGCCTAGCGAGGTCGGCGAGAAAGAAATCGAACCCGCATATCCCGCCCGTCCTGGATTCGGTACACTCGGTGAAAAAGTCTTGGTTCGAGCCAACTTTTTCCCGGTCGATATTAAGGCCCCAGGTGGTAAAGGAAAGAATCTTGTCGTATATGTGTACGACCTCAAGGTCACACCAGATGAGCAGAAGAAAAAGGCCATCCTCAAGCGTATTATTCAGCTCTTCATCCAAGAGTACCTCGAAGGTCATGTCGTTGCGACCGATTTTGCTAAGGTTCTCTTCTCGCCGAAGAAGTTGCCCGAAAATCTCATTCCCACTGGGGGCGTCAAGGTGAAGCTGTATTATGAGGACGAACCGGGAGCTTCTGACAGAAGCAAGGAGTACACCGTGGATATCAAGCCTAGCAAGACTAGCACGCTCGATATCGGAGATCTGTGGTCATACGTTAAAGGGGAGTCGGATCACAAGCACAAGGCTCTGAACGTCAAATACTCACCACCCTTGGTGCAGTGCCTCAACATCATCCTGTCCATGTTTCCGACCGAACACCATGTTCAATTCGGAAAGAATAGCTACTTTGTTCTCCCTCCCCAGGGAGTCAAATATGACATCGGCGGCGGTTTGAATGCTATTCAGGGGTTTTACTCTTCGGTTCGACCGGGCTTCGACAGAATTCTCTGCAATATCAACGTTCGAACTGGCGCGTTCTATCAAGATCGTCCCCTCCACGAGCTCATGTTTGCCGCGTTTAATAGGCAACAGCCCGAAAACAAGACCTTCACGGATAGAGAGATGGACACATTGTCCGGGTTTCTGAAAGGCGTCAAAGTTTCCCTTCATCATCTTCAGGGCATCCGCAAGAAGTCCGTTCTGGGTGTAGGACCAAAGAATTCCGAGACGGAGAAGTTCCATTGTGAAGAGTTTGGCAGTGGCCTCATCAGCGTCAAGGACTATTTTCTCAGGAGTAAGTTTCCGCGTAGCTTATGAAGGAGGCATCTAGGATGATACTAACCCGGTGACGATAGAATACAAGAAGAAGTTGGCATTCCCTCTGTTACCTGTGGCCAACGTTGGAACCAAGGAGAGGCCCAACTGGTTGCCTGCTGAGCTTTGCACGGTCACACCCGGTCAACCTTTCAAGGGAACTCTCGACGGCAACAACACTAGTTCGCTCATTACCTTCGCCTGCAACCCCCCAACTAAGAATGCTACTATCATCACAACCTCGGGTTTGAAGGCCTTGGGACACACTGCTGATGCTAAAAATCCCACCCTCGTATGTATATCCTTTCTAGTATTAGGTATCAAGATCAAAGCTGATTGTACTATAGTCTGGATTTGGCATCAAGTTGGACCCGCACATGATTATTGTGCAAGCGCGTATACTTCCTGCGCCACAGATTCTGTATTCGAGCAAGCCATTGAACCCTTTCAATGCGTCATGGAACTTGGCCCAGTCGAAATTTGCCCGTGCCGGCAAGATCACAAGCTGGGGGGCTATGGGAATCACCGGGGGAAATCGAGATTCTACACTCGAGTTGATCCAAACCGCCCTGGGCTATATGACCGAGCAATGTAGATTGACAGGCATCCAAGTTCCCAATACACCACCGATCCTTCGGTGTCCAGAGCCAAGCAGGTACTACGACCAAAACAAGAATCTGCAATGGATTCAAGATCGATTCAAGGCGGTAGCCAAATCCCCGGAGAAGCCCCAGATCGTTTTCTGCTTTATCCCGACAAAGGACCAAAGGATGTACGAGTATATCAAGCGGGGTGGCGATATCGTGGCCGGTATTTCAACTGTCGTGATTACGATGGACAAGGCGAACAAGAAAGGCAATCTCAGCGATCCATTCAGAGCCGCCCAGTACTTTGCAAATGTCGCCATGAAGGTCAACTTGAAGGCTGGTGGGCGTAATCACCTTCTCGCAGACAAACTTCTCGATCCTCTCATCGAAGCAGGAAAGCCTCCTGCCATGCTTCTCGGAGCTGATGTCACCCATCCTTCCCCCGGCTCCGCAAAAGGTACTCCTTCTTTGGCAGCTGTTGTCGCATCCTGCGATAAAACCTTCGGTCAATTCCCAGCCTCAATCCGCCTTACCGAATCGAAGGTCGAAATGATTAAGGACCTGGAGATTATGGTCATAGAACGACTGTATGAATATGCCCGTCAGAACAACGGTAATATTCCCCCCAAGGTCCTTTTCTACCGAGACGGTGTCAGCGAAGGGCAATACGACCAAGTTCTTCAGACTGAAGTACCTCAAATCCTCAAAGCATTTGAGAGTTTCAAGCCCGGCAGCAAGCCTCCAAAGTTGACTGTCGTTATCGTCGGCAAGCGCCATCACACTCGTTTCTATCCCGCCGAGGAAAGCGCCGCGGACCCGAAATTCAATTGCAAACCTGGAACGGTCGTCGACCGCTCTGTCACAGCTGTATATGATTTCGACTTCTATCTTCAGGCTCACTCCGGTCTCCAGGGTACCGTGCGACCGGCCCATTACTACGTCATCCGCGACGACATTGGATTCACTGCCGACAAATTGCAGACCTTAGTAAGTATATTTCCTGCTCTAGTTTCCCAATATCGTCAACGATGCTAACCATGGTTTCACAGACACACAATCTCTGCTACTTGTTTGGGAGAGCCACCAAGGGTGTCTCCATTGTCCCACCTGCCTATTACGCCGATCTTGCCTGCGACCGGGGTCGTTTCTATATCCACCCTCTCTTGACCGGCTCCGAACCCGGTTCCAAACATTTCACTCCGGCGCAAAGCTTGAGGGCTGCGCAAAACTATTTCCAAGACGGAATTCACGAGAATTTGAAGAGTAGCATGTGGTATATCTGAGGCTGGTGTAGGTTTGAGGATGTGAAGGGGGTTCTGTTCACGATTTTTTTTATACTCTTGCATGCTTTTGCTATTTATTCAACTTATCATCTTGGAGATATCTCATGTGGCGGGCAGTCCCACATATTTTCGTAACATGTAGCAGATTGAAGTCGCTCTTTTTCTTTCTTTTTGGCACGTGTCGATAAGATATTGTGTAATCCACACTCCTTTGGCAACCGAAACTCTGTGACGATTGGGCGATGTGATAAATACGGGATCTCTAATCGATTTGTGCCTGATGATAGGTGTCCCAATTCTACGGTGAACTTCTGGTCTAGAAATAAGTACTTACTTGAATAGTATTTATCCATAGCTTATACCTATAGGTATTATGGTTGGCTTTGAGACAGCGTCCAGGTCCTTGCTACACCAACGAATGCAACGCAAAGCTTGAGACACTTTAATGTTGATATGTCGATGAAGTGCTGTGAAAGCTCTGAACCGTTTCAAAGTTTACGACGTCAGGTAATATATACCACCATAGTTCTGTCCCGATGTATCGGTCACCTAAGAATCTCTGTATCATAACTAAAACAAACTCAACTTCAGACTTTGGCCCTACTTCCTTGTTCCTGCATCAGAAGGCGTCTTGAAAGATACCGCACGATGGCTTCACCCGTCGAACAAAAAGAAAACTCGATTCCATGGAGCCAAGAAGTCACTCAATTCCCCTTTGGGGACTGCTATGATTCGTTTCCCACGCCGGATACCCCAGATGGTGAATCGCGATCATCTCCTGAGGGCTTTACCCACCCTTGTTACTTCAAGGATGGCCCGATCATGCTAACCAAAAACACCAACCCGCTCGGTCTCGACGAAAAAGGGAATGCGAGCTACACGTATGAGGAGATCATTCCATTCGTCTACAGCAATCGTCCACCTTCACGTGAGAAGGACTGTTGGCCGGCTCAGCTGGTCGACAAGTATCGTTCGCCGAAGAAGGCTAAAGTCGAAGACGCTTGTAAGAATCCAGGACTTCAACATGGGTCTATAATTTCTTGGAATTGGTATTAACTATGTTTTGTACTGTAAAACAGTCGTCATAGGCAATAGTTACTCTGGCAGTCCAGATGGTGGGGTTGAAACTAGTAACAAGCGTCCATTTCATGAAGAGAACGAAGAAGTCGACGAAATGGGTCGTCCGATGCTTCGAAGGATGTGGAGCGTTCACACGGCGAACCCCGACGAGATTCGTTCAATAGTTCCAGAGAGCCTTCGCAGTGATCCTGAGATCCAAAGATGGGCTTCTGATACTATCCAAAATCGTCCATGTGAGTTGTAGTCTACCGATGCGTAGCCGGGTTTCTCCTGACGCTAGTGAATTCAATTTAGCTATGGAACGTATCGAAGCCGGAATCATGATTTTCAAGGATAAGATGGGTCAGAAAGAGCCAACAAATCACGTTCTTCATGTCTTTGGGGTGTACCTCGACTCTATTATCGGTAAGCGCATGTAAACCGCGGATTCATTTTGGTATCGCCGGTCGCACATACAATCCTTATCTAACCTATACCGGGTTAATAGGTAATATCGTTGAGGCTAAGACTATTTATCGGCAATATCATCGCCGCGTACTTGAAAATGAGAATGAGTGGCTACAAGATGAAAATGATCGTTTGAAAAGACAATTACGGAAACACGAAGCTCGTATTGACGAGTTGGAGAAAAAGCTTCAAAGAACCATTGAATTCTGAAGTCCGACATTGGCACCCGCCAATTCCCTTTGTCCATTGAAGCGTAATTCATTGAGGAGAGGCATGTCACGTTTCTTATTTTTTTTATTGAACCACTTACATTTAGGTCTCGATGCTCATTGCAGGACAGCCGGCTGGCATAGCCACCACGTGCAGGATGACAATTGCATTGGAATTAGAACATGTGAGCTATGGAATGAAAACATTTGAATTACTGAGCCCCCTTTGCAGTGTATAGCCTGTAGATCGTGTGGCTAGCATAACATTACTCGCTGCCGGATGCGGGTGATACAACAACAATGGCACGTTGGGAGGGGAGTAATGGCTCCAAAAACATGGAAAGCCCTCGTGCGTCGCACGGCTGATCTACAAGACTGTAAGGAGACGGAATCGTAAATTCAAGATATCGGTAAATAAAAAGCCCGATCGCGATCGAGCTATCTTTTAGTATTACAGATCTATGGATCCAGACTATGACAAATCTGGCGATGAATGTGGCGACGAACAAAGAATGGATGGGACGAAAAACGAGGCTAGAACACATTCTGGTCTGGTCTTGCGTCTTATTCTTCAGAAAAAAAGGTCAAATATCTGATTCTCGCTAATCTTAAGTTTTTAGATTCACGTCAATTAGAGTTCGAAAACTTGTCCAGGGGTAACGGAAGGTTTCTTCTTTTTCGGGGTTTGGTGGGATTTTCAATAAAGTTCACGACGTTGGCTCAGGGATATGTGAGATGGGCTTGAAATACGTAGTATACCCGGTATTTTCAAACCGTTGAATGGTCAAGCGGACCTCAAAATGACGGCGTCGAGATAATTATTCTTCATTCACATTGTAGAACATCAATGAGATCATGACCACAACATTTGGGAAAACCAACAATATGTTCCGCGGCACATCGCCGGCCTCAAGAAATGCCAAATCAAGAGCGCCGCCGTATTTGCGGGGTTGTGCAATATGTAAATTTTCGTGGGGTCTCCAGATATGGTATCGCAAGGAAGATGTTTCTCCGGTTTCGAGTCTTGACTTGATATAGCTTCACCGCATTCGGAATCCAGGTACGCGGCATTATCAGGAACCACGTCCTAAGCTGAACCGCAAACGTACAAGTCCAGGGCAGCGATGTCATCTCGATCGCAAAGTCGGGATGTTTGTCGGCTAAATTGTTAGAATTGATACCTTGAAGGTCCTACGGATCGGATTTGGATGCGACACCCATTATAAGTTGATATCCGATATTTGTATGTTTCCGACATATGATATATCATATCGCGTCGCGATAAGCTGGCGAGTCCCCGTTGCTTAAGTATCAATCTATATGCTGCGGGAAGCACACGCTCATAGTTAACTCAGAGCAGATATTTCTTACCGCAAGCCCGTTTTCTGGAGACCATATACCCTCTTTTTACACTTTCTGTTACCCTCGACGTCAAAGATTGAAAGACGCGAAATCTCCAATACTACGCAGAATCGAGAGACGCTTCTTCACTCCTTAATTAACTAGCAGGCGAGCCTGCTCCCTTTAACTTCTATAGCTCTCTGGAATTACTTTTTGGATGTTAAATTTAATATTACCAACCTGCGTGGAGTTTTGCTAGGTGAACAACAGAGAACCCGTCAAAAAGACACGGCACTGACCAATATTGGCTAGACGAAATAGATTTCGTCATGAGGGTTGGTAGTCGCCGAAGCGACTCTTTATATTTTCTTCTCTGTATTTTCTTCTCTCTGTTCCCTGATTTCACTTCATCTATTCCTCAAATCGATGCAACTGCAACATTATATAAAACCTCAGTTATCACACAATGGAAGACAACCACGAGTATCTCAACACGACATCGATATAAGATCACTCATATCTCGACCGTCACCGCTGCAAACCCGGATATCTGTCATGGATATCCGATACCCACGGCACCACAAAATGGTCTCACGATTAGAGTATGCGATAAATGCGCTTTACAAACAATCACGGATCTCAAAGATCCTGTAACTTCATACGCTGAACCATGGGTTCGTGGAAAGACGACGATAATACAGTGGTGGGTAATTGGCTTTTGGGAGTGGGCATTTGAGAGTTTTCAAACGGCTGTGTACCACGTCTCAGAGTTCGGGGAATCGGGGAAAGGGGCTTCGTATACCATGGGAATGACCGTCAGTACAAGCTCCAGCATTACGTATGGTGCGCCTGTTGTTTATAATACAACAACTTACATTCCGCATCCTACAACGATAACGATCCATAACCCTGAAGGAGGTACGCATACGACTATTTACGTGACTCGGGCGCCGACAACAATAACGTATATGTGTACTACTCGATTTCTGAGTACCGTATATGTCACTATCACGAAGACGGTACCTGTCACCGACGTGACGACGGTTACCGATGACCTAGGTTCGGTGACGGAGATCAGCAGCGCGCTCCCGTTACCGTCACTTACGACAGTCACTGTTGTAACTACATGTACGCATACGAACGACAACGGGTCAACAGAGGTTGTAACTTCGATTGTGACTATATCGGTTCCGGATAGTTCGATTCCGGCAAGCACCCAAAGTTCGATTGCATCGAATACCCTTGTATCCACGAGCTCTGCTGGCACATCAATGAGTTCTTCGGACACGTCCACGGTTTCGACTGCTACGTCCACATTGTCTGGACCAGAGCCGACAAAGTCGACATTTCGACTGTATGTTCAAAGCGATAGATTCGAGACGGATTTGTTCCCGCTTTTCATCAGCGGGTCCGGTAGCTACATCTTCGGCGGGCCGAGCGGGATAAATATAGATGCTACTGTTCTCACAATAAATGATACCGGAAGCCTCCTGGTTGATGGCACGGATTTCCAATTCTATGTTCTCCCTGGATCCGGACAAGGGGCACTTTCTCCCAGGGGGTTGAATAAGAGGCAGAATATCACAACAAACTCAGATGTCACCATATTAAGATATAGTGAGGTCCCACCATCCGGCGCTATATTGACCCGGTTCAGTCTTGAGGGAATAACTCTATATCTGAACAGAGATCAGGGCGACGAATACGATTTCTTCTACTGTTCATTGGACAACACACAAACCCAGCCTATCTACGCAGCCCTTCGAGGTCGCCGACCAGCAGAATGCTTTCCAATGACTTTGGTCACGGACCCTGTTCCTCTAGAAAGCAGTGGTATTTCGTCGATAACTGGTAGCTCGACCGCTTCTTCGGTTGAGAATACGTCGTCTACTCAGAGCACTTCATCTTCAACATCTGATTCCTCGCTTTCCCAATCGAGTTCCTCTATATCTTTATCACAATCATCGAGTTCCGGTGTTTCAGTGTCATCGGTCTCATCTCAGCGTAGTACTGTCACGCGGACTATATTCTCGGGTACTCAGCCATTCACTTCGATTACAACTGGGCAAGATGGGAATCCCACTGAGATTGTTGTGGTACCAACAAACTCGATCAGCACAAGGTCAACGACTATTTTCTCTGGAAGCGTAACCTCAAAGTTCACGACGACTGGCTTGGATGGGATACCTACCGAATTTGACATTCTCCCTGCTACAATATCTGACACTACTACCTCGGGACCGTCAAGCAGCTCCAGTGGTACCGGGACGGGGCCTATTACTTCTGGACCGCAGCTATCTGTGTCTTCGACGAGTAGTTCCGATATCGTGACTAGTACTACGAGCGCGGCAACATCGGATACCAGTCCCTCAAGTACCACCGGCCAGGTAACGAGTATTCAGTCGTCGAGCTCAAATTCAGCTTCTGCCAGCCCAGCTCAGACTACGTCTGCACCTACCACAAGTCAAACAAGTCTCACATCTACTACTGCCCAGCCATCGGATTCTTCGCAATCATCTAGTATTTCTTCAGAGACAACTTCTACCTCCAGTACCAGTTCAAGTTCCCAGAGTCCCTCAACTGGAACTGTGACCTCTACTTCAGTATCAACAGATACTACGGCAGTTACTTCGTCTACTATAGATGGATTACCACCTTCGACTAGTAGTACTATCTCTGAGAGTAGTACCAGCCAAGTAGATACCTCTACGTCAACGACGCTGGAAGGGACGGTAACGACGACTAGCGTTGAGACTTTGGGTACTAGTACCGTATCTACCAGTATTTCATCCGTGATAACTGAGGGGACCACAGAATCTTCGGTTACTCCCACCGAAGCGGCCAGTAGCACGTTAACTGAGTCTAGCACCCTCGAAAGCTCTAGCGAGGCTCCTAGTTCTACCGCTGGAACGACGACAGTGTCATCAACCGATCCTGGGACAATATCTAGCTCTGGAACCAGCTCGTCAACAACAGGCAATGAGCTAGAATCGACGTCATCAGCATCTGACACAGAAACTACTGAAAGTACATCTACGGAGACGGATTCTACGAGCCAGACTAGTATCGAAGAATCTAGCACGACTTCCACGATACCGTCTACAGAATCGAGTAGTCAAACGTCATCCATAGCTAGTGATACTTCATCGCCATCTGAGTCAACAAGTACACAAGTATCGACGTCTACTAGCACCATCCAATCAAGCCCAAGTGCGGAAACTACCACTTCGAGCGCATCAAGTACGCAAGAATCTACGACCAGTACCCAAGAGCAATCGACAGAATCTGAAACAAGTACTCTAAGCGTTAGTACTACAGTCAGTGAAAGTACTTCATCGACCAGCCTAGAAACTAGCTCAAGTGATCCTGGGTTGGATTCGTCTACGGTTTCGACTTCAGAAAGTCTGACAACCGATACCCAAAGCTCTTCGACCGATTCATCCGCATCACGTATTTTCACGACGGTGGTTCTGCCAGCAGTTGGAACGGACGCATCCGCGACTACAATATTTCCCACAGATCCAAACCAGCCTGTCACGGTGGTAACATACTCAGTGAGGCAAACGACAACAATAACTAGCCTTGCTGGAGCTGGTGGGACATCGGCCACTACAGTATATCCGCCACTCGATGCAGACGTCACAGCGCCAGTTCAAGTTATCAAGTTTGTCACGCAAATCGTCACCACCATAATAACTGTTGTTAGTAGCGGATTCACAAGCACTGCATACCCTACAGGTAGCGATGGACTGCCAATTACCGACGGTTCCGCCACCGCGACTTTGATTATCGGTGTCGTGCAGTCGTATTCGACGGTGACAACGGCTGGGACAAGCGCCTTTACCAGCACGATCTATCCCACGAATAGCGATGGATTACCTATAACGGATGGGTCTGTAATAGCAACTATACTCATAGGTCTAGTACAGCCATATTCTACCATTACAACGGCTGGAACGAGCGCCTTTACTAGTACAATCTACCCTTCGAATAGCGACGGCTTACCTATCACCGATGGATCTGCCACAGCCACAGTTGTTATAGGTGTGGTCCAACCTTATGCGACGGTTACAACAGCTGGTTTGAGTGTATTTACCAGTACAGTGTATCCTACCAATAGTGATGGATTACCTATAACCGATGGGTCTGTTACAGCCACGCTTGTTATCGGCGTGCTACAGTCTTATTCAACAATCGTGACAACTGGAGCAAGTGCGTTCACGGCCACAATATATCCCACAGGTAGCAATGGCCTACCTATTATTGACGGGTCTGTGACAGCCACAGTCGTTATTGGCGTTTTACAGCAGCCTTATTCAACAGTCACAACAACTGCGGCAAGCGCTTTTACTAGCACAGTTTATCCAACGGGCAGCGACGGTTCCCCTATTACTGATGGTACTGCGACAGCCACGGTCGTTATTGGCGTTCTGCAGCAGCTTTTCACAACAGTTGTAACAACTGGACCTAGTGCTTTTACAAGCACAATCTATCCAACAGCTAGCGACGGGCTCCCCATTCTTGACGGATCCGCAACGGCCACCATTGTGATCGGCGTGGTGCAGCCGTATACTACTGTTGTGACAACTGGGGCAAGCGCCTTTACCAGCACGCTATTTCCAACAGGGAATAATGGCTTACCTATTGTTGATGGGACAGCGACAGCCACCGTTGTTATTGGTGTGCTACAGCAGCCGTTTACCACAGTTATAACAACCGCGGCAAGCGCCTTTACCAGTACAATCTATCCAACAGATAGCAATGGCTCGCCCGTTGTAGATGGTACCGTGACAGCAACGATACTTATCGGCGTCATGGAGCCATATTCGACTACCGTAACAACTACTGGGACAAGTGCATTTACCAGCACGGTTTATCCTACGGGTAGCGATGGCCTACCGATCACTGTGGGGCCCATAACAGCAACTGTTGTTATTGGCGTGGTGCGGTATGCGACAATTACAACGGCTGGAACAAGCGCTTTTACCAGCACGGCTTATCCTACCGATAGCTTCGGAAGCACGGTTACCGATGGGTCTCTTCCTGGTACTGTTGTGATTGGTGTCTCCCAGCAATTGACGACAGTAACCTCCATCGTATCTGCACCTTTCACGAGTACTCTGTATGCCACCGACGCCAATGGTAATATCATCACTGATGGCTCTATCCCAGGCACGGTCGTTATTGGGGTCGTTCCAAGTTTTACCACTGTTATCACTGCGGGAACGACAGCATATACTAGCACATTATATGCTACGGATACTCTTGGTAACACAATTACTGACGGTTCACTGGCCGGCACTGTCGTGATTGGGATTTCTCAGGAGCTAACGACGATAACCTCAACTGGCTCTACACCCTTTACGACTACTCTATACGCTACCGATGCTAGTGGAAATATCATTACCGATGGCTCGGTTTCAGGCACTGTTATTGTCGGAGTTGTGCAAAGCTTTACTACTATTATAACTGTTGGCACGACGGCGTATACTAGTACATTCTATGCTACGGACACTTTAGGTAACACTATAACGGATGGATCACTACCGAATACCGTAATAATTGGTGTCCGGCAAGCACTCGCCACGATTACAACAACTGCTAGCTCCGCTTTTACATCTATTCTATATCCAACAGATGCTGCGGGAAATACTCAGACAGACGCTAGCGCAACTATCACCGTCCTAGTAGGAGTCGTCCAGTCCTACACAACCTTGTCAACGTTTGTGAATACGCCGTTCACCAGCACCATTCTCCCCACTGATAGTGCGGGCGCTACTATTAGCGATGGCTCTGGCTTGGGGACCGTCGTTATCGGGTTTGCTCCATCTTATACAACTATAATCAGCTTTGTGTCCAGTGCATTTACTTCTACGGTACTGCCAGCTGACAGTACAGGCGGTCTAATCACGGACGGCTCGGCTCCAGGAACAGTTTTCATTGGGGTAGCGGCGGGCTTTACTTCTGTGACATCTATCGCATCAACGCCATACACAAGTACAGTATATCCCACAGATAGCGCTGGTAGTACCATTACGGACGGCTCTGTACCAGTGTCGATTGTGATCGGGGTCACTAGAGCGTTCACTACGATTACTCTTCCAGCTACTAGTAACGGTGCATCAGCTACAACCACTGTATATCCGAGTGATATAACTGAGGCAGCTACGGTCATTATCTACGCAGATAGGTCAACGACCACTATCACGCTCACTGCGGGAAGCAATGGACCTTCTGGGACTACGGTTATTCCAGCTACAGACGCGGATTTCACTTTACCAGTACAAGTCATCACATTTGCACTCCCAACAGACCTAGTGACCACTTCCACCAGTGAATCTAGTTCCACGGAATCTTCACAGACATCAAGCGAGAGTTCTACGGATACTACGGATACTAGTACCCAATCAAGCACGAGTAGCGATACTAACACTTCTTCGACTGATATCAGTTCGTCCACATCCGATTCAACCTCTAGCCTCTTAACATCGGCCACATCGGATTCTAGCAGCACTCAGGATACCTCGACCGACTCAAGCACACAAGATACATCAACATCTACAACAGAATCAACTAGTACTACACTAAGCGCTGATACAACGAGCTCTTCTGAGACGCCAACAACAACGCAAGACCTTGTGCCTATTGTCAAAAGCATAATAGAACGAGATAACCTGCAGCCTTTCTGTAGTTTGCTCCTTGGATATTCTAGTCTCGTCACATCTTTGACGCAAACCATTCAAGAGATTCTTACCAGCACTCAAACCTTGGTAACCGGGGTGGAAACATCTATTTCGAGTGTTTTCTTGACGGACATATCACTCGAAACAGAGATTTCAACGGTGCTGAGCGGGACCGTGGTGTCTTTGTTATCGAGTACTCTGACCGAGGTCGAAAGCCAGTTTTTCACTGCCACGTCTACCGTATTCAATGGTATTCTAGATGTACAAGTGACTGCGACGGAAACAAGCTTGACTACGTTAACATCTCTTGTCACGGTTTTCTCCGGGGTATCAACAAGCAACGTGTTCGAGACTTCGACTTTGTACGTGACTGATACTAGCGTCAGTACAATTTTGGATGGAGAAATTACGTCCACGTTGCTTGAAACGTCTAATGTGATAACGGTCGAGCAAATCTTGACAACCGTTTTCGATGGGCAAAGCTTGACTACGATCACGATAACAAATACGCAAACGCTGCAAGCCTCAGCTTCCATTACCGTCTCATTGGGAGACGCTAGCACAACTGAGTCTACTGTTCTTACTGTCTCAGAAACAATTTCCACTACACAGACAGTTCTTGACGGCATCACCACAGTCCTTACCACGGCTCCAACCAATACCGTTTACACGACTCAGTCGTTCAGCTCCACCGTGACATCAGGTATCAGCACCGCGTCCGCGTTAGAATATACCACAGTTTACACGCCGACGACAACAACAACTACTGTAAGGAGCGGTACGTCAACAGCTACCTTTATCTCAGTAGTTACAAGCTCTGTCGCTAGCAATTCACGAAGTACGGTCCAAGTAACGCAACCTGTTACTACAACGACATTTACATCACTGAGCTATGTAGCCGTGACTGTTACCAGCCGTAGCTCTGGCTCGAACATGAAGAGAGATAAGAACCACACTAAAAACGTGAAAAAGAGGCAACTAAATGTTTCCGACACCACAACAACTTCTAGCTCCACGTCGGCAAGCGTTACTGCCTCTACCAGTTCAACTGTTGACTTGACCACCACTGTTGATTCGGCCTCTACTTCTCTAGCAGTTCCGGGAGCGCTGGCTATGTACCCGTCAGATATTATATCCACAGCATGTAGCTCGGAAGCGACGGCTGTGGATACAACTGCTACTGTGCTAGAGACAGTGACAGGCACAGTAACATTCGTACAAACGGTAACAACCGTATCTAGTACAGAGTTCCTCCTGTCTTCCATCATCGACAAGTTGACATCAACAGCAACTTTCTTTGTGACTGTACCGGAGACCAGCTTCACATCCACTCTTCTTTTTACTGAATCTAGTACTCTTAGTTTGACCAGTATCACCGAAGTTGGCGCTATTTTTACAACTAGGACATCTACGGACACTGTTACTGCGGTAGAAACTTCTGTATCGTCCATTTTGGAAACTTTGCCAGCGGGGACGAACGTTGAAACTATCGTAGAGACAAATACTGCGACAAACGTGCTGATAAGCTTCATAACGCTGCCTAGTACGACGGTATTGACTACAATCACGTCGACAGAAACACAAACTGCCCAATTGATTATTACACAAACTCTACCTTCGGCGACAGCAATCCTTACGGAGACATCTCTAGCAACAGAGACAAGCACGCAGACTGAGACCTCGGTTGTACCCTCTATAACGATAACAATTACCAATACTGGGACAACTACTCAGACGAATACACTGGTATTCACCGCGACTGTTCCTAGTGCAACCGCCTTTAGCACAATATTCCCACAGACGACCGTTACGTCCACGACAGTCTTACTATTTACCACACCATCGTCGACAACAACCTCCACTAGCACTAGTTCTGTCACCTCACCCACCACGATAATAGTTTCTTCGACGACACCTGCGACTACAGTCAGCACAACCCAAACCAGCACATTCACTGACTCTCTAACTACGGTCACAACGTATGCCTCAACATTCACCAGTATCATCCCTCAAACCGCGACAACAACAATTACAGTAGCCCAAGGAGCTCCCAGCGGCAACGTATCGTACCTCGGCATCGGCGGTATAAACAACGGAACCTTTGCAATCTCCGATGACGCTATGCATCTTACAAATAACTTTTACGCCCCTAATACACGTGAGACTTTCATTGTCACTGGATTAGGACAGTTATACTCCGTCACGAATAATTATTATTACGGCGATCCTACAGCTGCGGATAACAAACTGTACTGGGGATTCACCAACACCACGTCTAGCAAGAATTATTATATAGCCTATAGTGCTGCCACGAACGCTTATCAATTGTATTTGAGGAATACAACGTCGAACTCACCGTTCGTGTTCTGTTTGAGTACCCTTCTCAGCGGCGATTCGAACACAAGAGCTGGTAAGTCTTTCTTTAATTTCTTGATCGTTTTATTTATTTGGCTAGGGACTAATTATGGTGATAGGCTTCCATATTCGAGCGTATAATAGTATAGCGCAAGCGATGGCGCAGACGGGTAATAGGGCTTGTACTGTGGTCAACTTATTCTTGAACCCCACGTAATCCACTCTTTATGCTTTTCTTTGTCGCTGCTTCTTGGACTCTGCGTAGTCAATTATTTATCATTTTACTTGTAGCTATGTCGCATCAACCATTTCTTTTGTGATTTCTTACCATCAGTCATCGCGTTTTCGTTTCCTTTGTTAGTTTTTTATATTTTGCTTAGCACACATCAGCGTATGGAGATCCGAGCATTTTCTTTTGTTAAACATTTTCTGGAGACCAAAAATAAGACAAAAATATTTACTCTGTGGGACGGCTGAACGCAGTTCGAAATGTTTGTTTGGTTATCGTAGGCTATAAGATTCGCTATCCCGTTCATTGGAGGCCAAACATCCGCTCAGATGTGTTTGGCGCAAGTGCCGTGACGGCTGGCACGGGAACTTGAAACTCAGTCCTCCGCCTTTAAGAAGGATCCATACTTGAATTGCGGTAGTCTGGGCTTGAAGGTTGATGAGCACCATACTTTGGCAGTACTGCGTTCTCAACTTGTGAGGCACGAAATCCGACGTATATCGATAAAGTCGTGATATTCCTCGTATCTCTGATAGTTGTGACGACAAAAATCGAAACATATTCCGAACACAAAACTCTTACCATACAAACACCGTTGTGTCTTATTTGCCATCGCCCGCCGCTGCCTGGTGTTCTCGAATGCTCTGGAAGGCATCGATATCATCCCCATGACCTTTTCTTGACATCGTGGAGAAGCAACCAGATATTACCAACTAGACTCTTCGACACGCTATACATCTTTACCTTATTCAAAATTAATGATTTGCTAGCCTTGTATGCAGAGCCGCCTATTCGCAATTCGAAACGCTGAAGTGTTCCGATAGAGTATTCAGAGGACTTCAGCTCCATCTTGCATGATGGGGAAAGGGAAGGCTACCAAAGCCGAGAAGAGGCAAAGAAAGCAAGAGAAGGAAGATGCTGCTAGACAACAGCGTCAAGCGAATGCAGCGTCCGCCGCTGCCGCCGCCGCGACTGCGACTGCTCTCACTAGTGGATCATCTGCTGGACCGCGCACCGGAGCCGCTGCTAAGCACTTACCCAGGCATCCCATCGATCCATCCGTCAAATCCATCGCGAGAAAGTTAGCGAAGTCTGCGACCACATCTCGAGCAACGTCCGCCGAAAGCTCACCTGGAAACCTTACCCCGACTGAGAGGACTAAGCTTATCGAATACTATATGCCCGAGAAAAAGGAGAATTTTGGGCCAGAAACTACCAAGGCTATAAAACAGTGTTCCAACGGAGGGACAACTGCTCCGTCAGTTGCAGCTGCCAACGAGCCAACCATGGAACCTGTCGTCAATTTTGAACCTAGAGTTACCACGCAATCGGAGCCCGGCAAGAGTAATGACAGACCCTTCGGCAAGCGAGATCAAATCGTCATCGAGCAAGGTCTCTTCAAACTCATTACAAACTTTAGCGTCTTCGCGAAAGTGCGCCGTTTGGAATTCGCAACTATGGATCGAAATTCTCTTCTCGCATTCATACACATATATGCTCGAAACTACCTCCCATACGCAGCCGATCCCAATGAATTTGTGATGGAGGTTTTCTTCACCCACGTTTACGAAGTGAACTACTGGGCGTCTTGGGTTCGCGAAGCACTTCTTTTCTGCACTGGTCGGCCAGCTCGCGATCTAATGGTGACGGAAGAAGTTCTTGCAACGCTTCACGAGGCTGCTGATGATATGGAGTTTTTGCAGTGGTTGGCACCTTGGTTTAAGAATCGAATTGTGGAACGATATCGTCAGCGGTTGTCTGCCCGTGGGAGGCTTCTCGGATTGAATTTTATTGATTCAGAACTTGATAACCCTGATATCACGGCTATTGACACGGCGTTGGCCAATGCCAGAGATTTGATTGACTCGTTTGGGGTAGGGATGGTTGGAGAAAACAGCACGGGTGCACAGAAAGAATCAGAGGTCGAAATTAAAAAGAAAAAGAAGAAGAAGAAGAAGAAAGATAAGGGTAAAAAGGCAGAAAATGCTGCTGGGGAGTCGAATTATGATCCTGCTATTGCTCCCGGCTGGGACGATGATATCGAAAAGGAACCTTCACCGATTGTCCGCCGGATCGAAAACTACGGCGACTTGCTTGATTTATTCATAGTTGCCTGTGATATTTGAACGGTGTAAGATAGATTACGGAGCAGTAACTTTGATAGTTTGAATTGATTGGTCCTTGCTATTCTATGGAGCTTATTGGCTTCGTTCTCGCTCTATATTGATAGATAAATCATAGTCCCCAATGAACACTAATGATTTCCTTTCCGAAAAGATACACACAAATAGATACCGCATGAAACCTAAATTTTCCTCCTCTTGAGTTAAATGTTCTTTCTCGAACCTTAGGCTAGAAGATGGTACTCTATCAGCTAATTTCGCCATGCGCTCATGACTTATAGGCATAGCGTGTCTAGTCGTCGGGTCTAATAAACTCCTTACATCGTTAATTTTGACATTGATATCGAAATATGGTGAACGAATCATCGGCGGGTGGCACTTACTTGTTAAAATACTATTTTAACTATCACTCATGCTGGTGGCTACGGTTTTGTTTAGGTTGGAAAAAAGACAATGATTGTTCCATGGACAAAATATTATTATTATCGTCGAAATAATCGACGATGTGCAGTTATCATACAGGATTAACCGCACCCCCTAGCAAAAAAAAAAGCACAAGAAACGCAAAAACCCCCTCCCATTCCCCCCAACGCCGTGATCATGCATTTTGAAATTTTGAAATTGAAAAAAAGAAAGACAGACTCCGACTCCGAAGGAGGCTGTAATGATGAGGGGTAGAGGGAGTCCTAGAACTCGACCTCCTCCTCCTCGGCCTCAACTTCTTCGTCTTCGTCGTCTTCCTCCCCCACCTCGTCTTCGTCGTCCTCGTCGTCCTCGTCATCATCCCCCTCTTCCTCATCGACGGACTTGCTGCCCTGCAGAGCCAATGCCCGGTAGACCTCCACGCACCTCAAGGCGAGGATGAACATCAGCCACAGATCAACCTCCTTAGAGGTCGACCTGTTGATGGCGTCTTTCACCTCAGCCGAGAGCTCGAAGTTGATGTTCTTCGAGAAGCGTGCGGCGAATCGACGCTTGCTATCCGATCTGACCATTTTGTACTTGGTCAGTTCTTCGTCCCTGGCGAAGATCGGGTCGTAGCATGCGACGATTCGGTCTACCATCTTCTTTTCAACCGAGAAGAATGGCGAAAGGTCCTCGGCTGCCAAGTCGTCCCTCGTGATGTGGCCGGCGGAGGCTGGTCGACGGTGGAGTACCACGAAAGGGGTGGTGTCCAGCACCTCATCCCCCTTCTTCGTGGTCCGTCGACGTTTAACGAACCCCCCTTCCCCCCGCTCGATGTTTCCGACGTAACTGCTGTCGGCCTCCCCGTGCTGTCTGCCAGGGCAGCGCAGCGAGCCCGAGCGAGCGGAACTCCGCTCAAGCTCGGCGGTAAGTGAGACAAAGAAGTCCCACCGCTCTCGTGAGAGAGCACCGCGAAGGCTCGTGGGAATATGATCCCACCCAGGGCAAATAACCCCATCCTCACTGTACAGGACAGCGAGAGCCTGTTCGACAGGGACCCTAGAGGATCGCTGGAACTGGCTCATCGCGTCCCGCACGAGGGGTTCCATCGAGCCCCGGACTGCCGCTGTTTAGCGGGCAACCATAAGTAATATGTCAGCAATTGTTCTTTGGATATAAAAAATATTATGAGGGGTTGATTGTATATGTGGGGAAGGGGGAAGAGGGGCTCATGATGTGGTGAGGGTTATTTGATATGTGGGGTATGAGTGGGAGGAGGTTGAATAGTGGATTGAAGCTTGAAGGAGAGCTTAAGGTTATGGGAGGAGGTATTTATAGTTTCACTTACCCTTCACGAATCCACGCTGACCATTGACGGGAGCTATGCTTCTACCGTGACTGCTTTCTCGAAGCTGCGCATTGCGAGACGATTCTCCAATCTGGTAGTCGCAACGCCAATCATCAAAGTCGTCGTCGTCGTCGTCTTCATTGTCATCGTTGTCGTTGTCGTTGTCGTCTTCTTCATCTTGCTCCTCAATCGGAGCATCATCGATATCCTCATCATCATCGTCATCGACAGGCACTCCGCTGAGGCGGAGGATCTCGGGATCAATAACTCCATCGACAGGGAGTGTGGGATCATATCCGGAAATCGCATACCGGATACCACCACGGACATCGCGGGAGAAAGGACCAAAAAATTGCTTCGCAATATCCAAACGTACCGTCCTACTACATTCTTCGGACTGGTAGACACCACCAGAAAGACAATTGGCCTCGCTGACCTTTTCATATTCACGAACTTTTGCCTCGTATTGGGCATATATCTCGTCATCGACCGCTGGAAAAGCAAACGGATCGGTGGGAAAGGATGCGGGAACAAGGTTCCCATATGCATCGAGTGTGGGATAGTCGAAATACTCTTCCCATTCTTCGATGGTGGCAGGGGTTTCTTCAGGGGGGATTGATCCACATTGGCTCATCTCATCGTCCTCGGAATCGGCGAAGGCTTCGTGAGCGGGGATGCCGCCGAGGACGGCAAAGGTGCGAACTACAGTTACTCAATCAATAATCAGCTCACTCAATTCTAATCATTTCAAGACGATAGGAAGGTATTTCAATCTAATTTCGATGGATATACTCATACCTTGCGGTGGTGGAACATCATCATCGATATCCATCTCTTCGGCACGACGCTTCGGCACGGAGGTTCTTTTGGAGTTAGACATTGTTCACAGCCTTGCAAAGCAAGATGCAATAGAAAATTCTTAGATGGAAGTTGACGTTTGAATCGAGGTTGAGCTGCGGTGGTGGTGATGCGGATGGAGAAACGTTTGGTGGAATGAGAATCAGGCTTGAAGACGTTCAAAGGTTTTTGAGTGTGGAGTGGGAGCCTTTTGTACTCTCCACCATTGATTGAAGCCCTAATTTGTTTGGTGATATCGCACGCTTGAGGAGGTGGGTAGGGCTTCACTCAAGGAATTGGTCACGGGACTTACGGGCGTAGTTGGTTACATTATCAATATCATAACTATGAAGACAATTTTGAAACTTTCCCGAAGGAATTTCCCCGGGACAACGGTTTTAACTAGGTATATGCAAATCATCGGAGACAGCATAGGAATGTGCATCAAGAAATATGGTTTTTATGATATACTGGGAACCCTTCGTTAACTATAGCGCTAGTGATTGTAAAACGTTGCATTGGGCTAAGGATCAATATGGGGTGGGGATTCAACGACGACATGACTACTATTAATGCCGTTTGAACAATAAAAAAAGGGTCACGTTTAGAGGAAGAGCTCTGATATCCCATATATGGCTTCAGTTTTCGAACTTTTAGGTTCAATGTAGGCGATACTCAATATTCACGTTGTGACGGTCAAGGTGAAATTGGTACAATCTATCTTCATAAACTATTGGAACTTATTCCTGATTTCACGCTTAGCTTTGATATTGAAACCTCAGAATATTTTTAGATAGACGGTAGCGGAGAACATGAGAGTTTGAAAAGTTTACAATACAGACTTGTCTCATGAACCAGACACGGCCGCACGAAGTGCTGATGTCTGGTTAACGAGACAAATGCAGATAGCAATTATCAAATAGGGACTTGTGATCAAATTTGCGAATGAGAAGCCAGGGGTAGCTCTGGGTATACCTAAATACGGCGGTGAAAAACTTGGTGGCTAATTTGTCGGTTGCGTAGCGGTTCGCAGTTCCTCTTAAAGGTTGTCTTCGACTCTTCTTCAGGAGTCTACGCTTACTCTCTCAAATATACAAATTTGGCTGGCCGGTCCTGACCCGCAAAGTCCTTGGACACATGTTGTCACCGCACGCTCTGTGTTGGTGTTGCAAAGTGATGTAGTCCAGCTTTCACATATGTGAAGCCTGATAATGTGCACATGATCCAAGCATCCGCAGTTTATCAGGGTAGATTATTTGGAAAGGTTTACAGAGAGGGGACAAATCACTTTATTTTGAATCGCACCTATAGATGCCTTGATATTCGTAGAGAAATCTCATTATTAAAAACATGATGGCCATAGCCACCAGCACAAAAAACCAATAAAAAACCCTCTTCTGATACCCATGAACGTGTAAAATCGTGGCTCGCACACGGTTTCCCCCCAGCTACGCTCCACCACCCTTTCACCTAACACGATGCAGAGATGAGAACCAAGAGGTTTGGTTGGGTCAAAAGAAGGACCATGCAAAAAAACGGAAAACGGAGTATCAAAAGAAAAAGGACAGAGAATAGCAAAAACCTTTCAACAAGAAATACAGGGGCCTCTAATTGTCCATCAACGGAAGATGGCACGAGATAAAGAAGTCTTAGAAGTCTACTGTGGTGGTAGACCCAGGAGCTCACGCTGTAAGCGCAGCTTCTCGGGGTCGTCGTAGAACTTCTTCAGCTGCTTCTTAGTCTCAGCCTTTCCAACGTTGCGGCCCCTTTGATGGATAATCTTTCCATCATTACCGTATTTCCGTGTACTCGGTTTCGGGTCCTCCTTCCGCTTCGCAGCTTTGGGAGCCCGGCCGGTTTTCTCTGACTCTTCGCCGTCAGCGGCCCGTCGACGCTTGGTTCCCTTTGACGCCGCATTGGGACCAGCGGATGGCTTCGCTTGGGTCGAGGAGTTCTCCTTCCCCTTCAACTCCGTCTTCAACGTCCTTCGCAATTCTAGGCACATCTTGTAAAAGATATGGCCATAGACCTCCTTCTTTGCCGGATTCATGAGCCTTTGGTGATATTCTTGGCCCAGACCCTCCCCGATTCGATCGCACAACCCTTGTGCGTATCCAATCAACCTCATGGAACTCCCAACAGGGTCCACGGTCATTGGTAAATTGACCAAGAACTCCCTGTTGGCGGCCCTCTCAGTCCACTGCTGCTTCCACCACCCCAGGACCTTCTCCGCATCTTCCAAACCCTCCACTGGCAGGTGCCTTTGAAGAACGTTTGCCTTTCCATAATCGTCGTCGGCAATCGCACCCCATGCGTAGCCGGCAGGGGCTGGATATACCAGGCAAAATTTGTCCTTAGGCGCAGACGGGGCAACATCCACCCGCTGACGCTTCGAGGTCACCTCCAGGATCTCCACCTCTTCCTCCCCTTTCCCTCCCCTCACACGTTTCTTCCCCCGTGAGACTGGAGCGACGCCAAGCGCCACTTTGATGACACCGGGCCTAGAAACCTCATCAGGTCCCGGTTGTGCAGCACTCACTCCGGTGGCAGAGGTATTCGTCCCTTGGGGGAGAATGTTCACCAATGCCTCAGGTCCGTGTCCCATATGTACACAGGCGACCTTTCCGGACTCCCCGTTATCTTGGCCGAGGAGGGTGGATCCCGAGATATCTGCCTCTTCGACAACGTCCCCCAGCAGAGTCTCGTCTTGATCCATGGTAGGAAACGGATCGGGTCGGGTACGACCAGTGTTTCTTCGGACGGCTACCTCGTCCATCAGGTAAACAAGCTCATCTCCCTGGAGCTTGTATGAGGGGTCGATTTCCTCCAACATCGACCACCTGGTTTGACTGGGATGCCAAACCACCTTCTCTCCGATGAGCGTTACCCTCCGGGAGGCAGCCTCGTTGAACCACCTACCCCATATATTAGTACCACATCGTTAAAAGGCTTCGATGTTGTCAAGGTAGACTTACTGTCGCAATGTACCGTTTTGCACCATGGTTGCGGAATTCAACGGCAAAACATCCATCTTCCCAAGACTCAGACGTGCATCAGCTTCCTCTGAGCAGACAGCATCAAAAGAAGGGAGCTCGCCGTCGCCGGTATAGATGGGGACATTACCGGAATCGTCAACCTCCCCCCCGAATCCTTCGTACTCTGCGAAAGAGAAATCGAAGTCTTCAGGGTCCACCCCCAGGGAATCAAGTTCCGGCACTGTACCAGTGACTTCGTCGGGGGTCGTAGGGCGGAAGCTCAGCCCGAAAGCATCTTCGATACTCCCATGCGTTTTGAGGAGTACCCCGGCAGGAACTTGGTCCCAGAACACCTCCAAATCGGCGAACTGGTCGTCGAAGTCATCGTTGCCATTGTCGTCCTGCTTACGAGGGGCGGGATCCTCTTCCCCGTTGACGTCGGGTGGGATAGTCCGCTGAGCGGTCCTCGCGAGGTACTCCTCTACGCTCTCCCGGGGGAAATCTGCGTAAACTTCTTCGACGCTTTTCAGCCATGCGTCAGGATTCTCGGGGCCGTCTGGGAGATCGAGGTATTCAAGAAACGGGTCGATGTTCTCATCGAACCCGTGGTCTGCTCAAGAATATAAATCGTCAGTTTCTAGGTTTTTGATAGCAACTCGAACTTGTGGAGCAGGGTTTTAAGAGGTAATATTAGGAGGGAAATGAGGAACCTCGGTACTACTAGCATAACAAGGTAGCTACCAATTGCTTCAATAGCGAGGACGAGGGCAAAGGGTATAAAAAGGGTTTCAAGGGTATTGTTGATATCAGGGCCGTACTCACCGCCGCCGATATTTTCTGAACATTTCGGGGACTCCTGTCGGCCGACACTGAGGGTACCCGGATGGGTCATTCTGTCCGGAGAGGGAGGGGTGGCATTGCTGCCGGCAACGGTACGAGGCGTGATCTGGTGGCTTTGAGAAGCCGACATCTTTTGATACAGTTCAATGTTAGTATTGGCTTGTAGAAGACACAATGGCTGGTGAGAAGGTACAGATGATCAATTAATCTGGTTTGAAGGTCTTACCGTTGCTGATTAGAGGGAGGTTTTGAGTAGAAGAGAAGATGGTGAGGGAGAGTGATGTATTCGAAGATAGTGAAACTGTTTGATGATGGTTCGTAGCTTCTGTTGCAATACTGGTGTACCAGATCGAAGTCTGTCGGAAAGGGTCTTTGCTGTGGGATGAAGCTGAAAAAGAAGCTATCTAACTGCAGGAAATGGGAATTTCAGGACTGTGCAACTGTTTCCCTCATTGTCTGGTAACGTGACAGCACTCAAAAGCAGTCACTCTCTACTTTCACAGTCTACGAAGGCCACAAAAGTCATAGTCACAGGTACGAGAATCAATTTTATTCGTTAAACGGGGTTCATGCTGATAGCTGGACGAGCTAGAATCTAAAATACATCGGTGATACACCTTATACCATCAACGAGGTCGTAGTGAAATTCCCGGTAGAGTTGGTGTGCCTGACACGGTCCATTGGCGGTTCATTCTTGACAGCCCAAGCAAAGAAAGCGAAAACAGACACGGCAGCGAGCACGAGTAAGCAGAATTGCATCCATTCTAGAACCGTAATCTCGTCCCATCCAGCAATATGAGTATCGTCTTCTCGAGGTACCCTCTCAATACCCTGGTCGCTTGGTGTCGACTCCCGACTGCGAAGACAATACCGCTTGAACAATTTCCATTCTTCAAGCTCGCCAGTATCCCTTCGATACTTGATATCTTTCCGAGGCGGTAACGGGGGGAGTTCCTGGTTTCGTCGCTCTTCCCAGTCGACTTCGATCCAAATTGTTTCAAGTGTTCCTGCACTATCCGAGTCGGAATCATCGCTCTCCTCGACTTTTCGATAACCGAGTTTCGTATAAAACCGCCGAACATCCCACCACGCTGGTAGCTGTTTCCCTTTCTTCTTCTTATTCTTGGCATTTAAGTCTTGAAGCTCGATATTTTCTGTATAGACTTCTCGGCGTGGGATAGGTGGGACCCAGATATCGGTTATCTGGAAATGGGGCAGATCACGGATATCGTCGACGAGGGGTGGTAAAGGTTTATTGAGATCTGGTCCGGTAGCTAGTGACTCTACTCTTTTCTGGTAAATGTCCCAGCTCTTTCCGTACAACAGTTGGTTTAGTTTGTACGCTCGAGCAGCGGGCTCCGTTTCGTCTCTGCATGACATGAACACCATTGTTGCTGTAGCTGAGGATGGATTTCCAACATTAGAAGGCTAAGATCTTAGATGATGCATGTACCACCAAGGTCATACTTACTTGGCGGGGTTCTGATGGCTGCTTGTTAAAATGGTACTAGCTTTGATGGGGGTCAAAATTATAAAGGTTTAAGTTACAAGACGGAGTTGATCTGGCGCGTTGAAGACTCGCGTTGTTAGTGTGGTATTTCCCTATGTGGCGATATTTCCTCCTTCGGAAGCCCAACATCCGAAAACGTGTTTAGGGAGGAGACCTCCGCGCCAGCTTTGTGCGACATAACATGCAGGACACCTTGAGCTACAAAATAGTACTTATCCACTCCACGACATTTGGAGCTCACACTATTGTTCCAATCTCGCCAGAATCGGGGCCAATACTTCGGGATCCTGTGCTTCGAACCATAAAGTAAACCAAGCTCTTCTCGCCAACGCGAACAGCGCCCACTCCGCGCCCGCCCTCCACTTCAACCTAGCAACATGAATCTTCCCCCAAACCCCCATCCCATCGATAACCTTATAATCCTCCGCTATCCTTCGAGTCAACTCAGCGCAAAATACTCGTTGGTGTATCGGATTACAATGTAAATCCATATTTACTAAATGCGGGCGATGCTGGATCAAGAACAAAAAGATATAGTATAGGGAAAGGATTTCGCCGGTGTTTAAACCTCCCAAAAGATCACTTACATCCCCCATCGTCATATCGTTGATATTCTCGGTGATTGATTTCGGCTGGTCGGGGTCTAGTGATAGAAGTGAGGGGCGACCGGTGTACCATTCTAGGAAATTATCTGGTAATGGGGCGTCGGGGTGGAATCGGAGCCATCTAGGAGTCCGGGTTCTTTTAACTTTCGTTGGGGGATATTCGTCAGTGCCAGCTTCGATAGATGTATCTATCTCTAAGGTTTCGAGAAGGGGTAATGGGGGAGGCTCTTGGAGGTCATCCATGGTTGAATGGTCTATTTTGCTTGCAGATATAGTCTTTAGATTTTGAAGAGTGGCGTATATAGAAAGGAGATAATAATCAAGACGATGTATAAGAGTAACTTTATCAATCTCAGCTGATAGAAAAGCTCCATGCTGCTGTTATAGTAGTCACTTCGAGGTATTTCATGCATAAATCGCATGTTTACGATATTAACACAAATTCTCATGAACTAGAACGAAATGAATAGAACAGTATATCTCGAATAAACTAGCCAAATTACAAATAAATAAAACAAAGCACAATAGACTCGCGCAAAAAAATTATTATACTCCAACTCTTCAAAACACTACCCTTGTGTGTAGTGGAGTTTCTCTAACGTGAGGGATAAGAATGTAACGCTCCCATGTGGAACACAGAACCCCCACATCAACTATGACTTACCAAGATCCAAATTATATCTATTTTTTGCCGAGGCTGCCGGTAGGCTTCTCTATCAGATCTTTCAGAAACTGGGGAGGTAGCTTGATACAAATAATCAACGATGGCTTCCTTCTCTCTATCCTGGCAATAACAATCTGTCTCTCGTTTTCTTTCTCGTCCTTTTTCCTTCGCTCCTCTTTTATGAGATTCTCGAGCTTGCGGATCTTACTCTCTAACTCCCTTTCTCGTTGATCAAGTAACCTCCTCTCTTTCTTAATCCTCTCCAATAATCCCTCCGCAATCTTATACAGTAAATACCCAGAAACTTTAAAGTTTCCAATCTCATAGACTCTTTTTGACAACGCCGTAAAGGCGTCGTATTGTTTCCCCTTCGCAACCAGCTGATCCTTGTTGTAGTTTCCAGCCCGCAAGTGTTTCGTAATCAGAGTTGCATATCCGCGAACCCCCATGTTGACCTCTTCAGCTAAGCGGTTCCTCGTCTCCTCGTCTCGGTAGTTGAATAAGAAGAGCCGCGGATGCCAAAAGTACGTGTTTTTCAAGGCGTATTGGATTTCTTTCACGATCCACGGTTTTATCCCGAGAGCGTTGGAATAATCTTCGACTTGGGCGGCCAGAGGGATCGTGTCCATATATCTATGCGGATCCTCTTCTCGGGTCGGGGGGCTTGTGACGGCGTACCATTGAGGCCATTCGTTGAACCTTTTGGTTGGATGCTTTCCGAATATTTTTGTACTTGCTAGAATGTTTTCTTGCTGCCTTTCGAGTATGGATATCGATTTTTCTCGGTGTTGGCTGGGACTTCTGATTGGAGAATGAGAGGCTTTAGAGTGTGATCTACCCATGTTGCAAACTAAAGAACTACAATAGCTCCTAGCGAGAAGGAGAAGAGAAGAAAGATGGATCTTGAGTTTGGGAAATCTTAATTTCTTAATGAGGGATAAAATACATGCAGTTTGGCGGGTAGTGATTTAAGACTTAAGGTCACACTGCCCAGTAAGAAAAGAAACAAAGCATTCGATGATACAAAGTGATAGTAAAGCGACGACTATGATAGAAGCTTCCGGAGTATGTAGCCTCAAAACACAGATGTCAAGCTTGACACACATTCCTCGAATGTAAAGCAGATATTCATGTACAATAAATATTCAACAGCGTTCCTACTCGAATAGACTCAACGTACATCGAGCATGTCATAATTTGTTCAAAAATAAGAAAGAAAAAAAAACATGAGAATTTTCGTTATTCAAACACAAAGGACAATTCATCGTAAAACTCCTGATAGCAAGCTGATACTCATCAATCAGTGTTCCCACCAAAGTACATCAAAAAAATGGCAACAACCACCTTTGCGGTAACGACCGCAAGACAAAAGAGTGCGTACGTGAATACGGCGGCGAGGATTCCCTGATCGTAGTTGATATCTGGAACGTCATCTAGGAAGCTCGGAGCCCTCCCACGCGTAACTCGAGGCCCTGGGGCATAGACCTCCTCTAAGAGAAAGCTGGCTTCGCTTGAGCTGCTCGAGACAGGAGTTCCTGGACGGCCGACAGAGTATCCATTTTCATCATCGGATCCATCTTCAGCGAGCAGAGAGTCCCAAGTCTCACGATGGATAAGACGTGGTGGTGCTGGATGTATTTCATCCAATACTTCACTCGGATCAACGAGACGTTCGAGACGGTCCGTGAGCTCTCTCTGGAAACGCTGGACGGCTTGCCTATGGCGTCTGGCAGCAAACTCATACCCGAGACTTGCGGTAGTGAGTCTAGCATAGGTGCCGTTGATAGGCTGTCGGTACGTTGCATTGGCTGGGTGCAGCACCTGATAGTATTGGACTGGCCTTCGGATCCGAAGCTCTGCCGGATCCATTGCGCCAATAGTGGCCCGGACAATCTCCGCCTGGCGCTCGGTCATGGGGTGATCGGTATGACGGCGGCGACGGTTCTCCATCTTGATAGTAGTCTAGAATCGTTTCCCGCGAAATGGGCTTCAAGCTAGAGATTATTATAACTACCCATCAGCTAGAGATTTTTCTCATATTCGTCTCAGAACTTACATCGATTCCTGAAAGACGGTTACTACAAGCGGGCTAAAACTAGTGATGATGCTAGGGTGATGGGATGAAGGTGTATTTTGATGAGGCTGAGACTTGATGTGGAATGGATGTCTGGTGTAGCTATCTACAAACATCACAGACGCTTTTATATTCCACCCGCACCATACAGTAGGACTACAATACGCAAAGACTATTATTTTACAAGTCCTCCAAGGAACCCCAAAGATTATTCAAGCTTTCAGCCAAAGTTGGATGCGCGAATGTTGCATCTCTCAACTGTGAGTATTTGACACCTCCCATCATTGCTATCTGCATCATACTCATGATTTCGCCGCCTTCAATACCCAAGCACGTGAATCCCAGTATCTCCTCTGTCTCTATATCGACTATGGCTTTCATCATACCTCTGGTCTCATCGGTCTCCAAGGCCCTCGCAACCCACGTCATCGGCATTTTGGTGATACCGAGTTTGCGATCCGTATATACTTTCTTTGCTTCGTGCTCGTGTATACCAACGTGGCCCAGTTGTGGATCTGTGTATACAGTGTAAGGAACCATTCTATTCTCAGTGGAGAGCTTTGGTGACTCTGGGCTCAATAAATTGTTTTTGATGATGCGGAACTATCCTTGGTAAGCATTAACTCTCGCTTTGTACGATAGAAGACTTACATCATCGTAGGAGATATGCGTGAATGCCGGCCCTCCTTTGATATCGCCCATAACATATACACCGTCTGCGCTGGTCTTTAGAAATTCGTCGTATTTGATGAACCCTTTGCTGTCAGATTCAATGCCACCAGCTTTCAAGTCCATTAAATCGGTATTCGGGACTCTTCCAGCGGACCAGAGCAGGTGCGATCCTGTGACAGCTCTCTCTTCTCCTCCGGTAGTCGGTTGATAAACGAGCTTAAGCTTCAAACCATCCTCGTCGGCGCTTTCGAGGCGAACGGTATTCATGCCTAGCTCAATAATCATGCCGTCTTCTTCTAGTATCTTCTTTACTTCGCCGGCTATATCCTCATCCTCGCGGCCGAGGACTTGGTTTCCCCGGCCGACAACTGTAACATCCGCCCCAAGGCGTTTGAAAAGATGACCAAACTCCAAGCCAACGTATCCAGCACCAACGACAATCAGTTTCTTCGGAACCTCCGCTAATTCCATTATGCTTGTGGAATCCAATACCCTTGCCGAATCAACGCTCTCGACTCCGGGCAACTTTGGCTCCGCCGGCCGACATCCCGCATTGATGAAGATATTCTCCGCGGTAAACTCTTCCTCCCCTTCACCATCTCTAAGTGCGACGGCGATGGTTTTTGACCCAATGAATCGTCCGGTGCCATATACAACCTCCACACCTGCTCTTTCTAGTCTCCCCTCATTCCCACCCCTAAAAGAAGATACAATGTCCCTCTTTCTCTGTCTTATCTTCTCCATGTCAACTAACCCTCGGATCCCGCCAGCGGTAGTCGCGGCGGTAGCGATACCGTAATCCTTCCCTCGATTAGAAAGATACGCCACACGCCCGCTCGCGATCATAGTCTTAGTGGGTGTGCATCCATAATTGACACAAGTGCCGCCAATCGCTGCGCGTTCAATTATTAGGGTGGAGCCTTTCCCGTGCGCCGCGACAAGGGCTTGGGCTAATGGCGGGGCAGCTTGTCCGGAGCCTAGGATGATTGATTTGAAGTGTTTCGGGGCCATTGGTGATCGTAAACGCATGAGCTCTCGGGGATTATGGAGTATGGTTCTTCGGATATCTTTCAATGGGTGGATATCGCGATGGACGGTATCTTATCGGCCTTTTGAAGTTGGTATTTCGTCATTTATGCCCCGCTATATTCCGCTGACCGCTTTGGGCGGGGCTAATTGCAATTAATTGTTGTGTTGATTAGTGATCACCAAAAGGCATCGATGCCGCATCCAGCCGATCGATTTGGATGCATCGATGAGATTAGATAGGCTCCAATTAACTTGTTACTTTAGACTTCGGTAGGTTGGATAGACATTCAATCAATATATACATCAATAGGCAATATATACAGAACAGTATTGACAGAAAGGAAAATCATACTAATGTGGTATGTACATGGATTCTCGGTCTCCTCCCTTTTAGCTCTCGTTGAAGGAAAGACTTGGTTAAACGTATTTAAACAGGTTTAAACCTGAATTTTAAATTATTTTCGTCTAGTGGTATCACTGTGATTTACGGGCAAGATCCGTAATTACAGCTCTTCTTACCTCCGGTGATGCTAGTACCGGAGAAGGTGAAACCGCTGCAGCTACCAGAACCACAGAGAATATAATAATCATATGCATCACTGTCAACTGTTCCCGTAACACTGATGAAAGAGACGCCGGAGATGGTGACTCCGTTAGTTGGTTCTCCGGTCGGACCACCGTTCTATAAAACAGTTAGCAATCAACAATTCTTAAAAGTGAGGGACCAACAATGATATCTTACAAGGTAATCCTGTTGGACGTCGATACCGTAGTCGCTGATTCCGGACATGGTGATGCTCTGGTAGATGATATTCTTGATAGAACCGGTTGTTCCAGAGTTGGTCTTAATACGGCAACCGTTTTCAGAGTTGACGATTTGGGAGTTCGAGAAGGTGACGGTGTCGACAGTATTGTTGCTCTTTCCACCAATAGAACCAATGGAAAGTCCGTGTCCGCCGTAGCAGTACATTCCAGTGACAGTGATATGAGTTCCGCTGGTCACAGCAACGCAATCATCCTGGTTGTGAACGTTGATGTTGGAAAGAGTAACGTAATCAGAGCTGGAGATATCGAAGCCGTCGCTGTTGTGGGCAGCGGCCTTTCCGCCGCTCTTCGAGTTTGGAGCATCTCCATCAGAGTTGTCGAGGTTGAGTCCGGAAACAGTGAGACCTTCGTTACCGGTCATGGAGAAGCAGTGGACTGGCCAGTTTTTGATGTTCAGGTTGGTGATTCGAGAGTTCGACATCTTCTTGACGACAATGAAATGGTCTGGCTTGTCTCCACCACCGTTGGAGCCCTGGCCGTCCCAGTAGTTTGGACCGCCTCCATCGATCATGTGGCCGGAAGCTCCGGTGATAAGCACATTGGATCCGGAGATGAGGATTGGATCAAAATCATTATTCGCAGTCACGCCGAAAGTCTAGATACCATTAAAAGTTAATCTCCGAATAACTCAAAAATTGTAACTTCTTCAACTAATGGGTGTGCACATACGGTGAGACCAGCGAAGACGACGGTAGCGCTGGGCATCAACTTTTGCAAGTCGATCGAGCTCGATGGTGGAGCAGAGATATTGGAAAGTGTGATAAGAGAGCACGACTTGACAGCAGATGAGATGCTGGCATAGGCTGTGACTGTGCAACCTCCAGCTGGAGGGTTCGTAATCGCGCCCGTGGTCGTCGCCTTTGTTGTCGTTTTAGTAGACAACGTCGTTGTAGTCTTGGTGCTTGAAGTTTTGGTAGACGACGCAGTTGTGGTTTTCGTAGTAGTCGTCTTGGTAGTCGTGGTCTTCGTGGTCGTAGTTTTGGTAGTTGTCGCCGCGGTCCCTATCCGTTTCAGATCGTTAGTATCAGGAGTGTAACGTCATTGAAGAATGATTCTCTAATTCCTTACCTGGGACGCATTGAGAGTAATAATCGTTCGAGTAGACACAGGTGTAACCAGAAACACATGAAGTGGCACCTAAATTTAGGTATATCTTGTTAGCATGTTCCCTTCACTAACTTAGACATAAAAGATAGGCAATCATACCAGTCCAGTTAATACCGCCACATTGTCCATAGGCGCTTTGCTGAGCAGCCGCGCAAGCGGCAAGCGCCAAGGCCGCGATGGTAGCCGTGCTCTTCATCTTGCAATTACCGTTTTAAATCCGTCCAAGTTAAATCCAAGGAGAAATCAAACAAAAGAATATCCCTAATCGATGCTTGTCACTTGGTATCTTGGTATCCAAGGTTTTTTGAATGGCCAAGTGCCAATGTTGCGAGGGTCCTTCATATTTATAATAACTTTCCAAGACGTCAATATAATCCAAACGGGGGACCCTCCCTGACCGGCTAAGAAAAGTCTTAATTCGACAGGATGAAGCTAAGCTTTGGTGCCAAGTACAATTCTTCCGTGCCAATGTTTCGGACATCATTAGCAGAGATTGTAATTCGTAGATGGCTAAGAGAGTCCTGCTCGCCAAGTGAAATTCTTCCGTGCCAATGTTGTGACAAGACCGTCGGTAGGTGGTCTGGGATACCCATTTCGACTCAATTCCAAGTCTATACGCTCGAAGAAGCTTCGCCAAGTCGAAGTTTTCCCGTGAAGAGGTTGCAGGATTTAATAGATGATAAATTATTTGCGCTCATAGTCGTCGTACCAAGGTCCCTGTTCCTGCAGGTTCTGCACATCATGACTACAATACGCCAGGACCCCAGACGATATAATATCACGCGTTATTTGGCGTATTATAGCAGAATATTGATATCAATACAGCGGCGTCACTAACCTATCCGAACACACGCCCCAGCCAGGGATCTCTACCATCAGCTGTTCAACATTAAACAATTCTTTCGAGATTATTGGTGGAACACGTACCATCTTCGCTCACAAAGTGGAACCACGGTTCTTATCATTGGCGGCGATGTGTTGCATAGTTCTTCCGTGTCCGCATCGTCGGGCCGCAAATGTCGGGGTAAACTGGGGACACAGCATGCAAAATACAGCTCAGGATGGTAACGAGCCCGCTATATCCGGGGCTGGAGTAATGTTTGAAACAGGGGAACCAACAGCGGATATGGCCCGAGCGCTACCAAACAGCCGAAAGTCGCCAAATCAACGAGGCATCCAAATTAGGGGCGCCGATATCCGAAGCAATGCGTGTGTTCATTAAGATAGGTCGAAGCCTCGTATCGATATGGCCATATATGGTATCCGCAACTTCAAGTCAAACCCATTGATTGGTCTATCGTTTCTGAGGAACCCCATTGGAGGGACCCGGTCCCAAATGCAAATAACCCTCGTATGGCTTTATGGTTACGTATACATACCAACTTATTGAGATAGGTTGTTAGAATATGTCCTATGAACTGTAGAATCGAGCTTCTTAAAATTGTGCATCGGTTTCTCATCCGAAGAATTATACACACTAGCCTCGTTAAATTGGTATCAAAAACGCGAACCCGGTCTCGGGAGGAGCTTCACCGATTTCCGATTTAATATTGATGACCTAGAAATTATATACCTGGAGGTGATAAAAAAGAGAGCTCGAAGAAGCTAGCCTTGATTGTGAGATATCTGAAATCTGAACCTGTTCAGATACACACCACTAATGTTCAAATCGCATCTTCTAACTCCTGGATAATCCAACATCATAGGGAACAGAAAATTAAAATTAACACAATCGCGATCCATTGTACCCGATGGTACGAATGATGCTTAATACACATATCTGAAATCCGGATTCTCCCGATCGGTCAAATCTTGAAAAGCAAGGGTATGCGAAATCTTCGCATCAGGGTATCCCTCCTGCCCAGAAATTTCCGCCGCAGCCTTCCTCTTGGCTGAATTTCTCCGCATGAGTATGACCCGAGTAATCACAACAAGAACAAGGTATACTCCGTATATAACAAGATGGATAACGAAGCCGTGGATGTATCTCGGTGCATCGTTGCCTTGGAATATCTGTGGTGCTGCCATGTTTCCTGCCGCCCAGCCGATGAAAGTCATGCTCAGAACTATACCTTTCTTGGTTTGTCCGGCGATATTACGGGAGATTAATGATATGATCATGTTGCCTTGTGCAAGGAAGAATTGAGTACAATAGAAGGCGATGAGGAGGCCGCCGGCATTTGTGGGCGTAGGAGCGATACCCAGAATAATTCCTGTTCCGATGATACCCGGAATACTCCAGAGCTACCATACTATTAGCAAAATGCCCTCTCAACTTTTCAGTATATAGGGATTAGTGTCTACTCACAATCATTATTAAGCACGTTTGACCCGTTTTCTGCGATAAGTAAGCGGAGCCCAACATCACCAAAATGGTGACTGCACCTTGTGCGATATTCAACAATTGAGTTTGCAAAAGGCTAAACCCGAAAGCTGAGATGATGAGATTTGAAAACACTCCGAGACCTCCAATAATCAGGTTCGCTACTGAGATCAAAAGCACGCAACACCAGACGAAAGGGTCCGTGAGAGCTTCAATAATCTGGTAACGCTTATAAACTCTGTTCTGGATACCAGTCTCGTTATGTCGAACTCTTTCTATCATGAGTCGTTTATCTTCCTCGCTGAAACACTTCGCTTTCATCGGACTATCAGGAAGAATATACCCGATACAGAATGCCCAAACGAAAGTCGCGAGACCGAGGACAAGGAAGAGGAGTTGCCAGGAGTAGATTACCCCATCTGTATAATGGGAAATACCATAGGCAAGAAGACCGCCAACCTGTGGAAAGATTAGATCCGCATTCTTGGATTTTATGAGACTTGCACATACCATTAATTGAACACCAGTCATGCAATACCAGAGCGCAGTAAGAAAGGATTGCTCCTCCCTCGTGTACCACATTGAGGTCCTACATCCACAAATAAGAAACAACCCTACAAGGTTATACCGCGGAAGTGTGCATGGAAACTTACAAAATGATAAACGTGGGTTGAACACAAGACTCGAACAAACCGAGTAAGAATCTGACTGCCATCAGTGAACCCCATGATTTACATGCGGCAGAACACGCAACCACGATACCCCAGCAGCCGACACTATCCCTCCAAGTTAGCAATTCGTACATTCACCACAAGTTCCGAACGGCGCCTTTGACTTACTTCACTGACAGAAGCTTGGCGACAGGGAGCTTCTGCAAGAGGAAATTCTGGGGATATTCGCCAGCCAGGATACCCATGTAGAGAATCGTGCCCAACCAGCTATACTGTTCGAAGTCAGCATCTGATAACATTTGCAAAGCGTAACCCGATTGCATGGTACTCACGTCTTGGCCAACTAGATGAGCATCAGTTTTGATACCCATGATCGAGCTAAACCCAAGGGTGCCTTTATCAAGGGATTGACAAAAGTAGGTGACCAGCATGACGGCAAGAATTCGCCGGTTGATTTGCCAGAAAAGTCGTTTGTTCGTAGCGGGATCGATCTCAATCGGCGCGAGACCCGCATATAATGCTGTCTCGGCGTCGCCATTTTGAGCATGCTCTGCAACCTTGCCGGATATCTTTTCGATATGAAGGGCGTCAACCGTGCTCTCAAGGTCCTTGGAAGACGACATTATTGTGTTGCTCCAGTTTATAACACAACGGGGTGAAGATGAGCTGCTGCGCGAGACCAGACCACTGATATCGATGCGATATGCATGACAGAACACCAGGGAAGAGAGCTGATGTTATAAATTAGATCCATGTTCGCAACTTCAGTAGGACGCCAAGTTCACGGCTTCAAAATTGCGAGACGCCTATTTCGGTAAAGTGCCCGAAACTTGGTCCGGCGTGGACGCGGGCAAAAGGCAGGCACCTAGCCCGGTCTCCGAAGCATCGGTTAAAAATGCAACATCTCCACAACGCCGGTGCATTTCCAAAGCCAAATTATCAGTCCACTGGAGCAAGCTACCAATTAAAAAATGAAAGGGAAAGCAAGTTCTACAAGCATACGCACGGAGCCCTTCAGGTTTGGCTTTGGCGATTATTTACAAAGCTTTTTCTACACGAATTTGAAGCGGGTTTCAAGTAAGGTATGTAATCGTAAAACAGCTGCGTTTGCAGTAGCTCTGCGTCCTGGACACTTCAAGCTGCCTACCCCGAAACGAGTTAATGAAAATCACAGGATGAGGTAAAAAGGAGACCCGATATCTCTAAGAAATCAAGCGCGGTGACTCCGGTATCATTTCCAGCAAATAAATACCCATTGGAGGCATTGTTTTGGGATTCAACCGTCGTAAAGGTCCTGGGAGTGGCTGTTCAACAATTAGAACAGGTATGCGTCAGAATCTGTAACTACCCCAGATCGTACCAACGTTAACAATAAGTCTGATTTAGGAAGATCCTCCCGTCGAGTTCCCCGAGTATACAATTCCGCAAGGATTTCATTATGTCAACTCCCCACTAGACTTTTGGACCTCTGGTTTCTTCCCTGGAAGTCTTTATCTGCTTCATGAGCGCCAACGCAGATGGCCACAGAAATTCCCATCCCAGACTTTATCAGTACTATCCCGGAATTCGCAGCCATTGAGTCTACAGCGGACCTGTCAGTGGTGGTCGGCAAGTCTCCATAATCAAGCGAGCCGCACAGATACACACGACCTCGGCTTTCTGATTCAGCCTTGGGCGCAACTTGGATGGGAGCTTGATGGAGATCAGAAATGCTATAATAGCTTAGTGTCCGCGGCAAGGGCACTTGCATCAAGATTCGATTCGAGGGTGGGTTGTATCAGAAGTTGGGATACCTGCTTCACTAAGCGATATGCCTTTGGAGATCCGACCAAAGACTTTCTCGTTATAATTGACAATATGATGAGTATGAGATCCTACCATGAGTTAAAGCGGTTTCCAACTTGTAACCTAATTATACCTTTTTTTGAACTGCGCAGATCTCAACTTATTGTTCTACGTTTCGAAACTAATTAACGATCCAAGCCTTGCCGAAGTCGCCACCACTCACGCCACCACCACGATGACAGCCCACATTAGGGAAGACAACAGCACTTGTCACGTCGTCAATTTTGACCAGAAAACGGGTGCGATCAAACAACGTATGACGAACCAGGGTTACTCGGATACAAGCTGTTGGTCGCGTGGACAAGCCTGGGGTATCGCGGGTTTCATCCAAACTTACAACTGGACCCGCGATCCGCGATTCCTCGATGCTTCCCAAAGGTTAGCGGATTACTTTTTAGATCATTTAGGAGATGACATGGTGCCCTATTGGGATTTCGACGCCCCTCGCCCGGGCCCGCGAGATACTTCTGCCGGCTTAGTCGCCGCTTACGGAATGTTACTACTTCATTCCGCTATTCCCGGCGACGCGAAATACCTAGAGGCTGCTTTAGGGATTATCTCTAGCACCATAAAAATGTCTCTTGCACCGCCGGCGCGTTTGACCACGAAAGAAAACGGAGGAGTTACAGTTGATCTTGGTGGTCCTGAAACCATTATTTTGAATGCGACGATCAATAATTATGAGTTTGCACCGAGACGTTGGGCTGACCATGGCCTTGTATATGCCGATTATTACTTTCTATTGATTGGGAATACCTTACTCGAAATGGGTCTCGCATAGTCATTGATATTTTCTAGATTTGTAATACTAGCAACCCTATCTAGGTATCATTTAAACATTAGAGAATATCATTTAACTCTTCATCGATAATAAGTAATTCGACGAAATAGATCCAATACAATAAAAAAAGGGGCGATAAATGTGAACGTAGACACTTTCCTCATTGTAGCTAGTTGAAAATCGCACCACGATTCGACACTCTCAGGGTAAGCCAATAAAAACATGTTTCTTTTCACTCCGGCAAGCCACTCGAAAAAGTAGTTACCCTTAACATATGCTGATACTGATCATCAAAGATGCTATCTAAGTCTATGTCGAACCTCGTTTGAACGTGCGGATCACCCGTTACACAGGCCAGGTTATCGGTAGAAACAAGATTAGTAAGAACGCTCAAAGGGTGATGAGACGCGCTAGGATCCTGAAACCCTTCAAACGAAATTGGAAGTGGTGGAAAAGCCAACGTAATCGAATCAGGAGAGCATTCCGCCTGTCCCCAGGATGCTTCGTCTATATTTTCTTCCGGCAGTTGTGTAAAAGGAGTCTGTAACATTGGAGTGACGCTGCTTGCTCGACTTCTCTCTATCTCGTCGGAGTATACTGGTTGATGGATATCGAGAGTTGGATCACGGGTGTTAGCTTGCTTGAGGGCGACCCCCTTCCTCGCCTGTTCCAACCGAATGGCGAATTTGGACGCGAGATTTTCCTCCTCTTCGATATAGGTACTCCCGCCACTATTGCGTGTTGCGAATTGGTCGTCGTTTGAAGCATCGTCGTGGCCAGCCCAGCTACGAGCAATTTTTTTGAGGGATAGAATGATATCGTTGAAGGAATGGTGAAGCTCGGTGCGATTGTATTTCGAATGCGCAAGAAGGACGCGACCAGCAATGAATAAACAAAACGAAAATTGAGGGTTGGTGATTCCAGGATTGAGCTGGAGATATTGTTGCGCTATGGTGCTGATCTCGCAAGCTGCAGTGATACAGGTTTCCGAAGAATTCAAGGAAGGTAACGATACCGGACACGCGCGCCAGTATGGTGAAGGGTAGGCCACAAATTGGTGAAGTTGGATGACCGCGGTGTTGTGCGTGATATGAGCGAGAGTAAGGTTCGGGTCCATAATACCATCTTGGTTGAGAACCGATGCATTCCTCCATTTTGGGGGCAGAAACAAGCGCCATTTCACTAATCGAATATCGAGCTCTTTGAATCTCATCAGACACATTTGCATATCTTGCGGGTCACTGAAATCGACCGCGTGCTGTAGGAAAAATGTGGTCACCAAGTTCAAACTTTCGGTTGCCTCTACAAAGAAAGCGAACCCCCCGATAGACTCCACTTCTTCCTCATCAGCAGGCTGGCGCTCGCTCGTTGGTGTCAGGACTTGTTGCGCAGTTGGACTTCGCTCCGCAATACCAAAGTATGGAGTTCGTACTGGTGTACCTGCTTGCCAGATCGCACCCTCACAAGGTAGACGCCTGCGAACATCTGCCCCTGTTAGACTGTTGTTCCACCCGGTCGCTACACTGCAGAACCTGTCCATCAGGAAAACGTTCCAGAATACTCTCCTCCTCTCCTCCGTTTCGATCCAATTACTCGATTCGCGAAGAAATGACATGCGTCGGATCAAGTATTCGCGGGCGTCTTTTCGTGGGTTAAGATCTCTGTCTTCCACACTCAAACGTAACTGCTCAACGGTCCGAGTCATCGAGCCAATTACACTCCAAGCCGAAGGTCCTCTTCCACTTCCAATGATATCAAATGCGATGATAACCAGCGCTTGTAAGCCAGCCACCGAGAACTTCTCCATGCTTTGTAGAATGACCGCATGTCTGCATCTAAGAGAAAGCTCTTTCTTTTCCGCCTGGTTGAGCGTCGAAGTCTTTTCAAACCGAAGGCACAGGCTGACTATCGCGTACAGAATAATATCCAAGTTTGACCTTTTTGGTGTTTCTAAGTCTTCGCGAAATCGCTGCATGTGCAAGACAGGGATCCAAGGGTGAATGTGCTTGAAGTACCAGTCAATGAGTGATTCCATAACTGCTTTCGGCGGGAGTAACGCTGAATCCGTGGAGAAACCCAGCTTTTGGGTCTCTGCATCACGCTCTGTAGACGAAGCAGGTTCCTGGGTATTGGCACCATTGCTCTCGTGTCGCCCATCGCTATTGCTGCGCTCGTTCGCCTCGTTCGCCTCGTTCGCTTTTTTGGATATTTCAATGTATGCCGCTTTGAGCTTCTCAATTTGGTCGTTAATTGAGGCCTTGTTTTCTAGTCCCATCTCTCTTAAAGCGCTCGTAGGTTCCGATAAGGCGCGCTCAATCAGGGGCTTTAACAACATCCCTTGTCCGATAAACATTTGTTCCAGTGTAGATACGCGGCGCGTAAGAACCTCGATGGCTCCTGCCCTCATACCCGGTCTCACCTTCCTATCATCGTAGACACAATCCAAACCTAACGTTCAAGTTAGTAAACAACAATATACTACTAGATAGCGGTGAACTAGGTCGAGAAGGTAACGCTATGGTACATACCGAGGCGCTCGCACTGTGAGCATGGCTGTTGCCTCGAACATTTCGCCTTGCGCTTCCGACACGATTGGCAGCTATGCGAAAGGAACTGTTAACGAAACTCTAAGAACTGATATGGGAGGATAATACGAACGCTGGACCATCTTCTGAACCTTCTAGGCCGTTGACCTCTTCGTCATCCGCTTGGGAGTGATCGATTCTTCGTCGTTTGGTCGTCGGCCCTTCACTCATGATGTTTGAAGCGACTTATCGGAATTTTCGCCCCGGACGCGACCGTCAACGGTTGAATGCAGTTGATGCTCAAAAGACGATATGCGATGCGAGGGTTGGTTAGTCTGCTGCTTCCATCATTGGACTGCAATGCAAGATTGTAAATGCCGGGGTAAATGATGGGGTATCTGTGGGGGAGCTTGGCGTGATAGTGTAGCCGCGGCTTCCGGAGTAAGTATCGGCATTCACTCCGGCAAGTGCGATTCCCCCGCAATAGAAGTATTATCAGCGTGGAGGCTAATGTAAGAAAATATCACTGATACTGGCATAAAAAAGACCCTTGATTTTACCCCAGATTATGCTATACTCGCTTTGAATGACTTCTCTGAGCCAATCTTTGTCAGTATCCGGTATTTTGCCGCCAACATTGAAGGCGCATCTAGGCAGATGAACCAACACAAGGTCACTACGGGGACGAATTTACTTCACCAGGAGGGACTTCAGGATGTAGGATGCCTCGAACACGGAAAAACAAGTATTCCGTATTGATATCTTCTATACTATATCGTACTGATTCTGCGATCAAAGTATTCACGATAATCAACTCAACTCCTATTAAGAGACAAAGTGAAGAGACTCCCAAACACCTTTATCATCCCATCTCACATACCGACTCTAAGAGTAGTCCGATCACACACCTCTCAATATGTGTTATAGCAATCTGGATACTCTCTAACATAATAATACTTTGAAAGATTGCTATCAATGTATTTAAACATCCTCTTGACCGACAGTCTCAAACATTGGATTCAGCACGGCTACTCCTCCTGATTTCGTGGACGCTCCGATTCCTTGGCCTTCCGAGTCTGAACCCGATATATACACAGAGGGCAAGCAAGGGAACCGTCACACTCACAACTATTCCTGCTACTACGCCTGTACTTAATTGTGGGTTATAACCGGATGTTGGCATTGTATTCGCTTTGGCATTCGGATTCGTTTCGTTAGCTGAGATAGATGTAGTGGATGATCTTCGTGTTAACGATCGAGGGAGTCTCGCAATAGGAAGTGAATCAAGATTTTTGGAGGGGATTTGACTGGATAGCCTTTTGTCTGTCATAGATAGCTTTGTATTTGGAGTGCTGAGTGGTGGTGATAAAGCGCTCGCTGTGATGGGCCTAGGAGCCGACAAGATGTTTGGGGCCGAAGGAGATGTCTCCTGTTTCTTGGTAGTATCTTTGACATCGTGGCATATTGTTTGAGCTTCTTGGACGGTCGCGGCATATTCGCTCGGGTTACAGGACTTGAATGCGCACTGGATCACATTCCTGACATACGTTGACCCTAAGAAACCGCACTCGATATCCGGTTTGGAGTACCCAGAGGCTACCAGAGAAGTTAGGAGGCATGGAATCTACATGTCATGTTTTAGAGAGTTAGTATCCGAATCTCTACTTCTATATTCTATCGTAGCTCTAACCTCCCCAAATTGTTGAAGACTTTGGCAGGGTAGTTTGGTACTTACAGCGCACTTTGGTATCTGAGCAAGTGCGAACTTTGTATTCAAAGCGACCCAGAAAAGCTGGAACCTTAGAGCTTTCATAGTAGTTATCGAAAGATAATGAACAGTATACTCGCCAGCTTATGATATATATCGACGAAAGTCTTTCTAGCACCGACCGTCCACAAGAACCAACCAAGAACCATCCCTTCTCATACCCCAGATTTGCGCTTCGGATGCGCGTTGAACTTTAAGTCTTTGATAAATTCTAACGGTGCAACGAGGGCACCCAGGCGGTCCCCCAGTTTTTTCGATTCCACATCTACTGTTCTTCAAATTATCACAAGGAAACTGTTGTTGCTTCCAGGTCTGATCGATCGTCGAATCAGAGCGAAGCGGGGCGGAATCGCTGTGGGTATTTCTGCAGGGTGATAGGAATCCTGATTGGTCGAACGTCAACGGTTCGTGCGGTGGCCAATCACATGTGTGCCAAGTCTTCGCCCCCAGACTGTGGAAGCAAGGCTCGGCTGAAGGTGCCTGGATTTACCATGCTCGCATGGTTGTCTGAGGCTTGCTGATGAAGACTCCTCTATGTGCACGTTGATAGTTCTTTGTTCAGCTCGTGATTTCGTTTGTAAAAAAAATCGTTGAACAAAGTGAGAACCCCCAAGTTTCGTGTTCCAGCTAAAACAGTATGCTATTCCAATGTTTAGAAGGGGCATGCATCGAAATGCCGATATTTGTCACTATCATTATTACTGCGGCTGCTATAATCATATCATCCAATCAAAATCTTGACAAAGAGGTCGCAGAGTATTCATAAGAGGCTTTGCATGAGAGACAGATCATTTCTCCGTTAATTACACCAACGTCGTAGCAAATTTGGGGAGTCCAAAATAATCAAGTATTCAACTTAGCTGCGATAGGTTCGAATCATTCCAGTCGTGTTAAAAAGAAAAAAAGAGAAAGAAAGGGCAAAGTAAGCACTCTCCGTCCTTATAATCATTGCGACATCTCGGCTGTATCCCAGCCAGGCTCAATAGCCTCGAGATCGGCTTCGGTGGTCGTATTTCGATCCGGCTGTCGCTCATCCGCCTCTCTTTTGACGAAACATGCAATTAGAAAGCTGAGGAGGAAAACGAATATCAACAATCGAAGGCTAACTCCTGGTGGGCTTGAAGGTTTCTTTAGTGTTTGCTTGATTTGCTCTTTCGCAGTGTCCGAGCATTCAGAGTTGCTTTCGGAGTCATCTTCAGATCGGTCACTCGTATCCTCCTGCTTGATGACATGATACGCGCCATTCTTTCGAGGCTTCATTGGAGTTTGAATGCGTCCCTTGATAGATTTATATTGCTGATCGTCGATATTTGGATTTGGCTCATCGAAATCCTCAGGATTCTCAAAACTATCGACGATACCAATTTCCACTTCCATATCATGAATCTCAATAATCTCGCGGAGCTCGGTCATATGAAAACCGACGGGATTCGGCAAACGATTATTAGAGATAGCGTTAGCTATGGTGAATGGAATGTCCGCTTTCCATTCCGGATTCTTCGATTGAAACTGCTTGACTTCGGTTTTGATCCTCAAGCTAAGTTGGAAGAGGATCCAACGTAATTCGGGACCTTGAATGTTTGTTTGAAAATCCATGATGCATTCGTCCCCCAAAAAGCCAAGATAACAATTGATGATATCGCAGTATTCATCACGCATATCAGTCGTACTGAGGTTCAAAGTGTTGAGAGTGACGTGATGCGATAAAAGGAAAGCGATCAAGGTCTCGAACTCTTGATATGAATCATCAGAGACCTTGAGAACTCGAAGAATCTCCGATTTGTTATAGGTTCCGGATTTTATGGTGGCAGGGCGGTTGCGACTTATAGAAATTGTAGACTCGTAAGCAATTTCCTCCGTACATGACAAACGTTCATGTTCATTTTCGAATGAGTCTTCCTCAGGCTCGTCCTCAAGCTCTTCTTGCCTCACGAATGATTTCCCTTTATTGGGCGAGAGGCGAGCAATCGGGTTAAATTTGGAATGTGAGGGAGCCATTCTGAACCTCTGAGTTTCGACAACCTTCGTCCGATAAATTTAGCATTCGTTAGAAAAGATTCTGATATTGACTTTATTCTCTAAAAGACGAATCAATATATATTTTAGAACAGCGAATAAATCAACAACAGGTTTTCTGTTATTGTTGCAAAAGTTGACTCTTTTGGGTGGCAGATGTAGCTTCCCGATAATGGCATAGAGACCGAGGATTATCGCGTCCATGACTCAAGGAAGGTTCCAGAAAGCAGAGTTCAGTCTGGTAGAATAAAGATAAACTCACCTTTATGAAGCTAGCCTTTCAAGCGCGACAAGTAAATACTCGGCGTCAATCGAGATTTAGAGGTGTGTCTTAACTAACTAAGTAGTCAGTACTGTCTCGCTATCATGAAAGGGATAGCATAGAGTCGGCAAGATCACAATAGAAACGTAAGCGGAGATGATGATATCCAGAGCTAAGTCGCAGCAGCAGTGAAGGTGAAGATTGATGGAGGACGTTGATGGGATTGTTGGATTGGCACTCTGGTGTTGTCGTGATGGCGAGCATGTCTCACCGTCGACGTCGACAACAACACAAATTATAAATACACACCGAGCAGACGTCGAGCCTCCAATTCTCGGCATCATCCTCCTTCCTCACCAATCATTGCATCCGCCGAGACCCATCTTCTCGGCACTTCTCTTATTCAATATCAATACCCGTCTCTCCTTCTCCAAAATGGACTCTAATACTGTTGCCCAGCTATTAGCCAAATCTTCTCCAGATGATGTTTCTCATCCTCATCCTCACCCTCTGGTCAAGATTCCAGTGACTTACATTCGCCCTCAATCTATCGGCCCTTACTTGAAAACTCCAACGGTCATCACTATCCGCAATGCTTTGTCTTTAACCGATGATGACTATGCAACCATCCGCGATGCAATGACGATGGCTCTGCAAAAGTCAGAGAACCTGAGAAACCTCAATCTGGACGTTAACAATTCCACAGAGCAGGAAAGAATTGATTTCTGCGAAGCGATCAGTGAAGCTCTTACTCGCTCCTTAGGTCAAAATCAAACTCTAGTCAAAAAACTTTTCTTTCTGTACAAGAAGACTTCCCCATGGCTTCTGTACAAGCTGGCATTGCTTCGACGCAAACGCATGAGAAATGGCGCCAAGGAAGATGGCGATGTTTGTAATGAGACTGAGTCCATCATGAGCTCGCCTCTTACGCCAACCACAGAGTCAGTTTTTTCCTCTGAGAGCGGATTGTCTTCTCCAACTCCTTTCACGATGAGCGCTCTTCCGAACAGCCTGCCGACCATCGCAGCCGAAGATCTCAAACTTGTCGAAGTTGAGAAATCAAGCAAGAACAAAGAGAACCGCTTTAGCTCTCCCAAAAAGGCCGTACGCGGTAAAAAGCTGACTCTCGGAGCCGGCTTCAAATTTCCTGCAGCTGGGAAGAAGTCACCAGATCCGAGTCTCTTTCGCCCTCCGACCAAACGAACCAAGAGTGATGGAGAGTATTCGTCGGCGACGGATGACGAACTTGAAAGAGCGGCGACACAGCCTGGAAACTTGGCGGCGAAGTCGGAGTCTCTATATAGACGATCTCTAGAGAAAGACAAAGAAAACTCAGCAGCTTCGAAAGGGATG